>CM057166.1:15607866-15699331 GCA_029962745.1 Echinometra lucunter
AACACCCTAAAACAGCAGACTAAAAAAAAAATAATAAGAATGTCTCGGTATACCAATAGCGTTTAATTTATGATTGTATTATATTCTTACTTCTCGCATATCAACGCTTATTTCGTGTACATACACTTTGCAATCACATTGTGCAACCATCTCTAACTCTTTATCCACATCCTTTCTCCTCTCTCTCTCTCTCTCTCTCTCTCTCTCTCTCTCTCTCTCTCTCACACTCCCTTTCTCAGTCTCTATGAATTTTCTCCTTTTCTCTTTGCCCTTCTGCATCACCAGGAACCCCCTCCCTCTTATAGTAAGTTTGTATTTATTTCGTAAGGCTCCCAGGGCCTCAAGCTTCTGCTTATCCTGGAGTCCTGTAGTTCTGTTCAAAATAAGTTTCTATGTTCATATCTAATTCTTCATTACGTGCTTGTATTCTGTTCATATAAAATTGTTTATTATGTACTTGTATTTTTCATAACTAAATAAATGAAATGAAATGAAATGAAATGAAAATGTATTTGTTAGGGAAGTTGAAAAAACAAAGAAATGCATAAGTTAGAATAAGAACTGAAATCAGTTTTTTCTTGATATTTTTTTAAATGTTAATAAAGAACTTCTTGCATAAAAAAATTATATTCAGGGCCCTTGATTCACTCAGAATGTGAATTCAAGCATATATTTTGCGCAAATCATAACATTAAACAAAAATAAAGTTTTACATAAAAATAGCAATGGACTTGTGTTCTTTACGCAATTAGCGAGGTCTGTGCGATCGCTCATGTCGCAGCAGAGATATATTGGAGGGGGGCATCATGTCCCGAAGTCCTCAAAACCTGCACAATAGCCAAGTCTTTTCAGAGTGAAAAAAGACAAACAAAAGACAACCAAACAACCTCCCCCACCCCTCCCCTATGATATTATTAGTTTCAAAGGCACGAGGAAATTAAGGTCAGTGCCATGCAAAATTAAAACACTTAGTCACAAGTTATGGTTTCCTTCACTGGAAAGAGATATCCTTTGTAACCTTGAAAGGTTTAAAGGAATTAAAGCAGTCCAAAGTGACAGGAAGCAGACACGTAGTTATGGAAAGTATGTGGTTTTGGTTTGCTATACTTCATTCCCTTTCTCCAGAAACCTATTTGCACACTTTGTCATTCAGACTTATCCTTTCACCAACTTGTTTCGCCATCTTTACAGGTCTACTGGTCTATATAGTGCATTCATTACGGGACTGAGGAAAGTGTGTGGTTTGCGTTTATTGTCCGCCTATGCACTATAATTGCCCTTACACCAATGCACTAAAGGTCGCACGCCTGTAAATATTTCCCCATAGGTCCCTCTGTTAAAAATGGAATTTGATAAATTCATGAAAAAAAGTGTTTATAATGACACTATTGAAACTTTTGTCTTTAAGAGTTCATACATTCTTTAATTGCTGAAAATATGAAGGGGTGTTTTTCAGCATTTTTTCTCGGTAGAGGGGCTGAATCTCAGACTAACAAAAACTTGGTCAAAGCTCCAGTAGTTGTAAGGGTTTTTGCCACACTAATAAAGTCCCTTTAAAATCCACCTGGGACCAAGTGCTGCTCTCTCATGGGACTGATCTAAACCAGTAATTATCCCTCTCTATGCACATATGAAACACAGTGTTCAACTATGTATCTCTGATTTTATATGAATATTTTTTCAACTATGATGTCATCTTTGGTACGGGTTGGAGGAATCTCTGAAAATGGCCGGATCTATTTACAGGCGTGCGGCCTTCAGTGGGGGCGACTCCCTTCAAACTTGAAAATTTCAAGGTCAATGCAACATTTAGGTATCATCTTCTTACAATCATATCTAAAATATAATTTCAGGTCCCCTTTGACAAGTTAAGATGGAATGAGCATTGCCCCCCTTGATAGGTGCACATGCATAGAGCATGCACAATACAACAGAGAATATATTGTTTCATATAATCTTAATATTCATCCAATTATACACTGGTATGATATCCATTACCACTGCATAGTTGAATATGAGTTTTAGATTAGTTCATTAATTTACAGGTGTTGCTTAGAATTGAAATTGAAATTAGAAACTAGATTACAGAGAAAACATTCAATAAAAGACCCCCCCCCCCCCCCCATACCAATCCTGTAATAAAATACTAGGGAAGAGAGAGAGAGAAAGAAGAAGAGGGAGAAAACAGAAGAGAGAGAAAGATGGGTGGGGGGAATACAGAGAAGAGGGGGGGTGGCAAGAAGGCAATTCAACTTACCAAAGGTGCACACAGTGTCAGTATTCCTTGACAAAGAGAGATTTAAAATCCATATAAATCATCTTAATATATTTAGCTGTTTATATGCATGAGGATCTTCATTATAACCTATACTGAATGATCTTTGAAGGTTGAGGTTTGCATGGTGGTACTGATAACTAGCTTTACGGTTCACCATGTGGTAAGTCCTGAAAGGACTGTGAGTAGAGAGAGTAGAGATAGTTGAGATGGAGGAGAAATGGAAAGGCAAGACAGAATGAGAGAGAGAGAGAGAGAGAGAGTACTGAGTATCTTTCATGAGATTGGGTGGAGTCCTATAAAGGACTGTAAACCACTTGTGAAGGCGACGAGGAGAGAAGGCTCTAACCAGATGAGAAGGCGATGAGAAGAGAAGACTCGACGTTTCGGACAGCTTGACTTCCGTCATCAGGATGATGATGGGCAGAAAGAGACTTTTCCGAGGAGCCCATCACAACGTTTGGCGCGTAGTCCACGCACTTGACTTGAAACTGAGAGAGAGAGAGAGAGAGAGAGAGGAGAGAGAGAGAGAGAGAGAGAGAGAGAGAAAGAAGAGGAGGAAAATGAGGTGTGGGCAAGCGAGGGACGTGATTAGAGCAATAAAGGGACAACGAATAAGAATTGATTAAAGCGTTAAAAGGTTAGGTATTCGGTCAGACGACAAAGAGCAATTGTCGCCGGACTGGTGGTACAAAAATGATTCACATGAATGAATAATAGATGAATTCTACATAGGCCTACCTAAGGGGAAAAAATGATTCAAAATGATAGGAATAATCAGGCGCGGTTCTACGGGGGGGGGGGGGGGCTTTGGGGGCTGAAGCCCCCCCCCCCAAAAAAAAAAAAAAAAAAAAAAAGATAGACGATAAAAGTGCAATTTTAATTTCATATATATATATTCTAATATACATTATAATCCTCCAAGCACCCAGTAGCCCCTCCATTTTTTTGCTCTAGAACCGCGCCTGGGAATAATAGGGTTTGACGAAGGGTTCATCAGAGATAGGTCATTATACATAGGTATATAGATGATAAAGCAGTGACCATAAAACAAACTCTCACGGGAGAAAAAAAGGAAAACTAATAGCTAAGAGGAGATGAAGGAACTTGAATTGTGAGACAGTTTCGACAGCTCCAGGAAACATAAACACTTCCTTCATAGTAAAAAAAAAATAATAACAATAATGCCAATAATGATAATAAAAATAGCCAACGTCCAAACGGGGTTTTAATTGCAGGAGTATTGAATGACCCCCATAGCCTTAGCTCTATGACACATTTCCCTGTCACAATTACCTAGCGGTCATTTTTCGACACTTATCGAATTCTTAACTTCAACCTTATAGACCAAACTTTTTATATCCCCCCCCCCCCTCTCACCGTTAACCTAACCCAGAACTTCATCTGACACCCACAAATTGTAATTCTGACCGTAAACCGTATCCTGGATGTGGAGGTATCTTATAGCCCTTTCACGTTGGGAAGATTTTCAACACGTGCACCCGGGTGCATCCGTTGAATGTCTAGGGACACTCGGACGAACGCAAGTGAAACCGCCGATAAAATTTCAGTCGTCGAGGGCCAACGGTCGTATTTTGTTTCCGGTCATGCACACATGTTTTGCTTGTCAGCGCACCATATACTTCCGCTACAGGTCGGCAGCTGTGCCAGTAGGAAAGACAAATTCATCGGAGCATTCTCCTCCGGTATGAAAAGAATGTTCAACGGTGGTTCACCGTTGGACATAGCGTGAAAGGGGTATCGGTCAAGTGGTTTCAACACCTGACTGGAGGCGCCTTAGGAAAGACACTGATTTACATTTGACACTCTCCACCCAGGTTTTTACTGGGTACTGGTATAGGAAGGAAATCCTTCAATGTTGTAGGCACCGGAATCGTTAAACTAGCTCAAGCCGGGGCATGGTGTATACAATTTATGCAAGTGCGCTATAAACATATCAAAATCATGGGTTCCATAATGACATAATTCGACGAAATACTTGTATATGCAATGAACGCATTTTGGGGATCTGACTCTTGCCTTAATATGTAAAAGATAATAACTTTAATGATGTACATGTGTACATGTATAGCACTCGGTGTACAAATTGTTTCTAAGCGCTTAGTTATTATCAACAAATGAATCCAAAAAATCTAGTCATGAAGAAAACTTCGGCAGTTATAAACAAACATGAAAATGAAAACATATTACATAGAAATACAGTGTGTATATTATCTATCTGGGATCAAATTAAATCTATGTAGGAAGTTATAGTGCAAAGAGGTCAGTTTTCAATCTGGTCTTAAAACATGTAAAAAGTGGTAAGTGTTGGGGAGTCACTGATATGTACGGGAAGATTGTTCCAGAGCTTGAGAGCGCATACAGAAAGGGCACGATCGCCATGAGTTCGAGTACCATGATCCACTACTGTTAAGATCCTCACATAAATTCAGAAATGTCAAATGTACCGATTTCCTGAGCTGCATGGTCCCTAGATGGGTGGTAAATGTGAAAATATCCAAGGACTGCCAAAATAATTGTAACCTTGTTCAGGAGTGCGAATGAACGGGATTCAACCATAGATCCATAGTTCAACCATGAGCATAAATCGGTCTTGAAACGAGAGGATGACGCATCCGCATTTTTTTTAAGAAGCACACTTTACTGACAAGCGACAAAAAAAAAAGAATCTAAAGAAAAAAACCTGCTTGACATATCGCAGAAGGGTTACAAAAGCGCTGGGGCGCCCTGCCGTCGTGACGGTTCGCCAGATCATGTCGTGGAAAGGATGCGTCCCCCACCCCCACCCCTAAATCCAGCTCATGTGCACAACGTATGACGCATGATTAAAGTTAGAATCGAATTTTCAAACTGTCACTTGGAGAAGCAACTTAAGATTTGAATGCATTTCTATATTTTCATTTAAAATACGATCAGAAATATAAATCTATCTCAGGTCATTTTTTTTTAATTCATTATAGTCCAAACGGTCTAAATGCAAAACTTTTCCCAGTTGGTGATATCATACAGTACTTCATAATTATCTGTGATTAGGATGGTCCTAATATAGCACAGTAATACGAAGTTTCTACCATTGTCTAAGTTCTCGAATTCTCGCTTTAAAAAGCGAGTACAAAGGAGGTGTTGTGGCTCAGTGGATAAGTCTCCGGACTTTGAACCACAAGGTCCGGGGTTCGAATCCCTGCCGCGGCACTAATATCCTTTGGCAAGATATGAATCTACATTTGCCACGTCTTTCGGATGGTGACGTTAAAGGTCGGTCCCAGTCGTAAATAATCATATTTGATTGATACACGTCTGTAAAAACCCAATTCAACAACAACAAACAACCTGAATAATTCTGTAGCTGATGCTCGTTAAGGAAGGAAATCCTTGAATTATGTAGGCAAAGCAGTGTCATGGTGGATATATGTGCTATAAAAATATCTAAAATCGTTTATTTTTTTTGGGGGGGGGTATTACAAAAAGAATTTCTTGAAATGCAAAACAAATGGGTCCTCACCTAAGAAATTTTTGGGGAAGATAATTATTTTTTGAGGGGGCATACACCAAAAATTTGCAAGATTTGCTGACAGGTTTTTTTTTTTTTTCAGATGTCTCTTTTTCTCAAATTTGGGGAGGACATTCCTATTGGCTTTCAGAGCATGCTTCTTTTTTTCAAAACTTAGAGGACATATCTTATTGTGTCCCCTCCCCCCACCTCCTTAATTTTTGTTTTTTGGGGGGCACATGTTCCCCCCGCCCCAGTGATGCGCATCATCTGTCGTACAACCCGACCTTGCGTATGACCCCGAGTACGCTCGCAAATTTTGCAAAACGTATACCAGTCTGCACCCGCAAAGTTTTCGAAGACAATGAATAAGGTCAAGACTGCCGTTCACTCATCAGGTATCCTTCATCGATGAATGACATCACTCATGAATCTCAACGGCTGATGGTTTTTGTCTTTGTCGTCGACTTCTTTGTGAAGGGGTAAAGGGGAGGTCACAATCACCCGTACTCCTTTCTAAACTTCCAGGTATGTACCTTTGATTTCTGTTTTGGATCAGATTTACCGAGCATGTCAAACGGTAGTCCTTTATTTTCTTAAAGTGATTTCACAATGGTAAAAATGTTTTGGATATATGATCGAGAATAGAATTCTAAGAAGAATAACATCAAAAATTTGATAATTTTCAATCGAAATCAGTGCATTTTGGCTCATTTTCTCATAAAAAGTCACGAGTTGACAAAAAAAATTTGAGTATGAGGTATGACGTAAAAGTGGGTACCAAGCTTCGCGCATTGCAGTTGTGCTGTGCGCTAGACTGTACAATATGTATTATACCTTGCGCGCATTTTGCTAGAAGTACGCGACAAGGTACCCAATTTGACGTCATTTTGACGTCAAAGTGGGTACCCAGTTGAAACTGGGTCACAGCTGAGGGGTCAGAAATATCCTGAAATCTTACCACATTTGTTGGTTTCCTTGGCAACACGACTTTTTAAAAAATTTTAGGCAGATGATTTTCTGCCAATAAAATCGTGCTCTTTTAAATGAACTAACATTGTTTCAGCATTGGGTACCCCACGTTCGAAGATTTTTGCTAAATTTTTATTCTATACCACAGGACTATTTTATTGTTTTTCTTATATATTCTACTTTTATTCAAATTTCTGATGTTTAGTTTTCAGGTTTTAATTGACCAGACAAGGCCCTTTGGAAGAGCAATACTCGTTTATATTAACATGTCTAAAGAAAAAAAGAAGAATAAGAAGACTGTTAATGCTAGATAAATGATAAGAAAAACATGAAATACACCGAAATAAAAATAACTAGACAAATCACCTTTTTTTTTAAAGAGGGTGATACTTCTTCCATCATCCTATCCGGAAAGGGTGCATACACACAGAGAGTAAAAGGTTCAATTTTGCACCCTTCAAATGCAACACAGGGGGCTCCTTCATGGGTCATGTGGGTACAACTTTGCACTCATAGAAGCATTTTTGTACCAGTAAGGGTGCAGTGAGCTACATTTTGCACCCTTAAGGGTCCAGGGTTGTACCCTCTAGAGGAGGTGCAAATACGCTCCCTCTTGAATGTGAAAGTTTCTGCACCCTTAAAGGTGCATATAGGCGCACCTTGAAGGCTGCACACGGGCATTTCCGGGTGCAAAAAAGTACAAAAGGGTGCATCCTTGCACCATTTTCATGTAGGGTGCAAGACTGCACCCTAAAATGTGCTGCCGTTGTTGCATTTAGGGATCAAAACTGAACCTTTCATTCTAAGTGTGTAGCATGATATATTATAACCTCGAACTTGGCATTAAACTACCCGCAGGAAAGATATACCAACGTTTACCATTACGCCTGCAATTAAAATGTTTAAGACATGCGATTATGTCACGCTTTCAAAAAATTTAAATTTGATTAAATAGTTTGATATTATGTAGGACTAGAAGATGAAACACTGACTTATTTTCTGCATCTCGGCGTGAAAATAACTGAAACCGATTTGGTTCAGCAGTCACGATATAGGACATGGATTTTGTAATGTATTTTTGACAGAAGAGAGGCTCACAAGCCGCAATGAAGAATAACATTTTTGACAGGAGGGAGGCTCACAAAACACGATGAAGAATTATAGCACACTTTGTTCGAAATTAGTGCATCGACTTTACTGAATAAATCATTGTGCAATATAAAGTTATTCTGGATTATGAAAGTATAACGCTTTATCCAGGGGGACGCTATATACAGGGGAGCAGAGAACGGCCGGCCGCCCCCTCTCCCCTCATTTTCATTTACGAATGAGCAACACCTTTAGGATTCTGAAGCTGCTTATTTGCATGAATCGTATCATGTGTTAAAAGAATATCCATATGCTTTTAGTTTAAAACAATAGCAACCAAACAATGATGATTATGTTGACATAATTAGGAAGTATTGTCATAACAATCATAACAGAGTGAGATATAATAAAATAATTGGCTTTCCAAACCATGCAAAATTAAAATCTTCCATCTGTCAAAATTTTGATAGATGGCAATCATAACATGCTTACAAAAAAATCCCGATTTAGACTACTGAGCTAATTAAGCAGATATTTTCTCTGAGATGCAGATGAAGCGTTAACCATGTTTAGCTCCATTCAAACTTTTGGAAGTTACTGCGGCCGAAAGTCCGATTGTAAGTTTTTTTTCTATACACGGTACAATTTTAAATAAAAGCTATATGAGGATTGATCAAGTTCAACACGCGATAATACTACTACTATAGGTTTTCCCTGTCAATTTCATGATTTTGTCATTCAAGTTCATATTCCGAGCATTCAATTTCCCGCATTTCACGCTCGCACCTCTGAAGCGGCTTCCAAATTCAAATTGGGTCATTCAGATTCACTATCCGAGCAATCAATTGTTCATTTGGGCCATTCAAATTCTAAGTAGGAGCATGCTTTTTGATAAACGGGCAATCAAATTCATTTCAAGCCGGCGACCGAATCTCCTTGGTCATTCATATTCGTGAAAAGGCAACCAAGTTCCAAATAAGTGCATTCAATTTAAAAGAAGCATTGCATTTTAGTTAGCTTGGGGTCAATGTGGGTGTTTTTCACTTAGTTTTGAATAAATTGGGCTTCTTTGTCAAGACATTTGCCATAATTATCATGCTTAAGTCCAGGTTTTTTTTAGGTATATGCCATAAATGCTTCCATTGAAACTGGTAACATGAAAATTATGAACATTTCATATTGCTGTTTATTTAGGCTTCCACATGAGAGATTTTGAGATTATATTGCTTGTCAGTTGAATTGACGCTTAGTGGTTAGTGTTGAGGTGTTGTCTTTTTATGGGTGGCGTCATCAAGGAGTGTAAGTTAGAAATTATGTCTTTATTGTTAAAGTACTGAAGTATACATGAACGTATAAGGATATGATATCATTGTAAATATACAAAGATAGGAAGAAAACTTCAACGAGAGTCATCATTGTCATGATAGTGTTGAGTTTCAAATTTTCGACCTGCAATCAGATCATTTTCAGAAACTGAGGTAAAACTGAACATTTTGATGCCTTCTTTTCCAATTGTATTAGTGTAAACATAAACAGTTCTTGTTCAGTTTTACCTCAGTTCCTGAAGATGATCTAAATGCAGGTCGAAAATTTGAAACTCAACACTATGACTCTCATCGGAGTTTTCTTCCTATCTTTGTGTATTCACATCATCCATGGTATATAATTATGGATATCATTGTACATGTAAGTGGATACAAATTCAGAACAATATAAAACCTTTAAAAAGAATAAGCATACTATACAGAAGCCTACTAAAATGGGATATTGTGTGTGTGTATGTGTGTTAGGGGTGAGGGGTGTGCGGGTAGATTGTGTACTTTCTTTAAAAAAAAAAAAAAAAGGATTGGTCAAAATAACCAATGTGTTGGTGAATATGTGTCTGAATAAAACTTAGTCAAAATCAACCAAAATTTGGTACATTAATTTTTAACAAAAATGGTTGGGTAATCATGACCATCATATTGATCAATCTTTACCAAAATTTAAGTCAGACAATAATGCACCAACACAACAGTTATTTTGACTAATCCTTTTTCGGAGTGTGTTCATTTATCAGAAACAACTAACGCTCGTCCCCCTCTCCCCCTCATAACCCCCTTTTTATCTTCTCCACTAAATTGAGTGCACGAAGTAGGAAATTGAACGCCCCAAACAGCGTCATCCTGACTAATGGGTGAATTTGAACGCACAAGTAGGAAATACAATGCTCGCATTTGGAAATTGAACGCATATGCGTGATTTTGATTTTACGGAAAGGAAATAAGAGCGCCCACAAATGAAATTGATCGATCGGATTGTGAATTTGAAAACCCGAATATCTTCGCGGGCGAGCGTTGCGTGAAATTGAATGCACGTTCATGAATTGGAATGGGAAAAAGTATGAAATTGACGGGGAAAACCTATACTACTACTGCAGCTAATAAAAACGTTTCGTTCACCAAGGTTATAGCTTGGTCACTATGACCCTGGGACCATACTATTACACTGGCTATGTGAACTTTGATGTTACCAGGGTCCATGATGATTGTGACAAAGTGCTCAAGGATAAGAAGATTCGTCATACAGGGTAGGAAACCATCTGATTTGCCTAGCGGAACACTCAGTGAGAGTCTGCTGCTCAGCGCATTTAGGTAGCTTATCAAAAGTCGAAAAACCGAGTCCATCTCCGCGCCCGGGAATTCACATCGGCTTTCCCGATCCCCTGTTGCTTTGTCTATGGAGAAATGGGAGGATTAGAAGGGCAAAGACGCTGAGCGGGAATCCCGCTCTTGGCTACTGTCAAATTGGGCTCTGCCTTATGATGAAAACCTTAATGATTACACGATTAATGTCTGGTGAGGCTATTGTTCACTTTTGCATCGCATGTACAGAAAAAAAAAAAAAGTAGCCATATACTTCCTCCTTTTGGGTGGAGAGTGGCAATTGGCATTTGAGTGCGATGGGAGGGACCCAGTGCCTTGAGTCTCAAATTTCTACGACAGGAAAAGTGGACATTGTACGGAGTCAGCAATTCTGCATAGCTGTTTAGAAAATGAACATGGGAATGAAACTTTAGCTAATCACGAAATTTGCAGAACATAACTGTATTGTGATCAAACTTTACCAGTAAACCCCGTTCCTGAGTCTAAAGTCGAGATTTAACAAAGGAAGTTAACCGACGTCAAACCTTTGCTTTAGATAAACATGACTTGAGTTCGGGTTCAACGGAATTACTATAGTAGAGTACCTGCTCCGATATTACGATTTTTATCCAAAAATATTATTTCCCAAATTATCTTTCCATCATTAGATTGATATTATGGAGAAATATTTTGGAAAATAATATGAAAGGCCTTTGTTGAATTTATTTTATCATGTTACAAAATTTGTTGTGATTATCTGTGGCCGTTTAAAAAAAACGCTGCTTTACAATGTTTATGTCGCTAAATTCTAAAATTTGCAAAACTCTTATTTCTTTTTTTCTGTTTAATTTTCTGTTTTCCTCGTTGGAAAAAAAGAAATAAATGTAGGCTGACACCATCTCAGTAAAAATGTCAAGCAGTGTCCCGGATCTCGACGCTATTCTCAAAGGAAATTAAACTCTTTTTTTTTTCAATTCCAATTCAACTCCAGACTGGATCGCCAGTGAAACAAGCCTGAGAAGAACGGGTGTTTGTGTTGAAGGTTCATACCGACGTCACAACATCGACGATGGCGACAACTGCGATGACGACGACGACGACGGAAGCAATCATGTCGACGGCCCTGGAAGTAACGACGAAACTTCTTTCCGGGTCAAACTCGACCGGAAGTGACTGCGATCACGGTCATGATGGTCATGGAGGAAGCGGAGGAGGAGGTCATAAGAATATCGAAGAGCTGAAGCTCGCTAATCAGTGCGTACTTGGGATTACATTGGGTCTTACCATGGTTGCGATGGGAGCAGCCATTGATTTGAAAGATTTCAAAATTGTGGTAAGTCACTGTTAGATTCTAGGACATATGCTCCGAGACGATAATTATTGTTCCACAGTTAAAGTGTACTCACCTGAAAATAATATAATTTTGTGTACAGCCATGACTGCTGGTAGGTAAATCCTCCGGCATTCTAGAGGTTACGATGCAAGAGTTAAAAAAGGGATAACATAAGAAAGCGATGGGCGATAAGGAGCTTACATACTTTTAAGCAGTTACTCACCTCACTGTTGAAACTCAGTACTCTTCAACGAACCCTGTCGATGAGGGCGGAACATTCTTTATAATGTTTTAGACCACTTAAGAAGAAGCACAAGTACATTAAAAGACTGCGTTTAATTAAGGGTTGAACAAAAAGAAGAATGACATGAATTATTTTTGATATTTTTTTGTGAATCGGTATTGTTTATCTCAGATTCGTCGGCCAATAGGCGTAGGAGTGGGCTTCCTCTGTCAGGTAGTTCTGATGCCTTTGATCGGCTTCGTCATGGCTATTGTCCTTAACCTTGACGCACCATACGCTCTAGGCGCTCTCATCGTGGCGTCGTGCCCGGGCGGCACTACCTCCAATCTGTATACCTTCTGGACAGATGGTGATATCTGTTTGAGGTAATGCTTGCTTTACTCTGCTCTCCCCTCCCCTGTCTCTCCCCCCCCCCCCTTCTCTCTCTCTCTCTCTCTCTCTCTCTCTCCCTTTCTCTCCCTCTCCCTTGCTCTCTGATCTCTCTAATCTCTCTCTCCCTCTCCTGTCCCCCCCCCCCCCCATCTCTCTTTTTTTTTTCTTTCTCTGTATCTCCAACGCTCCATTTCTTTCCATCTCAGGAACAAGAGTATGACCATTTTTATTATGACCCTTATTATTATATCTCTCTCTATTTCTTTCCCCTATCACTTTGACCCTCGTTTTAACTCTCATCATATTTAACCTGTTAACAAACTCTTTCTCCCCGACATCCATCCTTACAGTGTGATCATGACTACGATCTCCACCATCGTGGCGATGGGGTCGATGCCGCTCAACCTCTACATCTACAGCCGTCGTTGGGTCAGCGGGGGAAACGTCATCCCTTACAAGGATATCGTCATCACACTAGTCACTATCATTGGGCCAGTGGCCATAGGAATGCTGCTACGATGGAGGTCGAAGAAGTGGGCGACCATGATCGGCAAGGTAGGCTGACACTCCATCTCTCTCTTTCTCTCTCTTCTCCCTCTCTCTCTCACGCTTTCTCTTTTTCTTTCTCTCTATCTCTCTTTCGCACTATCATCAGATCATCTGGCCTTTCGAATTCGGCATGCTGCTACGATGAAGATCAAAGAAATGAGCCACCAAGATGGGTAAGGAAGGCTGACATGCACTCTCTCCCTCCTCACTCCCCCTCTCTCCATCTGTCACCCCCCCCCCCCCCCTCGCTCTCTCTCTCCCCTCTTCCTTTTCCTCTCTCTCTCTTTTTCGTCTTCTCTGTCTGTATCTCTCTTTCTCCTCTCTTTCTCTCTCTCTCTCTCTTTATCTCTTCTCTCTTTTCATTGATCTTTTCTTGTCTCTTACATGGGGTTGGTTCATTCCCCTAGGCATGCTGCTGATACGATGGAGATGGAAGAAGTGGGTCCCAAGATTCTCAAGGTAGGTTGGCGTTCTCTTTCCTCTGGAAATTTGGTTATACCTCTCTCCCCGATGTTTCAGCACAGATTTCCGCACGTGGTGAGGCTTCCATAGTAAAATATACCATTGGTACCATGGTAATGTGACGAAATTACCATCAAATCATGGTAATTTGATGGTACTTGTATGGTACTTTCAAGTTTTTGAAGGTAATTTCCTCAGAATACCATCATGACCGTGGTTCCTGTGGTACTCTTTTGCAAGGGTTGGGACAAAACAAAATACTTTTGACTCCCCAAATTCTATGCTATACGCTTTCTCCTACTTCATGCAGCCTTTTGGTGCCATTGGTATGTTGGGTATCATCGTGAGCATCTTCATCACCAGTTACATCAACCCGAAGATCTGGGCGGCATCCTGGAAGCTCTACCTCGCCAGCATTGCCCACCTGTGGATCGGCTGGGGCCTCGGTTACGCCATCGCCCGTCTCCTGCGCCAGCCGCACAGGCAGAGTCGTACCATCGCCTTTGAGACGGGCGCTCAGCACGTCGGGCTTGCCTTGGCTCTCATCGCCTTCTCCTACAAGAAGGATATCCAGATGTTTCTTCAAATCATCATCTATCCCATGCTGTTTGGACCCTTCAGCATCATTACCTTCTCGGCCTGGGTCGCGTTATACAAGGTCTACAGGTGAGAAGGCTGATGGGGAAGAAAGGGCGATGACAGAAATTTTTTAATGGGGAAAGGGTATTTGTAAAGCCCACCGCACACTACACGATCTGCCTGGGATCCGAATTTGGAAAAAATTATCATAGCATTTGATATTATCATTCCGACATGTATAATCTTTATGCTCAAAGTTCCGAATAGTCGTATGAATACTAAAATCGAAATTCCGGGCTATTGCAAGCCTCCCTGTAGGAATAAAAGCGAATTCAATTCCGAATCGTAGTCACGTCATATCAATCTTGCGGTCGGCTACGATTTGAAGCCGATTTGGCCTTTACTCCGACCTCAAGGCTTGCAGTTAACCAAAATTTCGATTTTAGTATTCAGATCATTATTCCGAACTTCAAATAAGGTAGGCCTAAATTTTCTTCTTTAGACTTTCATATTTAATGCAAATTGCCATCTGTTCAAAAATCGGGTCGCAGTCGGATCGTATAGTGTGCGTAGGTCAAAAGTAGGTCATCATATTCCTGATTTCACGGCAGAATGTTTCTACTTGATAATCAAACCAGCGAATAGGATAATAAAAAGGTAGCAGAATTTGCGAACATAAAATGTAGACTTTTGAAACGTGTGAAAGGAAATGGGGGAAAGTACATACCAATAATCACCCTAGCGACGCCCGATTTGTTTAAGGTGTATTAGAGGCCTTTTCTGTGAATTTTATTTTATACTTATTTCATTATATCGTTTTTTAAAATTAATTTTTCATTAAATATTCTATTCATTTTCATTCATTCATTTTTGTATTTATCTATGTATATTTCATTCTTTCATTCATTCAAACATATTTTTCAGCAGGATTGTTTGTTTAATTTCCATGAAAAGCAACATAACATACCAATATATGCATATTATATATCCTAAAATATATTCTCAAACAAAAGAAAACCTCTAGAAGCGTTTGTAATGCATTGTGGCCAATTCTATTTTCTCTACTCAAATTTTCGATGGCTTTCTTCGTCTTCGTCATGAGTGTACATATTAAATAAAAAATAGATGTAGTATGATGATCTTAGGCGATACTGTTTTACATCTCGGTCCTTCAAATAAATATTACTGAGTTCAGGACATATGATTCTTTTCTTCTTTTTCTTTGAACTCCGTCTCTTTTTTTTTTCCTTTTTTTGTTGGGGGGGGGGGGGTCTCTTTATTGTAATCGTTGTTGCTCTGTTAAAATGCATTCCTGATTCTTTTCCCCATACAGACGTTACTGTCCAGAGGAGCCTGAGGATGAAAAGACGGATGAATTTGAGGAAAAGAAAGATAAATCCAAAGAGATAACGAAAGGAGTGGACATCGAGAAAGGAGAGAAGAAGGAGAATATCAAGGCGCCGTGAATACCCGTCAGCAGAGTCAGGATGTACACTGCTCCAGTCGAAGTGAAAAGAATTACGCCTATTTTGAGCTCTGAAATTAGAGAGCAAAAAATATTGGGTTTTGGGGGGCGGGGGCTATACACTCAGGGCATAGGGAGGCAAGCGATTGGTCAAATGCATGGGCATGATGGGTGTTCGCGGGAGTCTAGGACCCTCTTCCCGAAAGTTTCTAATATCATGCCATAAGCGCTGTTACTCTTTCCAGTAAAACTTGGTTCAAAGAAAGTATCTAGGAAGGGGGGGGGGCGGGGTTGTTTTGACCTTTTAAGGACCTCTGAAAACTTATTCCTGACTCAAGACGGAAGTATTTGGTTATCTGTACATGTTTGGTAATATACAGTCATACTACTCCATTTTGATTTTACCAAGTTTGCTGATGAACAAGCCCGACTTTGTATCCTGTTTCGGGGCTCTGGGGACTAAGCTAGACCGCTGTGCTTTGGCAGGTTGTCCTTATAAATCATGATGTTTTTCGTGACTTTAGAGTGTCATTAGGTCGATAGCGTGACACCTTCGGAGCAGGCCTCTTGACGCTGACTGTACGGCTAAGGTGTACGATTTGGTTAGCGTCGGATTTTCCCAAGTGAGTCAGAGATTATATGAAACAAGTAATGTCTACAACAATATTGTTCCTGACTCGCAGGTCGTGGCCAACGAAGGGGTAGTTTGAGATTTGGGGGTAATTTTCAGGAATTAAAACCACGTCTATTTTGTCCTGTCGGTGGAAATACTTTTTTTCCCCTTGTGTTACCAATGATGATGTAGTTTGAAATTAGTACTCATTCTTTAGAGCAATTAGCTAATGCGAAATATATAACTTCTTCCCACGTTCAAGGAACAGTGTATAGAATTATTCAGTTAGATATTAAGTTTCTGTAAAACAGACATTTAATCACTGCAGGCCTGCCCTAATTATTTTTACTTTATTAGAGTCGTTGTTTCATGCTTTCTAAATCAAAAATTATTCTTGTACTATTTTTAGATCTCATTAGGACACGATTCTTCTTTGACAAAAAATATATTATATAATCAGAAAAGAAAGAGAAAATAAATACTAACCCTTCTGTGGCGTCTCGATTACTGTCCTGTACAATGACATGCTGACAAATATTACTGATTCCAGAACTTGCTGCCAAATCTTTTCGATGAAACTACACGGTTACTTGGTCATGGATGAATTCAGTGATAACTGCCGCCCACTTTCATCAGTTGTCCCTGTGGCGCAATGGATTAGCGCATTGGACTTCTAATTCAAAGGTTCCGGGTTCGAGTCCCGGCAGGGATAGATTTGTTGATCCTATCAACATTTTTTTTTCTTTTTTTTTTCTACAAACTTAAAAGAAACAATGAATCTTATGTAAAGAGTCTTCGAAACTCTCAAGCGTATCACATTTTCAATGTTATTAAGCTTGTGTATATATTTTTGATGTATTCGTTATATAGAGTAATTCTGTATATACGCTTTCAAAAGAATCAAAATAAAGAGAAACTGTTGGATAAATACTTACAATTAAACAAGTTAAGCGATTTGGTGAAAAATCATATTTCATGTAAGTTTTTCTGTGATTGTAATCTCAGCAGCTTAGTGGATTTGCGCTTTGAACATCTGACTGAAGATTCCTTGTTCGAGTCCCGGCAGAGATTTTATTTTTTTAAAAGTTATGAGAAATCCAAAATAATTTTGTTTATCCTATTTGACTTTTGATATGCGAATTGTAAGGTAAATGAAATGGAATTATGAATTATTACAGTAAAGCTTTTTGATGATTTTTTTTGGAAGAGCAATTATGAGTTTTCTATACTATGTGAAGTTTTAATTCTCATGCTAATTAAATAAAATTATAAGATACTGTACAATGCAATTCTTATGGAAATTTTAAAGAGCTGCCGAACTTTTTCTATACTATGTGAACTTTTATATATTAGTTTCATGCAGTCAAAATAATAAAATAGTATTGATAATTGCATGATAAGTATGAACAAGCCATTATGAGTTATATGTATGCACTGTGTAAATGTAGATGTTAAGAATTCTGAAATGTCTGTATTGACTGAATGCTGCATAAGCCCAAAATGCAGAATGATTATTCCTTAAGCTTATATATTCTTGAGCTGGAATGGAGTCAGGCATGTTGTATCCCTGACTCTTTTGCCATTATAAATTGTACAGAGAGGCTATTACTAATCAGAAATAATCATATTCCTTGACAGTATACTCACGACAATGGTTGTTTGAATATTTGCCCCTGTGTATACGGAAACTAATTCATCAGTCCGGCTTTGCCGATTGTCACTTTGTTGTTATTATTGTTGTTTTGTTTTGGGGTTTGCTGTTGTTGTTGTTGTTGTTGTTGTTGTTGTTGTTGTTTTGTCTGAATATGAGTCAGTAACTGGCAATAATGAAATAAATGGTAATACGATTTTCTTCTATTAAAGGAATGAAAATCGAGGAATATTGTGGACTAAAGAGAGCGCTGAAGGGGAAGAAGCCAGAGAAGATGGAAGACAGAGAGAGAGAGAGAGAGAGAGAGAGAGAGAGAGAGAGAGAAAGAGCGGGGGGGGAGTAACCAGAGAGAAAGGTGGCGATAGATGGAAATATAGAGAAAATGGTTGAGATAAAGAAAAATGACAATATACTGACGATGGAAGGAAATAATGTGTCAGCACGTGAGAATAATGTGAATGACTCCGATATTGAGTACATAACCATGAAAAGGAAAATCCAAATAACATTTTAGTGAGGAGAAAGGGCGGATAATCAATTATCCTAATGTAATAAGGTCGTTGGTGGCGGGCTGCTGGTCCCGTGACCTTCTCCCCGCTTTCTCCTTTCCTCAGCGGTGAGTCAAGTCTGGAGAAAACAATAAAGACCACTGAACTCGGGCTTCAAGCTGTCAATATCCTTCTGTCTGTGTCTCCGGCGATGTCTGCCCCCACCCATAAGTCCTTACCACTCGGCCCCTCACACTAAGAGGAAGGGATAATCAATAAACAAAAACAACAGCAACAAAAATAAATTAAAGAATCAAACTATATATACATTTACACGTAGATAGAGTGGTGCAGCTACGAGGGTCTGATATGCCTCTCCCCGCCCGGGAAGAACCGAATGGGCGAATAGATAAATAAATAAAGAGATATAGGAGATAATGAATAAATAAAAAGGATGAATAGATAATTAAATAAGTAGAAAAAAATCAAGTCAAAATATAAGTATATCATTGACCACGTAAGCGAATATTGAATGATTGAAAGACTGAATGAATACAACTTCTTTTTATTTCATTTTATTCATCTCCACAATAACAGCAACGAAATTTTTGCAAGGAATTTCACATTACAAATTCATTATGAGCAGCGAAAACGAACAGTTAAGAATTATACAAAAATTGGACTTAAACTGAGTATACGCACATCAATTAAATGGTAATTACATAAACAAGTAAATGCTTGCTGTGTTGTTGGGTAAACATTAAAAGCAGAGCATGTAATTTTGGTTCCAAGCATTACCACAGTATCATTGTTGATAATGATAAAAAGATACATGATACACAACATACAGATAGAAGATCACACAGCATGGGACAATACATCAAGACAAACAAGCACTACGATCGGACATAATGAGACAGATCAATGTCTATCAATGATAATTAGATCAATGAAATTATTGACAGATAAAATGGAGAAAGAAAAAGACAGAACAGAAAAAAGAAGTAGATGTTTTAAACAAATAAGTGAATAAATGAAAAGATTTGAAAATGTAAAGATTAAAGATTAAATCAATAAATACATGATTATACAAGGAGAGAAGGAAAGGGAGGAAGGAAGGAAAAGATAAACAAATAAAGACATATGTATAAGAAAAATTAATGAATTTTATGAATTGAATGAATATGAATATAACATATGACTTGTTTGTACCCTTACAATCTTACGGGGAGTTACTAGAAACATGCTACAGTGTGCATGTATGTTACATTATAAATAACATGTCTGATCTATCTGTACTCTTAACATTATCCAGAGTTATCTTCTCGATAGCGCCCTCTGACGCCTTCAGTTAGGAAAACGTTACCAAGGATTATGCAGCTCTAAACTGGGTTCAGTTCAGCCTGATCGATCTCCGTATCCAGAAAAGGTTGATGCCATCCCATCTGACCTTAATGTTTACCCGAGGGTGAAAGTAGACTAACATGTACTCCTAATTAACTCTTAAAACGATTGAGAAAAAGCCTAGGGAAGGAAAATCTCGATTCTTGAGATTTAGAATTCCTATTCACCTATATTATAACGATTTTATTTTTTATTTGATTTCAGTTTATTTTTCCACTAAAATTTTTCATTTAAAATACAATAAATCACTCACATATTGATATCATCGAAATATACAAACAAAAAATAGTACAGAAGCATACAAGAATTCAGTGAAGTAATCGAAATGATGGACAAGGAATTTATAGTAAAACAAAAGTGGTGGAACCTAATCTAAAAGCATTGCTTGCATTTCATAGGTCCCAAAAAATACGAATACGGATTATTCATTGATTTATTTTTTTTTAAATGAAATGAATCCAACGCTGACCTTTAAAATCACCATACAAATTTCATTATAAGGATTCATTTGTCTATACGTAATATCTCTTAATTCACTGATCTATTATGTTTTCATGAAATGATTCATTTATTATCATATGTGTTTATTTATCATTAAAAATCGGACTTCCATATGTCTATTCATTAATTCTTTCGTTTATTTACTGATTTGTTTATATGTTTCCATCAGTTTATTCATTCGCTTATGTTTATTCAATGTTTTCTCTATTCTGAACTGGAGATCCACTCACGCTATTTATTATTTATTATTTTACAGATGGAAAGAATATCATATTTCTCCTTTCAAATCCCACAATTCCCCCTGTATTTCGAGAAAGGTTATCTATCCATTCGACCCTGTTGTTTATTCGTGAATGAAAATAGAGAAGCATGTTCCCGTTGACCCATGCAAACTACTAAGAAAGCCTTCAAATTCAATTTGTGAGATTAAAGTATATTAAAGTTGTAATCATAAGGACGCAAACGTTTATTTTCTCTCCCCCCCCCCCTCTTTTAATGAATCAATGCGAAGAAAAGAGGCAAACAACAACCTCTCGTTATTTTTTTTAATATGATATTATTCTAACGATTATTTTTTCCTTCATGATCTGAACTGCGTTCGATAACACCTGTTCATGATTTATATTCTGGCTGTTTCATTAAGTGTAACTTAAAAAGCTTGATCGGTGTATAATCATTATTCGATGCATATTTAATTGAAAAAATGAGTCAATATTATAAACTTTGCAATTTCAAAAGAGCAGAAATGTTTCTTTACGAAAATACGTTATTAATTTAACCTGATAATATTTTTCTTATATAACAAAGAAATGATCATTTATCCTGCAAAGAAAATCATACAAGGTTTTGAGAAAACACCAATTTTTATTTTATAGAAACATTTCCGGATAGAAAGATTTTCTCTCTTTTTTTCATTAATTAAATCCAAATTATGACTGTACTATAACCATAAATTCGTGATAATGAGTTGCCTAAACAAAATGTTATTTGAAAATGGTGTGCACCTTCATTCCAAAAGGAGGCCCATTCAGGAAATTAGCCCATTCATTTCCTCAGTCAAACACGGTTTGGAGTACAGCTGGCTTTCCATCATGAAACTGATTCGGTTTTATGAAGGCAGACCTGATTGAAAAGCCTCCCAACCACTACGAACATGCACCATTAAGCATTTAATGACGAAGACCAAATGCCAAGTAAACCTTGGGGCGTCCGAAGCAATTAAGAATGAGGGTAATTCCAGAATTTCCAGATAATAACGGATCCCTGGTCATGCAATTACATGTACGTCATTGTCAGTGGAAGAAAAACGGCGCAAGCAATTGGGCAAGGCTGCTTATATGTAGTAGCAGAGCCGCGGCCAGAATTTTTCAGAAGGGTGGGGGCGGTCGACTTTTTCAGGTATCTGTTTTACTCGAAAAAAAAGGGTCCTCGGCATTTTCACGTGTATTTTACTAGAATTTTGCCCTTTTTTGCTTGGGGGGGGGGGACAAAAACACTTCACAACAGTGAATATTATTGATACTATATACTAACCTAATGTAACATATGAATAACATCGTTAGAAAATAGAATTTATATCGACAAGCAACTCTGCTACTCAAATAATTAATCCCTCATCCTGAAAGGCATTATACACAAAAGTCTCAATTTCTGTTATTTGCATTACCAAATACAATGTGCTGTATTCTTTTTTTCCAATTTTTCTTTTAAAGAAAACATTAAAATCAGAATGGCTAAGAAGACAGCGGCTGATTCGGCCACCCGGTGGATCCGCCCGTGAGTAGACATTGTAAGAATTGAAATTTCGGAATCACTGAAATAATCAAAAATTCACCCTAAATTGCTGAAAATCACATGCACTGCCATGCACCCACATGGCATGGAAAATCGGTTCAAATAGAATTCATCTACTAGCATTTCCAAACAAATCTACAGTTTGAAAGACAAATCAAAGAGCAGTTCTGAGTATGTGACAGTTCTGCTAAGATATTCTTTCAGTGTGACCAAAGCAGAATTAGAAAGTTCTTAAATTACTGTCCACTTTCCACAAGAACGCATGGTAGACCTAATTCTCTTTGAAATCAAGTAGTTTTTAAATCAAACCTGAGGCAGAATAAAACAAATCAAGATATTTGAACGAAATCGTACACGGAATAGGAAAGTTATGCATAAATAAAATTTTCTGTCTTTGACACTACCATACTTATTGGTGATATAATTAGAATTTTGTGGACAACTCTCAATATGTTTTGTACACATAATTTTATATATTCTTTATTATCTTGAAGAACACATGTTTCCTATCCCAGATATGTTTTGGACAAAACACTCCTACATCATATATCTTGAGTTTGACTGAAGAAAATGTGTAAATCTTATAAGCAAAATGAAAATGTTTTGTACACACATCATGTGTGTACAAAACATAACTATGGAGAGTTGTCCACAAAATGATGTCATCAATAGCATGGTATGTGTGTGAAAAGTGTCACACAGACAAATTTCATATAGCCATAACTTTCTTATTCCGTGTCCGATTTTGTTCAAATTTTCGCTCACCGGTTTTCATACCATCCAGAAAGTTGTAACAGATGATACAACTTTCTGTTCCATCTTAGCTTTCATTTAAGAATTTCTTGAATTAAGGGTGTTGGTTTCCTCTAAGCAAACAACTGCGATTCCTTGCAATCCCAATACACCACCTGCGCATGCGCATGAGTGGTAATGAGAGTTGAAGATGTTTATGCCTAGCCTATAAACCTATAGGAATAAAACGCGTAAATACATGCATTAGTTGGATGTGATATAATCCAAACTCTGATTGATTATAAGACGTTAGGTATCGAATTCGGTTTGTCGAGTAGATCATTTTCTAGCCGTTGCTGGAGCAGTTCCACGCATCTGATCGTGGTATGTATTACATTTTTCTGCGTTCGTCTTTCCTTACACGGTCACTGATTGTACCTTTATTGTGTTTTTAATTTTTCGATGTCGGTGTGTTGCTTTTGGTTTCAGAGAGACTTTACAGTGTGTCTTAAAGACAGTTTAATGCGGTATTCAGTTAAAAACCTCATTATGATTATATTAATTCCAAAAAATTTCGTTAGCAGACTTATACGGTTACATGTCTTAATAAATTCACAGTTTCATAAAATTAAACGAAGTTTCATTTTCGGGATTAAGAACCTATTGGGAATATTGAACCCTCCTTCATTTTCGGAATCATGGAACTTGCTTCCGAATCATGAACTCATCCGAATAAACGAACCTTCGGAATAATCTTCGGCGTAAAACAGTCGGACGTGTCACTTATGTGCCAATTTCCTTCATTAAATAAACTGCTATGAAAATATGCAAATAACGACTGATGTTCTTCTAATATTTATTCAACCACTTTGTATTATTTTTATTTCTCCTGAAATTGCCGAATAAATAATGAATATTTGATTTTTAGAGTTATAGGAACCCCGAAGTCTGTGTATTCAGAATTTTGAACGTTCGGTTCTTCATCCAAATCCCCCTCCATATGTGTGTTAGTTGTTTTTTTTTTCAATAAATGGATAAGTGAGAAGTGATTTAAAATGCACACCTATACCGAATCTTATTACTAGTGCGCATCAGAAATGCAAACGTCATGCAGTATTGGATTATCATGATTATTGAAAAGAAGCTTAGGACAGATTAACTTGTTCATGATAAAACCATTTATTGTAAACAAGTTGCCACTGCTTTTAAAGAGAAATGGGGCTCATATATAAACAGCCTCCCCCTCCATACCTAGAGAGGATTATAATTATACCCAAAATACATTTCGATGGACAAGGCTCGAGTATGTATTTGGATTAAGGAAAAGTCTCTGCCTCTGATAAATATTTCTTTAATGATTATTCTATGACCCATAGCAGTACAGAGTTTTCGTTCATCAGTTTTCCTTCCTCAAATCGGCAACAATTTGAGTTTTCTCCCCCACTCCTGCTGTTAAATTGCCAAATTAACGACGAAAAATCCCGATTTTTACACGAAAATAGTGATGATATATTTTTCACTGCGTTGCTAGTTTTTGGTCACACTTAAAACGGTCTTTTTCGAGAAAGCCGTAAAGTAATGTACTGGAAGCGGATCAAATTCGTCGTAGTTTTTCTCTTTCTGCTCATGTATAATGTCACTAATTAATTCCTACTATTCTGGATAAAAAGATAGGCCAAAGTGTCACTGAAAGGTACACTGCTAAGGGTTAGTGTTAAGGTAGTACGTCATTTTCTGACGAGTTGAAATAAGAAATCAAAATCAATGTTAGTTGTGCTTTTGTTTTTGTTTTTCTTTCATTGTCGCTGCAATCTCGAAGCTGTAGAATGAAAGTGCATATTATACTCAGGCGCCAATCCGTTTTATAGTTTAGGGGGACACTATCAAAAATTTTGGGAGATCATAATGGATGGAGGGGTTAGGCAGGCTTCACCCCATACACTGGCTATGCCCCTGGCTCCATGAACAAGTGGTTGAGTCGATGTCAGCATAACGATATCTTTGACGTCATAATGTGACTTCAAATCTAATATTGAATTTAGATGAGCATTTGCGCCCCTTGGTTTGTAAACAACATGACAAAATCAAACGAACGATTCAGAAGGTTTTTGCCATGACAAAACTAAACCAATACCCTTTTTACTTTTAAGCAAAATGTTTTCATGTTAACGAAGTCCATAAACTTCACGATATCCGTGTATGTAACACACCCAGTTTTTTTACTGGGGAGTGTTATAAGGGGCTTTTATCGAATGTGTGTGATGAAGTGTTTGAATTTCCAAATAAATCATCAAGTACGCGTTGTTACTGGAAATATTATTACTATCTCGGGGGGAAATGTGTTTTTGTATAGAGAATCGTCTGCTTCATATTCAGAAATCATTTCACGTCGTAGTAACTGTTACTTACACGGTCTATATTTATGAGAAATAAAATATGCAAAGTAGTTATGTGATGGCTAGAGGTCGAGGAACAAATCTAAATTTTAAGATATCTATAAGATCTAATTTTTAAAGGAATAAAGTGCTTTGCTGGCCCGTATAGATGAAAAGGCAGATTTAGTTTTCTTACAAAAAAAAAAAAAAAATGTTCAGATGATGTAGTTTACCTTAGGGGCACAATGGAAAGGGGATTTTTTTTTCATGGACCCCTCATCGTTTCTAAACATATCTCAGAAGAAAGACGTTTTTATACTAATTCAAGTTAATATGGTCATAATTATATACTATTATGTATGCAACGTCTACAGATAGAGAAGCAGATAGGAAATTTCTTTGAATACTTTACCGAAATTCTTCTTTCAGTAAGGATATAAGAACGTTACCAATAGTGATAAGGGAGATTTCGACACCTTGATAAACATACATAAGGAGAGGATGGGTGGTAACCCTCACAAACATACACGCATTAACGACCTCATAAACGAAATTCAGGTTAACTTTGATTTAATAGATATCTGGAAAATTAGGAACACTCAAAGAAAGTGCAAAGTAGACTGGACATATGGTTAATTTCTGATAGTCTCCAAGATCAAACCCTGAATGTTGACCATTTTCTTTCATGTGAAAAGATTTTATTTGGAATCACTGAACTTAGTAGTCGCTAGGCATCTGCATCTGCATTTGATTTCCTTACATTCCTTGAACAATATTTCATTTTGCGATGTAAATATCAGGAAGTCGATCCAAGACTGAAACATTTTATTACATTATGTCATTAAGTCCACTGAGGAATTTATTGCAAAGAAGAAAAACTAAATCGAGAAACATATGACAAAGCAGCAAAATATCAATAGGTTTTTTTTTTTTGTATTCTGTATAACGTGTAAAATAATTTAATCTGAGGATTTTCTCCTCTTATGGCATTACTATGTTTGGTTTGCTGATATAATGTTATCATGTTCTGTCATAAAAAAAAAGATTTAATGTCAAATGTATCTGTCAAGATGAATTGTTTATGAATTCTTGATATCCTGACAAGTAAAATCTTTCAACATTTTCCAGAAAAAAAGAACAGTGTGACGAGATCTAAATCCTTGAAGAGAAGACGAAAATATCTCATTTATATCATTCTGAATTCGGTGTAAAGATATTCATGAATAATCTAATTTAACCGGAAGAGGGGAATCGCCATCAGCATCGAAAAAAAAAGTCACACCCTAACATTGCACCGCTCATTTCAAATTATTTTCACTAAAATTCACCCAAAATGATGAATGGTATATCGCATGACCTCATGCATGTATCTTTTTATGCAATGCGGACAACCGTGAGACTACATTTAATCAGTTTCAGTCCTATGGTGGCCCTGAAGTGCGCTCGACAACACGTCATGTGCGACGTGAATTTCGCATCCCAGGTTCTGAACTTGGCATCCGAGGTCATGAAATTCATGACCCGTGGCGCAAACTTTGCATCCAAAGTCGTGAAATTCACGACCCGCGGTGCGAAATTCAGGACTGGGATGCAAAGTTCTCGCCACGAATGAATCCTGAATTTTGCACCGCGGGTCGTGAATTTCACGACTTCGGATGCAAAATTCAGGACCTGGGATGCGAAATTTACGTCGCACATGACCTATTGTCGAGCGTACTTCAGGGCCACCATACAGTCCAGTTTTCTTCTTGCTACCAAAGCTGTACATAAGCGTGAACTACATGCTATACGTCATTCAAATTATTTTGTTATTTCAGTTCCTGGTTAGATGTTTAAGATGGAACCCTCCTTCAAGATGCAGCCTTTCATATTCTTGATGATTGCCTGCCCTTTTATCACCGCGGAAGAAATGTCGTTCAATGTCACAGAGATCATGCTGTCGACTTCATCCGAAGAGGTGATCGAACCCGACATCGAACCTGATGACCATGAGGATACATCAGGATGGGCTTGGTATCCTCTGACGTTGACGTGGTGGCTCGTCATCCGCGTCATCGTCGCCGTCATTGGAATTTTCGGAAACGGGATCGTAATGGTGATCATCTACCAGCGTTTCGCTACCATCCGGTCGACGGACGTCTTCATCGGTGCTCTGGCAGTGGCCGATTTCCTGACATCGGTGTTCCTCATCCCGATTCCCTATGCCAAGCGAGTGCCTGCAACTACCTTTGGGCGCATTTATTGCAAGATAATGTACCCATCTCTTTGCTTCTGGCTGTGTATCGTTGCCTCGACCTATATCCTCATGTCGATGTGTGTTGAACGGTACATTGCTGTGGTTTTCCCGTTATACTTCAACCGCGTTGCCAGCAAGCAGAAAGCTAATGTATGTGTCATCTGCATCTGGTTGGTCAGTTTCCTGCAATGCTTCTACACATTCTTTGTGTACATTTACGACGAGCGTACCAAGTATTGTACTGACACCATCACAACCTATACCGGTCAGACAGCCCGCGGGTACTACGCCTTCATCACTCGCCTCGTCATTCCTGTCCTCATTATGCTGATAACCCAGATACTGATTGCATGGTCTTTGCATCAACAGTCCAAGCAGTTCAAGGGAATGGTCGGTAATGGTGACAGCAAGAATAACCCTAAGCTTACCTTCCACGTGAGAGCTCGTAACCGTGTCATCAAGATGATGCTTACGGTGGTTCTCGTCTACCTCTTCACCTGGACACCTAACCAGATTGCCTACTTCTGCTTCAACCTCGGCTACATCAGCGCCTCTTATCGAAATAGCTCTCTGCAGAACATCCTGACGGTGCTCGGCTTCATCAATTCCTGCGCCAATCCGTTCATATACGCGACCAGAAACCCAGAGTTTCGCGTAGCCGTCCGAGGCCTTCTCAGTTGCACCAAACCCGAAGTCGAGACTTTGTTTAGCGGGGGTAAGGAAACGGACGAAGCAAAAGAAGGCACGGATCCGTCGAGTAAAATATCGAAAGACGTTATCACTGTGTGACTATTGTAGGCCTAGGTTAATTGAACTGTTTTCTCTATTCGTTTTTAGGAGATCAAGTCAGAAGACATTTGTCTAATGTGCCATCGATATCACCAAGATTCACTTGGTGACCGTATAAGCTTGATGAACAGTACATGTGAATTTAACAGCGGATCGATCCGATATGAAATTAATTAACGCACCCATTAGAATACAAGGTCATATCTCACCATATTGTGGATGTTCTGTATACAGTGTATAAGTAAGTTTCTGTACTCTTTGTTTATTTTAGGATAAACTTTGTATTATCCGTACACGACATTACACAACGTTAAAAAAATGTTCTTTGCAAAAAAATATTGTATCTGCATGTGTGCAAATTGTAGAGAACGCCGTGCATTGGTTTAGAGTGATAGCTAATAGTTGCTCCATAATTATGAAATCACTATAGTATTAATAATGAATTATCTTGGTGGCTGGTTTCATTATTCATGATTTTAAAAATAAGCTAAAACAGCCTTTTCTTTTTCTGTCCCTTTCTTCCATCCTTTCTTTCTTTCTTTTTTCTTCTCCTGCTGTTCAAACCCTTAACATCTTTTATGAATGTCTCTCTCTCGAATTGGATTTTGATAGACGTGTATCAATCAAATATGATTATTTCCGTCTGGGACCGACCGACCGACCGTCTGGGCCGTTGCACTTTATGCAATGAGAATTACGACGTGAAGAAAAGGGGGAAAGAAATGAAATTAATGAGACGAGCGAGTTCTGTAACGAGCATAACTGATACAATATAAGCACAATGCGCTATCTCTTGATTTCTTTTTAATATATATTTAATTGATTTAGGCTTGACCGCACACAATGTTTGCACCTTCTTCACTCCCTGGGAAGCATTCTAGCTAGGTGTCTTTTGCAGACCACAGTGACTTTTGCATTCTACCGGATACCAACTTAACACCTGGGTGGAGAATGGCAAATAGCTTGCCAAAGAACATAAGTGCCGCGGCGGGATTCGAACTCGAGATCCATGCACAGTCCTGTGACAGTCTGGTGACGTATCCACCAGACTGCCACACCTTTTCCACCTTATCTTCTGGAGATAATATATGCCCTAATTTCCACCCTGTTAACCTTTTAAGTCCGTTGTTAACCGGTCAAAAAAGTGGCTTAAAATGCAACTTTGTGATGATTTTTGGAAACATACCTTTTTGGAAAGGTAATGTTATGTATAATACCATGCTCGTTGTTTCCAAATTTTTAAATGGGCTAAAGTCACTTTTCAAGCATGTTTTTTTTTAAGGGGAGGGGAAAGGGGTTATGACTTTGTAAACTTTGGGGTTTTTTCATACTCTACTGCGTTATGAATGCATTTTTTTTTCAGTTCATAGGAAGGTTAATGCAGATGAAATTTTATAAAAGAAAAAATGTAGAAAATGGATAGTTTGGAGCAAATATGGATATTATCTATAATAAATTTGAAACGCCCTCTACGATCCAAACAAAACATGGTTGTCTGCTGCTCGAGTTGGTATTTTCGACTTCATTAAACTTAGATCAGTTTTTATGGAATGGGAATCATCTGTCTCTTCGTGTAATCTTTAATTATTTTTCGAAGCATTAATAAATAAATTGGCATTTGAATATTTGCACTGTCCTCGTTCTTCTTTCCCCTCAATAATATTTTGCTTATATATATTCTGCTTTGCGAATTAAGTTCGTTTGCGACACCCTTCCCAATTCCCAGCCTTCAGTCATAATGCATTGAACAATGTTCAAGATAATCAAACCTTAACTGATATTATTAACTGATATATTAATGAATAAATTGGCATTTCAATATTTGCACTGTCCTTGCTCTTCTTCCCCCCCCCCCCCTCCCCCAATAATATTTTGCTTATATTTATACTGCTTTGCGAATTAAGTTCGTTTGCGACACCCTTCCCCATCTCCAGCCTTCAGTTATAATGCATTGAACAATGTTCCTGATAATTAAAACTTCAACTGACATTTTGAATTAAAAATGAAATATTTTGCAGCAAAACTAGTATATAAAACATCTCACATACAACACAGGAATGACAGGAAAGATGAAATTTTAAAAGTATTCTGTAGATGAGAGAGTATTAAAAGAGATGGAATATAGCGTATCAAACGTGATTTTGGATCACTAGGAAAACTTATCAGAATTTCCTAAATTACAAGTGACTGTAATGATTTTTGTCCATTTGTAATTGGGTATAATGGAGCACAGTTTGCCTCCATACCGTTTCATTTATGGGACACCTTGTCTTAAGCACAGTCCATGATTAGACCGACTGCCCACGAGAGCGACAGTCCATAAGACCGACAATGTTAGTGTTGTGAATTCTCTGAAAGAGTGACAGCATGCTCATGAGGTTGACATCAGGGTGACCAATCGTCCCATATTTCATTCTTACTGTTGAAACAACCAAATATTTAGCCGCATATTGACAATCAAATACTACAGGTGCATGCGGAAGCAGGAAGATTTCACAACTTTGTTGCTCGTTCGCAAGTTTTAAAATCAAACTTTCCCTTACTCGGCGATATAGACGGCGATCCGGGGGGGGGGGGCCGGGGACGTGTCCCCCCCCCCCCCCCTCGATTTTTAAGCTTCATTATTTTTATTTTTATATTTTGAGTCGGTGACCAAATTTAAAGGGGGTACCCAATGCTGAAACAATGTTAGCTCGTTTAAAAGAGCATGATTTTATTAGCAGAAAATCATCGGCCTAAAGTTTTTTAAAAAGTCGTGTTGCCAAGGAAACCCCCAAATGTGGTAAGATTTCAGGATATTTTTGACCCCTCAGCTGTGACCCAGTTTCAACTGGGTACCCACTTTTACGTCAAAATGACGTCAAAGTGGGTACCTTGTTGCGCACTTCTAGCAAAATGCGCGCAAGGTTTAATACATATTGTACAGTCTAGCGCGCAGCACAACTGCAGTGCGCGAAGCTGGGTACCCACTTTTACGTCATACCTCGTACTCAAATTTTTTGGTCAACTCTTGAATTTTTATGAGAAAATTATCCAAAATGCATTGATTTCGACTGAAAAATCATCAAATTTTTAATATTATTCTTCTTAGAATTCTATTCTCGATCATATATCTAAAAAAAATTTACCATTGTGTAATCACTTTAAGCCTACCACTTTATAGCCTGAGGCCCATAGAGTGTATTTTGATGGCAAAATGAAGGCTTCTGTCATTATTTTTGCGGTTATTTTTTCCTAGCTTGCTCGCATAATAACGATCATCGGCGGTGACCTTCGGTGTTTCCGTCCCCCTCACTCGTTACATCATCATGATCATCGCAGCCACTGCTCGGTGAACACCAGAGTCGGGTATATATACATGTAGCTACATTGTATTTCACTATGAAATATCCAGCAAGAATTTTCATTAAACTGTGAATTAGCTGGGGCGTTATACTTCCCCTATGCTCCGATAAGAATAAAGTCTTGACAAAGTTCAACGAATATTATGAGAACAATTTCGGAGGCGCGGATCCTTGATTCTTATAAGAAAAGTTGGGGACAAAATGATACATCTGTAAAAAACTGAAGTCCATCATCGCTTGGAGTACCTACTTTGGTATTTCTTATATTGGTAGTTCTTCTCTAAAGAGGAGGCTATTCATTGAATGGGAAAGGAAAACGAAGGGAAACTAGCTAGAAATAATAATTATTTATTTTTATTTTTATTTAAGTTAATTCCCAATATTTGTTACTTTTCATGTTATCTGCCCTGCATAGGTCAGTAATCTGGCCAAGTCCTGGGCTTTTATTGTAATCTGTTTGTTTCTGTGCTTTTCTTATGTCAAACTCTGTTCCTTTATTTTCTTTAATAAAGTGATGTATCAACAATTTTCATCATCTCCCTTTCATGAATGAATAAATCCGAGGAAAATTCTGATCTACAGGCTTCCTGCTGAAACTATAAAGTACTTGAGAAGTTGAGAGTAGACCTATATGTCTTCTTCGTATCAACCAACGTTAACAAATTTGGAAATGTCATTGTATAACCTTCAAAAATCCAAGTGCTAGTATGCGTATCCTATGTGATTAGGTTTTTCATTAATGCGAAATGTATTCATCGCCAATCAACTGACAAACACCTCCTCATCCTTTTACAAGTCCTCCTAGAAGAGATGTAGAAATGAGATTTGTACAACAATATACATCAATCGGGGCATCTCACTGATAATCTACCCCCTCTCCGCAATAATAAGGAGGGATTCCGCTGCCTCATCCTCCAACCCCATCTCCTTGCATCAGGCAAAGAGAGGTCTTCTATCTTTTTTTTTTTTTTTTTTTTGAGCAAAGCTTATTAAAGGCCTACTTCCTTGACTTATTTTCATGTTTTCTTTTTCAAAAAAAAGAAGAAGAAGAAGAAGAAGAAGTCCCATGGGTATCTGCACAATTCTCCCACCCTATCTCCTTGATTTGAGCGCCTATGGATCAAGTATTTCTTATTTCCTCACACTCTTTGATCTAACTTTAGAACTTAAATACTAGTTCCAGCAAATAACTGTGTAATGTATCTATCGTAGAGGTCGTTTTTAAAATTAATTAGCCTTATATCTATATTTGCATTAATCATGTATTTTACTGCGTTTTTTCTTCTCGAAAATTATCTGCAATGTGATATCTATAGTCGGACTAGAAGTTTCCATTAGTAATGCATTAAATAAATTTTCAGAATGTTTTGTTCATAATTACCCCCACCCCACCTTAAAAACGGGCCTGAAACCAACTTCTGGGGAGCGTTGCATGAAGAGTTTTGTCGGTGATTTACACTGAATAATTTACTTTCAGCCAATCAGATGCGAGGATTTTCAGTAGCTTATAACATTGTCGGTGAAAATCACCGACAAAACTTTTCATGAAAAGCTCCCCAGGTCATTTTAAAATTTGGAAACAACATTCACTGTTTTATTTTTAATAATACCTTTCCAAAAATATATGTTTCCAAGAATCAGCATAAAATTACATTTTAAGTACCGGTTGACAACTGACCATTTTATTCATGACAGCCTTTCTTCTCGAATCTCATTGCCCTGGAAGTTGACTTCGAACAATTTGTAAAATGAGCAATGCATGTTCTACGGACTCAAACCTACTCGCTATTTTTGAGGAAAGGCGAAATATTCCGCAATTCGCTTTCTCATTTGGAACAAATCAGGAAATGTTCTCTTTTCCCATGAATCCCTAAATCTACCATGATGGCCTAAGTAACATTTTGTGGCTATTCGTTGCCTTTGTGTATTTTCAAATCCCAAATCGTTAGTCATGTTAGTGAAGTTGACAATGATTACATTTTAAACAGCATACATCGTATATCTTGTAGTTTCCTATTCTGCGTGGGCAGTAATCTTACATGCATGTCTTAGACGTTGGGAACTGTGGTTAATTATTATTTGCGTACATTATTGTAATCAGTGTATTCAGGGGAAGTTAATGCATTTTGAAGGCACGGTGCCTAGATACGTAAGAAGCTTCGCACCAGAATTTTGTAACGGTTTCACCAGCAGCTTCCTCTAGTTTGCAAGTACTGACCTACTTTTGCAAAAAGGAATAAAGTGACAACGAGTACGAATGCCACAAATGGAAAAAAAATACAACATGGAAATTATTTTGTGATCAGAAATAATGTTCTTTTACTAAAACCTTGCTTCTTATTGCCAAAGATTCCAGGCAATTATGTACATATGCTTGTATTTGCCATCAAACCATTTAAGAAATGGATCAAACCTGGGCTTTTCAGTAATCGTGGTAAACCGATGGTAAACTAATGCACGACAGTAATAGAAACAAAAGCAGTCGAAAAATTAAAAGATCCCTTTTCCTTATAGTTATTTGTTCTCATTTCCCGTTCATTTTTCTCCGTTTTCCTTGTTCCTCATCTTCATTCATCCTTCTTATTTCATTCACTCTTATTTCTTGAAGTATTTATGTAATGATTTCTCTTTGTCAATCGTAACAATAATTTCGATTTCAAGAAAAAAAATGAAAATTTCTTTATATATCAAAATGTCATTGCTTTCAGCTTTGATTTCGGAGTGCGAAAATGAATGCCAACCATCGACACAATTTTTGTTTATTGAATAATAAATGTCAGTGTCATCCGAAACTGCCGAGCTCATGCCAACATGGTGTCAACGACATCTGTTTTAGTGATTCCTCTCCGATAAAGCCGTCAGTTATAAAGAAAATCACTCAACACATCACTGCGTTAAAAAATAATGATAATGGAGCATTGTGTTGAACGATTTGAACAAAAAAATGAAAGTGAATTTTTGTGATCGAAAAGGGAATGGCATCCAGAAGGAGATATATATCTGATAGTGGTATAAAAAAGAAAGTGCAAAATGTAGGGTCTGGAAAATTTTCATTTGGTCCAGCCATTTTCCGGGATTTTCAAAACAAACGAAGCCCCCTCCCCCCCCCCCTTTTTTTTTTTTTTTTTTTTTTGTTGATGGATGGGACTGGTAAAAGTTATTGCATAATTCGAGTCATTTCCTCCATTCATAATTTGTGGCAAATAATTATTGCGACGACTGAGATTTCTGAAATTTTCTGTTTTTTTTTATTTATTATCTTTGGGGCTCCTAAAAGCGGGGGGGGGGGTGGGGGCTGACGGTTACACAATCTCAGTCTAATGCTATATGCGTCAAATAGATTCCTATCCACGTCTTCGTTGAAACTTTTTCTGCTCCATTTTACGGATATTATCAATTTCATGAACGTCAGTATGTGTACATTCCGCTATCAATTGTCTTTTCCAAATATAATACATTCATTTGAGGTGTGCGCCTATGGGTGGCCCCTCTTCACTTAGCTCTCCTCATGTAGTGATTTTATTTGTGTTCAACACTAGAAATTGTGTGTTTGGTATTTACCATGTGTTTTGTTATCAGCTAGTGATACTGCAGGACAGTTTTTGGACTCCATCAAGGTGTAGTTTGGCTGCAACTTGAGGATTTCGTTTTTGGACTTTACCTTGGACTTGAACTACACTGATATTCACCTTTCTGACCATGATGCTGTGAGCTTTACACATCACTTAACTTCATTCATTTGATCCTGCATTTTTGAATGACCAATCTTCACTGTTTACTACTTACTACACTGGGACAACACAATGGAGGAGTTTAAGTATTGTCATCTTCTCTTTGTTATATTCCTTTGTGCCTTGTCCACTGCTTCTGAGACAGATTGTGTGGCCTTCATCAGCACACTGAATTGTCTAGAGGTTAATACTTCAAGTCATTTTGGACCAAACTCAGTGAAATACATTGGAAAGTATGTGTCTTACTACAGCAACACCACTGCAACGGATCGTTGTTGTATATTCAGAGCAGGTGATATCAGTCCTAACCCTGGACCTTTCCATCATGTTACTGATGCTGTTGTATCATCCCCTCTTCACAACAATGAAAAGTTTGTATATGATGTTAGCACTCTCTACAAGCTTGGAAGAATTGGTCCATGCGAAAATGATCTGTGTAGAGACACATGGGCAATAATCGACTCTCTTGGCATTGCCCGTAAGCGCAAAACTCATAGGGGTCGAAGATCGCACACCCATAAACAAACCCCGAGTACGAGGAAGATACCAAGACGAAATGTAACTAACATTCCCCATACTGACTCTAGCAAAAAGGAACTGTCAGTTAAGTTTGCAGTATGGAACGCTAGGTCCATTAAAGCAAGAGGAAAGGCAACGGCTCTATGTGATTTTGACAGAAACATGGCTAACAGCTTCTGACCGTGACACACGTGCTCTTGCGAACATCCGGGATACTCTTCCAAACTTTGTGCTTCATCATGTACCACGGAGTAGTACTATTGGAGGAGGTGTTGGCATTCTTGTACACAGGGGTTTTAATGTCAAGTTGAACCAACTTACCAGTGTGCAGTCTTTTGAGTACATAGACATTTCCATTTCGTGTCCAAATACTCCAGCACACTCAGTACGGTTCTTGATAGTCTATCGCCCTCCTTATACTCGAAAGAACAAGTGCACACCAGCAAATTTCCTTCAGGAATTGACATCTTTGCTGGAAGGTCTGAATATATCAAGGATGAAAACCTTACTTGCTGGAGATTTTAATCTCCATATGGACAGTGCCGATAATGCGGATTCTGCAGCCTTCATGGAGGTGCTAGATTTATTTAGTCTTCAAAATCATGTTGACTTTCCAACCCACTCATCAGGTCATACACTAGACTTAGTTATAACTGGTCAAGACGATGGCATTGTATCCTGTCTCCAGAACTGCAGCTATCTACCTTCTGATCACGTCGCTGTGACCTGTCGGTTGTGTATGGGTCAGCCAGAGCCCATTAAGAAACATTTCTCAGGTCGGAATCTCAAGGACATTGATATAGACAGCTTTCTACATGATCTGGAAACTTCTGTCAATGTTGATGTCGCTGACAACATTGAGTTCTTGACATCCTTTTATGATAGTGCACTGCGAAATGTCCTTGACTCTCATGCGCCTTTGACTGATAGAGACATCATTATCCGTCCAAACGCGCCATGGTATACTCCACTTCTACGTCATGAAAAACAGCTTCGCCGCCGTTGTGAAAGACGGATGTTGAAGTCTGGATTACAAGTCGACAAGGATATATACAAATCGCAATGCCGAGCATACTATCATCATCTATCACAGGCGCAGACTAAGTACTACAGGGGTAAAGTTTTATCCTGTGACCAACGAGGGCTTTTCAAGGTGGTGAATGATCTGACATCTAAGACAACGGATCATTGTTTGCCAAATCATGAAAATGATGAGACCTTAGCAAATGATTTTGCAAGGTTTTTTCACCACAAGATTGAAAAGCTTAGAGATGAACTCTGTCAAAATAGCAATGTGCTGCTCTCCATTGATTTGCCTGAAGATTGCCACTCGTCAATGACAGATTTTGAAAGTGTGACAGAGGATGCGGTTGAAGGTATGATAAAATCATCTTCATCCTCCACATCTTCGCTAGACCCTTTGCCAACATCACTTACCAAGAGATGTGCCCAGATATTAATTCCACTCATCAAAGCATCAATTAATGTCAGTCTTGGCTCCGGAGTTATGCCTGCCAGCTTGAAGAGAGCTGTTGTCACGCCACTGATAAAGAAGAGCGACGCCTCTCCTCAAGATTTGTCAAACTACCGTCCTATTTCAAACCTCTGTTTTCTTGGAAAACTGATTGAAAAAGCGGCAGTGATACAAATTCAGGATTACCTCAGTGACAACAACCTTCACAGCCCTCTACAATCAGCATACAGACAGTTTCACAGTGTTGAAACTGCACTCGTCCGTGTCCAGAATGACGTTCTGTTGACGTTGGATCAAAAGAAGGAAGTTCTACTTGTATTGCTCGACTTCAGTTCGGCATTCGACACCATCGACCATGCCATCTTGCTTGATCGTCTGCAACATCGTTTTGGTCTGGATGGTATGGTTTTGAAATGGTTGACTTCTTATTTGTCTGAGAGGTCTCACGTAGTGAAGGTAAGAGACGCACTATCCAGTCCTGTCTTGAATAAATGCGGAGTACCTCAAGGATCAGTCATCGGGCCACTCCTCTACACACTGTACAGTGCTCCTATCGCTGACATTGTTTCTGCTCATGGACTTGGTTCCATATTATATGCTGATGACACCCAGATTTACGTGACTTACTCTGGAAGTGATCGGCAGGCAGCCATTCTGAAAGTTAATAACTGTTTGAAAGACATAGTATCATGGGCTTATATTAATAAGTTAAAGGTAAATGCTGATAAGACTGAGCTTATCCATTTTTCCTCGAGGTTTAGTCCATCCTTATACCCTGCTTCTGTAGTAGTTAATGGTCTAAATGTCCTTGAGACAACAACAGTGAGAAACCTAGGTGTTTATATGGATCAACATTTGCAACTAAAACATCATCTTAAGATCACATGCCGTTCAGCAATGTGTGCAATTAGAAAAATTGGGTAAATAAGGAATTTCCTCGATAAGAAAACCACTGAAAAATTGATTCATGCATTTGTTTCCTCAAGGATTGATTGCTGTAATGCTCTCTTGTTTGGTTTTACTGGAGAAAGATCTAAAAAAAAAACTACAAATAGTGCAAAACAGTGCTGCTAGACTTGTTGAACGAGCAAAGGGGAGAGATCCTGTTACACCCATGTTGAGACGCCTTCATTGGTTACCGGTACAGGAAAGAATTGTCTATAAACTTCTAATGTTGTGTCACAAGGTCATTACTCATAAGTCACCAACTTACCTATATGATATTATTAGTTCTTATGTACCTGTTAGAAATCTCCGTTCTTCAACTAAGAATTTCCTTACTGTTCCTACTACATCCACCCAAACGTATGGCTCCCGTGCCTTTTCAACAGCAGTACCTGTCTTGTGGAATAAGCTTCCTGACCAACTCCGAGGGATTGGAAGCACTGACAGTTTCGGGAGAGCCCTCAAAACCTATTTGTTTTCAAGAATTTAGTGCGTTGTCATGCAGTATTTCAAACTCATACATGCTTGTTTTTCTTTGAATGTAAGTTTATAGTACATAGCATAATAATTCATAAATTATTTTCTAACCTTGTTACTCTCTTTTTGACATATATTGCATATTTACTAGGATATTCATATTTTGTTTTATGCACTTTTGCATCAATAATTGTAAAGCGCATAGAGAACTATTCCAGTTATTATGCGCTTAATAAGTATTCTCTATTATTATTATTATAATTATAGCTATCTGTTTGCATTGCAGATTTTGAAATGGAACATCCCGTCGCACAATGTATCGTATTATCAAGGTTTCATGTTACATCTTGATACAATGTATGCAGTGGCGGCGATTTCATGTCACGAGTGGGGTGGGGGACGGAAATCCGGAAGGCCTCCGCCGAAAATATGTTTCGAAATGTGAGAGGGGGATAATTGATATTATGCGAGCGAGCTAAAAATTATCGCTGAAAATAATGAAAAAGAAGCCTGATTTTGCCATCAAAATGTATTCTAGGCCTATAAAATATTTAAACGGTTGGCCTAAAGTTGGTCAGCTGATTCAAAATTGAAAAAAATAATATATAAGCTTTGAAAATCGAGGGGGCACGATCCTCCCCCCCCCCCGGATCGCCGCCTATGAATGTATATCAACTGTTATCTAACTTCTCAAGCACTGTTTATGTCAGTGTTCTTTATCATTACACTCCCTGTAAAACTGTATCTCCCATCGCAGTCAGTCATGATTTTTTGGATTATTTGGGTAGGATATAGTATTTGCACATAACATTCTAAGCAAAATTATACCGCAATCCTCTCTTTTCGAAGGGGAATGCATGGTAGCGAAATGAAACTGCAAGAGAATTTATGGTATGAAATGTAGACGTGTGCTTCAAGCGATCCTGAATTTCAGATTTTAGTCTTCTTGATTCATTGCTTACCTTTTCATAAAACGCCTCCATCAAACTATACATTTGACAGGCTGTCAACATGTTCCATCGACTCGACTAAGTGACTCGTTTCCATGTTCCTAAAGTTACGCACGACTTTATGAACAACTGGAATATGAAGTGCCAAATGAGATGCCCAAAGTGTGACTCCATTTCCCATAATCTCAATTAAATTGTGTTAAAAATATATATTTTGCAATAAAAATGTTTGTAAACAATAGTAATGTAAATCTAAGTCTACATATTTCATCTTTAGCTGATGTGAAGTCATAACTTTGCGAACAGCTTTATGAAACACCCCCAGGAACATTAAAACTCATCATGGTAATGATATCATCCAAACCATGCAAACCATTTGGGCTTGGGTGGAGGTCCCTATGTGTGTGTGGGGGGGGGGGGCTCCCGCTCCTTCTTATTTTACATGAAGTATGGGGAGCTTGTCAGAAAATTTCAGATGACACCCCCCCCCCACACACACACACACATGTTTTAAGACAGATTTCCACCCACAGTCACGTACGTACAGAACAGTAGGCCTACAGGTCCTCCAAGCAAATATGAATAATTTTGCTTTTCAGCGACTGTCATCTTACCGAAGGGTTATGATAGTCTGTTTGTAAACATGTTGCTGATTTTAACAACCCGCCCACCGTGCTTACCTTATCAGTCAGGCGCACGATTGTACTTTCACTATTTCCTGAAAGACTGCAAGTTCAGTCTTTGGTAGCGGCGACCCATGGACGGAGTTTGATTGACACTTGCGCCGGATAGACGCATTGCAGTCGTAACATGCGAACAACTGAAAACCACAGTACAGTCGATGCGCGGTTTAATACATGGTGAAAGTAAAAGGAGGGGCATTACTGGTGCTGCGTTCAGCTTTATAGAATTATACGTTTTGGGGTCGTTTCATGCACGTTGACATAATATGAGAACATTGACACGTGAATGCAACGTACGGTAACGTATTTCAAATGGATAACAGGCGTATGTCTCAATTTGTTCAGAGGGGACATGAAACTACTTAAAGATGTTAAAAGAATGAAAACTAGAAGCACATTCTCATGGATGAGGAAACAAACACTGACATAAAGAAGGAAAGAGAATCGAGGGTGAAAGTGAAAAGGAAACAAAAACGGTCCCCATATATGCGAAGAAAATAGAGGATAAAGAGAGGGTGGTAAATCACATTTTGATGAAACAATTAAGATACCGAAGTAACCCTTTACACCGTATTAGCAGAGGATGACCACTTTTAAAATGGCCTTATCCAACTATGTCCAAGTCAACCCTCCCATCCTAGATCAATGTGAACACGTGGTTTTATGAGATTCCTCTCACACGAAGTCAAATCCTGAGGGGTTAGATAAAGCGATAAGGTCGCACAAACCACATGTGCAGATTATATAATCAGTGATATTCACTTTCCCAACCTATAGCGCGTTGTACGGAGGTTAGTCTTGAGTTCTTTTCCCCTTACAGCCTCTACATGTAACCCTAGTCGTGAATCTTTCTTCATGGAGATATTACTTGAGCTCCTCTTCCCTTTCTTTTACTGAGGATAATGTGAGGATACATATCACTGGTATAATAATCAGTGATCATGATAATTATTCATTTTGGGCAGCTAGTTCTGAACTTGTCTCTACATTACCAAGGAATATGCTGGAGTCTGTCATGCCTCATACGTATGCCGGGAACTTGCTAATATGATGCAGCCTACCTGAGCTGAGGTAGTTAGATAAGGTTATGAACTACAGTTTCCCCAAAGCCAGGAGGGTGTGATATTTCTGCTTATTTTTTCGAACTCATCACGGTTGCTCATAATGGTAAGTTTCAAACATCAGTTTGCTCCGCATTGAATATTTTTTCAGCACTCGTAGATCGTGGGTGTACTGGCGAGAGAGTCTGTAATATCGTCCATGCATAGACTAACTTCACATTTGCGAACAGTTTGAAACGCACACACACTATGCGTATGCGGCAGTTCAGCAAGCTATGCGAGAAAATACAATAACGCCTGTCGCACGAGTCCGGGAATGAGCGGTTCGTTCGCAATTCGATAATTCTGAGCCTAATTACGTATTCCAAGGAAGATTTCTTAAAATGTCATGAATGATTTTCTTTCTAGTTGACTGAGGGGAGACCTCAGTTATCTATCTTGTGTTGGTTTGAGTAGGGAAAAAATTCAGCCATGACATTTTTTTTTCATGATTTTTTTAACGACGATATGCATAGATCAATTTCACTTTCGCATTGGTTTAGTGTACGGTGCATCGCAGTGCCTGATGGAACTTTTGTCTCATACATAATGCATAAGGTACGAAAAGATTATAGTTTCAATCTTTACGTCGGTAGTGAAAGTACAATCGTGCGCCTGACTGCTTATGATAAACCATTTAGAATAAGTTCCATTCTAAGTTTCTATGAAATTGGTGAAAATGGAATTACATTACCAAACCTAAAAGTCAACTATGAGCAGTGATGTAACATTTTCACGTGACCTTCTTTATCATTTTCAGTGTCAAAAAATTAGATTTGTCTTTACAAGATGTGAAAGTGCTTTGTATTACGCGATTATACCCCAAATATTTCTGATTATACTATGCTGTGTATATATGCTGTGTATATATGCTATGTCATTTGTTATTTTATTTTGTTTATTGTTTGGGTTTTTTACCGGCCAATTTGTCTAAATATTTTTGAATGAATGAATAAATAAACCGATGAATGAATAAATAAATACAGAAATAAATAAATCTTAACATTTAGCTGGAATCTTGACTGAGATTCATTGACATTTTCATCGATCCCGTTGTGAAATGATGATATCAATCATCAAAAACTTTGTTTCGAGGAGACGGTAACAATCATCCAAAAGTTCAAATTCATTATCGCAAAGATTGCCGAGTGTTTGTTGAGTTTGAAAGGGTATTTACTGATAGAACTATACCGAGGATACCAAGGTTTTAGTTTATTTCAATCGGAGCATAAACGTTTTCTCATTTACATTGGTGGGTTATAACAAAAGTGATCTAACCGGAAATCAGTAAATAATTGTTAAGATAGAAGATATCGGTCATGAACAAACACATACACCTTAAAATTGCTCAGACTTGATTTATAGATGGCGCTTCACGCAATGCTTGCAAAAATCCCATAGGGCAGCGCCATGAGAGTTTGACTGTTCATGTATGCAAACCAGTCTAGTTAAAATACACAAACAGAATGCCGAAGTAGCGATCCCTTTCCGCTGGACTTTCATACATACCGCGTATTGTACGCACGCGGGGGAGAGTGCCTACCATAGGTGCCTACCCCCCCTCCAACCCCCCCCCCCCAAAAAAAAAAAAAAAAAAAAAAATCTCCGAGAGTCGCAAACTGTCATGGCACTACCCGGGGGGGGGGGGGTTGCAAGCATTGCGTGAAGCGCCATCTAGAACAACTTTAATCTGTTGAGAACTTTCTTTGATTCAAGTAGCCTTTAAGAAAGAAGAAAATATCAATACAATGTTTTATGATCAAGATTTTTTGGTCAGTAAGTAGGTTAATATGACAATTTTTTGTCAGTAAGTAAGTTAATATGTCGAGTTTCAGCGAGTCTACGCGAGACCATCCCATACAATTCAATCCTCCTTTCCATGAGGGATCCACAATAATATCTCCTGCTTTTTAAAGTGGATCCCTCCATTTTCACAGGTTGTCTTTAAAAATATACCAAACGTACTATATTTTGCTTCATGTATCTATGTATACCATTTCTTTTATATTTAATATGGGCCATTATAGTTATTATTGTACATTGATTTTTTTGTATTTGATTTCTTTTTCAAAAGTCTTATGAATTATTCTGTTGGAAATGAAAATAGTGAATCTGAAAGCGAAGTATAAAAACCATCACAACAGAATAACGATCGTTGCTGAAAGAGAAGAAAAAGACTATAAAAATATCGCAAACTATACAGGTGAGTAAAAAAAAAAAAAAAACTTTACACCTAGAACATTGTCATTTATTCAAAAACTGAGATATGAACATTAAACTTTTAGACAAATCTTGAAAAAGCATCCTCTCCCGGGTTATTTGGTACCATTTTTGCGTGGTATGTTTACGCTTGGATGAACAGGAGGCTTTGTTTGCATTTGTGTAAAAATAGACTTGCGCCAAAGTGAGGATAAGGTGCAAGGACAGAGAACGAAGGAAGAGTGGAGCAGACAAGGAACAATGACAAAGAAATGTTGGAGCTTCGCGCTGGAGGGGGGGGGGACTCCCCCTCCCCCCCCCCCCTCCCTCACACTCTCTCCCAAGGGACCGGGAGCGCGCTTTGAGCAATCAGTATGTAATTCGCATGATTCGCATGCTCACTACCTCCCCCTAAAACGAAGTCCTACCTACGCCACTTAGGCCCAGGGGCGTAATTGCAGGGGATGCATGGGGGCAGGGCACGTGCCCCCTGTCGGCTGCCCCCAAATTAATGCAAACATATACCAGCACATCCACTTTTCCACTCAGTGCCCCCGGCCCCCAATGCGTTGACCCACGGTATATGCCACTGCCATTGCCTGCCTGAGTGTGGGTGTGGGTGTGGGTGTCTGTTTGTGTTGGGGGGGGGGGGTGTTTGTGTATAACTGTATGTGTGTCTCAATTATGTATGTCATGTTTAATTTTGTCCGGGATGGTTTGAGTGTTATTTGTATCTGCAAAGATCGAATTAAATTCCCCTATTCAACATATTTCACTTGTTCAAATGTCGCATTTGGCGCAAGTTGATTTTTACATTCTTGCAAGCAATGCCCCATGTTCATCCAAGCGTAAACACATACCACACAAAAATGATACCAAATTATTCTTGAGAAGATATTCTTTCAAAATATGTATGATATTTTTGCTTTCGTAACTTATTTGTTTGTTTTTTTTATGACAATTTTCTAAGTGTAATTTTTTTCGACCCCTACGGGTATAGCTGATTACCATGATTGCTAAAGATAATTTTCTTCAATAAAGTAGGTTGTGATAGTGATTTCTTGTCTGAAGGTAAACGTTGATGGGTTTCGTGTGTCTGGCTTATGTTAATGAGTTTCCGTGCGTGTGTATGAGAAACAAATAGCTACGACGAATTGACCCACATCAAGGTTTATACAAGGATTATCGAGTAAGAAATAATATTGATGGTAATGGGAATGGAAGCTGCGGCTGATTAACCCACATCAGGGTTGGTACAAGGAGGATAAAGCAAGAATGATATTGATGATGGTGGGGATGGACGGGTTAAAAGGGCTGGATTCGAAATCTGACTTTTCTGTCAGACAATTTACATGCGATTCTTACCGTGGAATCACACAGTGAATATACATGTTAATAGGCTACAGCTATATCTAAGAAAATTGTCGTCTGCGCCCCTCTATTTTTTGAAATTTGCCGTTTGCGCCCCCTCTACTTCCAAATCCTGGATCCGCGGCTGTATAAATAGTTTTGTATATGTCCTCTCATTTTTTTGGGGGGGGGGATTTCATTTCCATTCCCATTGGTTTATCACATGAAACTTATTTCCGATATCACTAATTCGATTTTGTGATATAAAAAAAATTAACTTTTGTAATATCACTAATTCGATTTTTTTATATCAAGAAATTGAAAACAAGGAATCTACGTAAACAAAAGAGAATTCAAAATACTTTACTATGCTGATGATACGGCTTTATTTATTTCTGGCTCTAATAAGTCATTTCAAAATGCGTTGGAGATGCTTTCTTTGTTTGCCCAATTTACTGGACTTAAACTCAATTCACAAAAGACGCAAATTATTTTTGGGGTAACCTGAAAAAGACAATTTTAGACATTGAAGTATAAGTAAACTTGATAAAGGATACTTATTTTCGTTATCTTGGTACAGATTTCCATGTGAATATTGATAAGATCCCAGATTTCAATTATGATAGGATTTTTGATAAATTGAAAGGACAGATGATATCATGGTCGAAGAGAAATATTACACCTTTGGGTAAAATTACAGAGGATAAATCACTGTTATTGCCACAATGGGTGATTTCAAGTACGGTGTTGGAGGCTGGTGTTGGTGTTGTGAGAACACCAACACCAGCCTAAACACCGAACTTGAAATCAGGCTGGTGTTGGGATTGACCTCGCAAGATTTGACGTATTTCCGCTAGTCAGTGTTGCTTTCTGGTGTTGAATGCCGTCTGCTGAACCGAGTATCACGGTTCGTGTTGACGATTTACATGTAATTTCCCCATTCACCAACACCAGCCCCTAGGGATTAGGAAATTCATGATTTCAAGCACGGTGTTGGTGTTGGTGTTGTAATCATACATGTTATTGCTGCTTGTCCCTCGCAGAGCAGGCGGCACTTTTTGCTACGGCCACTCGTGACATGTTGGTGGTTAAACCCATTTCGCAGTCAAAACAACTTGGAATAATCAAAACCATATATTTTCCTTGAAAGAGTGATAATTTTCCTCTTGGATTCTTCAAATGATTATGCAATTCGAATCCAATAAGATGTAGATTTATTAGAAATTCGGAGGGGAAATGATTTTATCGTCGAGATTTTTCGCTATAGCGTATGACGTCACTCGGTGTTGAGCTATCGATAAGGTGATCGGATCAGAGGGGTATCGTCCCTCTAAACTGACCGACGGTGTTGGAGCTCGGTTCAGCAGCCTTTCCACGCTCTCAACACCAACACCAACACCGCACACCGAACTTGAAATCACCAAATTTAATCATCTTTTTCTATCAATCCCTAGTCAGGGCCGTACGCAGAAATATTTTCCGGGGGGGGGGGGCAAGATGCGTAAAAATTTTCGAAGAAGCGCTGAAGCGAGGGAGCTTTTGCATTTTTAAAAGTAAAATTAAGGGATTTGATGCAAATTTTTCGTGGATTTTGTGAAAATTTTCAATAAAAATTGTAAGTTTTCAAAATTTCGGGGGGCAAGTGCCCCCTGCCCCCCTGCCCCCCTGCTGCGTACAGCCATGTCCCTAGTCCATCTGCTCAACTAATGAAAAATATAAAGTTAAGTTTTTTTTTCAATTTATATGGAATAGAAAACCAGACAAAGTTAGAAGGGAACAAATACTTGGTACATAACAAGAAGGGGGATTGAAAATGATAAATATAGAATGTTTTAACAAAGCATTAAAATTGACATGGTTGAGAAGATTTCTTTTGTGAAAATGGGATGACGTAGCAAGTTTATTTAGGATCTTTTTTAGGACAGCCTTTCTATCTATTTTAATATGGAGACGATTATTTTTACAACTTATCAGAAAAAATAAGAAATCCGTTTTGGAAAGAAATTTTTTCCATGCTGGTTTTGATATTTATATAAATTGGTTAGCGCAACCTGGATGGAAAAATAGTAAAATACAAATAAATGGAAAGTCTATTCATTTTAAACAGTGGCAAGATAAGGGTATCAGATTTATTAATGATTTAATAGATCAAGAAGGAAATATTATATCTTTAAATGAATGTGAATCTAAATTTGATTTAAAGGTCAATATTTTGCAATATTTTTCAATATGTCAGGCTCTATAGACCAATCCCACAACGCAAAAGGGCAGCAGACTGTTCGACTCTGGTTCGACACAGTTCGAGATATAACTGCAGTTGGCGCTCCAACTTTTATAGTACACAAGTCAATAGCTATGTTGTTATGTTATGTACATTACAACATTCGTTCGATTTTTTGTCTATTTAGACCAATGTATGCAGATTTCTTTTAATATTTGCAATGAGAAATTATCAGGGAAGTTCAGGTCGCAGCTGTGCGGTGCTCAAATGCCAAAAGAATTCGAGAAATTTTAAAAATTGGAAGCTAACTGAGTGCGAAATTCACTCGCTTTTGACTCATGAAGCCTCTTTGTGTGAGAAGCCGTACTCCCTACACAGGTTTCCGTAAGCAATGTGAAGGAATTCGTCGCCAGTGGGTAAAAACATCAACAGATAGGACTTTGAAGTCAAGAAACATTATCATTATGTACTATGGGGTAAAATTTAATGAGTGAAAACATGACTTTTTAAACAGGGCTCCCGTTTACTACAGCTTCTATGCTGCAATCGAACTTTTACTGACAAAACTAAGTAGAAAAACCATCGAAAGTACAAAAAATACATCATACCTTCATCTGTCAGATATGGCCATTTTCTTACCTCATCTACCTATGTATCCATGCTTTATTTCATTGATCTAGAATAAAGTAAAGGGAACAATATCAGGGCATATCTCATATCTTACATTCATTTTGTACACAGAGCCAATCGCGGTCAGCGCGCTTGTCCACCGCAGCAATGGCGTCGCCGATAGAGGGCCAAATACATAAACCGGAGGTGAAATTGGTCTATAAGATGTGCGTTTAATCGAAACTTCCAAAATTTAAGTCATAGAATATGTGAACCATTTTTTCATGCCTTATATTTCCCCCTAATGCGTGATAAAAAAGGATGTAAAAATATATACAAACTACAGATAGGAAATAAAGATTCTGCGAAAACTATTGCAGCAAAATGGCGAAAGAATTCAGATAATCTTTTAGGTCATACTAAAATACCAAATTTTGATAGGATGATTTTCAGATTCACTACGGACATTCGGCTAAAGTATTTCCAATACTGACAAAGTTTTCAGTAGAATTGTGTTTTTAAATGACATTATTTGAATTAAATATCACAAATACTGAGTTCTGTACATTTTGTAATACTGGAAAGGAAACAGTTGAACACTTCTTTTATTTCTGTATTTTTTAGTAGAAATATTTGGAGTAAAGTAGAAACGTGGATATCATCTCCTAAGTTTACTCTTAAGTTCAATTCAATTCTTCAATTCAATGAAACATTTATTTTCTTCCAATTTCTTCCAATTTCACGTGAGTTTACAATCATTTCTTCTTTTTTTTATTTTTCGTTTGAGTACATTTTATACATAGTAACAACATAATATATTTCAATAACATAATAGGAAGTAGTCGAGGTTCTTTTATTTCTGTATTTTTAGTAGAATATATTTTTTAGTTACAAGAAAAGCGAAATGATGCTTTGAATTGTGTTATTATTTTAGTAAAACAACAATTATTCTTCTTGGGGCTGAACAAGACTGTGCCTGATTTTACGAAAATACAAAAGGTAATACAAACTTACTTTTTAGATGAATATTACCTTATGATATGAATGGGAAAAGAAAAGATTTTACTTTGAAATGGAGTATGTTGAAACATTTGTTTAAATAATGTATGTGATTTGACTTCCGTAAACTTGCAACTTTTCATTTACTGTAAATGAAATTGCCCATTGGGGCAAAAATATGGGGGGAAAAGAAATCGAATTTGTGATATCACGAATTGATTTTTTTTTTTATCAAGAATTGAATTTGTGATATCAATAATTGAATCATTGATATCACAAAATCAAATTAGGGATATCACGAATTCGATTTCTTGATATCAGAAATAGGTTTCACGTGATAAACAAATGGGAATTCGTGATATCACAAATTCGAATTAGAGCTGTCACAAATTCGAATTAGTGATGTCACATATTGAATTTGTGATATCAGAAATTCGATTTTGTGATATCATGAAATGGAATTCGTGATATCAGAAAATAGCTATGAATAATAAAACGACTTGCCATACGTCTATCCGTCTGTCCTTAACGCTTATAAAACTTGAATAACTTTGCAACGGTTCGCTCGTTTGGAACCAAACTTGGATGGTAAATGTCCTATGGGGAACTCAATGTAATTTGGGGGTCTAAGTTCATGTACGTAGGTCAAAGGTCAAATGAGTTGAATTGTTATTCTACTTGGGTTAGTAACTTTTGAACCACTAGCCCGTTTGTAACCAAAATTAGAAGGTATATGCCTTACAGTGACCTTCATGTTGTTTAGGTCAAAGGTCACGTGTGTAGGCCAAAGGTAAAATGAGGTCAAATGTTAACATTTACCTGCAAGTTTCTACCGAGGTTGGTAACTTTCAAACCACAAGCCCATTTGTATAACCTAACTTCGATGTATGGCTAACAGGGACCTCATTGTTATTTGGGGTCAAAGGGCATGTATTTAGGTCACAAGTCAAATGAGGTCAAATGTTAAAAATTTGCCTCCTGAAAGAATGATTGCACACGAACGTGGCGAAACAAATCACTTTTGAAAATAATCTAGCTGGTGCTCGTCTGATTCGGTAATCTAGTCAAATCTTACTATATTTTTTTTTCTTGAGATCCCATTACAAAACAGACGAAACTATGCAGGAGTATGAATCAAATTATGGTAGATCATAAAAGTAGTGTTTTTTCAGTCACACCTGTTAGACTGCATTATACATTTTTTTCTATTCTAGCATTTAATTCATTTCCAGTTTATTACTACTTGTATAAATTACACACAGAGCAGTAGTCCAAATACTATGATATAGGGCACGTTTACATGATATTTACATCCAAACAGATCATTGACAAACAAATGAAATTATTGTAATAGTGCACACTTCCAAGTAATTATTCTACTGAATGAAAACAATTATGACAATTACAGTCATAAAGTTTGAGTCGGGATACAAAAGAAAAATGGAAAAGAAAACGTGTTTGCTAATCAGTTTAATTAAAGTGTCAATAATTGGATTAAATCCATTACTGCAAGAGAAAAGTATGACTCTATGGGCAGTATTCAATTATATCAATAATAAAAACAGAAATATAATAATTACAAAAGTAATTGATCGATCGATTTGACCGATTGCCAGTGAACATTGAACAAAATACGAAGGAAAAACAAAGAGGTAAAATAAAGATACCGCGAGACGAAGAAATTAACTGACGTTTCGGTCAAAGACCTTTCTCGAAGTGAGACTGAAAATAAACAATCTGATGGAGAAATCAAAAAGACGTACTTGTTGTCAAGAAACAAAATTATACATAAGCTGGACCTGTGGACGCCTGATTAGAGCGCTGGGAAATGACCCCACAAAGGAAAGAAAAAAAAATTGTCGCGCAATTTAAAACAATGATATGCAAATTAAAATGACGCATGAACTTTCTTGATTTGTGAACAAAATATGTATCTGTTTATAGAAATTAATCAATTAACAGACAACAATTGAACCTGTATAGCATTACAAATATCTAGTTAAACCATTAAATGACACACATAATACCACCAGAAAAAAAAAGCGACAAAACTTAATTTTAGAAAAAAAAGAGAAAATATTCTAGGACTAAAATCCTACAAATCTAATGATTCGTAATGACTCAATATAAGAGAGAATTCCACTTCAGCATATTCAATTCATTTCAATTTAATTATATTCATTTTCATTCCATTCAAAGCAATTCCATTCCATTCCATTACATTCAGTTCGGTTTATTATGTTAAAAATATATGACAGAGTTTGCCTGACAAAAATTGTCAAATTTACTATAAAAGCATGCACAGTTAATAATACAAGAATACGTTAAATACGGGGCTGAAATACAGAGTATACAGCAAAGATTTACAGATATTGTGATATATAGAAGCGAGAAGTTTAGACCCGTCTAACTTGCCAGATCTAAAAAAAAAAAAACCTTAGCTTTTCGCCTTCGAGAAGTCAAAAAGTCGAGTTGACGAGATACCGAATCGCGTCTTCTCCCCTTCTTGGACTTTGGAAGTCGAGTTAATGAAATGCCGGATCTCACCAAAAAAAGGTCGAGAAGACGAGGAATTATCTTACTTTATGCGTTAACAATGGAATTCCAGCCAACGGATATCTTCAAAGAATAAGTAGAGCAGTAATCAGGCTTCATTAGCAGCCTCTGAGGGGAAACATTTTTACCATGGGCATAATAATATTAATAATAATGATAATAATAATAATAATAATAATAATAATAATAGTAATAATAATTCATGTGATTTATAATGCGCCAAATCCACTCTGGTGAATAAATTCGCGGTATAGCTCGGCGCTCGGGCAACCTTGGACTACAAAAAAGTGCATGGAAACTCGTGGCCGAGAAAGCAGCCGAGAGCCGATTTAATGGCAGGATTCTGTGGCGTAACTACGGGGGAGGGGCACGGGAGGCACGTGGCCCCAATCGTTTGACAAGAGAGAGAGAGATAGAGAGAGAGAGAGAGAAAGAGAAAAGAAAGAAGAAGGAAAGTGAAAAGAAATGGGAAAACAAGGAAAAGGAAAATATGAAGTCGAGAAGCGCTCGCTCGCTTCGCTCGCTAGCAAGTATTTTAAGCAATGCACTATTCTAAAGGAATCAGATTGCATCTTGTGTCTTAATCTGATGTCATATGCAACTATATTCTTCCACTCATTCACTCCAAGAAATCGAGCTTCAAGTTCACCCAAAAATAGATACCCCTTCAGTAGATAATTGCCAAGGTGAATATTCCTATTTTTCGTTCGCTAGCTCTCTACTGCGCTCGCTCGTTAAATAATTGTTTGATGTTTTTTGTAAGCAAACGAATTGAGCGAGTGAGGTGACCAAATAAATAATTTAGATGTTTTATATGCTCACAGTGTACTGAAGGGGTTACTAGTTCTACCATGAAAAGGAGTGTGTATTTCCTGGCTCTCTTTGATGGTTCGTAATATTCAGAAACAGGGTGGTTTTCCGACAGCGAACATAGACAAGGGACGTGCCAAAGAAGCCACTGGTAGCGAGGTGACCTTGTAATTTTTCGCTAGCTCGCTTCGCTCGCTCGCGAAATAAAAGACGACAGGGTGGTACGTATCTAGTAAGATGCGTCCCTTTGTTCAAAATTCAAAAACGCTGCACGTCCCTAAAGACACCTCGTTTCGAGATTACTAATTGATGATAGAAATAACATTATACATGCACATACCTGTATTACACACACCCACCCGCACACACTTTTCACTAGCTCGGTGCCCCTTAATGCGTTGACACACGGTACGCCACTAGCATGATTGATACTTGTGCTGTTGTTTTCTTATTTCTTACCTTTTTACCAATAAATATTTACATATCATTCGCATTCACGATCAATTTGAAAGCAATGTGTAAAATAAATCAAAATAGTGAAGCAAAAACCTGATATACAGAAATTAATGTAAGGCTGTTTCGAAGTCTGATGCATTTCGTGCACTAGCTGGAGCTTTGGAAAACTAGGCATCGTTGTTGTTTTGGTAAGCTATGTCTAATTATTCTCTGGTATATTTACGATTTTTTATTCATACTTCTTAAACAAAAGTTTTATCGACAAGAAGCTTGCCGACCTAGCAACAGCTAAAGTGCGCATGCATGCAAACTGATTCCATCCGTTCAAATGCCATTGTGCGTAACAGTTGAACTGATTAGTTAATTTTACAAACAAAAAAGCCGGAATGAGACGTGCATAAAAGTGAATATAATACATTAGTAAATTGGTTTAGCAGACCTGTGAATTGTGATACTCATGACCATGGCCGTACGCAGCAAGGGGGGGGGGGAGGGCGGGGGAAGAAGCTCCCCCCCCCCCTCCCCATCCGAAATTTTCAAGACAGCCTTATCTTGCCATATCTACAATACTGTAATATTATTTGGGCGAATGTTAGAACTACTAAATTAGAACCCTTGCATAAATTACAAAAGAAAATTTTAAGAATCTGTTCAAATTCCTCTTTCAGAGCCCATTCACGTCCTTTGTTTTTTCGCCTAAAAACTTTGACCATATATGATATACATAAACTCCAAGTAGCAGTTTTGATGTTTCGAACAACTCATAAAATTATTTCAGGTGATATTTCTCAAATGTTCGTTATCAATAGATTTGTTCATTGCCACAACACTCGCTCAAGTAATAAATTTCATTATTCCAAAGTTCACAATCAATCACTGCTTAATTCTGTCAGACATTACGGTCCACGCTTGTGGAATGATCTTTCAGACAACATCAGAAGTGCTTCTACAATCAGCTCCTTTAAGTCTAAGTTAAAAAAATTGTATATCGTTTCCTATGCAGATTGACCTTTATACCTTTGTATATTTGATAGACATTACCATTACCCCCTCCCCCGTATGTTTGCTGGTGTTTGCTGGTGGTTTGCATGTTGGTGAATTGAATGACGTGTATCTATGTTTTCTACTACTTTACTTTAACCTTACTTTCTTTGTTATGTGTATGTTATATGGAGCTACACCTTACAAGTTTTCAACTTTTTTTTGTAGTTTCCTTTTCTTCAGTCCTTTATGTTATGTATATATATATATATATGTACATTTTACACTGTAAATACTACTGTCATTTTTTTTTAATTTTATGATTGAAGTCGAACTTGACCTACATTTTTTTACTGAAGATTTTTCAAACTTTTACCTAAAGTGTGCACCAGGGGAGCGTCTCATGGACAGTCTTGACGGTTATTTTCACTGACTAATTTGCTATCAGCCAATCAGATGCAAGGATTTTCAGTAGCTTACATCAGTTGTCAGTGAAAATAACTCTTCATGAAACGCTCCCCAGATCCTTCAATTTCAATTTTTTAATTGCAAAGCGCCCTCGTGACCAGCTCGGTCGCTTCGCTCCCTCGCATGCGTGTTTCTTCGAAAATTTCAAAAGTATTCTTGCCCCCCAGGAAAAGTTTCTGCGTACGGCCCTACTCATGACGTCTTACTATATACTGGTCAGTACATAGGCATAATCTCTCGGTTCCTTTCACATGGTAACACGATTACACGAAACTCTTTCAATCTCCACAGATAAACTAGAGAGTTTGCGATCCAGTTGAGAACATTTATCAGGGAGGCAACATACAAAAAGCAAAATTCTAGTTCTACCATTGTAATGTTTGTAGAGAAGGAAGCTCTTCTATCACGACCTGGCAGTAACTCTATCCCCGATTTGATCGACAAAACACAATTCAACAGTCCAGAGATGAGCGACGTACCGTATACTATTGCAAAGGTACGCAGAACTCGTTTATTATCCTTTTTTCTCTCTTCCATCTGTAGGTTATCGCATGGCGTCCTAGAGACGATGCCATAGATGAGATACAGGCACCCTCCGGTCAGCGCGAAAACGAGCAGGTAAAAGGCCCCACCAAAGATCTCGGAGATGCCATAGCCGTGCGAATCGGAGCTGACGGGAGTTATGCTAAACACCACAGTGAACACCACCCAGGAAGCTACGCACGCGATGACGCAGCGGGCAGTGGAGATCAAGTTGCGAACTCCAAAGGGATCGATACGGATGGTGATGAGCTGATACACGGCAACGAAGAGGATGTTCATGACAGATACACAGCCGGAAACGATCACCAAAAGGCGACTTACAGAGAATCCCTGCATAAGAAATCGGGTGGTGGTGGGGAGGGGGGGGGGGTATAGAGACAAATATAGGTATATTTTTCTAAAGGGTACATTAGGCTGACATACAACAACTCGGTTTATTTGGTCATAATACAGTATGCCCCCCCCCTCCAAAAAAAAACAAAACAAAACAAACAAACAAACAAACAAACAAAAAACGATGGGTTTATATGTATCGATAATGAAAGAAATAATTTTGAAAAATCATTTTAGATTATGAAACTGTAATTATTCATCTTCTAGTCAGGGAAGACCGATTCGGTCCATAAGCACTGATAAGTCACGAAGAAATACGGATTTTTTAAACGGACGTCATAGGTCCTTCCCGTCTAAGTTTGGACAGATGGAGAACTCAAAACACAATAGACAACCCCACTATCCTTTTTAATGGTTTACAAAGGAAATCGCTGTTTTGTTTTGATTTGCTATGATTATTATTGCAGTGGCGTATCATCACAGGTAATTATTCCTTCTGTAGTAGTCCAATAGTAACAAAGGCTCAGGGAGTTTAGTAAAGTGCGTCATTCATGTCAATGGTCACTTTACTGCATTTTTAAAAATCAATAATGTCCTTGGCATCCACAAAATTGAAAAAAAAAAATTGTTTCACATGATTAAATGAACTAACGAAAATATAGCAACAAATGACGTTCCGACCTTTGTAATTTTGTATTTTTTTTCAATTAAGTTCCATTTTCCTAATTTCATTTAATGAGGAAAATATAATTTGTTAATTTGAATATTCTTTTTTAAAGAATGCTTACCTACCTATCTACCTATACATGTATATACCTTAATCTAGATATAAGTGAATAAATGGATGATTAAGCAGAGGGAGGCAACACATATGGACAAGTTCATTGAGCCGAGTGGCAACAGTAGTAACAGCACATTACAAACAACGAGAGATAGAAGTAGCTGGAAATCCTTTATGTCCTTAATCGCCAATATATGGAACAGAAAAGACACCTAGCAAGTAAGCAAATAGATAGATAAATGGATGGTAAATAAATAAATCATTCAAATGCATTTTAACATGAAGGCTTACCACTGTCGAGATTAATGGTAAGATGTGTACGATAATGCCGACGACGTCGGCGAAAATGATGTTGAACTGGAATATGAAACGGCGCTGACGAAGTCGACGATGACAGATCATGAAGCCTGCAGTGAAGAGAGACAGGAGGAGAGCGATGACATACACCATCAGATAAATCACAGTGTTGAGCGTAATTGTCGCATTGCAGTCGATTCCTATAACCAGTGCCTCCAACAAAGGATCCTTCTCTCCATAGTCATGGAAATTATAAGATGCTCCGTAAAAACTATCATTGAATCCTTCGAAATTTTGACCATAATAAGACCAGTCATCGGAACTACGATATTCATCCGAAGACATCATTGGGAACTTCATTTTTGCCGTTGCTGTTTGCACTTCTTTCTTCTTCTTCTTCTTCTTCTTCTTCTTCTTCTTCTTCTTCTTCTTCTTCTTCTTCTTCTTCTTCTTCTTCTTCTTCTTCTTTTCCTACTCCTAATCCTTCTTCTGCACCCTTTCTCTCTCCTTCACCTTTGTCTTTCTGCTCTATAGTAGTAATTTTTCAAACGTTATGCAGCCTGTCACGGAGATGGACTGAAGACTATAAGACTGAATAAGATGAAAACAAATTTGGATTCGAATGTGGTTTCCACACCTTATTTGTCTTAATTTTTTTTTTCTACGACGTCTCTTCTTTCTTGATCTTTCCACGCTGCTTCTCCTTCTGCACACAGAGTTAAATCCGGAGAATTAGTGCCTGTGTAACTCTATGGTGTCACGTCTTTATCATTTTTATTATTATTTGGTTTGGCGTCACCTGTGCTTGGGAGGCGAAAAGCGAATTGAATTACTGTAACCCTGAGGTCTCCCCTCCCGATATCACTAATTAGGGACGTGCAGGCGGACCATATACACCGGGGTTTCCCCCTACTCTTATACGAATAGTGCAGTGGGATCTTTAGCGTGCAAAGATGGTGACTCTCCTTTACACGTGACCTCTATTTAACTTCCTATCCGAGGGACGGAGTGTTTTCCACTGTAGCATAGCCTGCGTTTATGAAACAGGGGAGGGGCACGATAACACACAACGTAGGCTTCAGTCATCCGCCTGGGTTGGGCTCGAACCCATGGACTTGTGGCTCGACAGACAGACGCTTTACCGACTGAGCCAACTCGCTCCCTTTCGGATGATGACTTGACAGGTTGATGTAAAAACACAATCATACACACACACACAGTCCCGTCTTCTTGCCACCTTTCTATAGAGAAGATGGTATATTGATGAAGCTCTTGACTCTTGAGGTCCTGGGTTCGATCCTCTCTGGTGATAACGTCCTTTGGCTAGATAATTTTGTAGCCACGGTTGACCCACTAGACTATAGGTGTAATGCAACTTTCAGTTGTCTGGGTGATAGTGATTTGCAGGACCATGAGAAAGAAGTTGATGATGCTTCCCTGGAGGTACAGAAATTTGAAGAAAGCTAAATACTAGATCAGTATAGACTGCTAGCGACGCGTGTGTGGAAGAGTTAATAGGCTGTTTGCTGAAATTTTGGCATAAGAGGTTTTCTTTAAGCTACTCTGTTTTGAATTTCACTCCGTTCTCCAAACCACCTCTTATCTATCTTCTTTGTGTCTCATCACGTCCGCCCATTCTAATATTTTCTTCACTTGCGAATGCACCTCATTAACAGCTCTCCCATTACTACTGCAACTTAATTGCATAGTTTTCCTCCTAATATTATAACTGCATTTCTTCAGCTTTTAAGGGTAAATCTTCTTACAAAAAAGAAGAAAGATCGGAAGTTGAAAGAAAAAAGTCAAAGTCAAAGTTGCATCTACATCAAGCGATTATTTTTATTTCCCATTTTGTTAATAAACAAAGTTACCAAAGTAATGTCACGAATATAATTCTTCGTACCCGGGTGTACCATGACTCTCCAGTTATTTTCATCCTCCATTGTCCATTTCATTCTCTTTTGGCCTTATATTATCAGTTTTACGTGTTAAATCTCTCTGTAAAATCATGATGTTCCCCTTATAAAAAGCAAAGCAATTTGAGAACCGGTTGCATTGCTACAAATGAAAATAAAGAAGAAGAAGATGAGAGAGAGGGGGAGAATGCTTGAGTAAAAAGCACGTATTTTCGTGTTTATCAAATTTCTTAAGAGCGATGGCGCGTCATTATGAAGAAAGAAAGAGAAATTGAAAGCTGCAGAGAGAGAGAGAAAAGGAGAAAGAGAGAGAACTAGAGAGGGAGCACGAGAGAGACTATGTCAAGGCCAATACCTTTTAGGTATCTGATTAAGTTCTATAAAGAAGCTTAATGGGAGGAAATTATAATTTGTAAACAAATTTTAAGGCATTACTCCCAGTGTTAAAAATCGTATGCTTGATCTGTAATGAACATCACAAGACAGAACCACCAGGCTATTCTGGTTCACAGCCAAGTCACGATGAACTGGAATCAAATACCCAAGATCCTCTTCTTTCTGACTGAATAATATGCAACGGTCTGCCGTAGACAATAGATAAAGAAGCTTAATAGGAGGAAATTATAATTTCTAAACACATTTTTAGGCGTTTCTCCCAGTGTTGAAGATCGTATGCTCGATCTGTAATGAAAACCACAAGTCAGAAAAGATTGGATCTTGGGTATTTGAAATTGAAATGAGTTCTCCATGTGAAAATGTAGTTCTTAATATCGGACTGAATTTGTAGTGTCAAGAATTTAGTTCGTGATATCATACAGATGATTTTTCTTGATATCAAGAATTTTCATTTTTTAAACAACAGGAAATCAATGCTTGATATACAAAATTCCATTTCCTATTTCATGAACTTAAGTATTTATATGAAGCATTCAATTCCTGTATTAAACAGATATGAATTTTGGTATGAAGAATTGACTTCTTAAAATCAAACATTTGAATTACTGATATCAAGAATTTTAAACATCAGAAAATGGGGGGAAAATAGGGCTTGCCAAACAGGCAAACATTTTTCTTGCACGACCTAACAACTATCTGTAATATGACTATTGAAAAGAAAAATAGTTTAAACAGGTGAATGTAATAATTCGCTCAAAAAGTATTTGACAAATATTGCTGGCATTAGCATACTGACTTTGTTTGTTTCGATCGAGAGACATCCTGATTTTTAAAAAAAAAACACTCCTCTACCACGCCTTGTGAAAAGAAGCAATTTTCTCACTTCCCAAGGAGGAGTGACAATTCATTTCGTAACCGGCAGGTGTTCACATTCATCTAATATCGACTGGTTTGTGTATATAAGAACAATCAAAAACGTAATCTTATAATGGCCTATGAGTACAATATTGTAAAAACGCTTGTAAAAGCAACACATTTTTCTTGGTCTAGCCGATTATTTTAAAGCAGATGTGCACAATTGTAGTAATCGTGAAAAATCCATTGCCCTATTTTTCTTTTGATTTCACGTACTGAAGATCCTTTCTGTCATCTTTTGTAGTTGATTGAAAACATTGTCATGCACATCTACATAGATATGTCAAAAGTTGGTGCGGAAAAAGAAAATAAACTTGTCAAGATTTATGTACTGCTCATGTAGGCCTATAATATTTCCTCCTGTTGTCCTAGCCGTACCATCCTTGTTTTTATTCTCCCTTCTTTGCTTTTTCTTTTCTTAGGTTTTTGTTTTCATTTCTCTTCCTTCCTTTTCTTCATGTCCCTTTCCTTCTTGTTCTTATTCTATTTCTTCTTTCTTCTTCTTCTTCCATTTCTTCCTTTTATTCTTCCTTCTTCTTCTTTCTTCTTCTTCTTCTTTCTTCTACTTCTTCTTCTTCTTCTTCTTCTTTCTTCTTCTTCTTCTTCTCTTTCTTCTTCTCTTCCTCCTCCTTCTTCTTCTTGTCATGAGATGAAAATGGTAAACTGGAGGGGTATAGTCTATATTTGACTGCAATCCTCTTCAGGGCTAAGACCATTAGCAAATTGAAAGCCGTACATTTGTTAACTATTCTTCCTTTATGCGTTTGCTGGTATTTATAGTTATTAACATATTACTGTTTCATGCAATATGATATTGTTTCATTAAAGAAATTGTATTTTTTGCGTTAAATTCAAGATGCATTCACGATTTTAACCAATACCTCTGATTTGTTTTTGTGACTTGTTTTGAAATATCGAAATAATGAAATAATACTCTAAAAAGATTATTCTCGGAGAAAAATATGTCTAATACCAGTCTGAAAGAAACTGCCGGCTGGGACTGAACCTTCTCACCATTGTTGTTTTATTACCTGTCAACATATGTACACTGTAAGCCGTATTGTGAATCTATTTTTTTCTTTATTTTATTTATTTTACTGAAGCTGAATAACTTCATTAAATTTCATTGGCAATTCTCAACAAATCTCAATAAAACACACATACATTTTTCTTTAAATCTCTAATTCCTGCATTCATCAGCATACTGTAAGTGGGCCGGGGTTTGTGGGTATGTCATGGAATCTTCTAGCTCATTTCAAGAAGTCTCTCCAGTTTATTTGGTGTGAGCATTTCCAAGGTGATGTCTCAGCTCTAATGCTACTATAGCGAGAGTAAATAAACCATCCTGGAGATACCTGGCTGGGTTGTGGTATGAAGAGTTCATGCCATCTGATATTGTTGATCACATGACATATTGGTCAAGTGACTATGATGTTGGTCATGTGACTTTACTTCCTGCTCTGTTTTGATATGACCTGGGGGCATTTCATCAACATTTGTCGTCTGACAAGCTGTCAGATCTGACATTTTTCCTTGATTTTGATTGGCTGAGAAGCATCGTTACTATGGCAACTGTCGGATAAAACAGATTTTGTCGGATAAAACATCCGACAAGTCCTTTCATGAAACGCTCCCCTGTGCTGCAATCCTATCAGGATCCCTCTGTCCCAGGCTAGTCAGACGACGTCCACAGTTTCCCTCCTTCTCGATGAGGTTGAGGGCTTCGAGGGCCTGAAAAACCTCGCGAGCAACAGAGGTGAAGCCTCGGTTGAAGTGACTATAGGGCGTGTTCCACGTCGCATTCGTCCTCTCCACATCGTAGCAATGGCAATATCTCCAACTCCACCACGGTAATACAGGTGACAGGCAGTAGAGGCAGCCCTGGTGTAAAACCAGTCAGGATCGACAGGGGACAAGTTCCTTGCGAGTTCCAGTCTTGACGATGTCGACCCACTCAGGAACCTTCATCTTGCCAGACTTATTCAAGAAGGCGCTGAGCGCCGTAACAATCCTGCTGGTCAAGGTCACAGTCGTACCTCCGACTGGCATCTTGCTGTCTGTTGAGTTCAACAAAAAAAGCAGTCTTCCTATATCTTGCCATTGCCATTTTATGTTTTACATGCATGTCACCACATACAATCGTTACTATGTTGCAGTCTTCTTCTTCTTCTACTACTTCTTCCTCTTCCTTTCTGTTTACTCTAAACACTCTCCCTGTCCTATTTCTCCTCTCTTGTCTGTCATTCCCTTCCTTTTTATTATTTTTATATTCAGGCGAGCCCGCCACAAGCACTCGCTTTTATCATGTTTATAGGACCTCGCCTTCTTTCATGATTTGTGTTATTGTAAGATATTTATGTTACCACATATAAAATTGTACAATTTGAAAATAAAGTTGTTAACTCCTGCAAATCAAGCGGAAGAAAAGAAATGTTCATTTGAATTGAATTTGAATTTGAACATATTTTTATAACACCTTGAAATATTAGAAAAGTTACGATGATAGTGATGATGACCTTGATGATGATAAGAGAATGATGATGATGACCATGATGAAGATGATGATGATGACAATGATAGTGATGTTAGTAACTATTATGATATTGATAATGATGATGATGACAGTGATGATGATGATGATGACGATGACCGTTATATTGTAATGGTAATGAAGGTAATGATGATGGTTATTATGGTGGTGATGATGATTACAATGATGATGATGATGATGATGATGATGATGATGATGATGATGATGATGATAAAGGTGGTTATGATAATGGCGGTGATGATCATCATGATCATGATGGTGTCGAGATGATTATGATGGAGTGGGGATGATGATGATGATGATGATGATAATTGTGGTGGTGGTGTTGATAATGATGAGGATGATGTGTTGGTGCATCTTTGGAATATGATAATGGAGTGTACACGTATCTTAAAATGTTCACAGTTCGATGTGCGGACAAACAATTCAAAGCAATACGTACACCGCCATAAAATACTATCATATACAATACTTTACGAGATAAATATAGAATTTTAATCATCGACTGAAATATACATACTGTACTTAACATGAAGTATAAACACCATAAACAATCACATTAATGCCAACAGAATAATGGTATCATAATTTCAAAAGCTACGTACAAAACATTCAATTTACCTGCCCTATGAATAGATAAGATTTGAAAAATACTTCTCTTTTTTGGTTAGATTTTGTTATATGTCAATATGACCTATAAGATATACACAACATAGTGTTCGAGCGTTAATGCACAGTTAATAGTCTCCTCAGTTTCATAATTATAGAAAGTGATTGTAACGCCTCATATGGTAGTAGAAGCAGTATTCCGGATAGCAAAACACTGTGCACATCATACGACTATAATTTACGTAACATTAAACCACTGGCATGAGTTCATATGAAATATTTCAACATTCCCCAAGCTACGCCTAAAACCGGGTGATGTACGCTATTCCGAAGGTTCGTTATTCCGAAGGTTTGTTTTTCCGAAGGTTCGTTATTCCGAAACACGCAAAATGCGTATACCTAGATCATGTAGATGTTCGTTAGTCCGAAAATTAAAAAAAGGGTTAGTTAATCCGAACACATGTGGCGTTATTCCGAAGGTTGGTTAGTCTGAAAATGAAAAAAAGGTTCGTTATTCCGAAAATGAAACAAGATCCGTTATTCCGTAGGTTCGTTAATCCGGAAATGAAATAAGGATCGTTATTCCGAAGGTTCGATAGTCCGAAAATGAATTAAGGTTCGTTAGTCCGAAAATAACTAACGAACTAACGAACCTCCGGAATAACGAACCTTATTTAGTTTTCGGATTAACGAACCTTCGGAATAACGAACCCTTTTTTCATTTTCGGACTAACGAACCTTCGGAATAATGAACCTTCGGAATAACGAACCTTCGAAATAACGAACCCTTTTTTCATTTTCGGACTAACGAACCTTCGGAATAACGAACCTTCGGAATAACGAACCTTCAGAATAAACGAACTGTCGGAATAACAAGCCTTCGGAATAACGAACTGTAACCGCCTTAACCATCACCTCTGGAAATGTGCAAATAATTATACACCGAGATTATAATCATGATAATGAAAAGCCGAACATGATTCGTGTGGGATATACGACTAAGTATTGCAATTGCCCTTGAGTTTATTTTTTAAAAGTAATAATGTTAATAACTTTCTATTTATTTAGCACGTAAGAATTGACACTAACCGATTCTCTATGCGCTTTTTATCAAAGGAGCACGGTTTACGTCAACGTAATTTACATCAACTCTAAAGAGGACGAATGACCCTATTATGCATGTACAGTGGCATGAGCTATTACACTACTAGGACAGGTATTACCGGGCTAAAGCCAGGGTAATAATATCTAAAAGTCCTTTGGAAGCGCCCAGAGACGTTAAATAATGTATGTGCTATACAAGAACGGAATATTATTATTTCTGTCATCGTAATGTGTGAATGTATTCCCGATTGTCTGATTGTTACGGGTAGGGAAACTCCTTGAGAGCATACGTACTGGGTTGTCCTTGCGAATTAGATCTGATATACATATACATGTATAAAGTGGAGCAAGAATATCATGTGCTTTAAAACCAGAATCTTGAATACAACTTGTTTTTCTATGGGCCCCCAAAAGAGTTTCTTTAGACATGCTAGAAGGGGAGTGATTAAATATCTTGAACTTAGTAGAGATCGATATTAAATGAAAAGCAACTGAAGAAAATATAAATAAATTAATGTATGGATGATTTCTTCTAATTCACTTGTAAACAAAGAAAAAGATGGGGTGTGTCAAAGTTAGGGACAGAAAACGTCCAAAATTAATGCTGCCAGGCTTTTCTCTGATCGAATGTTTGCCGGTATGAAAAATAAGGAGGGGGCTCCCACCCCCGTGCGACCCCCAGAGATCATACAGTGTCTATCCAATCTTTTGGACATGGGAGAACAGGTGCTGAGGACAATCATGTCAAGTCAGGCATTATGTACTGACAAGTGATGCATTTCTTTGGGGTTTTTTATGTTACTGACAACTGGACCGAAGACGGCTTTGTCATGATGCTTGGAACACAGGAACAGGTCCCGCACGGCCGATCTGAACTCGGGGTTTCTGGCGGCGTAGATGAATGGGTTGACGCAGGAGTTTAGGAAACCCACCAGGGTCAGGATACGATGAAGGGAACTTCCCCTGTAGGATGGACTGATGTAGCCAAGATTGAAGCAGAGGTAGGCTATTTGATTAGGAGCCCAGGTTATGACGTAAACCAAGACTACGATAAGCATCATCTTGACGATATTGTTACGCGCAACGACATGGAATGACTGGTGAGGATCACCCTTTGTGCTGTTGACCATCCCCTTGAATCGCTTGGCCTGGATATGGAGAGACCTGGCGATAAGGATCTGGGTGACCAGCATCATCAAGATGGGAATGAAAAGACGGATTGAGATAGCGTAGTAAGCTTGGGCTACTCGGCCCAGCTCGGTCGTGATGGTGCTTGCGCAGTAGCCGATGCTGTCGTCGTAAATGAATATGACGAGAGCGTAGGCGATCTGGATGAAACTAAACAGCCACAAGATCAGCACGAAGATGGTCGCCTTCCGCTTGCTGTTGAATCGGTTGAAATGCAGAGGAAATACAATGGCCACGTAGCGTTCTATGCAGATAGCGACAAGGATATAGGAAGCTGCAGTGATGCAGAACCACATGAGAAAGGAAGGATAGAGAAGTTTACAGTAAAGACGGCCTAGGATAGTGTCAGGAACCCTCTTGGCCCAAGGGATAGGGAACACGAAGATCGAGGTCAGGAGGTCACTGATGGCCAGAGCCCCGATCAGGATGTCGGTTGATCTAATGGAGAAGTAGCGCTGGTAGATGACTACGACTACGATGCCGTTCCCTATGACGCCGGCTGTGGCCAGGACGGTCTGGACGATAAGCCACCATGTCCAGTGGAAAGGATACCAGGCCCATCCTGACGCGGTCGTCTCGATGTCGGACTCGACCAGGGATTCGTCGAAATATGCTATCGAAGTCGAGATAAACTCATTTTCATGGGTGGAGTTTAGAGCCATGTCATTCGCCATGGTGTCACTCGATGTCATCGCAAATAGCAAGATGAAAAAGCCAAAGCAGTTTGAAGATGGCAATGGCATTTTACTTCATTCCCTTAGATATCCTGTAGAAAGACTGAAGAAGAGACAAGTATATAGAGAGAGAGAAAAAAAAAATCGTCACTCGTCAGTAATCTCTTTTCTTCTTTTTTTTTTTCCAGTTTAGCTCAAATTAGGAAGATCTTAGACTGCTTTCTTTCAAAATGTATTTTCCAGGACTTAAACAATCATGGTATATAGAATAGTCATCTAAAGTGATAATGACTCGTTCTCGTAATCCGTTCGTCCTAATAATCAATTACTTCACAAAGCATCAACCCAACCATGCCAACGAACCGCTCGTATAATTAGAAGATTTCCAACGACAGCAGCGTTAATTTGGAAGTGCTGATAAGAGATTGTAAAAAAAAAAAAAAAAAAAAAAAAAAAAAAAAAAAAAAAAAAGAGAGAACTATATTTTTACTAGTGTAAATATATCTCTACATACTCTAGGGCACTCTGATTATAAATATCTATGAGATACGACGTCATGAGATTAACCACCGTCTATCTCTGCAAGGCTCGACTTTACCCCAGAATGTTTTCATTTATCTTGCATGAACCATAAATAAAAAGCCATTATCTGAATCATGGTTAGAAAAGGTTAAAGGGTGGGTTAACTAACTGACTGACTAATTAATCGTCCAAAGGTAAACGATGGGTGAAGTACGTGCAGGTGGAGATTTTGTAAGGGGCGATTACTTCTCTCTTAACTAACTAATTAAGCGTCCAAAGGTAAACGATGGGTGAAGTGCGTGCAGGTGGAGATTTTGAAAGGGGCGATTACTTCTCTCTTGTCCACTAATCCAACAGAAATCTGCTCCTACAGGGGTGATGTATGCACACGTTATGTTCTTTCCACATCAGAGACGTCACAGTTAATTGTGTCATTAGCGTATCGCGCCTATAGTTGGCGACTTTTTCATATACCAGAGAAGAGCATCATTTTGTGGAAGCTAAAACTATACAGTAATATATGTAGATATGTTACAGAGGCTGCAAAACGATTTTTAGTGGGGGGGCTGACACCCAAACTGTGGGGATGGGGGATCCGCCTGGAGCCACAAGCGTATTTATGGTTTTGAAAGCCTATGAGCAATACAGATGTTAGATGGGTTTATTTTTTTTTCATTATGATTGGTTTTTAAAAATTTATTTTTCAATTTATTTTGTCTTCCCCCCCCCCCCCCCCCCCCCCCCAATTTACCTTAGGGCCACAATATTTCTCAGGTGGGTCACGGGTTTGGGCAAAATGGGCTACTTTAAAAAGTAGCCTGAAGTTACATGACTTAACCTGTTGGCTACTGGAACCGCTCTACCCCTGTATTAAGCCTGTGGGAATGACAGAATTTAGTTATCAAGGGGTTAAACTATGCAGTTAAATATGTTTAAAGATACGGGGAAGATAGGGTAGATAGTCATGGTAGTGAAGTTGTCCTGATCATTATCACACATTTCGTTCTCTATTTTTATGTGCCAGGCAATTTTTTATTGTCATTTTCTCTCATTAACTTTTAAGCCTGCGAAGGGCTGCTCTAATGACTTGATTAAAGGGAATCACTCGTAGATTTGTACAAATTAAAGTAATATGATAATAATAATGATAATAATAATAATAATAATGATAATACTAATTATATTAATAGTAATATTAACCATAACAATAACTATAATTATAATAGTTACAGGATTGCTACTGCTCTTCCTGCAATTATTATTACCCCAGCAATGCAAGCTACCCATTTAATACACCTGAGTCGAGAGGGACACCTTGGCCCCGTCTTAAAAAGAATTGCGATTGATTCAAATCGATCGCAACTTTGAGATTGATCTCAGCTCTGTACTTAAGAGATAGGTGCTGAGATCAATCTCAAAGTTGCCATCGATTCGAGTCAATCGCAACTCTTTGTAAGACGGGGCCTGGGATCAAAACATCTTGTCCAAGGATGCAAGAACAGAGCGAAGAAAAATTCTATAATTATAAACATGGTACATCTTTGCACAGCAGATGGTGTTATGATAATATGAAGGACTGCCTTGTCTTCAAACCGCTTCGAACCGGTTGCTCATAAATATTACATGATTCATACCATATTAACTTTTAATCGATCATTATGGAAACAAGAAAGAGGTCCAGGTAGGCAGTTGATGTAAAACAAATAAAAGACTATTATTGACATGGCTTGCATCTTATTCGATATTGTCCTCCTTTGCCTGTCAACCCATCGATCAAGTCAAAACCTCCATAAATGGTAGCTGTCATAACAATGAGTACTATTTTGCTATTTAAGGCAAAGCAACATCTTAAACTGAATTCAAATGCAGATTTCTGCTAGAAACATTATATTTTTCCAATGCATCTTATTCGATATTGTCCTCCTTTGCCTGTCAACCCATCGATCAAGTCAAAACCTCCATAAATGGTAGCTGTCATACCAATGAATACTATTTTGCTGTTTAAGGCAAAGCAACATCTTAAACTGAATTCAAATGCAGATTTCTGCTAGAAGCATAATATATTTTCCAATGATGCATGACTCAATGTTTTAATATGAGCGCTTCAGGTTAATGTCACGATAGTAAAGGCAGGACAACATTTAGTTTTATCGAAAGAAGGAAAAGCTTTCCTAACTCTATAGGCAGTCGATAGCAAGTTTGACGGAGGACTCGTTCTTTCGGATGATTAATATATCTGCGTAATGGTAGTGAACTATCTCTTGTAAGAGAAAAATGGTTAGCATTTTGCATTTTGTACAAAAATTGACTGTTTGATTGACTAATTTTATTCATCGAACACAAAAAAACATATACACAAAAATATCAAACAAGATTACATTATTTCAATTAGTCAGAAGGATCGCCCTACTCAGCTTTACCAATATTATAGCAAATTAAGCTGTTCTTCCGACATGTCATAGGGGTCATAAAGAAAAGCAAACAAACGAGAGAAAATAACGAACAAGTTTGGCAAGTACTTTGAGTACTTTTCACACACAGTTACATGGTTTGACGAACGCGTTGACAGAAAGTGATGCTCCGAGATTCGATATCCTAAGAATATAGATTCAAGCAGGGTTATTTTTCAGGGACGGAAAAAAGAAAATCAAACCATGTCATACTGCCTGAAGTCTGCCTGAATAATTACACTTAAATCCTGTTCGACGCTAGATTTCATCTAAAGTACTTACGTTTGAGTATTTAATCTACCATAAGGATAAGAAGGGAACAAAATCACAAGGAAATGTAAAACGCCTACCCTTATTTATACATTGCCAGAACGCTTTCTCGCCAGTAATGAGATGCAAAAATCACTGAAAATCTTGTTTAGACACGTTTTTAGTCATTAAAAAAAGGGGGAAGAATTTATTAGTCATTGATGATAATCTGGACTGTAAAAAGTCATCTATTTTGTAATGATGATGAAGACAGACAATTTTGAGATTTCAAAGATTATTAAACGCTGGTGGGGAATTCTCCGTATTGTATAAGCTCTCCGAATCTCAAAGCTGGTAGCACTCTAACATTTGGGCTGTTTTGGGCATACGTAAAGCATAGGTACTTCCGGTGCACATAGCTGTGATATGGATCGTCGTTGACAATATTTTGCATATTTTGGTGGACGTGTTCATCTTAGCAAAAGGTCACTTTCCCCTTAATCTAATAATTTTTTTTTTTTTTTTTGCTATCATTATGTTATCATCATTATTTAATATCACTGTAGTAGTAGAAGCAGTAGTAGAAGTGGTAGTAGAAGTAGCAGTAGTAGTGGTAGTAGCAGCAGCAGCAGTAGCAGTAGTAGTGGTAATAGAAGAAGTAGTAGTAGTAATAGTAGTAGTAGTAGTAGTAGTAGTAGTAGTAGTAGTAGTAGTAGTAGTAGTAGTAGTAGTAGTAGTAGCAATGATGGTGGGGTTGAGAATTCGGCAAGTTTACGAAACTGACCACGAAGCAAACATAACTGGTGCATGCGTCCTCCGAGCATGCAACCCTCTACCTCTCAATGAATGAATAAATTTCATTAATGAATCGTATTCAGCAAGAAAAATTAACGTCGACACATCTGCCCGGGTGAGAATCAATCCACTGCAAAGGTTTATGAACCCTAGCTCATTCAACAGAGGGACATTGCCCTGCCTGACAGATTTCCAACCAGGCATGAACAAAATGCAGCCACAATATATTTTATGTTTCTTATATCCTATAAGTTGGAAAATGTTTTTGTTTATGTTTAGGAATATATAGACGAAGTGGTTTTTTGACCATCTGAGCTGCCGCGAACTACTTTGACTGGCCAATTTTGTACTCTCCTCGTGTGGCTAGCAGTCAACTGTTATTTGTTGATACCCAAAGTAGATTTTGTTCGCAATTTGCACCATATATATCCGTTCTCATTATATATATCCGTTCTCACACGGATCCATTGTTCTTTGAAAATAAATTATTGAAAGTCAGAGATTTGTATTTATGCCAGTTAGGGCAAATTATGTACAATTATAATAATAATGCACTTCCCCATATTTTTGAAGCCATATTACCTAAAAATCAATACCATTACTATCCCACGAGACGCTCTGATGAATTTCATTTACCTCTCTGCAGAACTTTATTAGCCAAAAATACATTCATATACAACGGTCCCAAATTCTGGAACTCCCTTAGTTATAATATTAAAGACAGTGTCTCTTTGAATGCATTCAAGCATAAGCTCAAACTATTCCTGCTTCATTCTTACAATAGTTTGCAATGTAACTGATATTTAAATTTCGGATACGTATGCAATTAAGGTCATCGCCCCGCGCACCATCCTATACTTAGGAACTTCCTACCTCTCTATTCTTTTTAAATCTCGAGTCTGGTTGTCGGTCATGTTATATCATGTTGTCTGTGGCAGCCCATCTCCCATCTCCTGTTTCTTCTTCTTCTTTTTTTTTTCTCCTTAATTTCTTGTTCTTTTCTCCTCTTTTTTCCCTTATGTTTCCTGTCTGTAATTTGTCTTGTCCTTCTTTCGTCTTGTCTTCTCTTGTCTTGTCTTATCTTGTCCTTTTCCTATTGTCCTTTCCCTTCTCGTCGTCTTGTCTCTAATGCGCAACGCATCCTTCATCTGACGGAGTCCTCACTGTGTGACTGAACCTGCCACTGTAATATATACTGCTATTTTACCTAACTCTGTATCATTTCAACATCTTTTTTTCTGTTTTCTCTTGTTTTCTTTTCCTTACTTTCCTTTTCCTTTCTTGAGGAATCCACGTAATTACAAGCATTGCTTTCTTGTGGATTTCTCATTTCCAGTATTAATTTCCTTTTTTTAATACATTGTGTCAAGCAGACATTTATTTCGTTTAGACGTTTAAAAAAGAGAAAAAATGATGTATGTTAATTTACGATATTTTTGTTTAAAAAAGAAAAAAGAAATTTAATTTCTCGTGTTATGTTGCAAATAAAACCTGAACTTGAACTTGAAAAAATGTATATATTATGTATATATTTCAAGTTCAAGTTTTTCAAGTTCAAGTACTTTATTCAATACTTTCATTAAAAAGGAAAACGTAGGAAGATAAACAAATACAAATATCAAAATACTGCATAAAGAAATGACAAGCTATGACAGAATAAACAAGGTGACAATGAAGAGTAAACACGTAAAGGTACAATAATGAAAGTATTCGGGGACAAGACAGAAAGCCCGAGCCTTATACAAAAGTCTGTCTCCAGTGATTGAATTACAATTGTGTAATGTAGATTATTCAAAGCGAAAATATATACACCAAAAAGAATTGAGGCAATCATTTGTAAATCAATGATTGTTAGATTTGTCCTTGAAATTCACGCACGAAATATGGGACATTCTTAAAAAGGGAACCTCAAAATATTGTTTTCTTGCTACCGTGGATCATTGATGCCGAGCCCCGGATATGCCATTGAGACATGCGGCGAACACGTATTAAACGTGTGCATTATAGATTATTCTTGATCGATTCCTCCCACGTAATCCTTTTGATAATTTTTTTGATAGTCATTTTAGTCTTTGATGGCAGGATTGAAATATGAATTCACCTCATGTTAGGGCAGCAATCACCTTTTACAATAATAAAACAGAACTTGCTTCAAATGGCCAAAATTAATGTCTAACCTTAAAAGAGGCTTACACCCCTCTCCGATTGTCACGCAAGCTCTGCATCATAAAATCAGATGTCGAGGTGTCGTGGTGTAGTGGTTCATTCACTTGTCTCTCACTCAAAGGGTTGAGGGTTCGAATCCCGACCTAGAACAGACGTCTTTTGGCAACACATTAATTCAGGTTTGCCCCACTCCACCCAGGTGTAGTACATGGGTACCCTTCCTTTATAACGCCTTATCACAGTATAGCTAAGCTACAGCCGGGGTAAGCAGTTAAATGTATTTTTAAAGTAGCCGTGCAATATAAATGGATATCATCTGAAGTAGCAGTTCATGTCTCCAGCATCCCAAACACACTCTACATTTCGGGTGTTCGTCTCCTTCTTTGTAATGTAATGTATTTATGTACATCATAAACACACTGGTATTGTTTCAAAAAAAGGAAATTAAAGTGAAATTTCAATTTTCAAGTATCCAAAAAAAAATCTTATAGGCTATCATTTATCGATGCTTAACGTGAGTATTTTACATGTATACCTAAATATTACTACCATATAATTATTTATAAAGTGGATTTGAAAATAATCTTGAAGATAGTAATTCATAATAGTAATTCATATTAAATCAAATCAAATCGAATCCAGTTAAATCACGATATATGTCGATGGTTTAGTGCAACGAAGGGCTATCTGCATTTTTTATTTGAATGAGATTTCGAAATTAAAATGATCCAGTAGAGACCGGGAGCCTATCGGTAACAATGGTTTCAAAGCAAACTTTGCTACAGCTGGGTATCACCCAAATGGCTGTCTGCTTTAAACTGCAGTGTGTCAGTGCAACAAATCTTTATTTCAAGATTTATGAAAATTGCCAAGAATGCAGATAGCCCTTTGTTGCACTAGACCCTCGATTTATATCTGGCCAAAATAAAGAAGTCAACCAGCAAGCGCGTAGCCTTAGGTATGCAACTTACCTCACTGAATCCTACAGTAGCACCGCTGGCAATTTTGACATTTCTACTGATATCTCGCAAAAACTCATAATTCTACCCGCCTGCAGGGTCTCGGCGTGTTTTATAAGGGAAAAACTTGATGTCTGCGACGCACGCGTGGGCTGGGATTACATCATGTCACTGATAATTCATCTTCCTCATTGGCTAATTTGTATCTCTTTCCTTCCATATAAGGCAAGAGGGCAGGGTGTATCACTTGGCTTGCCATCCCTCAATCCATCTCCTCCATTCTATATAATTTTTCTCTTTCTTCCACTTTCTTAATTTTTTTTTCATTGTATCCCTCCTCCACCCCATCCATTTTCTCTCTCTCTCTCTCTCTCTCTCTCTCTTTCTCTCTCTATCTCTCTTTCTCCCTCCCTCCCTCCCTCCCTCTCTTTGCATTTTGTCTTCTAAGAAGCGGGGGAGTTGAGGACGGGACATTTTCTAAAATTTTTTGTTTTGTTTGTGAAGAGTATGATGACATCTCTCTCTCTCTCTCTCTCTCTCTCTCTCTCTCTCTCTCCTTCCCTCTCTTTGCATTTTGTCTTCTAAGAAGCGGGGGAGTTGAGGACGGGACATTTTCTGAAATTTATTGTTTTGTTTGTGAAGAGTATGATGACATCTCTCTCTCTCTCTCTCTCTCTCTCTCTCTCTCTCCTTCCCTCTCTTTGCATTTTGTCTTCTAAGAAGCGGGGGAGTTGAGGACGGGACATTTTGTGAAATTTATTGTTTTGTTTGTGAAGAGTATGATGACATCTCTCTCTCTCTCTCTCTCTCTCTCTCTCTCTCTCTCTCTCTTTATTTCTTTCTTCTTCTTCTTCTTCTTCTCTCTCTCTCTCTCTCTCACTCTACCCTCCTCCTGTAAACTGTTAGCATGACATTTTCCTGAAAAATCATTATGTATGAGGATGACCGCATGACGGTTTGATAGAGCCTTTTTTAGGTGCTTGAATCGCATAAACCTGTCCTAATCGTACTTTAATTGAATTTTTGAAGGACTGTGAAGTTTTTTTAAAGTACCCCTGGATAACTATTCTTTGTAGCGATAAAGGATATTGACCCGAGAAACAGAGAATAGTTATGATTTCTCTAATAAATCTAGCATATCCAGCCATGTATATTTTCTCCAAATCTAATTTCTATTTTGTATGCTTATACTGTACATATATAATGCATTCCTATATTGTATTTTTGTTTTCTCCAAATGTCACGATAGGACTCCGCATGTGTAAATCAAGGGGAGGAAAGGGCAAAACAACTCTTCCCCCCCCCCCCCAAGAATAAGCTTATATCTATATGAATAAAAGTTTTGATTAAAATTCCCAGTAGTTTACAATCTACTACCGAATAAAAGTCTGAAATACTCTTTCTCTCGTCTACGCACTCTTGCACAAACTCACCCTTTGCAGTATTCTGAATACATAGCTGATGGGGGGGGGGGGGGAATATGAATATTGTAAGTTTAATCGGATTACAATTCGCCTTTAAAAAATACAGGAAGTAAGAGTGCCATGGAGAGCTGCACGAATATGTTTACGACAAGAACAGACAAGAATGCATAAAGTATTATCTTCTTTATCTTTAAACAGGGAGTAAAGCTGCTCACTGGTCTGCGAAAAAAATGGGTTCCGTATCTTGTGGGGAATCTAAAATTTATTTAAAGCAGCAAGTATTTTATCAAGACTTATGATAGTGATTTTTTTTATAGTTGTTTAAGTCCCTACGGGAAGGAAGTATTACACTATGAATCGGGCAATAAAAACGACTCTCCGTTGAAACAGGTTCAAGATACTAAACAAAAAATAAATAATTCGAAAAATGAAAGAAACTAAAGTCAAACGGGAAAACGGGAAAACGAGGGAAAGAAAAGGGATAAAACGTTTATAAATAATCACATCCGTCAGTGATTATTGGTCAAGATAAGTAAAAATAACAGGCATTATTCCTCAAGGAGATAGAAAAAGTAAATAAGGTCATAATGGTACAAAGACAAAATGAAGAAAGAAGGTTGCCTGTAAAGATAGATATTATAAGATGAAAATTCTGGATAGGTATTGGAAAACCGGGGGAAATGATTACTGATATAATAACCTATGGGCCTAATAGCTTTTGGCGAGCAATAAAATCAGATTAAGTAGGAGCAAGGCAAAACGGAAAGAAGACGGGCAGAGAAGGAGAGAAAGGGGGAGAAGATGGGAATACACAGTTATATCCGGAAAGTGAGGGGAAGGAAGATGGAGGGATAAGAACTCGAGAGAGGGGTGTGTGTGTGTGTGTGTGTGTGTGTGTGTGTGTGAGAGAGAGAGAGAGAGAGAGAGAGAGAGAGAGAGAGAGAGAGAGAGGCTTCATTAAAGGTGATGAAGGAGACATAGTGAACGCAATGTATAAAAATACAAAATATGAAAAACAAATTTCAAAAGATGCAAGTTCGAAATATGGAAAGCAAGAATATCAAACAATAAAACATTAGCCATAATTTGAATTCTGAGAGTCTATGAATTCGACTGATGAGATTCCAGTTTCCGGAAGTTTCCAGAAATATAATTAAAAGTGTACAGAGGAGTAGTCTAGCAGCTGTTTCGGGGAATATAAAAACTTCATAAAAAGAGTCCAGAATCTAGACTAACAGAGGAGCAATGGTCCCAGTCCGGTGTATAATTTGAACTGCCCAATTCATTTTGTTAAATATTTACAAAGAATATCAGTATTCTCAATATTCATCATTACCCTATACGTCTGCCACGCTTTTTCATACACAAAAAACGAGAAGACTGATTTCAAATAAACATTTATATTTACTGGTTCAAAACTTTTGAACTCTGCTCCAGATCCAGTCAGAAATAAACCTACACGTTATACTTTTAGTAGAGGGTCAAAAACAAAAAATTATTACAAAAACATAATTCATCTATGAGTTAAAATCCACCCTCTCTCTCTCTCTCCTCTTCTTCTTCTTTTCATCTAGTGCAGCTTTGTTTTGCTTCGTCTTGTCATTCTTCTTTTTTTTTCACCTTTTTCGTTTTGTTTTTCCTTTGTTTTTTTCCCCCTTCTTCTTGTTACTTTTTTTTTGCCTTGTCCTGTCCTGTCTTATCTTATTTTGTCTATTTCCTGTCCCTTGAGTCCTGTCTTGTCGGGTGATGTTCGTTATTCCGAAGGTTTGTTATTCCGAAGATTCGTTATTCCGAAACACGCTAATTGCATATACCTAGATGTTCATTAGTCCGAAGATGAAAAAAGGGTTCGCTAATCCGAACATTTGTGGCGTTATTCCGAAGGTTCGTTAGTCTGAAAATGAAATAAGGTTCGTTAGTTCGTCAGTTATTTTCGGACTAACGAACCTTCGGAATAACGAGTCTTATTTCGTTTTCGGATTAACGAACTTTCGGAGAGGACTTAAAGCCCTCAGTCCTCTAGATGCTTACTTACAAGCATGATTGTTTCCTTAGAAGTCAGGTAAAACAAACCAATAAAACTAACTTATTATAAAAAAAAAAAAAATCTGCAAAATAAATGACATGAAATTAGTGTCATGAGCTTCTTATCAAACAGATAGCTTTAGTTTTAAAGACCCCCTTTTCTTCCTTCTCTCATTTTTCTCTTTTTATTTTCTTTATTTTCTTCTTGGTGTTGTTGTCGTTCTTCTGTTTGTTTTTCTTTTTTCTTTCTTTCTTCTTCTTTCATGTCTTTTTCTTCTTCTTCTCCTTCTTTTTATTCTTTTTCTTCTCCTATTTCTTCTTTTTCCTCCTCCACTTCTTCTTCTCCTTCTTCTCCTTCTGCGTGTAATTATACTCGTTGGATGCAAATTCAGAATAATCACGCTGTCAGATTTTCATTTTTGTAAGTGCTTGCAATGAGATATATGCTTCCTATTCAGCTATTATTCGTATCAAGTCATCAGTTTGTCAAGATAAAAATAGGTGTGAGCTTTAATCATTCAGATTAGTAGGGGCTGAGGAATAAATGTCACTAATTTTGATAAAGCATTCAGGGATTTAAAAGCACTATTTGTATCACCACCCATTCGTCAATAACTGATCCCGAGTCGATTTTCAACTTGATCACCCATGTTTGCTTTGTCCAGACTTATTCAACACTGTTTTTTTTTCTTTTATGGTTTTGTTGTTGTTTCTTTTGTTCCGTTTTGTTTTGTTATTTGTTTGTTCAGGGTTTTCGTTGTTGTTGTTTTTTGTTGATTCTGTTGTTTTTCTTTTTGTTTTTGTGTTGTATACACCCTTTTTTCCTGTACATTTTTGTTACAATCATAACTTTGGCGGTTCCTGTGAGGCTTCTGCCCTATCTTTTTTTCCTTTCTAATTATTTCCATTTAATAATTAATCATTTATATACTTCTCTTATCGTGCTTTCTATTCATAATCATGATCTTCGTCATCATCCTCTTCTTCCTCCTCCTCCTCCTCCTCCTCCTCCTCCTCCTCCTCCTCTTATCATAAGCCATCATCACACTTACCATTTTCTCTTTTGTCCAATGTTTCTTTATACCGAAGTTGACTTTTCTCCATTTGCAATATTATTCATTTTCAATACTTTTCAGTGACATTAATTTATACTCTCTAAAATTTCTTGCCCAGATCACCTTCTTTCTTAACACGTTGACTACTGAATTCTTATATCATACCCATAGACTTTACATGGGTCACCTGGTTCCAAGCTATATAGGTTAAAGGGAAAGTCCACCCTAGAAGTTTCACTATTTCAATAAAAGGACATAAATTTGAACAGCATTTTTAAAAAGAAATGAGCAAAATCGGTCAAAGAATAAGAAAATTACACTCATTTACTTTTTCTAGTAAACTACTCTTGGCTCTGCAAATTGGCAACACTGATGACATCATATGCGAGCAGGTCTCCATTCACTTTGTACATGAAATTTCACATTTTCCTCAATTTTCTTGGAAGTTACACATTTTCTTACCCCATAGTCAAAGTATGTTAAAAGCAATTTTTCTGAACATACATTGATTATGGGGGTTAGAAAATGTGTAACTTCCAAGAAAATTGAGAAAATGTGAAATTTCATGTACAAAGTGAATGGAGACCTGCTCGCATATGATGTCATCAGTGTTGCCAATTTGCAGAGCCAAGAGTAGTTTACTAGAAAATGTAAATGAGTGTAATTTCCTTATTCTTTGACCGATATTGCTCATTTCTTTTTTAAAATGCTGTTCAAATTTATGTCCTTTTATTGAAATAGTGAAACTTCTAGGGTGGACTTACCCTTTAATGTGTCATTTTGTCGTGACAGAACAGGAGGTGGAGAAGCCGAAGCAAACGATGCACGGCTCACAAATGATGGGGTCATTATAGTCACAAGCTTCATTTATTTACTTCCTTTATTTATTAATTCGTTTATTTATTTATTTATTTATTTATTTATCTATTTATTGATTGATTGATTGATTCATTTATTTATTTATTTATTTATTTATCTATTTATTGATTGATTGATTCATTCATTCATTCATTCATTCATTTATTTATTTATTTATTTATTTATTTATTTATTTATCTATTTATTGATTGATTGATTGATTGATTGATTGATTGATTTATTGATTTATTGATTTATTTATTTATTCATTCAATCATTTATTTTTACTCCCTTCCTCTTCTTCAAATAAATTCTCTTTCCCCTTTATGGTATTCTTGTTAATAGCGTAAACTCGCAAATTCATTTTTCAGAGTTGCTAGTAGATCCCCAGTAAGGGAATATAAAATATTACGCAAATTCACATCCGTGGTTTCTGTTTCAGAGCCATCTGAACAAAAAAAAACGCAAATGTATTACCCAAGCGTGTGCTTAATGCGTCCATTTTCATTTTTAGTATTGCTCTTTTTTCCTTGTTTTCCTTTTTGTTTTCTTGTTTTCTTGTTTTCTTGTTTTTTCTTGTTTTTTCCGTATCATTATTATTACTATCATCATCATCATCACCATCATCATTATACTACATGCACTACTACTATACTACCATTTCTTTTATCATTATCATCGTCAACATCATCAGTGCAGTTAGCTATTGTTGTTTGTTTATTGTTGTTGTTGCTGTTACCATGCAATCTTTCTCCTCCTTCTCCTTGTCCTCCTCCTCCCTTGGCAATTCACCCTCGATATATCATACTCACAGTATTGATAACTGATTGATATTTGATTTCAATGGTTTCCATATCAACATTGTGAAACATACATTTTGCATATTAAGTGCATCAATGTGAAGTTTAACATATGATTCATTACATTTGATGCATTTCAAATACAGAAAAAATGCCATAGAAATTATAAAAGTGATCATAAGATAAATATATCATGTACTTCGCAAACTTGATGCATCTATGATGATGCATGGTGATGTCTTCTATCTAAAAACTATCTACGTTTGCATACGCAAACAGGATAATCTTAGTCGATTATTTCAATCAAAGGAAAACAAGTCCCTCCTCATTATAGGGTATTTATTGCAAACGACCTTCTTAATCTGTGAATATTGATGGTCAGATTTCAGTTTCATATTGGAGATTCTTATATATTAATCCCCGCCTTCGGATCATTCAACTTTCCATCTGAAATCTCTCGGAAATGACAGACCACTCTAGGATATGCATCTTCTGTACAATTTCTCATACATGCTAACCATGCCACTAAATAAGCTAAACACAGAACAAAAACTGGTACAGGTATAGTGGCATCCGGGATCTGTCCCTACCCAGGAAAACTATCCTTCCGGGTTCCCTTTCATCGGCCACAGAGCAGCACGATGAATATTCATGCAACTGACAACTGTATAGGCCTACATCAACTTGTACATGCTTTTTTTTCCTGTTTCTTATGATCTTTAAAGCTACACTAGGAGGAGAAAGTGAAAAGAATGGTTATCATCACAATTCAGCTTAAAGCTTGGGATGGGGGATATTATAAAGATTGCAAGAATGTAGCCTACCAACACCACTTTTTAATTCCGGCCTTTGCAAAACTTAGAGCTAAATACCGGGAGTAGGTCGGAGGCATCATCATGGTTTTCGAGTTGTCCGTCCGTCCGTCCGTCCCGCTTTTTCGTGTAGGCCTAAGGCGATATCCGTTTGAGATATGAACTTCACATTTTGTCCTAGTATGTATCCACCATACGCAGGCGATCTAATTAGATTGGGGGGGTGTAGGTCAAAGGTCAAAAGTCACAGAGGTCAATTTCGAAATTCCAGGTGTTAGTCTCCTCAACACGATAGGCCCTATCTCCTTGAACCATTTTGAGGTTTGGATTTCAAAGTAATTGTATGCATAGCAATCACCTTGCATCTCACACAAAAAAGGTCCTCAGCTTAAAATTTTGGGAAATATCCTATTGTGACCGCACACCCTTCAACATTTCTTCTTTTTTTTGGGGGGGGGGGCATATGTCCTCCTGTCTCCCTACCCCCCCCCCCCCCCCCCTCCCCCCTCGAATGACACCCAAGCATGCATATTATTGTCGATCGCGTGCGGCCGGCCGAATTTGTCACTAAAACCCCTAAAACCACAAGTCTAGTTCGTGTACTGTACCAGCCAGTGAGTACCCAGGGAGGTATACAGGTACTAATACTATAGAAGTCATAGCATGACCTATATTGCTCACGTACGCTCAAACACCCATGGACAAAGAAATACCGGTATCCCGGACCAGTATGATCTCCATTTCCAACTCCCTATTATTACAGGCTAGGATATAGACAGCATGCATTCACTTGTAGGCGAGCGAATTATAGGGTACTTTTACAGCAGCCAAGCATTCGTACACGTGATAATCTCTGCAATTTTCCTGTATTTGCACATAGCTTAAGAGGATAATTTACGGCTTATTGCAGAAGAAGATTTGGTTAAGCAGTTAATGCATTTTTCCTCAGTGCTCTCAATACGGTAAGCCTAATCATATCGCGTTTTTCGTTTTTTGTTTTTGTTGTTTTTCCGTGAAAATAGTTGTGTACGACATGTGATCGGGTTGAAAAAGCATGTGATCTTGAAGGAATATTATACTGTACTAGATCGACCGATTGTGATGCAAAAGGGCTACAGTGCAAGAACGCATTCGCAGTGTTGCAGAGCTTGAAGGCTTGGTCTCCTTCTGCTAGAATGGTCTGATAACGGTAGGCCTACGTATGAATTCTTCAGTCAGACTGTCACTCAGACATAATGTGCACATGCCGCTCGAGTCATGACTTGAACCGGTAATTTCTCACCTAGTGGGGGGGGGGGGGGAGGGTGGGGTCTGCACTGTGTGCCCTGTTATGGGGGATTTTAGCGCTAGCCTATACAGCTTCAGGATGAAATTGATATGCTCTACAATAATCATGCATACCACTTAACGCAAATGATCATGTGTCTTAACCCTGAAAAAATGGTACTACTGTATCCATGGGTACCATGGATATGATTGATATGATATCAATATGACTAGCGCGGACTTCAGAAACCTTATCCCTGAATACACGTAGGCTATAGGCCTATATGCTATCATGATCATGAGTGCATCGTGCGACCATATCGCTCCCAAGGACGAAAAGGGGAAAGGGGGTAGGGAGGGGAGGAGATCACTAAATCTACAACTTACCATGGATCTGCTGAAAGCCAGCGAAGTTCACCCGTCTATGACCCCCCCCCCCCCCCACCCCTCCACAGTTTATTGATACGCCATCGTAAAAAGTCCCGAGGGCTGTTCTGTTTCATTTAAGTTAAAATGGATCACAACTGTATTAGAACATTATATTTATGAAATAATATTATTTCAGATAATGTTCTCGTAATATCTTGTAATGTTTTCTTCCAAACCCAGTTTCAAGCAGTATTTCTGATAATGACCTCCACACCTTCTACGAGTTCTTGGGACGTCACCGGTCAGTATGAGGTCGACGGGGGTTTCACGGCCAATCTAACAGTCGCCGATGACGGTAGCGGTAATGGGACCACAGCTGGCAGAGACATCGAGGCGTTGAAGCTTGCCAACCAGTGTGTGTTAATGGTCACTTTGGGTCTCACCATGGTCGGGATGGGAGCTGCAATTGAACCAAAAGATTTCAAAATAGTTGTGAGTATACCCTCAGAGTAAGAGGATGTCGGGTGCGTCGCGACTGTTTTTCGACTGGATGATATCGGACGAACTTCGTCCATAAAAGCTTCAAATTTTCCAACAGGCACAAGAAAGCGTCCTCTAATCATGCTAATTTATGCCGACAGCGGTAAAGACTGGTCGTCAGATTTTTTTATCTGATGCTCCAAACTTGTTTCCCCTTGGCGAAAAAAGATAAAAAGTAATATTAATTATAGTAAACAAAAAGAAGTCATCATCTTTTGAAATAATTTTATGACAGGCTAAGAAATGTTTAAAAGTTACCAACCTGAAATTGGTAAGGATGTCACAGCCCCCTTCACCTGTATCTAGCAACACCCCACTGGGGATTGATATTAAAGAATTCAACTATTCTCGAAAAGTCGTGAGAACAATAATACTTCTCCACTGTAACGGTATAATCCTAATCTATCCAAAACCGACATGTCTATACATACCACTGTTTTGCCAAGCTCGTTTTTAAGATATTGCCAATATTCCCTCTTCTCTCTTTTTTGCTTTCTGTATATTAATCTCTAGCTGTCTCCCCCACAATTTGTATTCCCCATACTTGAGGCTGCGCTGAACAGTGTATAGGTTTCGTCTGTCAGGTGATATTAATGCTTTTAATTAAATTCATTCTGGCTCTTGCACTTTGGATGGAACCTCCATTCGTAACCTCCGGTTACCGCTCAAACCTATGTTTTGATGTGTCCAGGAAATCCTTTCGTGGAAAAAGCTTGTTATCAAGGTACGAGTTATAAGACCTGCATTTCTCTCCCTTTCTTATAGCTTCGGCGACCAGTCGGGGTAGGTATAGGTTTCGTCTGTCAGGTGATACTGATGCCTTTGATAGGATTCACCCTGGCTATTGCTCTTCGGATGGAACCGCCTCATGCTCTAGGTGTTCTCATAGCAGCCTCCAGTCCTGGAGGAACAACCTCAAACCTTTTTACGTACTGGACGGATGGCGACGTTTGTCTAAGGTGAGATAAGAAAGTTCAGGTGAAGGTGGAAAATAAATTATCTCAGAATTACACGAAACTTAAACCGAATGTTCGGAGGAGACGCTGTGGCTCAGTGGATAGAGCAGTGGTCTCGTAACCGGGAGTACCCGGGTTCGAAACCAAGTGGATGCGCTAATGCCCTTTGGTAAGGTATCAATCCTCATTACCAAGTCCTTCGGAGGGGACTTAAAGCCGTCGGTCCCCTGGTTGCTTACTAACAAACATACACATGCTTTCTTAGCAGTCAGGTAAATTAACCAACCATTTAACCATTTAGCCATTAACCATTTAACATATGACAGTTATCTGCCGAATGAATTCGTTTCAAACTATGTTGCAAACTGTGTAATGAGTAACGAAACATGAGGAAATTGAGCTAGTGGAACTGGCTGCCGTTTGTCCACCGATTGTAAACTTTGGTATCTGTAAAAGCAAGGTGAAGATCAACTGTATTATTAATCGGGAAAATGAGACCGGGCAAAATCATTTTAATGAATACATTTAGTTTTGAAGAAACAACAATCACCCTAGATGTTGATTTATGTATTCATTTATTCATTTGTGGCTTTCATGGCTTATTTCAATTTGTGACTGGCAGCCAGTGGCCGAATTGCTTACAGTTTACATTTAAAAGACATCCAAATACAACAGATTAAACTACATACTAAATGGCCTAATGAGTAATGACAAATGAAGGTAATGTTTGGGGGGGGGGGGGGGGGGGGGGGGGAGTCCGCTACCGTTACATATGTGGCTGTCCGTGTTAACTGTAGGCCTACAGTGTTTGTATTTCATTTGGCTTTTTCCCCTCATAGCCAAATCATTTTATCATGACTTCTTTTCACATACTCTTTCAGCGTTGTTATGACAACGATCTCGACAGTGATCACGCTAGGCTCGATGCCGCTCAATCTCTTCATCTACGGTCGACGATGGACTGATAAAGGAGCCGTCATCCCTTACAAGGACATCATCATCGCCCTCGTTTCGTTCATTGGTCCCGTTGGTCTCGGCATGCTGCTCCGATGGAAATCGAAGAAATGGGGCATTTTTATCGGCAAGGTGAGTCAATTCTAATCGTTATCCGGCGCCCGCTTTTCCAACGTTTCGACCCACGTTTGCGTGAGGATGATTTGATCTTCATCTTTGAGCCAGGTTTGAAGTGAAGGATTCGTTAAGTATGAAATATTGACAGTGGAGCAACTGTCGCAGGAGGTGTGGCGAAAAAAAACCCTCACCATAAGGGGAACGTTTCATCAAGTGTCTTGTCAGTGATTTTTACAAATTTGCTCTCAGCCAATCAGATTCAAGGATTTCAGTAGCTTCTAACAGTTGGTAAAAATTACTAATCTCGATTCCATACACTTCGAATATGTGCAGGTGCACTGCACGGTACATCCCTTGTAGCCCTTCAGGTGGAAATGAACGAGCCCCCTCTAGAGCTGAGGAGAAAAAATGTTAACTTGTGAGTATCACGCCCACCTTTCCTAAATCCCAAACCACCCATGGAAAGTGAATATCCAACCTTGTTGGCAATTCGAAAGAATGAAAAAATAAAAAAAAGTAAGACAACCGTTTGGAATGAGAATTAAACCTGTCAAGTCAACAGAAGACAGTAGAAAATTGTGTACCCCTTCCTATTACTTTATGGTATACTAACACCCCCTCTATCTCTACCGAATTAACTGACTTATTAAGAAAAAGTGACGATCCAAATGAAAAGAGAATAAAAAGCTTGGAAATGGAATAACAGTCTCCACATACACAGACGGATCAAAAACCCCAACAGTGGCGGCACCAGGATTGCTAAAGTGGGGGTGGGGGAGGGGGCAAATGGAGGGCAAAAGGAAATGTTGGGGGCCAGGGACAATCAATTTTTTGTTTGCGTGGGGGGTGTATGGAAAAATGGAGCGTGAAGCGTGAGTTTTAGTCGCCGGCGTAAATCCACTTTGAGGAGTGGGGGGGGGGGGGGGGATAATTGAATTTTTAGACGATTTTTTTTTCTTCTTACACACATTTTTGTATCAATTTTGGGAGCGAGCGAAGCGAGCAAACAAAAATAACCATTTTTTTGTTTTGTTTTGTTTTTAATCGCATATTCAAATAAATATTCTGTTAAAAAACAATGACGCATTTTAAAGCTCTTCTAATTGAAATCCAATTGTGACACTCAGATCTGTTCATTGGAGTTACGGCTACCTTTCTTTGGATTAGATTTGAAGAAATAATGAAGCGTTTTACTGCAAATTTTCTTCTTCGATTTACGAGATAACCCCTTTTTGCATCGCGTAGGGCCGTTTTGGCGCTGACGTGACGAAATGAAAGAACCAACTGCGTGATTTGCTTATACAGACTGTATCATACTGAATTTGATTTTCATCTCTGTTAGCCTTGCGGAGTGATCGGCATGCTTGGCATTATCACCAGCATCATCATCACCGTGTTCATCAACCCTAACATCTGGGCGTCATCGTGGAAGCTCTTCGTCACCACGCTCCTCCACATGTGGATCGGCTGGTCACTCGGTTACGCCCTCGCCCGTGTTCTCCGACAACCTCACAAGCAAGCGCGCACCATCGCCTTCGAGACGGGGCTGCAGCAGATCGGTGTAGCGATGACGCTGATCTCCTTCTCATATAAGGATGATACGGACCTATTTCTCGGGGTCATTGTCTATCCAATGATCTTTGGTCCGTTTAGTATCATCAGCTTCAGCTCGTGGACGATAGCATACAGGGTATACAGGTATGGCTGATTCTTAACCTACCTGTGTGGCATCGTCCTATAATTTAATGACCTGACTGGGATCGGATTCTGAAAGATAATCAAAATGATTTTATTTTCTTCTTTCGAGGTCCCAATTGTCAAAATTGCAGAGAAATGTAATATTCTGGTAGTCTGAGAAAAGGACATCATCGGCGACATGTCCTATGTCCTCTGATTTAGCCTTCAAATTACAATATCATTTTATTCAAATTAAGATTCGGGACCTCAGTCTATGACTTCAGGATATCATTATTAGTCTCATTCTAAATAAACTCCAAAAGTTTCTCTTTTTTTTTCTTCTTCTTCTTCTTCTTCTTTTCTTTTCTTAGATATTTCCAACCTGAGAGGATGGACGATGGTGAAAGCGGAGACGACACCCCGCGTGATCATAGAGAAAACGACAAAGAAGTCGAGCTCCGATTAAATCACGATGAAGAGAAGAATGGAAAACAAAGGACTGAACAACTAGGGACAAAAGAACCATTTCTTGAAGCCCCCGATACCTAGTTGGGTTTTTATTATTATTATTTTATTCATTTTTTTTTCATTGGTGGCATTCTGTGTAACTATAGTTGTAGAGATAAATGTCACAAGAAAAACCGTCGAACTGAAATAATTAAGTGCGGATGAGACTTATCCGAAAACTAGATGAGGTTTTTTTTTTATGAAAAGGTATGCCCTACGAGGTGCATACTCACGTGTACGAAAGAGCTTCTCTTGTGTTTTCAAAGAAGAGCAGGAGGAAAGAGAGGGCTGGGTCATGCAACTCTATAATACACCTATTTGTTCATTTGAAATAATTAAACTCACCTATGCTGGGTCATCTTGCCCCCTATCAAAATATCCTGGCACTCCCCCCCCCCCCCCCCCCCTCCCCTGTTACACTGGTCTTGCCTAACCAGGAAGTCTAACATGTATGAGACATGCAAGATCGTGAGATCGGGCCAACTAGTTTGGCCAGAAATTAATCTTCAGCCCTAGTAGAAAATTGGGGACCTGATAGAATGCCGAAGGCCATTACGTCTCTTTCTCTCACTGTCTCGCTCCCTCTTTCCCTCTTTCTCTTCCATTTTCCCTCCTTTTCTCCCACCCTCTGTTTCTATCTCTACGTTACTTCTCTTTTTCTCTCTATCTGTCTTTTTTCTCCGGGAATCGACGACTGTTGTGATTTGTAATTATAATTGAAGTCGTTAAGCATTAATGTACCTTATTAATGCACCTTGTAGCATCTTGCTTTCACTGAGATCAGGAGGATGTAAAACTAAAACCTCCCGACCCAGATCATGCTACATCTTGCCTTATAAAGAACGCCATCTTGGTTTTCAGGAACTTATTCAGGGTTTTTTCTTCTTCTTCTTCCTCTTCTTCTTCTTCTTCTTCTTCTTCTTCTTCTTCTTCTTCTTCTTCTTCTTCTTTCTTCTTCTTCTTCTTCTTCTTCTTCTTCTTCTTCTTCTTCTTCTTCTTCTTCTTCTTCTTCTTCTTCTCTTTCTCCTCCCCCTCCCTCCTTCCTCTTCTCTGCCTCCTCCTCCTTCCTCTTCTTCTTCTTCTTCTACACTCTAAAACGATTAAGGGTCAGCTGGGTGCAACTAACATGTCTAGTCAAATATCTTACTTTATATTCTAGTGAAAAACTGACTGTCTACTAGTCAAATTACGATTAAAAATAGTCAGAAATGACTAAACTAATAGCTGCACGCAGCTGACCCTCTCATTCAGTCAGTTTTGACTGAATCGTTTAAGAATGTAATTCTTCTTCTTTTTTTTACTTCTTCTACTTCTTTGTATGTATACTCATACGTTTTTTAAAGATATTTTGTACCTGGAATATGTGGAATTCTTCGAGAATATTTTCTTGTTTTCGACGCACATGAACAAGATCATGTAATCAATCATGTACTTCTCAAACTTTGAATTTTCCATGGAAATGTATTATCCTTTGATTTAAAATAATCATGGCTTCAGGTAATAATATGTTGTAGATAGAAAGCAGAAGCATATACCATTGCTTTAATTTTCATGTATTTGCATTATGTGCCTTTAATCGTCATTTTTCTCTCTTGCGCCCAATTTCATTCTACTCGATATTAGTTGAGAACTTGGGATTAGTGTTTTCTTTATTATTTTGTTTTTTGCGTTCTCCGACCCATTTCTACCCAACTTAACAATCCAGAGAACAATTTTGTACATGAATATAATAGAGAAATATATAATGCATACTTTCTATGCACTCAAATGGCTAATCTTGTATTTCCTTTATGTCTCTGATACAGGCTTTTCCACAGGAAATTGCTAGCTGTTATGATATCTTAGGTGTGGTTTTACTCTTATCTGAAGGATAACTCCCTTAATAACTTGTTATAAAATGAAAAATTGACAAGCCCCATCTTGCCTTGCCTCCCCATACATACATCAATCCATACATACATACATACATACATTCACCCATACATACACACATACATACATCCATCCATACATTTTAAAAAGCCCCCCCCCCCCCCCCCCCACCTCCCCGTAGCCGCTCTTTGGACGAATAGCAGGTGAAAATAATGAACGGTGACAGAAGTCACAGAAGCCTTTTAAAAGAGTGAAAAGTTAAGACATGGACGTCCTTTTATCCTCTTATTTTATTTATTCATTTTTTTTAAAGAATGACAAAATGTTGCGTGAAAGCGAAGCGACGTTATAATTACGGGTACAGACGAATTTTTCCATTAACACAGACAAATGGACTAACTTAAATCTTTTATAGCGCGATTAGCGCCCCTCTTTCTCAAATTCCTGTATCCTCTGAAGACCAGGGGACGTTTCATCAAGTGTCTTGTCAGTGATTTTTACCGACAACTGCATGTTATAAGCTACTGAAATCCTTGCATCTGATTGGCTGAGAACAAATTTGTTAGTAAAAATCACTGACAAGACAGTTGATGAAACATTCCCCAGAACACTTGGTGATTGGAGATCCGTCTTAAAGATACAAGAATGATGGAATCTAGCTGGGATTTAATATTGATAAAGAGAGGAAGGTCACAGATTTTCAAAGTTTTTGTCTGGAAAGGGAGTTGTTTTGTGTGCATTTTTGTTGGTGGTGGTGATGGTTTAGCGGTTGTTTTGTTTTGTGTTTTTATTTTGTTTTGATTTGATTTTTAAGAGAGTGAGAGGAAGATTACTCATTGACAACTGATTTTTTTTTCTTGATGAAGTTAAAGGAGAATGCAACCCAGGCTTCAGTGTGCTCTTAGTGAATGAAAATGACAAAGAAGAGTAAACAGTGAAAGTTTGAGCAAAATTGGACAATCTGTTCAAGAGTTATGAACCTTGAAAGTTTAAGTAAATCCTTATTGTGGAGATCCTTGAATTGGCAACATAGCCAGTATGTGTGATGTCATTGTGGACAACTCTCAATTCATTTTGTACATGATTTTCCTAAAAATTGATTTATATGAAATTTCAAGTCAGGAATCAACACAATTCTTCCCAAAATGCTTGCAGAATTGATATAGCCATATCATACTCAAACAATAAATCAAAAGAATTTTTATTTTTCTTGAAAATTAAGAAATGTAAAATTCTGTGTACAAAATGAATGGAGAGTTGTCCACAATGACATCACAGATACTGGCTATGTTGCCAATTCAAGGATCCCCACAATAAGGATTCACTTAAACTTTCAAAGTTCATAACTCTTGAACAGATTTTGCTCAAACTTTCACTATTTACTCTTCTTGGTCATCTTTATTCACTAAGAACACACTGATGCCTGGGTTGCATTCTTCTTTAAGGAGAAAATCTACATTATTTTTAGAATCGGCTGAACCATTCATCGTTTATTTGAGTGCATTTTCAGAACGAAGATGATTTACTATAAATCATCTTCGAATTAAGAGTGTCGTCTGATTATCAGAGTCGTTTAACATGTTAAGCTCTTTCAGAGAAGTGTGAGCAGGGTTAGGGTGCACGGAAAGTGTAAGATAGGTTAGTCCATTCAAGTTGGAATAGAAAGTGATGTGTATAGAAGATAGGGATCCAGAGAGGGAGAGAGAAGAGAAGAACAGAGAGAGAGAGAGAGAGAGAGAGAGAGAAAGAGAGACGGGAAGAAGGAGAGAGGATGGCACTGAGGCTGAGGAAAAATGATGGAGATACTAGAATTAGAGAGGGATAGGAAAGAAAGGAAGAAAGAAGTGACTGAAAATGAGAAGAGAGCGAGCGAGAGAGAGAAAAAAAAAACGAAAACGAAAACAAAACTTGGAAAAAAGGGCGTATTTCTTTCTCTCGATCTCTCTCTCTCTCTCTTTCTCTGTTTTTGTAAATCCTTTTTCCTTTTCTTTCTTTCTGTTGGTCTGTATTTCTTTCTTTTTCTTCAAGTTTACTCTTTTGGGTAAATTGACTGCAAGGACGCCTTGTGAATCTCAATGTTTCTCCACCATAATTCCGCCTTTAATTGTGTGGAGTCAGGGTAAAGAAATTACTCTTTAGACACAAATATCGGACAAAAGAGGGCGTTCTCTAAATAAAAAAAAATAAAAAATAAAAAAACAAACTTCCACTCGAGTCCGAGTCAGGGACAAAAAGGCAGAATTCTCATCGATTTTGACGACTCTCTTTCACTTTCCCTTTTACCTAAATAGCCCCATCCCCTCTTCTGCCATCCTACCAACTCTTTGTACCAGTACCGAAGGAGACTGGGGCACAGAAACCAGCCCATAAATCGATAAGGAGAGAGAGAGAAATCGATAACAAGAGCTATACGAAGATGCAAGTTTTGAGCCTTGTCAGTGAAAGTAGAATCTAACATGTCAATGAAATCAATACCACGTTTTTGTAAGTTTATTCACACAATAATATTGGATCATACTGAATAAAAAAAGAAGAAAGAAAAAACAGAGATGGCGATGTGTGCGGAGAGGACGCCATAAAAGTCTTTCAGATTCCCGATATAATTCTGAAGAATAATAAGCACTGGAACTGGAAATAAATCTCTTCCTTCGGACAACATCCCTCGTTTATTATTGCAGATTAAGTTTATTCTAGATCGCGGGACGTCGAACGGGTGAGTTTCAAAATTAAACAACACGTCAGCATAAAGTTCTTAATCTTCTAATGTTCATCTGTACACAGATGTACTTTAAATCATTTTATAGAGATTATTTTCTCTTTTTATCGAAAATTCTGAATGATAGAAGCGAGCCTTCAGATTTTCAGGAAAAATAAGCTTTCTTCTTTTTAATTCTGTTATCACACTAAATAAACGCAGTAAAAAGTTACATTGGACATTGCGTATTATAAACAGATGAGCCTTTACATGCGTAAAGATGACTGAGTGTATGTCGGGGGGGGGGGGGGGGGGGGTTCTCGTGGAAAAAGATAAGATAAGAATTTTATTGTCCATATTAGGAAATTTGCTGTTCACTGGTTGTTAGAAGAAATTATACAGTGCATGGGAAATGTAAGGGAAGTATGGCAATAATTCGGAATTTTGCAGCAATTTAACCTCTTTCTTTGTGTTTAGTCATTCTTATTCAAGACATTTCGAAGTTTTAGGCATCAGACAATACTATTTTCTCTTTCTCTTCCGTTGTTTTGTAACCCTCATAAACTATCGTTACGACATACATCAACGTCATCAACCCTGCTGTCATCATCGCTACCATCATAAGGATTATCGATTTCAGAGACCAACCATGATCATGTCTCTTCGCGGCACCATCCTCCTCAACTGTGCGCCCTCCTCCTCCTCCTCCAGCTCCTCCTTCTCCTCCCTCGTCTCTCATGGGGTCAGCATCAGCGGATCGAATGCTCCAAGAAATCGGGCAAGTCCGCCCACTTCTACGCCACCGCCGACACCGCCATGGAGATCGCTTACAGTGAAGAGCTCAACGTCACCACCTTCGACTGCTCGAGACGATGTCGGGACGACCAAGGCTGCCTGAGCTACGCGTACTCCAAGAGACTCGAGTCATGCCAGCTCTACGACTTCGACCGAGAGACAGGACCTGAGTTTTTAGTGACGTCATCTGATTACGTCTACTACGATACTGTGGACACGAAAACCTCAAACTCGGTAGGTTATTTTCATCCTCATATTCATCTTAATAATAGACTTGCTATTTGGAACGAAGACCTTAGAAACTAAATCAACTTTCTTTGAATATTGATAATGATAACCTATTTCTAGCATTTCTTCTTCAGTCT
>CM057166.1:15699831-15751345 GCA_029962745.1 Echinometra lucunter
CAGTCTTCTTCTTCTTCTCCTTCTTCTTCTTCTTCTTCTTCTTCTTCTTCTTCTTCTTCTTCTTCTTCTTCTTTTTCTCCACTTCCTCCTCCTCATTCATTCTCTTCTTCCTCTTCTTCCTCCTTCTCATCTTTCTCCTCTCCGTTCTATCTTCTTTCTTTACAAGAACATTTTAACTTTGGCCTTTGTTGAATTTGGAGGGCGTCGGAATCTTATTATGCATATTTTTTTTTTTATTATTATTGCAATTTATCTACGAAAACATAATTCATTTCTTTTAATTTTCTTTGGTACTCTTTCTGAAATCAATCAGTACCTTGGATCGTGCAGGAAGCATCAGTGTGTGAATGGGGCTGCCTGCAGGACGGATTGTTCAGAAAGGGGTTACTACTGCGAGTGTACGGAAGGATACAGAGGGGAGTACTGCCAAACAGGTAAGGGAGAGAGAAAGAGAGAGAGAGAGGGGGAGGGGGATGGAAGAGGAGTGAAGGAATGAAGAAAGAAAAAATGAGAAGAATATTATGGGAGGGAAATAACGAGAGAGGAGATGGATATGAGGAGTCTGAGGGACCGAAAGATCGAGATATATATAAACATGATAAAGAGAAGGAGAGATAGAGAGACAAATAGATAGACCAATAGCTAAAGAGATAAATAGATAGATAGATAGATAGAGAGAGAGAGAGAGAGAGAGAGAGAGATAGATAGAGAGAGAGAGAGATAGATAGATAGATAGAGAGATAGAGAGAGATAGATAGATAGATAGAGAAAGAGATAGATAGATAGAGAGAGAGAGATAGATAGATAGATAGATAGATAGATAGATAGATAGAGAGATAGAGATAGGTAGATAGATAGATTGATAGAGAGATAGATAGATAGAGAGAGAGATAGATAGAGAGAAAGATAGATAGATAGATAGATAGAGAGAGAGAGAGAAATAGATAGAGAGGTAGATAGATAGATAGATAGATAGATAGACAGGTACAATGATTGATTGATTGACTGATAACAACGATTTGTGAAGAAAGAAATGTCAGGGAGAGTTAGAAAAGAAAGAAATTTATTTTTGAGTTTTCATTACTGAAATATTTCAAATTATAACAGAAATATTTCCTGTTTTCATTTTCCTTTCAATGACTTAAAGCTTACTTGAATGAGCCTCGGCTAGTACAGGAAATTGTTTCTGATCGGGCGAGAGATGGCGTTGGATTCTCATTCGACAACAATCACTTTCTGGCAATTTCATCCCTGTAAGTTTCCTTTTCACACCTTCCACATCTATATCATTAATGTAGCCATTGGACACGTATGATCATTGCTTTATCATTTAACTTTTTAAATTGGATATCATTATAAAATTTAATTTGTAGTAGACAGTAGATAGTATAGAAGATAGTATTTATTTATTTATTGTCTTCTTCCCCCAAAGAAGAAAATTGCCATCTGGGTGAAAAAAAATCATAAAAATACACAAGTTTATACAAATAATACAAATATGACATATAATTGAAACAGCATATACATAAACATTAATTACAACGAATGATACATACACATGTAATGATGATTAGCATTAAACATTAAGATACATGTACCAAAAATCTATTAAGATGCAGTACTCCTACATAAAATACAAGTCTCGCATTAAATTACCAAAATGCTAAAGCCGGGATGAGATCTGGGTGAAAAAAAATCATAAAAATACACAAGTTTATACAAATAATACAAATATGACATATAATTGAAACAGCATATACATAAACATTAATTACAACGAATGATACATACACATGTAATGATGATTAGCATTAAACATTAAGATACATGTAACAAAAATCTATTAAGATGCAGTACTCCTACATAAAATACAAGTCTTGCATTAAATTACCAAAATGCTAAAGCCGGGATGAGATCTGGGTGAAAAAAAATCATAAAAATACACAAGTTTATACAAATAATACAAATATGACATATAATTGAAACAGCATATACATAAACATTAATTACAACGAATGATACATACACATGTAATGATGATTAGCATTAAACATTAAGATACATGTAACAAAAATCTATTAAGATGCAGTACTCCTACATAAAATACAAGTCTTGCATTAAATTACCAAAATGCTAAAGCCGGGATGAGATCTGGGTGAAAAAAAATCATAAAAATACACAAGTTTATACAAATAATACAAATATGACATATAATTGAAACAGCATATACATAAACATTAATTACAACGAATGATACATACACATGTAATGATGATTAGCATTAAACATTAAGATACATGTAACAAAAATCTATTAAGATGCAGTACTCCTAAATAATATACAAGTCTCGCATTCAATTACCAAAATGCTAAAGCCGGGATGAGATTATGATTACAGGGTCCTCGGGGGAAAACAGTACAGAATACTGATGTGGCTATACCCTGAATATCCAGAATGCATATATTCTTAAACTACACTTAGAACTGAATTTTGGAATTTATGTTTTGGTTTATTTACGTTTATCCAACTGGTTCTCATCAAAATAAATTCAGTGTTATAGTCTGACAAGTATTGTTTTTATGATTCATCAGTAGAATTCTTTTTTTATTTATTTATTTACTTGACATCAAAATGTCCTGCGCTTTTAGATTATGTTTAACCATAGACCTTGTAACTATTAGCAAAAATATTCTTCGACAGCTTACAATAAGACCTAAATAGTAAAATTCATGATAAAGATTTTAAAAATACTTTGGTATATATATATATACTGATTTTGATAGGCGAAATGTTGACGTTTGCGATGCTTTATTGGTTTATGTGCAGTTTTCTTAAGCCCACCGCACACTGTACGAGCCGTCTGCGATCCGATTTTGGAAAAAAAAAATGTTATAGCATTTGATATGAACATTCAAACATGTAAAATCTTAACGATCGAAGTTCCGAGTAGTCGTATGAATACTAAAATCGAAATTCCGGGCTTTTGCGAGCCTTCCTCTAAGAATAATAGCGAACTCAATTCTGAATCGTAGTGACGTCATAACAATCTTGCGATTGGCTACGATTTGAAGCCGATTTGGCCTTTACTCTGACCACAAGACTTCAAGTCAACGAAAATTCCGATTTTAGTATTCCTATCATTATTCTGAACTTCAAATAGGATAATCTTGCTTGTTTAAAGTATCATATTTAATGCAAAATGCCGTTTGTTCGAAAAAGTGGTCGCAGTCGGATCTATATTGTGCGGTGGGCTTAAGTTTTTGTTTATATTATTTGATGTCTGCCTAAGTTCTCTTCATTCTTGCCGTATATACTTATACTCAAATGAGTGCAACTCGAAAAAGCTTCAGTCTATTTTTCAGTTCCATTTTCCGTTTCTAATTTTGCAATACCGCTTATCTAATATATACAGCTGAAGTTTTCTTTCTTTATTTTCTCTCTTTTCGATTCTTCAACGATAATTCGAAAATCTTCAAAAGCTAATTGTTTTGTTTGTTGGTTGGTTGGTTTTTTTTTTTTTACTCGTGTTCTTCCACGAACACGGTAGCTTATATGCAGGGAACACTGCACTATCTTTAGCGTTGTAGTTTTCTTTCTTTCTTTTCTCTCTTTTCGTCCAAAACTAAATGATTTTTTTTTACTCGTGTTCTTCCAGCCATACAAAGGATTCTGAGGGGAACACGGCCCAAGCGGATCAAGTCATCCTCCGTTACGACTACACCACGGAACAATACGAACATATGCAGACTCTATCTGGACTAGGAATGACTTATTTCATGACCCACTTCCAGCTGACTGGTAAACAGTATCTGTTCATCTGCAATTACAAGGCATGGGGAGGAACACAAGACACGGATTCCTACCTGTGGGTCTACGATAACAGTTCAGGTATGATTGAGTGGAATTTTCTTCTTTCTCCCCTCCTCCTCCTGCTACCCCTCTTCTTCTTCTTCTTCTTCTTCTTCTTCTTCTTCTTCTTCTTCTTCTTCTTCTTCTTCTTCTTCTTCTTCTTCTTCTCATTCTTTATCTTCTTCTTTTACTTTTCCATTATGCATCTTATTCATATACTTTGGGTTTCTTCTTCTTCCTCCTCCTCTTCTTTTCCTTTTTCCTCAAGTTCATCTTCTGAATTTTTTTTCTTCTCCTTTTTCTTCTTCTTTTTTCTTCTTCTTTTTCTTCTTCATTTTTTCCTCTTCTTTTTCTTCACTTTCAGAAACTGATCTTGTTCTTTTTACTTTTTATGTTCACACCTACCCTTCTTTTTTGAAGATGTAAACTACATGACTGTATACTCTTGAGAAAGTATCCATTGTCTGATTTTACGATACTTACATGAGCCTAGGCCTACATGGAGTGATTGTTGGAAATCTGCAGTTTGTGCAAGTTTCCATTCTATTTTCCATTTAACAAAAAAACAAACAAACAAAAATAATACTCTGGAAATGACCAACGTATATGATGCAGCATGTACCTTACTGATATTAGGGAAGTTTAAGAGCAGCGTCTTCCCAGTGGAAGTTCATGTCCGCTGCACAGTTTAACGACCACGCGTGAACAAAAGGACGAGGTACCCCAGAGTGGGATGCATGCAGGCCTCCAGAGGAAGCCACTTAGAGTAACTACATGGTGGTTGGATGGATGACTCATCAAGATTCAGTATTACCGAATCTATCTGTCTCATTTCGTTTCAGATTCATTCACTGTCCACCAGACGTTTAACACCAAGGGATGCGTGGGGCCGGCTAGCCTCAAGTCCTCAGATGGGTTTTATCTCTTCCTCGACTTCTTTTACGCGCCGTCCTCATACAGCCAAAATTCTCCGATCTTTAAGGTAATGTGGTTGTACAACCCGTGCTCCAGCGACAATTGCTCCAGGTCATTATCGTATACACTAACTGCATTATTATTATACATTCTGACTAAAAACTATCCCAAGTCCAAACCCTATAACTCTAAACCTAACCTTAAACCCTTAAGTAACCCTAACCTTAACCTTAACTCAGGGGCGGTGCTATAGGGTGGGGGCAGGGGGGTGGTCGCCCCTATGAATTTTCAAGTGATTTTTTTAAAAAAAGGAAAAAAAGTAGGAGGAAAAAGAAGAGTATGAGGGATGAGAGGGCAGGGTCATGCAGCTATATACATAACAGCCCTATTTGTTCATTTAAAACGTAAATAAACTCACCTATGGTTCATCTAGCCCCCTGTCAAAATACCCTGGCGCCGCCCCTACCTAAACTTTGTTGTGACTCTTACCCAAGATATGTATATTTGACATAAGCAAGGAGTGACGCCAGACAGATAATAGTCCTTTAAAAAAATAAGTATTTTTTAAAAATGATAATAAAATTACATCTTTATACACCGCACGGCCCGAAGTCTACAGGTTTGGAATCGATTAGAAATCTGTTTGGTGATCACTGGTGATGAGACTGCTACATGTGCGGAATTCAGTCTTGAAATTTTCTAACAAAAAGGGGGTCCTCGTCTTTTTTCTGGTGTTCCTTCTTATCCAAAAGTTCCCTGAGAAGCCAAGAAGAAGAAAAAGAAGCCATCGGCTTTCTCGGGCGCCTTATCTCCCTTGTTACTCCTGCTGCAGGATTTACAAAATCGGGGGGATGGGGGGGGGGGCGGGGGTTCCCTAAGTCAACTCCTCTCCCCCCTCCCCCGCACCACCCCTCCTGGAATTTTCGACCATGCTGAGGCTTAATTCGTAGTGCCAATCATACTAAAGCTGTCAGAACATGCAGAACATGAATTCAGCTTGCCAGAATTTGGGGGTACGTTTCTGCTCTAGTACTAAAACAAATAAACATATACATGAAAAGGAATTATATTTTAATTGTGTTCATGATGGACTGGGACGTCAATTGTTGTGAGAATAGGTGATGGCAGTTTTATGCAAATATATGAAATTACTCTTTGAGTTATAATGACAATTTTAGAGGTATCTACGCATAGATATTACATGTATATCGAAGAAATAATTTTTTTTTTTTTACAAGAAAGACGTAATGAAGCATTAGTATACATGCAGCTCATGATCATTAAGCTTTTCTTTGATTTCGCAAGGGTCTACTAATGACATCTTTTTACAGATTTCTATCATGTTTACTGTATGGCAGTATCAACAGTTATTCATTAAACTGTAATCTTTTATGTTCAGGGAAATTTTCCCCATTTTTTTGACAAAAGTTCAATTAACTGCTTTCACGATAATGCTGAAAGGATAGATACGTCCCGTTAGTTCAATATTTTATGAACTTTCTTTTTCGAACAGTGGTACCCACGATACGAGCGATTCGTTGAGGTAGATACCATAGCCACCCTGGGAGCGTATCGATCAGACTTGTTCGAGATCGACGGAACGATCTACGTCGGTATAGCGAATTTTCGGAATACCGACTTTACGACTACGGCCGAAGTATGGGAACGATCGGATACATATGGTAAGGTTCTGGTGGGTTTTTTTTTCAGTAACAGAGGCGTATGGTAGGTTTGTAAGGGGGGGGGGGGGTGTCTCCAGTCTTACTCGGTGGGTGAAATGCGAATGAATTGACAAGCCATTGACGATAAAGGGGACGGCTCATACTGACAATTCGACAAGAGGCTCGAAAGAAAACTTAATGTCATCCAGTGCTCTTTATTTCCATGTTGATACTTCATATCTATTCAAATCAATCAAAATTTACTGAAATGAAATCAACAATTTTGGATCATCAGTAATGTAACAATTTCGTCCTGTGTTGCCGACATCATCAAAGTTCAGAGTTTACCCAACAATTCTATCAAGTTGACGTTTGCATGAAACAAAATAAAAAGGAAAATGACACTTTTTATATTTATTTCTGTATTGCTAACATAAATCTTTGCGGTGTATGGTAATTAAAATATATGACCATTCGCATTATGACTTGTCCTAATATCATTGCATAATATTTCACGTGTTCTGGTCACAGATCTGTACCGCGGCTGTTACATAGACGGTACCAGTCGAGCTATGGACGGTGACTACCACTCCTCGACATCGATGACCATCATGACCTGCATCACGTACTGTCGTGATCGTGGCTACCCCTACGCAGGACTCCAGGCTGAGCAACATTGCTTCTGCGGCGATGAGAACTACGACGAGCACGGGTCGGCCAGCGACTGCAATAGTCAGTGCTCGGGGGACAGCTCGGAGTACTGCGGAGGGAGTTGGCGTAACAGCGTCTACATGACAGGTGAGTTGGTGGATATCGTAGGTGGGATCCAGGGACTGAACATCCCCCAACCCCAAAAAAGAATGATAATAACCACTGTTAGGACTACACAGGTCCTACCCCAATTCTCTCGAGATCCTAAAAGGAAAAAGATGCCTTTTTGAAAATTTATAGCACTTGCAAAATTTTACTTACAATCCCTTTACGGGCATTGCTGGATCCCCCTCTGTTTTAAATGAAGATGATGAATTAGAAATGTGGCCTACGTCACTGATCTGACAGTGGGCCTACGTATGGTCGTGGCCTTTGAAGGATGCGTTTGACCCTATGAATTTAAGCTTTCTGGAAGCTGTAATCGGATTTTCAGTAGCAATGGGGACCATCATATTTCTTTAGATGGGCGTTTTATTTATTTATTTATTTATTTTTTTTTTTTTGCTTTTACAAATATGTATCATTAGAAACTGGGAAGCTAGCAGATAACAATCGTAAAAAAAAACAACTAAAGAGAAGATTACGAAACAGGTACTGATAATGTGCGAGATGTTTTGGGACATCGTCTGCTTGTACAAATTAAGTTCAACCAGTGACGTCATAAATCTCAGCAGCGTTCGGAGAGCTCTTCGGATGCTATGTCGGGGCTGATTTTACCATAATTGATAAATAACCATTACGTTGAATGTTTCCAAGCAGTGAATTTTGATAACCTTGTTCAATCTACACTTCACCTATGCAATAAGGAAAATCAAGTTAGTTTTTAAAATCAGTGAATGTCTTCTTTGAGAATTCCGGACCATTGTTGACGTTGTCTACATTTTGTGCCGTTTCAGAACCATCGTGGAGCCAGACCCAGGTTCTCTCTGACTCGGCTCCTGGACCCATGGACATGGAGTACTATTCCCATGACGGCTCCCACTACCTCGTGGTGACTCGCCACCATGACGGGTCCTCATGTGATCAAGACACAGAGGTCTATGTATGGAACGCTGGTCTGAAAGAGTGGGAAAATCACCAGGCAATCACTTTCGTCGATAGTTGCACGATAGGTGCCCATGTTTTCGAGGTGGGTTTCTCAGTTTCTTCAAGAAATACCAGGGGGTGTTTCATAAAGCTGTTCGTAAGTTACGCACGACTTAACGCACGACTGGAACATGTTCTTGGGTGCTAATCAGATTCTCAATCATTTGCATGTAGCACAAGAACAGATAAAAGTCATGCGTAAAGTCGTGCGTAACTTACGAACAGCTTTATGAAACACCCCCCAGAAGAAACATGTATCTAGATATATGACGCCACCGAGGCTTCTATGGCATTTTGGCTTTTGATGTTGCATTGTTACTGTTAATCAAACACAATATGGCGTAGCAATGCAACCCCCCCCCCCCCCCCCCCCGTTAAATCTCTGACAAGCAATACACAAAACGGCATCGTCAACTTTCACCTGGGGTAAAATCCGTGTACATTTACACTTTATATTATATTTCTTATTACCTGAGATGTGATTTTATGTGCCTGGGTAGCGTTTGCCCGAGGTGTCTGCCCCCCCCCCCCCCACCTTCAGCCTTACCATCGGGCGTTTTTTAAAAATGATTATTATTATTGCATGTGTTGAATTCCTCTCTAAGCTTTCTTTTTAAAGCGATATGAGGGACGTATAATCCTGAAACTCATGAGAAAACATTTTCAATAAGGGTCATACAAAGATACCCCCCCAAAAGGAAATAATAGTAGTAGTAGTAGTAGTAGTAATAATAATAATGATAATGATAATAATAATAACAATAATAATAATAATAACAATAATAATAACAGTAATAATAATAATAATAATAATAATAATAATAATAATAATAATAATAATAATAACAATAATAATAATAATAATAATAATAATAATAATAATAATAGGATACAGAAGTATGACGACCTGGCATGGGAGCTGAAAAGGATATGGAAGGTGAAGGCGAAGGTAGTACCAATAGTCATCGGAGCCTTAGAAACTGTTACAACCAAACACAGAAGCTTCCTGGCTGATCTAGGAGTCGAGGTGTCCTTTGAAACGATACAGAAGGCAAGCTTGCTTGGGACAGCTCACATCCTACGAAAGGTCTTGAACTAGAAAGAGAAATGAACAATGAGAAGAGGACTTGTTTGATAGAATAGAGAACAGATAACCCTAGAACTCTGGATGAAGTCCGGTTGCTGTTTGATATACCAACAGAACATCAAGTTGTGGATAGGAAATAATAATGATAATAATAATGATAATAATAATAATAATAATAATAATAATAATAATAAAAATAATAATAATAATAAAAATAAATAACAATTAATAATAATAATAATAATAATAATAATAATAATAATAATAATAAATAATAACAATTAATAATAATAATAATAATAATAATAATAATAATAATAATAATAATAATAATAATAATAATAATAATAATAATAATCATAATAATAATAATAATAGATAAATAAATAAATAAATAAATAAAGACATTTAAAATATCCACATAAAATATTACTCGGTAGGCTTATCAGCATTTTCTTTGTCAAACATTTTGTCCCAGTTATCATTCCTATATTCATTTTCATGTAAAGGGGTAATTTTTTCCGTCATTATGATCACTTCATTTCCAGAGAGGCGGCGAGAAGTTCATGATAAGCGAGAACGCACGGAACGCGTACTCCGCGACGCAGGACGAGCATTGGGCCGTGTCGTTGCGCGTCTTCCGACTTGAAGGTACGAAGTGGGTGGACTACACCACCATGGAGGGGTACAACGTCCTTTCCATCACGACGTTCGAAAGAGATGGCGAACTCTACATCTTCCAAAACGGTGGTCGGAACGAGAGTAATCCTGTAGACGATTTCAGTGAATGCACAAATAAGATATATCGATGGGTCTAAGACACAACAAATTATTAATAACGGATGGATTTATACAATGTTGCTATTAAAACACAAAATATACTGCCCATGAATGCGAATTTCAAATTTCATTTTTATCCATCTGTTGGATTTCAAAGACGTGTCTTCCACTGGTAGATGCATTACAGAAATAGTTTCACAGCATTGTGACATTAGTATAACCGTGGCATTCATAGTGAATTGAATGTACTACAATATAAACCAAGTGTAAAAAAAAAGAAACTGAAAGGAATTTTCAAAAGAACTGACCTAGTGACTGTGTTTGAGGAACAGAGTTCTTTAAATTTATTTAGGCCCAAATATAGTTACCATGCGTAAATACAAGCTTTATCATACTGTTACCCTAGTCTCAGCCAGCTTCCTTCAGTAGTAGGGAGCTGAAAACAGAAATAATGACAAAAATTCAAATAATGGAAAATTGGAGGACTCGAAAAAAGAGTGAATTACGAGGAAGAAGCGCCTTCCATAAGTTGCTTTTCCCCGCAGATGGCGTCCTACACTAACCATTTTCAGTGCCATCTTTGTGATGCCAAATAGAACTTTTATGACTGTAATTAAGAATTTGTCAAACCTTGTTTTAGTATAGGCTATAGGCTACAGAGCTAAATCTTTATCTTGTTTCTTTTATATTACGTAGATAGTTTACATCAATGCATTATACATTTTGTATTGTACGGTGCGAGATTCCTTTTACCCTTATTCCAAATCACAATTTACCAAAGAAAAAGAAAAAAACAAACAAACAATAACGTAAATTCACAGTTTGATGGTGCAGATATATAGTGTCCAGAAAACACAAATGAGTAAAGGCCAAACTTTTTAAACATTTTTTATTTAAAGAAGTATTTTACCTTCATTCAATGAACAAATAATAAGCACATAGTACATGTAACATCAAAAATAAGTCACAAATTCTCAAGCTGATTTCAATAACATGTACATTCGATTAAACTAAATTCGATAACGGAATACAACATGCTTTAAATGTTACCACCTGATATCAATTATATAATACAGAAAGAATGAGAAGCTGAAACAGTCCTACATGTTCAATTGAATGAAAGTAAATAAAATAAATTTTAAAAAATAAAAAAAAGATGAAAATCAAGAAAACCTTCCCTCTCCCTTCCCTTCTTTGGGGCTCCTTCCCTCCTCTCCCATGTGACCCATTCAAAAGGAGAAAAAAGGGGGGAAACGGATCCCCCCCCCCCCTTCATCCCCCTTCCTCCGCTCTTCTGTGCATGCCCGGTTAGGCTCTGATCAATTTCAAAGGTAAAAAAATAAATACATGTATACATGAAACTTACTTCTGCCTCAGCATCCCAAGGAAAGGAACTTATCCCACTTTCTAAAATGGCTTGTTAATATTCCTCTCTGTTCCGCTTATTTTCTTTCTTCTTGTTTTTCTTCTGTTATTCTTTTCTTGATCTCATTAGGAGTGTGAGGTTTTCTTTTGGTTTTATTATTAATAACTTTGTCAAAATTATTACATGATTTAGTAACTGTCCATTTGCTGTGAGAATAACGATCACTCGATCACTGGGCGAGGTTTTTGTATAGAAAGTGAGAAATTACAGCTTAGAGAAGAATAATATACTGTAAATAAATATGAAAATACACTAATGGCACATGTTTCATGTGATTTTTATTTCTAGTGAAAGTCCATTTTTTCATGGGTGTAAAAAAAGTACCGATTCAAACTGCCACATGTTAAATGAGTGTGGGTGGGTGAAGAGAGCTAGGGAGGGAGAGAGAAAGAGAGAGAGAGAGAATGAGAGGGAGAGAGAAAGAGAAGAAACTAGAAAGGGACATAAGGAATACAATATGATCTGGGGGGTGTAACATAAAGAGATACAATCAATCTTACAATCAGTTGTATCTCTTTAGTACATGGTTTGCCATAGACTTACGATGGATATCAATCGTAAGATTGATTGTATTTTTGATGTTACACCTCCCTGGAATGATACCTCATATACTTATGCTACCTCTTTCATGCCTTTGCATCACGTCGGAAAAGTAATGTGCTCCCCCTCCCCTCCCCCCCCCCCCCCCCCCCGACAGGGATTACGCTACGCCATTGATTTTCCTGCATAATCTTCTTCCTTGGACCCTTCACTTCTTTTTAATCCCTAGCTTCAAAGCTGATCAATAAGAAAACTCCCAGCTCTTTAAACTCGTTCTCACAAGACCGGAAAAGAGTTCTCGTTCAGAAGCCACGTCAAATTAGGTCACCCCACATGATCTATCTACATTGCAATAAAGGGTAGGATTGGCAGAGACACGTTCAGTCTACCTGTAAAATTTCCATTAAACAATTATAAACAGTGGCCTGATCACTTGTTGGATACCTAAACGGTTGGAATTTCAGTCCAATGTCTCATCTCAGGCATCTGCAAGAGTTCGGGGACAGAGTTAGGCTAAACGAGAAGGCATTACTCTTTGCCGGGTTCTAACGTTAAGTTTAATTTTACAAGAATATAACAAGGGTTTTTTTCACATGTGAATGCTACGATTAACTTGATTATACGTGCGACCATACGTGTGGACGATTAGACTTGCAATGGTTCGCCCAGGATGGAATAGCAGGTAGCGATGGCCTTCAGTGGATGCACCGCGATGCTCGATGAGGGGGGAAAGAGACTGGAGAACGGAGGCTAATTGGAACTACCGGGGAAGGGGGCTAGTGCGGAAGAGGGTACTTTTCAAGTCACAATCGAACAAGGGGCGGTGGCAATGACTTGCCAATAGCAGCAACAGAACACTCAAACCTGGGGGAACACTTTTTTTTCTTTTTTATACTTCTTTTGCCATGCACTCTGCAGTGTACATCCATAGCATGTGATGTGAGAGGCATCCATGCTTGTGTGTGGCGATGCATCCCACGATACACTCACTGATACACACGCAGCCAGGTTACATTAACTGGCTACGTACGTAAGTGAACTTTTTCCCCCTTCATGTTGCAGGCGATAAACCTAAAAAGTCAAGCGCGTGTACATCTGCCGACTTAACTCGAGAAATCAAAATGGCGGCGGTGGAAACCCGAAGGCTTAAAAATGGTGGCGAAGGATCACATAGAAGGCAGGAGAGACCTGTAACATTTGCTGAGTTTGGATTGGATTTAAAACCTTACTTTACGGAATTCAAAGACCACGACAGACCCTCCACCTTTGCCGACTTTGGGGTAGACGTCGAACGAGAAAGGCCGACAGTTGATACTTTAGTTGGACCGGTAACATTCTCTCATCTATTACCAACTTAGCTTATTTCACGATTACTTTTATACATTTGATGTTTTGGATTACATTATAGCATTTCCTTCTCTTGATTTATTATTTCGATTACCTGCCTTTCTCATGATTAATATGAATAATTTAAATATTCATTGTGTTTGATAATTATAAACTCAAAATTTGTTCACCTATCCCTTTTCGTTTTCGTTTTCGTTTTCGTTTACCGTGATTACATACATTATGTGTTACAAGAATTTTTTTAAATGAACTTATTCGGCCTATAATAGCTGTACTTTCCGAAGTGTGTTAGAAACATCCGCTCTGTAATTTTCTACTACAATTGATACTATAAGAAAAATAAGGAAATAAAAACCCTAGGGCATACCACCATGCCTTGCACTTAATGTCATTGTACACATTGTACTAAATTCATGTTTAATCTTAGTCTCGACTTTGTCATTCAAAATTTGACGGCATTTCAGCCTATATTAAAATGGAACTTTGGATCTGCGGAAATCATCAATTTAGAAGAATGGCCTGATTAGATTGACCATAAAAGCATCCAGGATATCATTTAATCATGGGCTCTGTATTTATCATGTTATAATTTCCACGGAGCAGTGGTTCTTAAACTCGGGGGAGGGATGGCTTTATACCCATTAGGTTGTTTGCTTGTTTTTCTTTGTTATTGTCGTTGACGTTTTTTTCCTGTGTTTCTTTGGGCATTGTTTTTATTAAATGTTGTTGTCTGTGTGGTTTTTTGTTTGTTTGTTTGTTTTGTTTGTTTTGGTTGTTGTTGTTATTTGGGGGTGATATTACTGTTTGTTTGTTTGTTTGCTTGTTTGTTTATTTGTTATGTTTCTCCTTTTTGGGAGGGTGGTATCAATAGGTTATATAAGGGAAAAGAATCGCAAAATGACTTCTATACCTTGAGTAATTTCTCGTAATATGATAATGAGAAATAACTCACCTTTTTTAAATTCACCTAGTATCTTTATCTGTTTATAATGATGATTCTCCGATCATTATGTTAGCGGTCACAGGTTCGAAGGCTGGATTTGGTTTAACTGACATTTCCTGAGAGCATATTACTGAATTGGAGAATCAATGCAAAGGGAATTAACACATTTCAAATTGCATTTGACATCATGTATGAGGACAAGGAGTTACTGGCCTAAAAGCATCGGTTTGAACAGGACATGACGATGCTTGTTTTACTTCTAAACCTGGAAAAATGTATTTATTTAGATTGCATGTAATAGGAACTTGTGACAAAAAGGATATTATTCTAACGTATATACTGCTGGTCAGAAAGGGTCATTGCACCGGAAGTAATTGCATTGTCAGCTTTTTAAAACCAAATTTCAAAAAGGATTTAATCTTCCAAACCATAACAATGTAGGAGTAAATTGTGGATCGTTTAAACCATTATTATGAACAAGATGATAAATCTTGCAGAACATCAGTCCTACATATAGTGATAAACAGTACGTGCACTATGCCAATAACGTTAAGGCCAACATGATGATTTTCTTTTTCTTAGCCTAAGGATTAAATGAAGCTAGATATCAATCGGAAGAGGTTTTGATATACTCTATAATACAGCTTTTCATTTTATACTCATATTTTGTTTTCATCCGTAAATAAAGCGTTTAACGAGAGTAATAAGAGAGTAAGACTGTGGGGCCCTGTACCCTCTTGCGTAAAAAGTTGCGTTTAAACGAAACTTTGAAAAATAAAGGAATAAAATAAATGCAAATCCCAAATATTTAAGCCTGATGTTGAAAACTGAGCTGACCTTAATTTTTGTATCAGGGCAATTCCATGATTAAGTGGACATTGGCCATAACTTTATTTTTGCTCTTTCTTAATTTCAGGTCAATTTGGGGGGTTAAAATTCATACAGAAATTGTTGATACAAAGGGGTTTCATACTCACCAAAAATTTTTTTTTGTCTAAAATGTCCCCTTATAGAAGAATCCGAACCATACAAAAAATAGATATATGGGACTACACACGGTTTTTTCAGACCTAGGCAGAAAAACATTGTTTCTTTTGTGAATTCTTCAATTGGATAATCTGAAGGACATTTAGTCACACCAAATTTAAAAAAAACGTATTCAATAATAAGTTGCTGAAAAGGTATAAAAATCTCAAATATGTGGGGCTGGACAAATAATACGTGACTAACCATAACGTTACTAACCAAGATTTTAGTCTCTATTTTAAGAAATAGAGAGGTAAACTCTTTTTTAAAAATGGAGTAAACATTTGTCATCATTTAAGAAGTAATACTGATATGGCTCTAAGTTTGAGGTATGTCACAGTAAGGAGGAATATGTTTTCAAAAACTTAGGTTTTTTCTCATGTCCTTTTTTTTGTAACGTTACTAACCGTGGTCAAACGTTCTCATAACATCTCTGATATTATTCAGTTACTTTTGATTTCTTAATGTATTGTAGACTTGGGGAGAGTGAATATATATTTACAAGATTAGGACTTCAGATGAAATAGCTATTGAATTAGCTGTATCAAAAAGTATCAAAATTTGCTTAAATATAACGTTACTAATCATGGAATTGCCCACCATCATTTCTGCCATCAAGGTCATGGTAGTAGTACACCCAGTGAAAATAGAATTATTATTTATGATACATGCTGTAAGACCTTCGAGTGTACTTTTAAAGCGAATTCTTTGAAAGGAAAATCAGGTTTTAGGAAACACAAAAATTATTTAGCTTCATGCTAGTTTGGATATTCATTCAGTTTGCAATAAAACCAGGGCAATGTGACTGTGAGATAAGCAGTGGCGGCACCAGGATTGTTAAAGTGGGGGGGGGAGGGCAAATGGAGGGCAAAAGAAAATGTAGGGGGGCAGGGGCAGTCATTTTTTTTTTTTTTTTTTTTTTTTTGCGTGCATGGAAAAATGGAGCGTGAAGCGCGAGTTTTAGTCGCCGGCATAAATCCACTTTGAGGAGTGGGAGGGGGGATAACTGAAATTTTGGATGATTTTTTTTCCCTCTTACACACATTTCAGTATCAGTTTTGCGAGCGAGTGAACAGAAAATAACCGCTTTTTTGGTTTTTAATCGCATTTTCAAATAAATATTCTGAAATATGACGAGCGAGCGAGCCAAAAATGGCTACTTTTCTTGTTTTTAATCGCATTTTAGAAAAGAAGTTTAAAAATATGACGAGCGAGCGAAGCGAGCAAACCAAAAATAACCAATTTTTTTGTTTTCAATCACATTTTCAAATAGAAATATGATGGTTGTTTATGATAGATATTCAAAATTTTTACTAACTGATAAATCAAAACATATTTTCCTCCTTAAAAAGTGAGGGGGATATTTGTACATGCCATCCCCTCTCTCCAAAATGTGGGGGATATATCCCCCACCCCCCCCCCCACCCCGGATTTACGCCAATGCTTTTAGTGGTCCCAATAAACATTTTTCTGTTACACTCGATATAGAGAGAATTTTTTTGTAAAATCAGGTAATGCTTAAGGGAGCAAAGATATTGATCAAAACTAGATCATGAACTGAACATTTACATTACTAACTGATAGTGTGCGAGGAAGCCAACAGCAATTTAGTGAGAAAATTTTCAAGTTTTGAAGAGCGAAAAATGTTTTTTTTTTTTTTTAGAGCACTTCACAGCTTGAATATGATGCTTATGACAACATCTACTTATTCACAAATTACTGTAAAATTTTTCTTTTCAGTCCTCAAAATTTCTGGGGGGGCAAAGCTTCTGAGTGGGGGGGGGGGGGCAAATGCCCCCATGCCCCCCCCCCCCCTCCCCGGTGCCGCCACTCTTAATAAGAAGCATACGTCTGTGTTTTAATTTCTTTTCCATCCACTGACAGAAAGAATGATAATATCTCGTGACCACATTCTGGTTCTACCAAAATAGATACGTTATGTTCTTCATTGTCTGTGATTAAGCTCTTCTACCTTATGACTTGCCAGCTGTGCTCAGTAAACGTACCGTGATAAAATATCCTTCTAATCTCAACACAGAATCCATAAGTCCTCATAACTTACAGATATCCAAGTATTTATAGCGATAATTAGAATGGATAAGGATCAAAGTGAGGTGGATTTGAATAATAGTGATGATAATAATGACGGAATTATATGCTGCGCCTTTTCCAAAGGACAGAAGACGCTGTCTCTTCGTCAGTGAACAAAATAAAGTACGAAATTAAGGAAATAAGGAAGAATTGTAAAGGTATTTTTCTGCATGGACGACTTTTTTTAAAGGAATTAAGTAAAGTGCTATTTTTAAGAAGTGCAGGGAGCTTGATATAAGGGCGTGAAGCAGTGGATTGAAAGAACTTGAAGTCGACATCACTGTGAACATGGCGGACAATGAAAGCGGACAAAATAAACAACCCCTCATTCTACCCTTCACAATGGTTCTGGTAGTCACAAGAACATCCCTTCACTGCTATTGCCTAAAATATGTGGAACGGGTGCCACATGCATATTGACCTGGAACTACATGATTAAACATCATAGCTGTGAAGGGATGTTCTTGTGACTACCAGAACCATTGTGAAGGGTAGAATGAGAGGTTGTTTATTTTGTCCGCTTTCTTTGTCTGCCATGTTCATAGTGCATGTTTACGAGTTTTGGAAATGAAAAGGGAAGGAGTTGCTGTAGATTTAAGTAAATATAATTTTCTCTGACAATGCTGAAAGAGAGAGGAAATGTATAAAGGAGGAGCGGCTGACAGAGATTTATAAATTTGAAGTATGGTATGCGATACTGTATATTCTATCAGTAACCAGAAGCCAACGTGGTTTGCTAAGAAACGGGATAGCATGGGACAACTTTTTTGTTGTTGTTGGCACTTTAGCCAAGAACATTGTTCTAGTGATGTTGGAGTCTGCCCACGTCAGAAGAATAAGCAAAGAGACAATGTATTTTGGTCATAATTATCATTTATCACAATTGTAAAGTTATCTGTAATTTTTTTGTGATTCTCCTTTTCAGTTGCGCTCAGTACTATAAAAACTAAAGGTATCTTTTTAATCTAAAACACGGTGTCCATAATTCGGCATTAATATCCATGTATCCATGTACATGTATACCGCAGAGTTAATTCATGGCACATGCTCTTCGTCAATTTCGTACACTAACCAAATACTGAACTAAAACCCTGGACCAAGAGCTGAGCATAACCCTATATTGCAACCCTCACCAGGGGCTACGGAACATTTTTTTTTCAGTGGGTGTGTGTGTGTGTGTTGGGGGGGGGGGGAGAGGCTGACTCCCAAACAGGATTTTATGGATTTGCGGGCCCATGAGAAATTTGAATACTAAGTTCTTACACCCTATACTTTTTAAATTTTTAGCCGATTTTTTTTTTGGGGGGGTGGGGGTGCAAACCAACGTCCTTTGACCCTAATATTGATAATAACATAATGAAAATGATACATGTAATAATAATGATGATGATGATAATAATAAAATCCCTTCTTTCTCTCTCTTTCACGTCATACGAGAAACTTTTTAATATACATATATCCATAACAAATATTTACATATTATACATCAAAATATCTCAAATCACTGATGACATGAAGTCAAGAATTACTGAAATACTTTTTCGACTGCCTTTGAATCATAATATCTACAAATAAATTTACAACTCAAATACTGACGTAATTCAAACTTGAAATTTATCCATAACGCTTTGGGAACAGCTGTAACTCTTGTTTCTTTCCGCAACGTTTTCATATAATTTTTATGAATAACATACTGTGCAAAATTAATAATAAGATTTATCATAATATTCTTTTCATCTGCAGTATTGAATCCAATAATCATTCACGAATTATCAATTTTAACTTCTGTCTTAAAAATATAACAAATCATTCGTTCAATAATTTTCCAAAATACCTTGACTCTTTTACATTCAAATAACATATGCATTATCGTCTCTTGACATTAACAAACATTACATTAATTATTACCTACCATTTCCAGTTGAATAGATTGTCTTTTGATGGTAATATTCTATGGAAAAGCTTAAGTAAAATAAAATACATTACACTGCGCAACATATCCACATCAAAGGGTGCCCAAGGCGCTTACAATTTGAAATCAATTGCAAGGCAAACCGACAGTACATGAAATGAATATTGAGGAGAAGGTATTTGTACAAACAAACGTGTTTCCTGAACCATATTAACAGTCTCCATGGTCTCACAACCTTGCATTGCCTCAACCGTGTATCTCTGACAAAATAAATCCCGAAGTAATTGTCGCCAGAGTATAACTATGTCTGGTCAATCTCCTGGTTATAAGGTTAACTGAAAGAAGAACTTTCGGATGTAGTTAATATACTCCATGTCTTATAATGATTACTATTTTTCTTCTTCATGGTTATCATTTTAAGACGTTTATGACTATTAGAAGTTGTTCACGTTCTTTCTTGACATTCTATTTGTTATTATTAACGTTTTTATCATTACTGTTATTTGGGTTGTTATCGTTGTTTTGATACGTTTATCATGACCATCGTCTTCGTCGTCGTCGCTATTTTTGTTTTCACTATTACTTCTTGCATTATCATTATCCATTTATTTATTTTATCATTGATGTTATTATTACTACTTTTATTATTACTATTATTATTATCATTTCGAGTAGTAGAAGTAGTAGTAGTAGTATAATTATTGTTGTTGTTATTATTGTTATTATTGCTATCATTATTTTTGTTAGGCCTATTATCGTCATTATTATTAATGCTTCTACTGCTTTTACTACTACTACTACTACTACTACTACTACTACTACTGCTACTACTACTACTACTACTACTACTACTACTACTACTACTACTACTGTTGTTATCATTATTAATTCGAATGATATCGACAACGATCATCATTATCACTATTGTCATTAGCATATAAGTATTAATACTATCTGTACGATTATATAGTTTTCATGCTATAGGGCTTTAATCTATATATCGGCTACTAGAACCTGGTAGCGCTGTATTAAGCCTATGGGCATGATATGTCAGTACTCGATGGGTCAAACGCACTTCTTATTGTTCAAAATAGAAAGAGAATCTAAGAAAATAAACCCTAATTTTCATCTAGACAGCACTTTGGGTTTATCATCCCAATACGTAATACTACCACAGCTTCCAAGAATGAGGAAACTGTGCCAAGTTTGTTCCAAATTACAGCGCCATGAGACCTTTCTAAAAAGCCGCAAAAAATGAGTAATGTTTTTCCAAGGTCGTAATGGCAGTTTCAGATTTATAAAGATCAAAACTTAAAACCCTCTTAGATACTTAAAATAAGCGAATAAAATTCTTCGAAGAAGATGACGTTCGAGTTCCAGTATAAAATGATAAACTTAGGTTAATGTCACAGTTGACAAATATTATTTGGATTATTCGGTATTGGCATTTAAATATAAATTTCGCTGAGTGTCAAGGTCCTCTTGGCCCTCATGTGCGACTTTTTTTCTAATTTACTTGTAAAAAATTGTAGGTTCTTTGGGATTTTCAGAAGATCGCAAATTATAATCATATTAACTTCTTAATACGGACTTGTTAACCATCATAACTATCATGACTATGGTCAAAGCAAGAATGCCAAGTGTCAGAAATTCTGTATAAATGAAAATTTCGATGTATTTCCGTTATTTTACGGTGGTATCATGTAATTTTCGCCTTTTCTTTAATCTTGTTTTGACATATGAAAAAGAAACAAGTACATATTCGGTTTTCAAAGTCTGAAACGTTCTCGAGAACAGCATTTTCTGGAAAATATATTGGGCACATGAATATGATATTAACAGAACTTTACAGTTAAACAACTTCAATTTTTCTTTAAGATATGGTTACATATGAGCTTGAAAGTGCGTTGACAGCTTCGATATTTCTTTCTTTCTTTCTTTTGTCTTCAAATCTGCGTTTTGGTTTACAACACTATAGTTTATAATATTGAACAAGCTTTCGACTAATCAAAGTTCGCTCCTTTTTTTTTTTTTTACACATTAACAACCTATTTGGATAATTTGTTTAAGAAGGAAAGCCTTAAAAATATGACGGCGCGCAGGAAACACGCTTTTGAAAAATCTCGATCTGACTTATTTCCCTGCAACTGACAGTCCTATGTTCTATTTTTATGTTTTCATTTGGCAGTAATTTTCATTGTCGTCTCGACGGAGATTAGATTTTATAATCTCCTTCTTGCAGCGTAGCTGGAAATATTCAGGATTATGTTTGCGACTGCTTATACGCCCAACTTGTAGAGCTGGCTTAAAATTTCTGTACCAAAATTTGTTGGTTGTACATAACAAGAAGCTTCTAGGAAGAGATTCATGCACATCAAGAAAGATTGTCCCTGTAATTTTGGGTCCCTTTGTATGTCATATTAATTTTCTGAATGTTAATATGTCATGTGTCATCGGTTTGAAACGATTAATTAATTTAGATTCGTGGAAGGAAATATGGATATCCTGAAACTGCGTGTCTTATTCCTTTCGCGAGGTGAACTTCGCGAAAATAAAGCAATACTTTGACACGTTTGATAAATACAGATGCTCTCAGTAAATATGCATACACTGGTGTACTTTTTTTCCCGTCGGCGTGGAAATTTTGTGTTTGGGGGCTTCGGGGCTGCAGACCCCCAGCAAAAAAAAAATCCACGCCAAAGGGGGGGGGGGGGGAAGAAAAGTAAGAACTGGGAAAAGTACAAGAAAACGGACAGTTCATATCAGACGTCAGCCATTTGTAAATTTTTGACTCATTATACGCCACGGTTCCTAATATCAATTAAACGCTTGGGATTTATTCAAAACTGTACACTATTCATTTTTCTCTATACTTCACACGTGAATGATCAATTACATGTGCAATATGTCAGTAGAGTACTATTAAGCTATTTCACTCATTAGATAAGATACGTTGCAGAAGAACTTTGAAATTTCTATCCTAAATTTACAAATGAGAACTTTTTTATCTTTCATGTTGCGTATATGTCTTCGTTTCATTTTGATCTTCATCATGATCTGTGGCTTGCAGTTGGGATCTTATTGTCTTATGTTATCTTGTCTTATTTCTCCCTTTTCCTATTGTCCTTTCTCTTCTTTAATTGTCTCAAATGCGCAACGCATGGTTCATCTGGCGGAGTCCTCACTGTGTGACTGAATCTGCAACTGTAATATATACTGCTGTTTCACCTACCTCTGTATCATACATTCTTGTTTTCTTTTCTTTACTTTCATTTTTCTTTCTTGAGGAATCCACGTCACTACAAGCATTGCTTTTTTGTGGATTTCTCTTTTCCAATATCTTTTTTTTTTCTTTTAATACACTATGTCAAGCAGACATTTAATTTTGTTTTGATGTTAATAAGAGGAAAAAATGTTGTATGTTTATTTACGATATTTCTGCTTAAAAGAAGAAAAAAAATATGTCTTGTGTTATATTGGAAATAAAACCTGAACTTGAACTTGAACTTGATCTGTGTTGTAGAGTTGTAAAGACTGATTCTTGAACCACTGTTTATGGAACCGTCTCACTTTTATTTACCGTGCAATTTGTAAAGCTATAAGTTTGTAACTCGTTATCAAGCGATTTGGAAAGATGTGAGAAAGTATGGTTTCATTACGTTTTTGTAAGTTCCACGAAATTGTTTTATCACTCTTCATAACACCAAACCTCTTGATATCTTTATGCCTTTCACTAATCCTTTATATTTTTTCTGTGTGAATTGTTGGAGTGTTTGATATTCATTGTATTTGTTGAAGTATTGACGTCGATGGGGAGAGGGGAATGATGTGTGCGTCAACAAAGCTGTTTGAATAATGGGTACTATGTGTTATGTGGAACTGTATACCTTACATTGTCTTGCACTTGCATGTAGAGAATTACTGTTGCGTGCCAACAAGCATTTAGTATGGTGCTAATTACTGAGTCCGGCCTGGGGCTAATGTCTGAATATAGAAACGTCTCGCCCCGAATCAGCAAGAGGGAAGACCCCTAGAAAAACCTCATACCCCACCGCCCCTAATTGACAAGGAAATACTTCAAATTATAGACGGCAGAGACAGTCGTTTTCTCATTGACACTGATCTGCGAAATGATTGTATTTGATCGAAGCAAGGAGTTAACCCCTTGGTTGGGACTCCACTCTACTAATATCTCTTTGGTCAATGTGGTTAAGAATTTGAAAGAAATATGAGTAATCAGCGAAATAAAAAATCATCTGTTTAAGAGAAAATACGATGGTGAAGGTTTTGTTTACCACTTTTAACCAATATTTCAGAGGCAGCGGCCATAAACCGGGCCATAAACCCAACTATCAGCGGCACCATCATTATTTTTAATATCATCATCATCGTCATTATCATCCTCACCATCACCACCACAACCACTTCCATCACCATCATCATAATCATCATCATTATCATTGTCATCATCACCATCGTTGTCATCACCATCATCCTCTTCACCACCACCACCATCATTATTTTCATCATCATCACCACCATTCTCCCCCTCCTCCTCCTCCTCATCATCATATAATCATATCAATAGTACTCAATCTGTGTATGTTTTTCCTTTAACATTTGCAGTATAGGAAGTTTTCTAAGCTGAATCGTGAAGAGAAGATATTTTTGATTGCTTGTCTACTAACCATCTTGGCCATACTGGGCTTGACCGCTGACCGAGTAGCCATTGTCGAGAAAGCTTCAGATGACTTCACATTCGCCATTTTACTCCTTATTAATATATGTGAGTATTGCAACCACAATGCTTCGTTGAATCATTGGAATTAATGGCCTGTAGTACCACACAATATGAGTTTTTTTTTTTTTTTTTTTAATCTTAACAGACATGACTGCTTCGAGTGTTTGGTACGAAACATCTTCCTTTCAAAATCATCCTGAACAAAATATCCGCAGAATATTGGTAACAGGTGGAAAAAAAATCCACCCATTTAACGTTATTTTTGTAGATTTAATAAACCGTCAGGAAAAGCTTTGTGATGTTATATTTACAATAATAGCGCATTTATGCACCAAACAAGATGCTCAGGAAGCTCCCACAGTATTACCCGGCTCAGCTATGTAGGCTACCAGTTTCAATGCTCACAGCATTCAAGGAATTCCTTCCTGCCGGTATCCATTTACACCTGGGTGGAGAGTGGCAAATATGCTTTCAAAGTTTTCTTGACGTGCCAAGATTATACTAAACAGTAGTAACGGGAATATGTGAATTAACATTTCCAGCTTTAATATATAATCCATGTCGCTTTCTTCGGCTCTTTAATGTGGTTAGGCTAATAATTTCAACAGTTCCCCCTTTTATTTATTTATTTTTCGCTGCTGTTCTAATCCCATGCAGTATTTTGTTTGTTCTACGTGGTCAATGGCGTCCTCGGCGAACACGCATACGAGCTTTTCGTGTTTGCTTTCAGTATGTCTGTCATTGCTGTTTATTGTATCACCAACTTTATTGAAACGTCAGATGATGCAATCGAACTGGTGAGTTGATTTGGTTTAATTTGATTTGATACGATATATTTTGAAAAGAGAAACATCCCAATTAAAAGTTGAAACATTGAATTCACAACAAAATACATATGAAATGGCAAATTTTATAGCAAATGAAAACAAATGAATCATTTGAAAGTATGTTACAAAATTGTAGGAAGATAACAGTTACATATTTAATTCCAGTTCACAATAAATTATACCATTGGTATTGGACGTTGATATAGGTTTTCATATAATCATGCTAATGGAGTACTATTGTGAATTACTTGTGTTTTATGTATATATAGGAGCGGAATATTTTCTCATCGGAGGCGCATAAATCAAAAAGTGTAGACAAGTAGATTTGGTCTGACAGGGGCATGTTTCTTTCATGTGTAAATCATAGAGGAGAGGCACCCCCCCCCCCCCCCCGTCTTGAATGACGTTCCATAAAGAATTAATTCTCAGGTACTTTATAGCTTTCGAATCAGATTAAAGGGATATGCTAACTAAATGTTTTTAAAAACTTTTTTTTTTATTTCGCGGAAGAAAGGATTATAATTTTTCAAAAGGAGACATTTTCTATATACACTGGACTGTGCAACAGATGATACGGTTAAAAAAATTCCAGCTGCGGCTTTCAACATTCATGGATAATGACATTTGTATCTACATGGACGGCCTTTATCCAGGAGATTTTTTTTTTCTTATCCCCCTTATTTGTCCATCATGTGGGATTGACTGAATACTGGTAATAGAAGACTTGGCAAAGCGTCGAGAAAATTATATCAAAGTGCTCTTAAATATTTTATGTATTTTCATGAATCTTTTCATGAATCCATTTCCGCAGAATCTAAGAATTTATTTTAATAATTTATTTTATTATGTATATTTATCAAGAAAAAAAGAAAATGTATATATTTTATTTAATATTTTTTTGTAATAATACCTTTGCGATGTCATTGTATTTCTTTTCTTTCTGTTGGGAACACTGGCGTAGCCAGGAATTTTCAACAGGGGAGCCAAGGCGAGGGAGCGAAGTGACCGAGGGGAGGGGTGGGAGGGATGTATCTTTCCTTCCACGGTGGGGAAATTTTTGAAAATTTCTGCACACTAAAATTCAGTATTAGGGGTAACTTATGTGAGAAGTGGCATACGTTATACTTTAATTTCGCAGAGTAGGGGTAGGGTAAGTTATGTGAAGTGGACTCGATGAAAGTTTGTTTTTTGTTGTTTTGTTGGGTTTTTTTTTGCTCGCCGATCAACGGGGGGTGGGGAGCATGACCCCCTTGTGCCCCCCCCCCCTTAGCTACGAGAGTGGTTGGGAATGAATAAATATGAATTTGAATATGATTTTGAATTTGAATCTTGCTAATCTCTTTTATTTTAATAATTTCCATCAATTTCTAGGCCAGACTGATCATCGTGTGCACTTTCTTCCCGTTTCAAATTGGTTTCTGTATCTACATGGGAGTGAAATATAAACGTGCCAAGAATCTGATCTTCCGAACCGTGGGCGCCAATCTATACCTGCAGGATCTGTGTGGGAATATGTACCTTTTTGTGGATCTTCTAAAAGTGGATTTGCAACTGGAGGTACGAACTGTTCGGAGAAAAGCTTTCCATGTGATATTATGCAGTTGAATGGTAGGCTGGTGAGGGTGTGGTGACACGTGGGCCACTTGATTCTTTTTCTTCTTCTTCTTCTTCTTCTTCTTCTTCTTCTTCTTCTTCTTCTTCTTCTTCTTCTTCTTTTTTAACACGATAAAAACTACTTTCGAAAAAATCTACTCTTATGCATTTTCACAAGCCTGTTATACTGCTTATACAGATTATGTTCTACTCTTATGCATTTTCACAAGCCTGTTATACTGCTTATACAGATTATGTTCGGATTAATAAGCCATTGTAATGTCCGCACATTCCTAAAGGTGATAGGCAGGGCTACTGAAGATGCCTTAAGTTGACTTTTCCTAAAGTAGTTTTTTTTTATCTTGTTTCAGTTGCTAGAAAGGGAAAAAACAGTAACTACTTTCTCTTTGTCGTTCTTTTTAGATATTGAACCTTTGTGCCTCCTTAAACATGTGTAAATCTTGTTAACCCAAAGGCCTATAGTAGTAGTTATTTTCCGTTCAGTCAAAAAGTACAATGCCCAGTTTAAATATGTATTAACAATGATAAAAGGCCTGATAACCTGCATTCACGTATTTAACCCCTAATATCCGCCATCAGATTTATCTGTCATCCTAGTTGTTAGTGAAATATATTACCAAAATCACTTTTACCAGACCAGCATGGTCATCCTGGTACTCGATGACGGGATCAACATCAACGGTTTCGAAAAGATTGTCCTCAGTCTTGGTCTGCCTCTAGGTCTCATGTGGAACATCCTGGGCTTTCTTTCAGTAAGTATAGATAGACCTCTTTAGTTTTAAAACGCTGTAACATACATTATGTCGGCCATAACTGGGCGGTGGGGCGCTTCCAAAATAAGAAAAAAAAAATGGCTACGCGGACGGGGGGGGGGGGGGGGGGGGGCCGCGCTAGCCAATCAGCTGTCAATTTTTGGGGGGGCGTTCCCAAATTAGTGAGCTTTTTGAGCGATTTCTTGTGACTGGGCAATTTTTTTTCTGTAAAATTGTCAGAATTATGTAAGTGGACCTATGTATTTTGTAGCACCAATGTTCACATTAAAAGATCCAACCTTTAAATGGGTCATGCGATGAGATGAGTTGGGTACCCATTGCAATATCGGAATATTGACCGGCTCAGAAGGGACAGGGTTACTCCAGGGGCATTAATCCGTTATTTTTTTCGGGGGGGGGGGGCACTGTCCGAAAAAGATCCTCGGCTTCTAATATTAGAGGGCATAACCTATCGTGGCCTCCACCCTTAAAATTTGGGAAACGTGTTCCCCTCCCCTGTCCCCTTCTCCTTGATTAACGCCCATGAGTTAGGCCTACCCCCACACTACCAGAGGGTCTAAATTCGTTTTTGTTCACCTTTTAAGTTCATTCATGTTGTAAATGATTTTGATACATGCATAAATTTTGAAATTAGAAGACGTGCATAGTTTTTAGGAGTTGTATACTCACATACTCACCAGCAACGAAAAGGTAATTTTGGAATTTAAAAGTATAGTCATTTCTTCTTATCTCAGTTACCTCTAACATAATTATGTAGTTATGAGAAATGAATTTATCATTTTCTTTTTTTTTACGGTTTTAATCAACAATGGTAATTGTAATTGTAAAGCATATTTTCAAAAGACTATCTTTAAGAATCTTGACAGAGCTTCGCGCATAAACTATTTATTTTATGGATTGAAATATAATTGCATACTGTGATTGTTGTTTGGTTGGGCAAGTCTTATATCGATCTTGCATCATTACAAATCTGTTTCATAAAAGGTAGGAAGAAATTTTCAAGAGATTATGTGTCGTGAATTGTGTTTCGTCTTCTTTGTCTATCTTGTAGTTACGATTTGAAAACAGAATACTGGTGGTGCTCTTTCTAGCGACTGGTTGGATTTTACCTGCCTTCATTACATACAAGTTTATTGACGTAAGCAACCATATCAGTCATTTCATTTTTTGTGTGTGTTGGTTGTGGGGAGTTAGAGAGAAGGTCACTGCCGAACCCTTATTGAGAATAATATTAGTTCTATCAAGAATCATTCAAGCTTGCAGCTAAATTGCCACTCAGCGGCTCCTCAGAGGTAACGGTAAGTATCTCTTTGACAAGATTTAGCACCTTTCCAGACGTTTTTGTTCCCCCTTGGGTACATCACCCAAAATAAATGCTAAATTCAGCATGGTTAATTAATGCCCAATGGATGCAACGTTTACAGTTATGATACCCAGTGAGTTGTAAAATTCTATGACAGTGGGAAAGTGTGGTCACTCCTCGGGTCTAAAGTATAATCGCTCTAAAACTTCACATAAAAATCTGTGGCATAGTGATATATTTAGGATTTAAAGAGTCTCCTTCTCCCTCCTGCGTAACCTGTATATTGTGTACTAATTATTGAAAATAAAAGACACAGATTTCCAGTCGTAAATTATGAAAAAATTTTCGTGCATTTTGTTATCCTGCAAGTTATTCATTTATTTGATGTGAGCAATGGCCGATCAAGGCTTATAAACTACAATATAGCCTACCCGTATCGTCTGTCCCTGCTGGAAAGATCACAGTGTCACACAGTGTGTACACAGTGTGTTAACAGTGTGTACACAGTGTGTCCACAGTGTGTTCACAGTGTGTTCACATAGTGGACTATGTGAAGATGTGATTCACAGTGTTAAAACGCTCTAATTTAACAGTGTGAAGATGATTTCACATTGTGGACACCTCCACAATGTGAGTGTTCACAGTGTGTTCACATAGTGGACTTTGTGAATATGAGATTCACAATGTTAAAACGCTCAAATGTGAGCGTTAAAACACTCAAATGTGAAGATGATTTCACATTGTATTCACATTGTGTTCACATTTTGTTCCACAATGTGAATGCATTGTGAACACAATGTGGGACACTGTGTTCTTTCCAGCAGGGGTGGTATAGTGGATCTCATCATTCCTGTAATTTTTTGTTTCTGCCTTTTTTGATGTCTGTTTTTTAAGTGAAAAATGAATACTTCTTTCGGCTTTAGTTATCTATGAGATGGGAGCAATGGCCGACCAAGGCTGACAAGCTACTCCCAACCTGCATCATAGTCTGTGGTATTCTGGGTCTCATCATCCGTGTCTTTCTAGTTGTAGTTTGTGTCCATCTTACCATGAACTTCGGACATGGACTCGGTGAAAAGGGTAGGTTTGACCAGGGAGGTGAAAGTGGCTTGGCCCACACAGGGGAGCATGCGTATGGGCTCGTGTTGGTTTTCTCTTTTTTTTTGGGGGGGGGGGGGGTTGTTTGTTTTTTGTTTGTTTGTGGGTGTTTTTTGGGGGAGGGGGCGTTTTTATTTGTTATTTTGTTTTTATTTGTTTTTATTTTGGGTTTTGTGGGGATTTTTTTCTGTAGGATGCCTAAACATCTTTTTTTTTTCTGTACCATTTTTTTCAACTTGATCTCAGTTACCTTTACCAAGAGAAATTTCCAGGTTTGTTGTTGTTGTTCGTTTGTTTGTTTCTGTTTAGCCGGCGATTAAACTCCTCTGAAGCTTACGAGTGAGTTCGGTGCGAGTCTATTTAAAACCTCGCATTCGTGTGAGTGGCCTTGGCCCAAATCAATTAAAGTGTAACAAATCCGATTATGAAATTGAACATTGTCTGCTTGCATCTTGTGAATACAGATGAAAAGGTAAATAATTATGATGCTACTGCCCGTTAAGGCTGCCACTGCCTCTCCCTTTTCTCTCATCTCATTTTCTTTTCATTCCTCTCTTCTCCCGGTTTTTCTCCACAGCAAATGTTCTTGCCATTTTCCCCTCTCTTTCTGTTTCTCCCTGTCTTTTTTCTCCTGTGCCTTCGTCTCTCTACGGGTCTCTCTATATGCATGTTTCTCTCCTTGTGTCCATTTCGTTTTTCTTTCTCTACCGCCAAATGGCATGTGATTATTGAAAAATAAAAGAGAGGTCGGGGTTCCTACTCCCCCCCCCCCCCCTCCCCAAGCTTGAAGTCCCCTTGATCTGGGGCCAACTGAATAAAACTTTCGCTCGATCGCAACTCCTAAAAATCAAACTCAAGTCCTTAATCATGTTTTAATGCACACTTCTGGCTGGCCGAAAATAAAGTTGCGTTGATTTTTCGGGAGTTGCATTCAAACGCAAGTTTTATGCAATGGGCCTCTGATAATTTTTGTTTCTTCTCTCGACCAACTGATGGATCTTTGATATCTTTAATTTGATTTTTCTTGACCTTGCATTTCGTATTTTGTAGTCTATGGTGCAAGGAAGCGAACTGATACGACGGATAACCTAACACAGCCACCGGTTCAGAGACGGATGCGTTCAAGGTTGCTCCCAAGTCGTCCTTTCAGCTGGCCTCAGTTCTCCATCGGAAGTCAAAGACAGCAACCCCAACCTTTCCCACTTGATAGACTGGCCGAGAGGTCCCTCAGTGGAGTTGGTTGATACCACAAAGGCAAAAGCAAACTGTATTCTTACTTTCTGATCAGTCCATACACTTAATTATCCGTTGATATTTGCACGACATCCGCGGATACCCAATGGTCTGATGGCTGATGGATAGAATTTCTATGGAAGGCCTTGCTTTTTTTCTACAAGGACAGTATAATGTATTTCCGCTGGATAAGTTGCCAAATATCCAGTGATATGCGGACAGTTTTAAAATAGTTGTTATGGACATAAAGTATATTGCTTGCATCATAAATGTTTTTTTTTTTTCATAACACAGAGAAATATCTATGACAGGCCAATATGTAAGAGAATATTCAGTGAATCCGACAATCGTATACAAAGAACACTGTTTTTTCCAGATGGAAGTTCCCAAAGTTGGTTTTTATGGTAAGGAATGTGGTGGGAAAAGCCTGTTCCCCGCAAAACAAGTTGATGGCATGAAATCATATACAGAGAAATAGAATGTAGCCCAGAGGGCTTTGACGGAAGTTCTACAAATATTATCTCAAAAAATGTTGAATCATTAATGATGAATATCGACTCTAATGACAGGTAGGTAACTTTCTCATGAAACTGTGCTCTTTTGTGGTGTAACCATGACATCACATTGTTATGACTAATGTGGCATTATTTCTATCTTCATCAATATTGTGTGCGGGGGGGGGGGGGGGTCTTCCTTTTGCGAAATATGGCAGTCATGCATATTTGAATTTTCAATTCCTTTTGCGAAATATGGCAGTCTTGCATCATTTGAATTTTCATTTTATTCGCGTCTTTTTCCTTAAAACAATATCCTTGAGTTGGATTTACTCTTGATGTTGATAAACATAGCATAATACAGTATCTGTGTTCATAGCACTTGTGTAATTTGCACATCAATAAGAACTTTCCATAGGCAGCTGACTTTCCCTGCAGAATTGTCCCTTTTCTGCAGTTCGGCCATTTTTACATAATTTTCTGTTTACACCGAACTGCAGGATCTCAGAAAACTTTTAAAATCTTTAGTAGTTTTCAACCTAGTTGATACCTGTTAAGGTCATAAAACTAAAAAAAAAAAAAAAAAAAAAAAAGAGCAGTAAAGATACTAGGTGTTTTGCACAGAAACATGAATAGCAAACAAATAATTACTGTTTGATGAACTAAAACACACACACACATTTAATTTCAAAAAAAGATCTGAACAGAACAGGACAGAATCATATATTCTTTTAATATGCCCCAATAACACCCTGGATTTAGATCTATTTCATGTAGAATAATAGTCATACTAAACATTTCAGAATATTACTTTTAGAAGTAGTTTCAGAATGTACGTCCATGATGTGTGTGAATATTCTTCCAAATGATCTTGTAAATTTGGTAAATTGTAAAAATTTGAATCATCTAATGTACATTTGGGTCTTTCTTCTTTAAATTTGCCCTTCAGTCTTTCTCTTTGTAAATTAGAAGTTTTTGTTAGTATTGTGGGAATGTATCATCATTGTACTACGGTATTGTATACAAAATAAAAACAATGCATTATTCATTCATATGCAAAAGACAAATAAAACAATGAAATGTTTACATAGCTAAAACAGATCTCTACCGAATTATTCATTTGTTTAGCCTTGTGAATAGCCTACTCCCTATTTCAGAGAGTATTTCCGTGATTTGTACAAGAAAATACTGCCCTACTTTGGCAAAAGGAAGCAAGTGACTTAAGTGACACTTTCTGAAAAAGAGCAAAATGTGTCTTGTCATTTATAATGTCGTCAATGGAATGGTGTCGTGTCTTACCTAACATATCTGTCAACAGGATAAGTGTTTATGCATAAAATTGGCCTGGAAGAAGCGCATATATTAAGACAAAATATGGAAACATTATTAACCCATATTTAGTTGGTATGTCACTTGCTTCTTTTTGTCAAAGTAGGGTAGAAATACTATCTCTCAAAATTAATCAATCGAATACACCAAATTAAACGAACAAATTGACAAAGAAGTCACAATCGTAAGTCAAATTACAGTCAATATCTGATATGCAGAAAATAATTATGAAAATGGCAGGGATATTTCGTGCAGTTCCGTGTCAAATAAATGCAAATTGTGAAAATAATGTATACACTGTGTCGTCAGTGACATCTCTGTTACGTACGACAAGGCGTATTTCCTTTTTCATCAACTTTAAATGATTCTTGCCGAAACCAGGAGCATATACACCCCAAACTTGCAAAGAGTCAAGCAAAAAAAAAATAGAATAATAATATTGAAAAAATGGTACTCAGCGTACAATCTTGGTGGGGGTAAAAAAAATCTTGGAGGACACACACTAACAATTTGCAGACAAGCAAGAAAGCAAGCAAGCAAGCAAGCAAAAAAAAAAAAAAAAAAAAAAAAAAAAAAAAAAGGTCCTTAGCTTAAAATGGGGGGGGGGGGGCATACACTGTTCTGCCCCCCACCCATAATTATGTAGGAGACGTGTCCCTCTGCTTCCCCCTGATTGACGCCCATTTTTGTTAGGCAAGTGAATGCAATCAAAATGTCACTTTTGTCACATTCAAAATCGACTCTTATAAGCAAGAACAACTCGTTTATTGCTTGGCATAGACACTGGCCCAAATCTTCCAACTTACCATTCATGAAAACAACATGCAGTTGGATGCAGAAGAGGTATTTACATGATTTAGCGTGTCCAGAATTTTAGCCAGATGTTGTGTAGTTTTTATAGATATGATTTTATGACAACTTGAAAAACAAAATCTTTTTGAGCAGAACACGACTGACACAGGTCTACTAAGAAAATATGGTAGGTACAAGTAGGAGTCGTCGTCTGTCATGTCTGTCGGTCTCGTTCTTTTACCTCTAGACCGCAGTAATCTCACTTGCTACTTTGGTCCCTTGGAAGAAAAGAGACCCTAATAATCAAAGCTAAATATACAAACAGAATAGTGTTTATATCGAATATTACTTCACATTCATCAGTCATTCATAGATCTTCAGCTTCATTGGCTTCAGCTATAGGGCTAAGCGGCCCGTAACGCGGATCGACCCTTCGAGCTGGTGTCCTGGTAACCTCTCGTCTCCTTCGACGTCGCTTCGGCCTGAGGAAAAGAACTGCTACACCGACAGAAACGCAAATGAAGAATACCATCAACACAACAAGGAAGGCTACCATCCAGCGCGTGGACGTTTGGACGACGTGTAAATCTATCACTACCGATACATGTCCCAGATTGTTCCTGCCCTCACATGTAAACTGACCCTCAACTGCTGAGGAGATTTCCCTAATAACGAGGGTATCATTCTCACGAACGCGGTATAAGCCATTTTCGTGCGTCGGAATGGTATGTTTTGACATTGTTTCCCCACTTGGGGTTGTCCATGTAATCGAAGGTGACGGTTTGCCATCAACAGGACAGCTTATTTCAAACTTTTTATCTCCTGGAGTTGCGTTGTAGACTTGAGGAAGGTCGGTGATTATGAATGGTTTGCAGTGAAAATCGTCGTACGGGATGTAATCAACATGGAGGCCGTGAACAGCAGGCGGTTGATCACATTCGCATCTGTCCAGCGATCCTCCAGAACTCATCAACCATCCCGGGATCCAATCTAATTGACAGTCACAAACCAAGGGGTTCCCCTTCAGCGACAGGTTCAGAGGGCCAGAAATGGCACTGAAGATATCCTCTGATAAAGTTTTGATTCGATTATTCTGTAGGCGGAGCGCTTTGATATTTGGGGATTCGTCGAACATACTTATGTTTAAACTTTCGATGTCATTGTCATTCAGATCTACCTGAGTCAAACTGGATTTGTTTTGGAAGGCATCACTGGCTATTCCAACTATTTCACTGCTGCTCAAAGAAATCACGACCAGTTCATCTAGTCCTTGGAAGACCCTTTCCCCAACGTGACCGATTTTTGTGTGATTCAGATTCAAATAACCAAGCCTGTTTAGACATTTAAACGAACCTTCTCCAAGGTTCTGTAAAGGGTTTCCATCCAGTTCGAGTAGCAACAGATTCGGTGATTCGCAGAAGGTTTCCTCATCTATACCGCGGAGGCTGTTATATGAAATGTGAAGTTGCTCTAGCGAAGTTAATCCCTTGAGTATTTCTCTGTCGATAGCTGCCAAAGAGCATGCACTGATGTTCAGGTCGATGAGGCTTTTAAGATCTATAAAGGTATTTGCTTCAATGGTCGTCAGCTCCACATTGGAATTAAGTTTGAGATGTTGAAGGTGCAACAGGTCCTTAATGACGTCCCTTGTGAGGATATCAAAATTATTAAAGCTCAGATCTAGGCGTAATATGTTAAGGAGTCCAATAAAAGTTCCTGTCGTCAATCGTTTGATTCGACTTAATCTAAGCGACAGTTCGGTTAGATTTTCAAGTCCTGAAAATGCCTCAGACTCGATGGTAAGATCCACTTGGTTGCCTTCAAGGAACAAGCGCTCAAGCGAAGGCATCGGCCCGAACAACTTTTGGGGTATAACCGGAAAACGATTGCCACTTAGTCTGAGCTCTGTCAGTCTGGTCAACGGCGCAAAGATTCCTGGAGGCAAGACTGTGATGACATTTTCATCAAGGAATAGCTTCTTCAAATTGGACAACCCGGTGAAAGCACCACTCTCTATTTCGTAGAGTCTGTTCTGCGTCAGTAGCAGTTCTTGAAGTTCGTTTAAGTTTGAGAAAGTATTCTCTTGGATGAGTTCAATATTGTTTCTCTCAAGATTGAGGAACCTAGTGGCCGAGGGAAGGCCACTGGGTATGGCTGTTTGATTAGTTCCTTCGCATGAAACTAAGAGAGAACTGTCACATTGACACCTAAGTGGACATGAAGAGACAGACGCCATGAAAGTCAAGAAGATGCATACTGCTATAACTATCTCTCTTGTAAGGCTGTCCATTGTTCTCCTGTATAAAAATTAAAGAAAAGTAGTCACGTGCATGTAATGCAATCACTTCATGATTGAGAGTTTTCACCGTCGGGGCACCACAGGTGAAACCTCGCCCCCCCCCCCTTCCCAAAGAATTAAGTTCTAGATTTTATAAGGGATTGTGCTTTTCCTCTAATTATCTAAAATTGCCAAGAAACTGGATGGAGGGGGGGGGGGGGGCGTCCAGGGCACTCGAGTACTCAGACAAAAATGGGGGATTGTACACGATACATAAAATACTGTACATTATACCATCGAGCACTTTTCGCCAAAGCGAAAATTGAAACTGTGATAATGATACCTGTTCACTCGTTTTCAAAAAGACTTGATCTGATCTATCATCATGATAATCTCAAGATCAATACATGCACTTGTACGTCAAAATCATCAGTGCACACACTGGGATTTAGTTCAGTGCGCCTTCCAGTGGTTGACCAATCATTAATGATCCAAACTGCACGATCTGTCCTATCTAAATATGAAAGCTTCTCCATAATTATATCAGGGGCCCTTTTCTAGAAACCGTCATAACATGGATATCTCATTGAACGCATATTAATCCTACAACACGTGTCTCTTTGGGAAGTCCAAAACTAATAGACTTATGACTGTTTCGAGAAACGGGCCCTAGATCACAATAATATCACTCACTTGCTCTAATACTTGGGAATGGAAGCGGTCGACAAATCAACAGATGCTTGTGTCTTTCGATGACGTCCTCAACATGCTCAAACACAGGTGTCTATGCTTGCACCAGTCCAACAAATGCATAATCAATATTACAAATGTAGTAGAATGTACTTTGATTTATCTGCTAACGAACAGTGTTTACTCAAACTGATATCATTTAAATATTTGTATTTCATCAATCAGAAATATAGATAGTTCCTGCTGCATTATATACATGCGGTTAAGAACCGAGGAAGCGTGATCGCGGTTCACTATGCAAAGTCTAAAGTCCAATCAACCGTGCACCCTAAATCTCTGCAACACATCCCTTAGTAACAGGACGGATGTTTTCAGATTGTAGATGATTCTTAAAACGACCACTGGTAACAAATGAAACTATTCAATTCACCTATGTGTTATGACGTCACGTACAGTGAACTGTTAAGTGAACTATGGCAAACATTTTTATAACCATGTTAATAGAAAGGTATGTGACAGATACTTGTCAGAAACTGAAATATATAAATTCACAAATTCCGAGTTCCGGTTCAATACCAGATGATAAAATAATACATCATACGAGTGACATAACTGGATAATATTACATACATTTTCTTTTAATCAAAAAAGGCCTCCATTAGCAACACTAATAGCAATACTTATAGACCTGGGAAGCATTTCATCAAGTGTCTTGTTAGTGATTTTTACCAACTGTTATAAGCTACAAAAATCCTTCCATCTGATTGGCTGATAGCAAATTTGTCAGTAAAAATAACTGAAAGACACTTGATAAAACGCCCCCATGTTTATTAATTATATGCATAGCTGTGGGAAAAAGATTCCCTTTACAACTATATAAAAAGCTTGCTAGAGACTTGCCAGACATAGCAGCAAATAATGAATGCTAAGTTTTGCAAACTGGATTCCATGTATTCAGATGCCTTGATGCATGACGGTCGAGCTGAATAGTTGGTAACCGAGCGTCCAGAGAGAGAGAGAAACCTGCATAAATTTGAATACCATTAGTAAACAGGTCTATTAAGCATTAAGCACATGCTGCCAAAAAATCTTCATTGATCATTATTTTCCTCAAGCACAATGTTTACCCCCCCCCCCCCCATCACCACCACCACCACAAAGAAGAAGAAAAAAAAAACACCGAAACAATAACAACAAAACCCACGATATTGTTTACTTGGCTGTTTATCAGTAACTTTGAGCCCAACATAAGAACTGCAGTCTATATACAGAAAATGGACAGGGGCCTTCCTTCACAAAGCATTATGTATGCAAAATTACATTTCGTCTTTCTTATTTAACAGGAAAATAGAGAGAAGAGAGGGAAACCTGGAGAGAAAGCAAAAAAAGAAAGTTGTTTAATTTTACCGGGAAAATCGGGAAACAGTTAAATAATGATAGATATGGGAAAATAGTACAAAAAAAGTGATAGTGCTCCAACGAGGGACAGAAAAGTCATAGATCAGCACTGTGAAATATTTGATAATTCTTCTTTATTACAGGAAATGTACAACATAATATGTATGATCAAAATTAATTTATCTTCAAATTTCAATATACAAAGATTACTGATAGAATACATATGTCATTCAAAGTGTATCAATCACAAAAAACAACAACAAAACCTGTGTACAGCTACATGTAGTATTAAGTGTAGGCTCTCCCCCCCCCCCCCCCAAAAAAAAAAAAAAAAAATCTTGGGGTGAATGGTCTAGGAATTTGAAGAAAATAAAAGATAATGTAAGAACCACACAATTAGGCGTTTATGAAATCAAATGGCTGTTTGATTCCGGTATGTCCATTATCAGTACTGGTAGTAGCTACCATATACCCTTTGCAGAAGTATTATGTAATGCTCACATTTTGAAGATACAGTGTGTAGTAACATAGAATTATTATGAATGGAATACCAACAGTCATGTGCCCTTTGAAGTACCAGTTCCGCCGCAAGGTTTAATTGACATAAGTACAATAATTGTCACTGCCTTCTGATCATGTGCAGCTTAATGAAAACAGATGTTTTGACAATAATGATTGTGTTTATGTTCAGTCATTGACAAAGGAGCAGATTCCCTCATTTCAGTTTTGTTTGGCTGGTGTGCTCTTGCAGAATATGTCTTTAATTCAGAACACTGCTAGGGGAGCAGCAAACCTGAGAATGTTAATTTTTGTGATATAAAATTTATCATTACTCATTCGCATGCTTTCGCACACGCGTATGACCTTATTTAACGAGAAGGACATGATCTTCATAAGATCTGTGCATCATACTTCTGGAAAACTAAGAGAAAAATGCGGAAAAACAGGATTATAAATCTCAGACATTCAATTGAAATATTACCTCTTTCTTGTAATATTCATACAATTTTCAAGATGAAACACATATATTAGTGAATTCAAACTGTTCAGAAAAACTGCACATTGATTTTACACGATTTAAGTAATTTATTATTTTCTGCACATGTAGCTACAGCTTATTTCAAATCACTGTCTCTATTTTCTCACAACTAATAAGCAGCAGACCTCGTAAGATCAAAGTGGAGAAATATGTACAGAATGCTATTGAGATGGCTTTGACAGTCACAATTGCATGAATTAATCAACGTTACGATGAGTATCCTTCTTTGTACGTCCATGGTAGTGATGATACTGAACCCCTAACATACAGAGAAAAATGTCTTTTCAGTGATTGGTATACACTTTAATATTTACCCTTTATATGATAAAAAGTCAGCATGTTGCACAACACCTCTCTAATACTATTCACTATTATTAATGTAAAATAGTCTTCACCTTCCTTAATAAATTCTTGAATGACATTAATATTTTGATAATTTTACTCTTCACATTACAATTAGGAAAAGATTTATAAATTCCTACTTTTAATTCCATGGGTCTCTAGAAATACATGTCTTTTGAGCTAAAAATCTGTAGTGACAAGAGTGTTCACTAGATTTTAATTGAGGAATTATTTAGTATGGCTAGGTGTACATTATATCACTTGAAAAAAAAAAAAGGATCAGAAATATTTCCACTGATAATAGATACAAATTTACATGTAAATCATCGTGGTGAAATGGACACTTCGGCCATTCAATACAAACTACTACAAAAAAGGATTTTTGGGGTGAAATCAATTAAACCTTCCAAAGTTTCATCACTATGTCCTTCACTTAACCAACAATAATACATGTAATAACTTTCTGAATCTATAGAGCTTAGTACATCTCTGTTGTCTCCAAGAAATATTATTACCCCGGTTATCAGATTCAGGCTTGCCTGCACACAATATATGCACCTTCTCCACTCCCTAGGGAGCACTTTTGCAGACACTCGCAATGCTAGACAAACCAAAATGACTTTTGCATCCTACCAGGAACCCACTCAACACCTGGTTAGAGAATGGCATAAGTCTTGCCAAAGGGGCTTCGAACCCAAGACCCACAACCTTCGCATCTCCAGTTGACACCTCTTAGAGACATCAGAGATGTAAATTCTGATATTTCACTTTTCTGCAGCTGAACACACTATTATTCCTTTCTTGTAAATGAATTAAGATGAAATGAATGTTGATATAGCAGGCATTAAAAACAACACATAGCAGTGACTTCCAGTTTGTTTTAAATTAGATTAATAATGCACTTACACATGTATATACTATCATTTATGCTTGATTCAGTCAATGGCAGAAGTTTAAAAATCAGTTTAAATTCAACCTCTTTAATAAATTCCGGCCACTGCAACGTTTTCTTTTGTCACATACTGTACCAAAAGAATGTGACAAGGGTATGTTCAGCCATTACGTTAGACCAGCTGCTGGTCGTTTTAAACTGTCACTAATTCCCGAACATGCGTGCGCACGCGCTGATGTGGTATCCCCACGAATCCACTTTCCCCACGAATTCACCTTCCCCGAAAAAGGTTGTGTGTCCGTATGCGCACTTAATTTGTGTACATACAGTACATGTATATTATGGTCATGGTGTTGCTGATGTGTGAGCTCACGGATCATAGAGAACAGTCCAGGCAGTGGACTACCATTACGTGGGAAAATGCTTTCACATTGTTTCTAAGGTAAAATAAAACCTGACAAAAAAAAAAAAATGTAATGTTCATTAACATAACATCCAAAGTATAGAAACTGCAGGTAGTATATTGGAAAGAATACACAGGTGTATGCATGTTCATTTCTCACATTACAAATGTCACATGCAGTCAAAGTGTACATGAATTGAAAAGAATATATGATAAGCATACAATGTATATCGCATTACAGAAGTACAGCAATTCTATCGAATTTCATAGCTCTGTTAGGCAGTATGCATGTCCAGGTACACATAGATAAATAGTTAAATATAGATAAATATTAGTAACCTAGCTGCACTCACATTAAGAAAGAACACAATATTGCAGCACTTTTTAATGCACAGATATTCAGAAGAGAAAGACAGTTATTTTCTTTTTTAGTAAAGTACAAAATTCAAGGTGTAATATTTCAAACGCTCCAACCACGTATACTGTAGGTTGGCATACACACTAAGTACTTATAAGATTTCTTTTGTTACAAACAAATTGACAGCTTTTCAAATCAATGCATAAAATACTCAAAATTCAGCCTAACGATTCCACAAAGAAAAGAAGTACATGTCAGCTTTTCTACAAGATTGGTAGGATTTTTTAGTGAATTATTATGATGAAACATGATTTTCTGCATAACAAAACAGAAGATTATTTTTCAGTACGAGAAAATATCTTTCATTACACAATAAATGCAAATAATGCAATATTCAGCAAAAATTCATGTAATTGAGTTATCATTTACAAGTAATGCCTTTAAGTTAAAATGATGTTGTAGTGTACAATGTACCACACATAAAATATGTTCACGAAATCTGGAGAAATTAGCCAGTTACATCTGTACAGATATACATGTATATACAAGTATGCTCAAGTATGATCACTTGCTAGTTGCTACACAGTACTGGTCCAGGACACAGGTTGACGAACTTGCATTTATGATCACTCTTGAGAGCAAATGCCAGTACTTACTTAAACTCAATGGCTGGAATGGACAAAGGTTTAGGTTAAGATTTAGACCACGGTTAATGCAGATTTTTGTGATATTAGTGCACTTGATTTAGGAAATACACTAAACTTACGCTAGTTCTATGGTCTAGACCACAAATTATTTAAATAGTCCATGCTCCAAACAACTAAAATGATTTACCAAATACGCACATTCATTGTTGGAACTTTCTAAATGTACAAGCTAAATCAAGTGCACTTATACATGTACCATGAAATCTGCAAAACCATGGTCTTAATCTAAACCACTTTGTTGTGAATTCCGGCCAATATTACACAGTATGAATGAACCTGTTGAAACCAATTTGATTTTGGCATAACACTACTTTTCCATTGACTCTGTGCAGAGAACACAAGAATTCTATCAATTACAAGCTCTTTTGTTTTGTGTTGTCTCTTCATCAAAGTTATACATGTTGAAGTGAAATAAAAACACAAATAAAAATACTGAGGAATTCTATTGCTTGGACTCCTGTGACCTTAACCAATACTGTGTAATACTGCGTAAGACAAAAGGAAGCCTCACACAAAACTTTCTGAGATAATTTCAGAGTATCATTTCCAGTAAAAAAAATGTACATTGAAAGACAAATTACATTTCAATGTGTATCATTATTTTTTGAAATATGATAAAGAAAAAAAAAACATCCTCCCATACAAAAATAAATCTCAGGCATAAATCCTCAAGTGCATTTGTCAATCTATTCAGAAAAGATGCTGCCATAATTGTCAGACAGCTCAGGCAAAATATGAGGGTTTCCCCTCCCCCCCAAAAAAGAACAACTTTGGCTCAGTTTTTAAGAGTATAGTTAACAACAGAATGTTGTACATAATGTAAATGCACATGTGCAGCTCTCTTACTTAAAACAGAGTGGCAAATACCACATCACACTGATCACAGCATTTTTTTTTTTTAAACAAGAGATATTTAGAATAATTTTCATCTGATAATAGATCACTTTTGTTTTGATTCAAATAATCGGTGACAATCGGAAGGTTCCCAACCTTCATATGCCACAGATAACTTTGTCAAAGCAATTTACAAAGATATGATTGACAAAATATACATAATTTATTCTTAATAATCCGAGATTCATATTTTTCCACGCTAACATTTATCTTCATTGAATTATGATACCATCTACACAAACCTGTACACTGAGATCTCACTACAATGTACATCACATGTCTGGCAGTGATTTGAGATTCTGTTGAAATTTCTAGATACTACAGTCTGCACCTAAATGTACAATGAATGATAAAGAATAAGCCTAATGGAATGTTCAAATGACGGAATATGGTCATCTTTTTTTAACCTCAATCTTGTATTACCTGTTCATAAAGACTGTGCTTGCACTGGCACTTACAGAAGAGAAATTCTCATTCAGCTGAGAGATGGATGTGAAGTGAGAGTCTGAAGTGGACAATGAGTCAGAGTTTGGAGATGTTCCGCTGAAGACACTATTAGGAAGGGTCAGGGTACAGCAGGACATCCGCAAACTTGAATCGGGAAGCTCCGCGACAACATCCCATTCATCTGCATCTACATTGTAGCAATGAATGTCCTTCTCCCTCTGCCTGCCAAGGCCATTGTAGCCTCCAACCACGTAGATCTTCTTGTCCTCTGTCGTTGTACAACCTGCCATGCTTAGTCCTGTCAGCATGGGCGACATGGTGATCCAGGTGTCATCCTGAGGATTGTATCGCTCCACTCCCATCACATCCACCCGATCACCATAGGAGTTCAGGTGGTTCCCACCCATCACATACATCATTCCACGGATGGTGCAGCTCATGTGGAACCCTCGAGCAACATTCATTTGGCATTTGGGAATCCAGTGGTCAATCTCATGGTTGTACATGTAGCACATTTGACTGAAGTTGTGTGTGGCGAACCCCCCAGTGATGTACAGGTGGCCATCTACGACAGTCCCGGACATGGCATATGTCGGCTCATCTAAGCGATGCACATACTTCCAACTGTTTTCAGTTGGGTTGAACATCTCGACTGAGGCCAAAGCACCCTGTTCATTCTTCCCACCAACTGCCATCAAGCTGCCTTCAAGAACAGCCAGGTAGAAGAATGCTCTTCTCTGTTGCATTGGACACATCTGCAGCCACTTGTTGAAGCGGGGGTCATACCTATGAACTGTTCCGATGCTCTCCTTGCCGTTAGAGTTTAAAGTCACCTGCCCGCCAACCACATAGACAAAATGATTCAATACCACTGCACAGTGATCAACCCTCTTCAGGGGCATCCTGGATAGTTCCTTCCATCCCATGTGAAGTTCATCTAGAGCCAGGACTAGGTTACTCACTTTGTGATGTGGCAGTTCACCCCCTATGGACACTATGGCTTCCTTGGTAGACCTGATGCGGGTCCGTGGAGTCTGCATGGCAGGCTGGCGGTGTGGCACCAGGTGATAGTTGAGAGCCTCTATCAAGAACCGATGGCAGGACTGATCTTGCATCATGAAGTCATGTGACTGGACATGTTCAACCAGGTCATCGCTAGAGATGAGAGGGAACCGAATGTGCTTCATCAGTTGAGCTGCATGCCTGTGGCAGGAAAATATACAAATTGAACAGATTTCATAAATGACACAGTATTACAAGTATGCAATGAAAGTACAAATGTATTTTGTACACTGAATCCAGGAAGACATACTATCAGTCTGGATACCAATACTACATGTACATAATCTAAACATAACATAACATTAAGCTCTAATAGGCAAAGAAAAAATCTAAACAAAACCATTTGAAGAGTTTGCTTTAATTCAAAATTGTGTTCTAAAGTGTTTGCATCATGTAAATCAACAATTGAATATACATGCGTATGTAGCTCGCCAGCCAGGCAACCTACATGTAAATGATTGCAAATGGTGGAGATAATGTAAAAAAGATCAAACAGAATTCATTTAGAACAATACATCAGGCAAGAAAGTTGAACTTTTATATTTCCTAGAGGGATTTTAGGAGGTATTGGAGTAATCAGCAGGGTCAGCTAAGGTTACCAATTGGTGAAAATGTGATTTTCTACTTGGTCTAAGATCAAATCTATTTAATATGCTTTCTTTACTCAGCTTGTGCTAGTGTTTTCTGCTGTTTTGGGGTTGTTGTTTGTTTTTTGCTTTTGTTTTTGTTTTTTCATTTCATTTTGTTATTTTTTATTTCATTTATCTATTTATTCATTTTTATATTTTTTCATATTTTATTTTATTTCATTTCATTTATATATTTATTTTCATCTATTTATTTTAGCTATTTATTCATTTATTTATTCATTTATCTATTTACTTATTCATATATCTGTTGTTGTTTTTCATTCATTTTACATATTTATTTTTTTTTTTCCCCCGGGGGGGGGGGGGGGGGGTAGTTTGTGTTTTAAGTGAAATATTTTTTTTTTGGACACCTTGAATTCATAAATAATGTAAATTACCTAAATTAACACATACAAGTAGAAATTTTAATAAGTTCTTCAAACTATGTACCTGAATCTTTGCTGTTTGTCATGATTTATCCACCTTGCTGCAATCTGAAACAACTCAAATTCAGAACCAATGGCCATGCGATCTTGCTTCAAGAAAAAGCACATGTCATCATACTTGAGGGACTGGAACTCTGGTCTTTCTGCTACAGTCAGGAAATTGTCAACAATAAACTCGTGTGCATCCCGCTCCAAGTCCTTGAAACTGAACTTACGAGACAGGTGCAGGATGCCAATGCAGTTCTCAACAGCCAGGACGGACGTCAGATACTGGCTGCAGATGCCGATGACGCGCTTCATCTTCAACTGCACAGCTCCACTCACAACCTTCCTGACGTTCTCCAGAGTGAGCTCGATCTGAGAGGTGTAGGCATAATGCAAGAGCAGTTCCAGACTGTCCTTGGAGATGTTGCTATGGAGTTGGACGTCTCGGACGTTGTCGTTCTCAAGGTAGATGGCCCGGAAGTACTCACTGCAGGATGCGAGGACAGCACGATGCACAGCGAAGTGGTGCCCGTTAGCAATGATGTTCCCATCACACAGGATACGCTGCTTCCACAGCTGATGCAGTTGGTTCAGGATGTCACTACTGTGTTCAGTGCATTGATACTGTCTGCTTGGGGCTGGAGCTTGACTTCGATGGGGCTCCGGTCTAATGGGCTTCTGCATGCTGAAATTGTTATTTATTGCAATCCTTGCAGCAGCCATTCCTGTTTCTGAGGGTTGGTCACTACTTCATAACAAATCGTTGATTGACTGCAAGACCTGGAGAAATAAAAATACGATGAAGATTTCACCATCTTCTTTAAAAATGTTTTAAATCCATTCTCAATAACATTACAGTCTTATTCATAAATAATAAAGTGATCAAAGGTAAGAACAAATCAATACAAAACAAAACAAACAAACAATTGTCTACTTCCCAATAACCTACACTCAATATACAATATATTCCCACTCCAGAGATGTCTTGTAATGACTGTCATTTGAACCTATCTTTCTAAGTTATGTTCTATACTGTAATACTCATAGGGCCAAATGTGTATCAGACTGTAGCGAACATTCACCACTGCAGCATCAAAAACAGACAACAAAATTGCCCTAAGCAAGATTTAATTTTTTTTAAATTTGCTAAATCTTCTGATTCAAGGACTCTTCAACTCTGAAAGTTGAAAATGAAATTTTCAGTAATTATTTTCCTCTCATGTATGATTTTCTACCAAGCCAAAAAGCCTGCTAATACACACAAAAACTATTCAAGGTTTTCCGGCGTAATGAGTACTATGGAGTACAAGCTTATCTCAGATAAGCTTGTACACATAAGTGATACTGTAACTAAGTAAGTCTATTTTAACTGTGCACTTCTCCCTATGTCATGTTACGTTTGAAGACAATAAATACTAGCCAACATGAGTCTAGTCAGACAGAAATAACCTTCTGTTATGAGAAATTTCTGAATAAAACATACATATCTGACAACCTTTCCCATACACAGAAGGTACAAATGTACATGTACCTCGTACAGCATAAATTCATATATGGGGATTTACACCCGCTTTTCTCCAGAATCCAATGAAAATAGATTTCCCTGGTTCTTTAGCATATACATGTACATGTAAACTAACTGATCGGAATAAAACTGCAAGTATTTAAAAAAACCACAAAAATTTATATGGTGTATAAAACTGACGCTATTTTGAAATAAAATGTTAAAATTATGGTTTGTTTTGTGCAAAAAAATATTAAAAATTCATCACTGTCTGTGAGCTTTGGATCAGGTCCGGCTGCCCTAACCCACGGCCCCAGTCCTGGACTACCCCACACAAGGGATTTCAGTCCCAGACTTTATAGAGGTGGTCAGTGTGGCCAGAGGTAGTTTCAGCATTGATATCACAGACTGAAGCATTTGGTCTAGTGTCTCTAGAGATCTTTATTACTGGAGAAGATGCCATCAATTTTGAAAGACAATCTGCAATAAATTACATTCTTTATCTTGCAGTTTATTGTTTATCTCTCATTTCCTATACCTCTTCTTCAAATAGACTACTTCTAAGGACCTAATAAGGAAAATTTTCTATTAGATATTTCTTATAAAATGGATATGAATACAATAAACATGATAACTCATCTGTACTACAGTTTGGAGTCCCTTTCCCTTTTTCCCCTTTGATCGTTGTCTGCTGTAGGCTAATCCAAAATTCAAAATCAGAATATCTGCAGAATATATTGTGTGATTGGAATAAAAAATTGTTTCCAACTAACTTGCACATCTCATCAGGACCACTCACAACATTCCAAGGTTATCATGTATCACTCATCATCAAGGCCTTCTGAAGTTCTTCCTTGAAGATGACCTTCTTTCATACAGGGGCCTGTTTCTCGAAACCGTCATAAGTCAACTTCTCAGCTAAGATCGCCGTTAGTTGGCTAGTTGTCTGCTACGTGTTTCACGATGCCGAGTTTGCCAAGATCAACGCCAACATCCTGACTAAGAACTTATGACGCCTCTGACCATGTCATATCTTTTTTCATCGATATGCAGCGCCATCACATGTCATTAATTTGGTAGATTATGGCTGGCCAAAATGGAAGCTACATAGATTTTAAAATAATTCACATCCATCTTTTCTAAAGGTTCCTAAACTCAGTAATTAATCCTTGCTTATGTATAAATATTATATTTTATATGTTTCATATGAAATGAGCTGCAAAAGAAGTTTCCTAGGGGGGTTTCTCCCGTGATTTTGACATCTAACAAAAAGAACACAATTCTGCCAAGTCAGGCAAGGCATAGTCAAAGGGGTAGTCTGCTGTTTTCAGACTCGTATTTGTTTAAAGATAAGTGATATCATAGATTTTTACACGAAATAGTCTAAAGACACATATCTCAGCTTGTAATTTGGCAAAATTTTGCATTTCATTGTTTTGGTCAAACCATGACACTGGATAAATCTTTTATTGCTTCCTTTTTTTCTTGTGATAACGAACGCAAGTGTTTATTTTGAAAAACTAGTGTCCCGGGGGTACCCATCTTACGTTCCAAGCGATAATGAACATAATTTCTAAAAACTGAATTTTATAAGTTTGTCTTTGTGGTGTTCTGCCTTATTTGAAAAATATCTTGCATCCATAACCCCTTGCTACTATTTCTAATCTTTGCATTCTCCCATTCACTCAAATATTTGCAGTTTAGATAAAAATCCTTTTACAAAATGTATGTGTTATTGTGATCAAGGCTAAGTATGTGTTGCCACATTTCCTCACCGATAGTATCAATATCACAAGATATTTAGCTAGTATGTTCTTCGTGAAACGGTTTAGCAAGATTAGAGTCATCTCCGTAGTTGGCAGACAAAGATATGACTAACTTGGCATTGATTTCCAGAAACAGGCCCCAGGGGAAGAGTTCCTTTTGCGACAGCCACCCAAATTTAGGGATACAACTTGGAATGATATTCTAGAGTCTAGATCTAGGTCTTATAGAGGGTGTAGATCTATATAGCACCCATAAAAATCCTATGAATATGGTTTATTCCGTCAAAATTAAAAGCTTACCTGAGCTGTGATACCGTGCATTTCACGTTGGCCTCGGTTTATTTAGTCAGAAAAATAATCGCAATGCATCCTGGGAGTTTGACTAATCCGGACTTCCGGCTTCCGGCTTATAATCATTAGGAGACCCTTCACTTTCAGCGATCTCTCGCTAGCGCAGTCGGTAAGGCGTCAGTCTTGAGAAGTGAATGGTCTGATAGTACAGGTTCGAGTCTCGTCAGGTATGGTAAGTCAAGAAACAGTGAAAGAGAATAAAACTCAAGAAAGGTGTGAAACTGAAGAAATCCATTCTTTTACTTTAAAAAATTGGGTGGCTGTCGCAAGAGGAATTCTTTCCGGCCCCAGGCCTATTTTACTTGTTTTAAAACTAACAGTTAGAGTACTGAGTAGACCTATCTCCATTAAATCTTTGCAGAGAAAAAGAGAGGTGAAGATCTACAGTAAATCATGGATCAATTTCAAATATCAAATTCCATGCCTGACGCCTTAATAGAGTGCACACAGTTTGAACAGCAGCTCACGACCCCGATGACTTGAGAACCCCACCCCTGCAATCAAACAGGGAGTGGTCAGTGCCACTGGGAGAAAGGATGAAATGACGGTGACAAAAATGAATAAACAACACACTAAAAGTAATGTGTCGGACCCACGCCCTGGCAACAAATTCGGTAAGGCAACGAGAAGATAAGTTTTCAGTCTTTCCTTACAATTCAACAGAATGATAACATTACTAATCCATTTCATTTTCTATTAATTATCATTTACTTATGAAAAGAATACTTACAAATGCACAAAAAAGGCGAAAATCATGAAAGATGACGGTTGAGCCCAAAATTCCAACGGAAAGCGTCATCGGTTGCTACTAATTATGCTGTCCTCACTTCTGCCGAAAGAGGGCGTCTCCAATGTTCGCTCTCAGTCGAGTCCTGGCAGAAAAATAAAAAGAAAACATTGTCAAAACAAAGAATAAAAAAAAAGATAGAACTTTGAATTATGGATTTTCACTGAAATTGTACTGAAATGAACAGTAAGATTCGCTTCGTGAGATCTATTTTCTGTTTTAGGGAAAGTGGAATCAGAGAGGGAATAGAACATGTCAAGTACTTTGGCGAGGGGGACTGCAGGGCGGGGGGGGGGGGGGGGTGGACACGCGAATGCGAGGTTATAAATAATGGGGGAGGGGATGGCAGCAACGGCTTCATTTTCCCTAAGCTGCATGTATACAAAGATTGGGACATACCTTTATTACATTCAATTCAGTTATTTCAAAGTGTTTATTAGCATAATTATATATGGCTGTGTAATCCCTTTTTTTTTTTTTTTTTTTTTTTATTTAAATAAGTTATTACTCCTTTTGATAAAGTCCCAAATACATAGCCTCCTAAATTCTACCTACAAAATACAGGAAAGGTGTTATTCGTTTCCCCAGTTGAATTTCTTTCTTGGCTGCATTTGTTTGGGCACACAAACAGTCGTATTAAATACAAGGTTCAAAGCCATTGCTTGGGGGGGGGGGGGGGGGGGGGGAAGAAGGCTTACATAGAAATAAGAACAAAATCAATACAAGTATTCGTCATGGCAGGTGGAGTTGTCTTGGCGTGCATTGATCACCGAGTGGTCCAAGAGGGGGGGGGGGCAGAACACAAGAGCGTTGAAAGCATGAATACAGGACTTATAACTCAGCTTGAAGGATTTTTTTTTTTTTAGTAAAAGGCCCTGAAAGGTTTGTTGGGGGGGGGGGGGGGTTATAATGAAGTTAAGCATGCACGTCAGTCTTTGTATCATGTAGGAACAGACTTTTTGTTTGTGTGTTTTTGTTTCTTTATAAGATGATGTTACAGAGATGAAGCATTCAATAGTATAAGCATGGAGCTATATAGCTCCGTGGTACTATAAGCTCAGGATTTTGAAGCAGAAACATTTATCAAATCTTGAACAAAATGATGCCAACTACTTAGTATATTGTAGCAAGATAAATGCTCGTTTCTTGTCTCTATCTCTATAGCCCCCTCTCCCCTCTCCCCTCTCTCTCCCTCTCACTCTCTTTCTAAAAAAAGAGTCCGTTGGGGCCACACTTCGTTCCGGGTCAAAAAATGAACAAGAACGGGGTCATGAAGACTTGTTTCTGGGTCACATTTGACCTTATTCCGGGTCATTTTTTACTTTATTCCAGGTCAATTTGACCCGGAACGGAGTGTGGCCCCAACGGACTCTTTTCCGGGTGAAGTCTGACTCGGAATTTCTAAGAGTGCTATAGCATGCTGCTATCGGTCTGCAGACTTCCGCAGTTTTAAAACAACACTCTCCTCACTGCACTACAACCGCTCCCCCTCCCCCCTCTCTCTCCATCTCTCTCCCCCTTTCACCAACTTTGAGAACATGTCTGTCTGCAAAGGACGGTAGTTTATAGTTTTAAGTCTCTCCTACCTCAACTACCTTCCTACCTATCCTATTTCTCATCCTAACTCTCCTATCATCCCTAGGCTCCACTACTCTCCTTTCCTGCTACCTCTACTATCATCCTTCCTCTATCATGTCTGTCATCCTACCTCTATCATCCTACCCCTACTATAATCCTTCCTCTACTATCATCCTACATCTACTATCATCCTACCCCTACTATAATCCTTCCTCTACTATCATCCTACATCTACTATCATCCTACCCCTACTATAATCCTTCCTCTACTATCATCCTAACTCTACTATCATCCTACCTCTACTATCATCCTACATCTACTATCATCCTACCTCTACTATCATCCTTCCTCTACTATCATCCTACATCTACTATCATCCT
>CM057166.1:15751845-15770091 GCA_029962745.1 Echinometra lucunter
TCACTTGCTCTCTCACTAACAACAAAAATCATACAAAATAGGATCATTCAAATAACTATGTAGGCCTACTTATATATTCACAAACAACATAACAATCAATTAGAGAATTAGAAAATTATGAAATATTGATCCTGCATTGATTTTGAATCTTCCTGTCAAAAGAAAAAGAACAATTCAGAGACATGACCACTCAAAACAAATATGTGTGCTGACTTCAATATGAAGAAAATAAAAATCTCAAATTTTCCACTTGACTTTAATCAACCCACATCAGACAACAGGCTGAAAGGGGTGGACAATTGACCCCAGCTTTACAAACCCCAATGGGTTTAAGACCAGTTAAGAGGCAGTTAAGAGGCTGTTAAGAGGATTAAACTCCCTTGACTTATCAGCTCTAAGTGCCTGTTAAGCACCCATTATCACCTTCTATTCAAAATAGTATTGCTCTCTGGCAGGATTAGCTGGGAAGAGTTAACACCCAACTCCAAACGCCAGCTCAACCATAATCCATAAGTTTTTTTTTTTATATTCTCTCATAATCCCCCACTAGATATACATACAAGTTTGTACTTCACTTTGAAATCTTGCATAAAATGTCTTTTAAAAAACAAACTTTGCCAATTATAGTCATTTTTATAATCATTATCAGGCAAAAAAAATTCTCTCATATCATTATGTTCCTGGTTTTGTTTCTGGATGTTAGTCGTACCTATTCAATTCCCATCTGCAAATGCTAACTATGCCCTAACACCTCACTAATATACTGTACATGCACTTTCCAGTATCTAAATACTTCCATTTGCACTGATTTGAAAAAGTTTTATTTCATCCCCTTCCATAAGTAACTTTCTCAGTTTTTAGTGATTTGTTTCACTCTTTATACTGGGCAGAAGATCTCTCTCAGATCTGTTCCTGTTTTTGTTTCTGGAAGATAGGCATGGGGGCAGCAGTAGTGCACCACCCCCTCCAATCAGTCCACCAATTTACAAACACTGTATTACAGCTGTTCACCCATCTGCAAATGCCAACTCTCCCCTAACCCTTCATACAATTTTCATGTGAACAAACTTCAGAATATCTTCTTTTTTTCTCTATCTCTCTCTGGAAGAAAAACTTTCCAAGCCAATAACCCTTCAGGTTTCTCAAAGTGGTCCTTGAGAATTAGTACTGTTCAACTCGATAAAAAAAAGGAGGAAAGAGAATAGTCGCAGTCTAAACTGATGCAGTTAAAGTACCTTGGACAATTAAAGTTTCAAGTTTATTTTCCACATTCCAGAGGGAGCAGGGGGGAAAGGGGGGGGGGGGGAAGGCGCTGGTCCGCTCCATGGGGAGCAGGAATTGGTCTAGCGGGAAGCTCAGCAGTCAGCTCTTTGTCTTTGCCTACACACTGATTCTGAACAGATCCAGGTTCGAGCCCGAGTCACGTCTTTCGGATGGTGACATTGAAGGTCGGTCCCAGGCGTGACTAATCATATCTGACTGACACAGGTCAGTTACACACATATACCCACATATCCATACACCCTGTTCCATTAAAAAGTGACAACAGCAAAAATAAATTAAGAATAATATACAAATAATGCAAAGATGTGAGTGTGTTAGTGGCGATGCAGCACACTCGAGGGTTTTTACAATGTGCGACTAGCACGAGGCGCTTACGCCGAGTGCTTTTGCATAATATTGTAAATGCCCAAGATGCCTGCATCGCCACTAACATCACAAATTTAAATCTGTGCATTATTTGTTTTATAAAACGGGTCGGCAGCATGACTTTGCAGTGGAAAATTTGTTAAAACCGCTCCAAATTTCCTCAGATCGTACAGACAAGGAGGCAACATCTGCTTTCTCTTATGACATCACAAGCGTAGCCAGTGTGATGCGCCCCGGGTGTGCCCCTGAGTAAGCGCATCAAAATCCTTGTGATAACTAGAAAGACCGCGTATTTCATGGCGCGCGTGTCAGTTTTTACGTGCTAGAGGTAAAGTGATGCATCCAAAATGCACAGTGCTGCACAAAAAATGCACAGCTGGAAGGTTGCGTAGAATTAAAGCATGAACACGTGACATGCATACGCACTCGCTATTGGCTACATCCTTGAACCCGTTTTATAATAATTAATATACCACTTATAATGCAGCATTGATCTATGTAACTACTCTGAGGCCTAGCCAATATAAGGTATATTTTGCTCCTTACATGTAAGTCTCCATACATGATTACTGAAGAGGCTCGTAAAAAGCTTTATAAAAACTTTAATTTTACCAGAAAATTTTAGATATCATTTCTGTACTAAAGTTTATTAGAAACCTTACTGTTGTACAAGGAACCTTTGGGGGTTCTTGAAAATATAAAGAACCCTTTATATAGCCCTCTTTCTGAAGGTTCTAATTACATTTTTCTAGAAGTGTACTAACTGGAAACATAAATGAACTGGGACGGAATATTTAGAATTTTTCATAATTAATTCCACTTTGAGAGTAGTAAGAGGATGATAGATCACTTCCGATGCTGCATTCTTCCGTGGATGTTTCAGAGCTAGAAAGATGCAAACTCATATCCCTTTATGTAGAAGTAATAACTTTCTAGCTCTCAAAAGACAAAATAATGGCCTGTTTTCATTATCCTGAGTTTCTAAAATAAATTCTTGGAAATCAACTGGTCACACTAATCCATAGTGAAGACACATAGCATGTTATATCATCCTTGCACTTTAGATTTTTTAAAGCCTTTATTCTGCTGTAATAAGCAAGGTACCACCATTTTGCCAATAGCAGGCTAATTTACCTGTGGAGACACCCTCAGACGATGATACACCGAAGCTCAAGCTGATTCTTTTTTTTTTTATAGTGAGCAGGAATCACTCAACTCGGGCTCATGGAAACAGGGGGCATTCAGACTATATTTCAAGAAGTGTTGATCTGTCTAGAATATCAAGCTTGATCTTTTTTGGTCTCATGAAGACAAGCCTTAAGAGTTATCATGAATCAGATCCAAGTGATCACTTCCAGCGTATAATTCACATAGGAAATCAACAAAGGTCACATACTTAGAATGAATCTTGAGAGATATGTACATTCACAGGAAGAATGTTCTCTCTCAGACTCATCATTAAAGGGACTGCACATCCATCTGGTTCTAACCAGTCTAGTCACGGGGCCTATTATCTAGTTAAATGTCTTTGATCACTTGAGGAAAGACTGTTTTTCTTCCTCAATATCACCATAAGGCGCTTTCACACCTACCCGATCAGGAAAAATACCCGTAAATTATGAGAAGCTTTTCAGGCCCCAAAATACCCGATAATCATTTCGTGCATTCACAACTCCCCGAACCGGACCTCTACGGAAAAGTTCTCATAGTTATGAGCTTTGTTCGCTAGTGTTCAATGGGATCGAAGTTCTTCCGAATTTGTTTTCACATTGCAAATATCCCTGCAACCTTAGAGAAAGTATGCATAATTTGAGAAAGTGCCTACTAAACTGCGGGTATTTTTCTACGGAGATATTACAAGTACTTTTGATTCACACTGGCAAAATACCAGGTATTTTTCCTGATCATGTAAGTGTGAAAGCACTTAAAGACTCACGAATTCTGAAGTTTGAAAACGAAACCAAAAAGTACAGTTTCTACCAAGACAAACAATGAACATTATGGTAGGAATGATATTCCTTTTTTTTTTTCTTTCTTTCTTTTGGAAAGTAATTGTAATACAGTGGAAATATGGGGGCACCATAAGAGATGAGTGCAGCCTTTAGTTAATAAAAATAAAACTTTCCTTTCTAGGATATAAATGAAAATAGAATTATAGACTGCCTGTAAAGAAGACCTGACTTTCTTTATGCTGTACTGTCTACCTGTACATTGCAATGATAGATAAACCCTTACAACCCTGTCTACCTGTACATTGCAATGAAAAACCCTTAAAACCCCACTACCATTCACTGTATGGTCTGGCTTTATCAGCCAATCAGTTAAAGATGTACTCGAGTTCTGGTCATGCAGCCATTACAACTGTTTTCAAAGCACTTGGGGAAATACAATTAAATAGTACATAAAATTGGTGATACCCTCAAGTTTTTAAATCATCACAGTGATACAAAATCCACTGAATCTTCTTGAAAAGCACACGCACTGCTCACAGAAATGCGTATATACTGGACTACACACAAATCCTTGAGGCCGAACGCTTGCGCTATTTCTCATATTTCAAACATGAGGTCACTTGAAGAGTAATCCTTTTTAGGGGACATTTCTACTACCAAAGATCCAGAAAACTCTATATTCATCTTTCACCTCCACCTTAGACCTCAAGCTTCCCTAAAACTGGAAGGGTTAAATATGTTCTCAATGGAAATAGCTCAGTGAATGAGGGAGGAAATGGCATGCCTACCAAATTGATCTGTGTCATCCACTTCCTATGAAACCCACACAGGAAATTATTGGGTGGAAGACCTCTTTAAAGACAATCTTCAAATCCAAAGCATCGCCTTTATGACAGCTCTCCCTCCCCCCCCCCCTTAAGGTTGGGGCACGTGGACCATTCGCAAAGGATGCAAATGTCAAGAAAATCAGAAAGTCCAACATTCATGGATATCTTACGCTTCGAGTCGTCAACGTTTTTATGAACACGATAAATCCATTATCCACACACATGCACAGAAATGTGCATTGGAGAAAACATTTTTACGAACTGTTGAATCATGTTTGAGTGGCCAGTGCTTCCTTATTCTGTAGTCTGTACTAATGAACATAGTAATATACACCATTCTAAAATTAAAGTTAAAAACTTTCTTTTAATGTATTTATCGATACATGATATTATGCGAAGAAAGGAAATTCCGTTATTTAAGAACACTTAAATCTATAAATGCATTTTCCACCCTATTCATGTTTCAGCGCATCGCACATGGATTCGCCGGTTCGTAAAAACAGTGACGTTTTGTTTACCAAACATGTGCAGTGTAATTGTCAATTTTCAGTTCGGTGGACTTTTTAAAAAGTTTAATATTTCTTGCATTTCCAGTATCCCACAAACAATCACCGACAATCAAATGATCATGACTTGATCAAGGGATACACATGTCTAGTCCCTTCAGGAACGCAGTAAAAGATGGTGATCAATCAGGTGAAAACTGAATACTCTCATTCTAATAGCTTTTGGTGATCACATAACTCTATAGATCTTTCACTCAAATATGAAGATTTACAAATGCTTAAACAGAAACTGAAGGAAAGCCTCAGAAGTGTATCCAGGTCAGCTAAACCTCGACTTGCAATATGAGAAGAAAGAAATTTAAAAAGCAGTTAATCACATACCACATCTTCATTTCAGGAGGAAAAAAAATCCGTGAACTGAAACTGAAAAATATTTAAAGTGCCAAAAGTATGTAATGTATGGAGCATATTTCACTAGAAAAAGAAAGTAGATTAGAATTAATATCACGAATACTCAAGTATGTTTACTACAGTTATACTTTTTAATTGAAAACTTTGCCAGCACTGAAAATCCATGGTAAAATGACATGGTATTTAGATGATAAATAGTGTATCTGCAAGCTAGCAATCGCAGTACCTCTTTATAATAAACTTCAGGAATGATTCCATATGAATCAGCTAAACTTACAATTCCCTGATGACCTTTACCCATACTTCCTTTGAGCTGTGGACAGGGGGGAATTACTGTCAGTTTTTATCAAGTGTCAGTACTGTCTTAGATGACCAGTCTGCTATCTATCACTGGACCCCAAAAGTGGTAGATATGTGCCACTGGACCCCAAAAGTGGTAGATATGTGCCGCGGGCGAGACAAAAAAACGGGGGATTTGGAACGGGCTTATTGTGAAAAGGAGGGTCTTCGGAATGGGCTTCGGAACTACAAATGTTTGTGAAAACGGGGGTCTTTGGAACGGTTCGTCTGCGTGTGAGTGTGTATGTATCCCTATGGAACGGGCATACATGCAGCTATCCCGGCGGCACAGTCACCGGGTGCGCTCGCGCAGACGCGATGGTCGGACAGCGCTCTGCAAGCTGCTTTTCACCCAAAATGCAGCTCACTGTAGCGCATCAATGCGGCCAGAACGGCGTAACGAAAAACTTGCGAAGCTTTGGAACGGATTTCTTTCTTTTTTTCTCAATAAGAAGAAAATGCTATGCTCTGGAATGGTTTTCTTTGTTCTTTTTATCAATAAGATAAAACTGCTATGCTTTGGAACAGAAATTTGAGTGTAAAAATGAAGGTCTTCTTCGCGGCACATACTCACCACGCATTATATACTGAGTGCCCACCCCCCCCCCCCCCCCCCCCCCCCGGTCTCATTTTTGTTTTGTTCTACAATGTATGTCTTATGGCTTGCAAATGGCAGACACTTTACCTTTAAGTACTGCCAGCTTGGAAGCAATGTGTTACAACATCTGGAGGATTGCAGTTGGAGAGAACTTAGGAGGTGCAGGAAGGTAAAGTGGTCAGACTGGAGAAAGAACTTTTTCAGAAATATCATGGCCTACTCCTGAGCTGGTATTCTACTGGGATTAAACAAGAAAGTGTCTATTGTTATTCACTTTTTCGGTAACATTTGTATGCACTTGAGTTTTTCTATTTGTTTCTCTCTGCTAAGTATCACCAACTTGGTAGTGAGGTACTGCAAAACATCTGCTAACGGAAGGAGGGAGGACTGCGGTTGGAGAGCACTTCTGAAGGAAAGGGGTGCCGGAAGGCTAGGTGGCCAGACTGGAGAAAGAATTTGGTCAGGAATATCCTAGTCTGCTCCTCCTCAGGTGTAACTCTACTGGGATTCAACAAGAAAGGCATTCTATTGTTATCCACTTTTTTTATGGTTGTATTTGTCTGCAGTGCCGTTCCTGTTTCTCCATTTCTCACTCTCTCTCTCTCCCCCTTTCTATATTTGCCCAGCTCTTTCTGTCTGCCTATCTCATACTCTATCTTTTTCTAAACATAACAGGTGTGCAGAAATGTCTACTAAGCAGAATATGAAACAAAGAATTACACGCTTTAAAATAAGTGATCCAACAGAGAATTGAACCTGAATATGATAATACCATCACAATATTGCCTTATATGTGAAGTAAGTGAAACATACAGGTATCTGTTTCTTGAGCAGCTGTTCAGTTTCTTGTAAAATAGAGATAAAACACTTTAAACAATTTGTATTCATTTATTTCACTTGTTTACATTACTCTGTTACTGTCTGTAAGAATAAAAAGAAAATGCAAACTGAAACTGCCTGTAAACTGGTTGCTGAAAGATTTTCAACAGGTGTGAAACAAGGAAGAGTGGATGGGGGATGTTTCGAGGGGAGAAAGGAAAGGCCACAACTAACGCCGAAAACCTACTGGCCATTCACCTTTAGCCTTGCATCAAGCAAGAATCAAAATAAAATGCTGTGAATCAACGATATTTCATATCTCTACTCACAACCTCACAGTGAAAGTAAACTCCAAAATCAATTTCAGTGAGAGAAATGAGAACACATTCCACCTGGCTTTCAGACTACTTCACCCTTGGATGACTTCCACGACTTTGTGTTCCCAGACAAGATTATGGTCAGTGGACGACAGACCGTTGGCTAACAATGTCCAAATCGGTGCTTACTTCTTCCTTTATCCATTACAGAGAGGAAACTGTACTCCCCTTTATGGATCTCGATAAAAATGGAAATTAACAACAGTAGCCATGTTATTAAAGGCAAACACATAGGTCTAGTTCTTCTAATAGGTAATGTGTCTTGTTCATCTGTCTGTCTGATGATAGATAAATTTATACCAAGAGGGGCCTAAGTCAACAAAAGGAACATAATAAAAATTGGATGACAGATTTATCACTGACTTTCCACTTTAATAGCATGAAGTTCTACGACTTTAAAACTCACAAAATCAGTGAAATTATTTCACTTGAGACAGGAATATGGATAACATTGTTATTATGCTAAGAAACCAAAAAAAAATTATATTAAAATTTCTTGCTGAAAATTAATACTTTTTAAAAGTCTTTCTTCTTCCTACAAACATACAACACTAGAAAGGCACAGCAATGAAAAGGCACAACAATGAAATGGCGATCCACATATTGACTTTGCTCAAGTCTTTTTTGTTTTCATTTCCCCATCCATTCTAGGGCAATTTTTTTTTTTTTTTTTTTACTTGAACATTGAGACAGAAAGTAGAATTCTGCAATCCTCCAATTCTTAGAGGCTTCATATATCAGGCTCAAACTTCCTTATTTTAAATCCCAGGCATCAGATATAAAATTTCTGACAGCATTAAAAGCAACATATTTCTTCTTGCGATAGTGCTTTCCCTCCATGACCCTGACCTAGATAGGGATCTTTGATATTGGCATTATTAATACCAGCTAATTAGATCTCGGATCCTGTGCCCTGCTCACACACTCTATTCAATGAAGGCATGTTCACACTTGCCATTCTGTGAGAAGTCAAGAGATGTGTTCAAAATTACTTTAAATCATGTCAACAATCATGTTACCATTACAAAGGACATACACTGTACATGTGGAGTGAGCATCAAAGTAGCAAGGTAAATGTACATGTGTAGCAACAATCTTACTACCTTGATATTCAAATCAAGTCCTTTGTAAATTTCTGGGAAAGAAACAGCAAATCTATATACATGTACATTGTAAACCTATGTATATTTTGATTCAAATAGAATTGATGAAAAAAAATGTATTTTTTGCTTCAAGATTAATCTATTTCACACCATATGATATGATCTAGGACCTGAATTGCGATATACATGTACAGTGTCCTATTCTTTGTCATTCCAAGGCTACAAACCTCACATCGGCTGAAGAGCGTATACACAGAATAGTTACATGAACACAATATGTGCACCATCTCCATTCCCTGGAATCCCTGGTGAGTACTCCTACATATGTATATTTCTTAATTGCACAGAGAGTCAAACAGAGATTAATGTGTAATCTTTTTATAATTGGGATTAGAACCATGATCATACAATCCATGTCTAATACAGGTAACCTAACCACTAGATCACATATCTGTGGTTGAAAAAGTTGCATATATGGAGACAGACAATGTGAAAGACAAATTTTACATGTACACTAATGTCCCAGCTGCTTGGCATTCAAACTGGATATGAACCATTGAGGTGACTACACATTGTCACAATGTCAGCAGTAATTGTCTGAAAATTAATCTCATCAATGAATTGGAGCAATTCCAAGTCATTCTGTCATGCAGACAATTCAACAATAAGTATGTGTCATGAAACAATGACAAAAGATTTTGAAATCACCTTATGGTTAAATTAGGCTTAGATCTAGGTCACATAGGAATGGAACATGTCCAGAACACAAGCAAAATAATAATATGCATTTTATGTTCCACACGTGTCATTTCGTACCTCCACATTCCTCTAAGCAACCTGAGAAAGGTCTGGAAATGAGTAAAAACTGCATTTGCTCATCAGATGGGATCAGTCTTGACAAATTAATGGGATAGAACAAATTTTAAAAAACATCAATAGTTAAGTGTATACAGCTACATTTGGATTCAGGGGAAATTGCCTGATCAAAATGTGAAATATTGCTATTCTAAGGAGTGACTGAACAAAATACGTAATGTAAAGACAAAACAAACCAAATAAACCTCATCTGAATCAAATGAAAGATTCAAATCATATTATTCATAAAGATGTCATAGAAGTAGAAGTGCTCAAAAGAAGGCTCCCAAATCTTGTTTACTCTGTGCGTATTAATAGCCCTTTTCTTTGTAACATCCATGCACTTGTATGAGTAATCAGGGAGAGATCGGTTCTGTCGGGCCTGACATTAATTCCAGACAATGCTATCAAAGACGGGGGTAGAAGTTATTGATGAGTTACAGGAAATGTCCAGATGAGGTAGCAACCACAATTTTTTCTGCTTTTATTTATATGTGGTCTTCACTGGAACAACTCATAATGTCATTCACTTCTTTGGTAGGCCTATATAGGCTGACATGTATACTGTCTGATAACTTTTCCTCAAAAGGATGGAGGGTGAAAATCTCATCCTAGAACTTGAAAATTGCATTACCGGTATGTTTGGAACTCAGGAATCAGAATATCCTCTAAAACCTAAAAGAAATAGAGATGCATTGTAGAGTTTCTTTTTGTCAACTTTTATCCATACAAAACTGATTATCTTGGTTTGATTGTTTTAATGATGTAAATCTTTGTGATGCACCATTTCAATGTTATTTTGTTATGTTCCCAGCAATTCAGTCGTTTGACTACTACTGTGAATGTTTTCTTTTTTCAATATCTCATTGTTTTTATCCAAATAAACCATTCAATTCAAATATTTCACATCTACATGTAATTCGGCAATGAAAAAAGTAACCGAGGCTTGAATGTGACTAATAATGTGATACCTGATGCATTGCGAACACAGTCCCGCCTTTCAAAGTAGTCTTCAAATGCAAGAGTTTTGCCTCATCATAACCATGATAAAACTCTTCAAATTTTTTCTCCCATGATCATAATGACGGTCCTTGATAGCAGAAACACAACGCTATTCCTCATACTAGCTTTTACAGACATCTGAAACTTTGTGTTTCTCTCCATTACACAGGACTTGAATGCGCAATGACATTTAACTCCATACTTTTCTGTGAATGAGGGAGGTCACATTACCGTATATCCCATTACATATTTCCTCTAATGTGTCATGATTTAGAGGCTTTGCTGCATCTCTCAAGGCTTTCACATTCTAAGGTCAAACACATCTTCCATTAAGTCATAAACCATAGGCATTCACCAAGAGTATAATTAGAAAAGTGTATAAATATTTCAATAACATTAAAGGTACATGGTCATGCGACATCATGAAATTCTAAGCAAGTTGAGAAAGGCCAATCAATTACTAAATTAGCACTGCAGCTGGTTTATACCCTGATGTTTTAAAATCATCACAATGATAATCAACACAGTCTTGTTGATAAGCAGACGCACTTCATGCAGAAATTGTTATATGGGCCTATGGACACATATGTTTGGGCCAAACAAACTTGAGGCGTTTCTTTTCTTTTGCCGAATATGAGGGCATTTGAGGAGTGATTCTTGTCAAGGGATATTTCTAATATGAATGATATTCTTCCAAACCAACTTGAAAAATAAGATAAAAAAGTTCACAAATTTTCTTTCACCCAGGCTCTCACATCCTCCCAGATCTGATCAAACTCTATCATGTTATACATTTTCTTTTTTTTAATTTTCACCAACTATCACCAACTCCAATTCATAAAGAGATTTTGGAGATGACTGCAACAAAATGAATATAAAAAACAAGGAAATTTGCTTCAGTCTATTGAAATGCACAACCAAATTTTCTAAAACATATCAATTATAAATTTCTTGCTCACTCAAATTCATGTACACTTACATCAATGCAAGGCAGGATTAATCTAGCAACCCATTGAGCATGATTTAATTTTGGTATAACATGCATTTGCCATGGACCCCAACCCGAGTTATCTCAGGCTTAGTGTTGAACAAGTTAACTAAAGATACTTCCTGAATCCTAACCTACTGTGGCTATTTATTTGCCGTTCTGTTTTTTATTCTGATCCTAATTCCTATACTTCCTTTAAATTACCAGACTGCAGATATACCACAAAATAAAACCTTGGAAAGATTTTATTGGGCGATGACAGAGATTGTCTGCTGTTATAGAGGATATGTCCACAAGGCATGTATTTATATCTCAGATATGATCTGGAAACTGTGAGACTGGGGCAGGATCGGGGTAATGCAATTTTCCTCATCAAATTTTTGCCCGATTATACATCGGCCTGTCTGCAGGCAAAATGATTTGTGTAACATACTTTTTCAGTCAGAAATAGCATGTCAGAGGGGCATATTGCCCAATTCCCCCCCCCCCCCATTTGAATAGCTAGTGATCCCATTTTCCAGCATACATGCAATTGTTTCAAAAGGCTTCCATATGAAAATTCAAAGGCTAACAGAAAACAAGAATTCAAGCATGAAATCAGCAGAATAGAGACACACTTTATTCATGAGTTCTTATTACAATGGGATAGATTACCAGTATCGTGTTCGATCAGTCCATCATTTACTTCTTTTTCAATGATTCCTCTAACAAATCTTTCTTTATCACCTTTTTTTCCCACTTAATAATTATAATGGATCTCGCAGGCGGTTTCTACAATGCCATACAGTGCACATCACATGATCTTTTTTTTACACTAGATATATGTTGATTTCCAAAAATAACAATAACAGGAAATAAGACAAAACACGACTGCACGCATATTCTGCTGTCTCAGAAGATCTGAAAAACAATACCAATCAATGCAATAACACTAACTTTATAGACAACTGAAATGGAGAAAAATTCATGGAGTTTAAAAACTCCATGGCCACTTTAGCTCATAGGTTTTTACAGCTATAAACTATCAGCAATTTTCTTCAGACATTGCACATTCAGTACAGTATGCTTTGAAAGACTTGGAAATTTAGGCTTTAGCATACATGTAGGTGGGTTGGGATGAGGGATTAGTGTTTGGTTTACAATTGCATGGAAGAAACCCCATCCCCCAAACAAAAAAAAACAGTAAGGAAAAGGAAAATACATTTTATCATTGTGGCCGGAGTCAACAGGAAGACAAAAAGGCAGTCTGGAACGTGCTGACTCCCAACATATTTAATTGAAAATTGAGACTATGGACTCGGGTATTAGTTATAAAACAGTTTTAACAGATTTGTCTTAGAAAGTGACAATGTAGCAAAATTTGTCATAACATGCATCACAGAACCATGAGAAAAATTCCATTTGTTGCACTGAAGGTTCAAAACTGGGTGTAATGATAGAACCAACTTACCTTTAGCAACTGTCTTCAGCATACAGCCCCAAGTTTTATGCAAGTCCCAGAAAAGTGGGCCAAAGTGTTTCCCGCAAATACTATTATCCAGTACGTCCAAGAGATGTTGGCAATTTAAAGACAGGGGCTAAATCAATTATAGAGAATGACGAAGAGATAGGTACCTCGACTGTACAGATACGAATTTGAGAGTTCAGGTCTACATGACGGAACAATAGGGCTCAAACTCTCAGACACCAGTGTCCATGACATCGATAGGCCAGCCAGGAGAGGGGTCGACAGCAGACACACGCTAGCTTGCTCCAAGCACGCGACTAAACCAGGTCAGAGGCACAAAGCCATTATCCCCCAGCACAGCTTGCACTCTAGGCCTTGCTCATGTTCACATCCATGATCTGTTCAAGAGATTTCTCAAGAATAGGGCAAGGATCCTAAAGAAAGAGAGCAGAAGGAAAAATAAAACAAGCAAAATTGGGTCATTTATCAGAGTATTCATACATTTTACTAGTAGCATATTACATGTAACTGCCAATTTGACCAAGAGAAATAAAATGACGAAATATTTGATTTTGCTGCTCTCTTTTTACCAATCCCTCAAAGGAAAGTATTCATCAGAGAGAGCCTCAAGCATATCGCCATATTGCGTCTAGACTTTTAGTAAACTGAATCTTTTAGTTCTCCTATCAATTTCCTGTCCTAACTCTCCTTCCCTCAACACAAGACATTAACATGCAACATAAAATATGACTTTCTTTTGTTGATTATTAGTATTAACCAGTTACTGACTGGAACCTGGCATTCCCTGCACAAAGCCAGGGGTATTGAAATAATTTAGTAGTCAATGGGGTGATGCATAGACTCTTTTTTCTCAAGGTAACTTATGGGGGAAAGGCCAGGGCTTTCAGACAAAACATCCATACAATCAAAATGTTTTGTTTTGTTTTTTTGTATGTTTGTTCTTCTTCCTTTGAAAATGGACTAGACAAGTACTGCAGAAGTGAACCGTGAAGTGTAAGTTTGAAGCTGATCATGATTCAGCCAACCTAAAAAAACGACACAACCTGCACTGAATATAGAGGTTTAGGCCTGCGTTCAGAAGCTTCCATACATGCATGTAAGTATCCATAAGTATGACTTCTCATCACAACAAAAAGGAACTGGCAATGAATACCATCAATTTTGTATTCAAAATGTGCATGTAATTTTCTTGCACTTACTTCTTCCTCGTCCATTTTTTTCTTCTCCCTTTCCTCCCCATCTTCTTCCCCCTCTCCTTTTTCTTCCTTTTTCACCTCTTCCTCGTCCTCTTCCTGGTCTTCCTCCCCCACCTCTCCTTCCTACTTTTACTTTTTTCCTCCTCTTATTTTCTTCTTCCTCTCTCCTTTTCTTTTTTATCCTTTTTTTGTTGTTTATTCACTTGTCTTCTGTTTCTTTGATCCTTTTTCCCCTTCATCTTCCTTTTCTTTTTCTTTTCTTCTTTTCCTGTTCATCTTCTCCTCCTTATTCATCTTCTTTTTCTTTTTTTTTTCTTTTCTTCTTATTCATCATCTTCTTATTCATCTTTTCTTTTTTTCTTCTTATTCATCATCTTCTTATTCATCTTCTTTTTCTTTCTTCTCCTTCTTATTCATCTTTTTTTCTTCTTATTCATCTTCTCCTTATTCATTTTTTCTTTTCTTCCTCTCCTTTTTTTTTTCTTATTTTTTCTTCCTCTTCTTCTTCTTCTTCTGCTGCTGTTCAATCCTTCTCTCCTCCTCTCCTCAAAAACCATGCCCCTCGAATCATCATCACCTTGTTAGCCTTTTCAAGTTTTTGTTTAAAAATCCCAACCCTCATCCTTCACTCCTCCCTCACTCAATCATTCATTTCCAACTCTATCACCTTCTTTTAGCCTCTTTCACTTCTAAAATAAACCTCATCTTGTTCTCTTTTTTCCTCCTTGTCATACATGTATTTCTAAAGATAAATCATGTAATATTTTGGATTCACTCAACTCTTCACTCATTTTTGGAACGATGATGAAAATATAGGGGACAGAAGCAGGAAAAGGGGAAGGAAAATAAGAGTGCTATTGAATATTGCTCAGGTGAATCCGAGGCCTTTTAATGGGTTAACATTAGATATTCATTCCGTTAAAGACAGTGATACCCTTTTTACATTGGCATTTCTTAATCCCGTACTTTCCTTAGTACGGGACTTTCGTTAGTCCCGTACTATCTGTTTTTGCTTTTTACACTTGCTACATAAGTCCCATACTAAGCGCTTAGCCCGGGCCAAGGAATACATGTGTAGCTGGCTGTTTACACTTGCATTTTCTTAATCCGGGCCGTACTATTTCCGAAGGCCGGCCAAGGATATCCCCTGTGCGCGAACGTCTGAGCATGCATGCTATTGCTAGCTAGCTTTGTGCGTGCTCTGCGTTAGATATGCTGATAAGCGTTCGTTTCTGATTGGTCAATGGGCATTGGGCTTTGTCTCGTCGCTAACCCCGGACTATTTTTTCTTGCTTTTTATACGGCTTGCTTGGCACCGCAATTGTGGTGCGAGCACAGGACTATCGGTGGGGCTAGCCCACTTTTGTAGTGTAAACAGAAAGTGTGCTAAGGAAAGTCCGGTACTATCAGTGGAGCTAAGGCCTCCCTTAACCCCACCGATAGTCCGGGACTAAGCAAAATTTTGCCAACTGGTGTAAAAACCCTTCATGTCTCAACAATAGTCAATCCTGAATAAGTTCACACCCCCTTCATTATTTCCATCAAATTTAGGGTTAGCGTTAGGACTGGGATTAAGATTAGGACTAGAACTAGGATCAAGATTAGGGTTGGGATTAGGATTAGGGTCAGGATTAGGATTAGGGTCAGGATTAGGATTAAGGTTAGGATTAGGATTGGGATTAGGAATAGCATTAGGGTTCGAGGGGGTGTGAACTTCTTCAGTCTAATTACCAGAGTTTCTTGTTATTAAAGTTAAAGTTTGTGTTACAGACCTCAAAGATCGACTCAGGGACTTGCACCATCCCTGGTTTTATAACATTAACAGTTAACTTACTAGACCCTCTACAAATACAATAGTAGACTAGGGTCTAACTGTTAGGCCCAAGTAACTGTTAACAAGTAGGATGGGGGGTTGGGTGTCCGGACACGTAACAAAAATGAAGCCTTCTTTTTTGTCTTTGGATTAAACAAAAACTATGCATTGATTTGTGCTAATCATCATGAATATTTGTTCTCTATAATATTGTCTAACAGTTTGTGCTAAAACATTTAAGAGATTTGCTTGTGAACTTTTTCAATTGGCTGTTTAAAATCGACTGTCCGGATACTCAACCTGTCCGGACATCCAACAACTGGGTAAGTTAGATCTAACAGCTAACTTTAACATTAACTGTTACTTAGATTAGAATAGAACTTCTTCGACAGTCTCAAGAAATTAAACGTGTTTTCTTCATTCATGCCCAACTTACCCATTCCAGTCAAATTAGGAGTGAGCTAATGTTGAAAATAATAACGATGGTTATGAAATACTGTGACTGATAGTGATACAGAAAGAGTTTTTTTTTTTTTGCTGTCGGCACCAGAAAGTTTGCGCAGAAGAATCAAACACTTCCTCAACACAAAGTCACAATCAGTAACTCCGCGCGCGCGTGTGTATATACCGGTACCGTATACCGTACCCATAGACCGTACCGGTACCGGTACACCTGGCCGTATGCGCAATGGTATGCGCTATGTTAAGCGCTGATGAGCTAGCTAAAAAAAAAGAAGACCAACCCCGGGGCGGCCCGAGCTAGCCCGAGGCTCTAGCCATACCTCTAGCCTGTGCAATGCACGTGGGTTTTTGTTGTTGTTGTTGTTGTTGTTGTTGGTGGTGGTGGTGGTGGTGGTGGTGGTGGTGGTGGTGGTGGTGTTGTTGTTGTTGTTGTTGTTGTTTGTTTGTTTGTTTGTTGTTGTTTGGTTTTGGGGGAGGGTTAAAAAACAAATGAACAAATATGGGTCTAAAGGTGGCGCTAGAGCAGAAACCAAACCGACCTTGAGTCCCGATGATAGTAGAGGTAGGATGATAGTAGAGGAAGGATTATAGTAGAGGTAGGATGATAGTAGAGGTAGGATAATAGTAGAGGTAGGAGGTAGGAGAGTCACTGGCGTACTGGAGGGGGGGCTTGGGAGGGCGCCAGCCCCCCCAAATAAATTTCAACCATGGTATATTTTCAATTTTATATAAGTGTTATCACACGAATTTCATTACTTCTCCCTAGACTTCCTTTCTACTGTAAAGTAACGCATTCACAATTTCCCAAATAGCATGCATAGCAAGGCAGAAAACACGCATAATATCAATACTAATGTGTTTTATGATATAACACTTGGTTTCATCTGTTTATCTGACAATGGATTCAAACTTTGATAATGAACATTCTTAGATTTACCAGAACTAGACACGGGCTTTAAGTTTGCAGTCCCAAATAATGTTCTTTTACAGAGTTGCAAACCATCAATACTGCAAAAAACTCCTTTACCATGGGAGTGCACTTGCGTAGCTAGGGGGGGGGGACGATGGGGGCGGTCACCCTTCCAAAACACCAACAAAAAAGAAAGAAAAAGTAGAAGGAAAAAAAGCAGAAGCGAGAAAAGAAAAAAGTAAGAGAACGTAAGAAGAGCGGGAGCAGACAAGGAACAATGCAAAGAAACGTCGGAGCTTCTGGGCTTCGCGCGGGAGGGGGAAAACTCCCCCCTCCCTGCACCCTCCCTCCTAGCTACGCCACTGTGGGAGTGAAACCCTGGTACCCCACCGCATCACACCCTCTCCATGCTCGTCCTTTTTATTTCATAGTGTCTTTGTCTGTATTATCATCATAAGTAATAAAGTATTTTGTGTAACGCTGGCATTTGTTTGAAACTTAAGAAGATTGTTTGGGCTGCATGTTTTCATAATCATGTTTCCAAGTTCATGAAAAAATATCCTTTTCCGGTCGGTAAATTCATGACACGTTTATCCATAACAGTACATGTCATCAAACATGTCATCAAACGTCGGAGCTTCCGCGCTTCGCGCGGGAGGGGGGAAACTCCCCCCTCCCTGCACCCTCCCCCCTAGGGAGCGCGCTTCGCGCGCTCATTAAGTGATTCACACGCTTCGCGTGCTCACTACCGCCCCACTAAAATGAAATCCTTTTGTTGGAAATGAGAGAAATAAAAGCTGAACTCAGCTGAAGTTGGAATTTAAGTCGAAAAAATGAAAAAGCTCCGTATCGTGAAGGGGGGGGGGGGGTACGCCGGCTCGGGCGCTACACTCCCTCAGGGTTGGTCGCTTCGCTTCTCGCAAAGATTGAGCCCCCCCAAATATTTTGGCTCATTACGCCACTGAGGAGA
>CM057166.1:15770591-15791807 GCA_029962745.1 Echinometra lucunter
CAAAAAGACACTCAAGGTGCGCGCGGAAAATGCATCGCATGATATCGATAGTCGCCAAAACCGACGCAAGAGCTAGAGCACCGTTGCAGGCTAGGCTCGTATGTAGTATTGCGCGTGCAATCAAATGTCCGTGAGAAATTCTGAGGCTCGATTTTTCCATTTTCAAACGTGTAATCAACTCGATCACACGTTTGAAAATTGAAATTTAAATTAAATGGCCACCAATATGATGTGATCTGACGTGGAAAAATGATATTGCATACAAAAAGACCAAGAAAATGATTCTTTGTAACTTTCAAAAAGGGGGGTGGGGCAGGCCCCCGCCCCCACTTTCAAAAGTGGTGGGGCCATTGGCCCCCCTGCCCCCCCCCCCCGGTTCCGCCGCCGCTGACCTCTACTACCGATCTGCTACAATCCCGCCCTCCTACCTTTGCTAGCCTCCTCCTACCTTTATCTCTCCCAACTCCTCTCCTACTTAAGGCTCCTATGCTTAACAGAATGGTAGTAGAGGTAGGGGCCGTAGCAGAGTAGACCTAGTCAAGGTGCACGGGATGACATGGTACTATAATATAGGAGGTATATGGAGTAGATAGGAGACTAGTATCCGCCTCTGGGAGGGGCCCAGAGTAGAAGTAGGATTGTACAGGCCTATAATAGGTAGGAATATAATATATTCCGGTATATGTAGGAGAATAATTATATATGAGTCTCGGGTGAACTTCGCTAAAGTTTCTCCTCCCGAGTCTTTTAATTCGTATACATTCATAACAATGGGGGAACACAATAAAAATTACTTTCGAAAAATCATCTCAAGTTGCCCTAAGTTGACTTTTCGAAAGTAGTTTTCGTGTTGTGTCCAATAGCCAAGATCATTAAAGATTCTTAATCTCGATCCACACTCATTTATGTTACCTGTTTATATGTTCGTTCATTATTATATTCTTACATGTTTTTATATTTTATATGTATGTTATTATGTATAATCGTCATGTGCAATTATGCACTTCTAAACTGATGAGTGAAATAAATGAAGGCTTAAATCTTAAATCTTGAATCTTGAATCTTCTCCTGCTATTTGGGATAGGTAGAATCGGCCTCCGGTGCGCCGTGCACGCCTTGCAACTTATTGACTGTAGTAAACAACAACAAAAACAAAACAAAACAAACAAACAAACAAACACTAACAAAAAAAAAAAGAAAGCATAATAGCTTCGGACATGATTCAAGAAAAACATACATTATGTAAATGACTTTCAAACGCTTACGGAATATTCTTAAAATCAATGCCAAAAATAAATTCAAATCAATCGACTCTTCTTCTACTTCTGCCTGTCTGTCTTTTTTTTTTTTTTAAATTTTGGTCAGAAACATATAAATATTGCAACCTCTTGCTTTTGGGATAATACCCCCAGTCCTCTCTTTCAAAATCCTTTATCAACCCCCGGGTATCAACCCTTTACACCTCCTGCATGGCATTCCTGGAAGCTTTTAACGAGTATTGATCAGGTAAAGCTACTTGTTCACTAAAATGATTATTCGCTATAAAATCGCAAGTTCAATCTCGTTAAGTGCAAATAAATGTACATGTATAACAATAAGCTGCTTTACGGCCGGAACGGGCTCTTGGTCGGGACTCAGGGTCGGTTTGGTCTGTGGTTTCTCCTCTAGCGCCACCTGTGTTGAGGAAGTGTTTGATTCTTCTGCACTAACTTTCTGGTGCCGACAGCCAAAAACTTTTCTGTATCACTATCAATCGGTTACAGTATTTCATGTCCATTTTTATTATTTTCAACATTAGCTCCCCGGGATTAGCTCACTCCTAATTTGACTGGAAATTGGAATGGAAATGGGTAAGTTGGGCATGAATGAAGAAAAAACGTTTAATTTCTTGAGACTGTCGAAAAAGTTCTATTCTAACTAAAGTAGATCTAGGCCTAGATCTAGATCTGGCAAACCCGGAGAATAGGGGACCGGAACGCGCGCGCATGCCATTTGTACTGTGCAGAGATCGCAGCATCAGCCGAAAGTCAGGGTATGTGACAAGTCCATGATCAAGTTCAAAATGACTTTAAAATATGTTTTAATCAAGTAATTATGTTCTAGTATATTACATTGTCCTCTCGGCTTTCAGATGTGTGATTATGTGGTGAAAATCATTTTGATTTTTGCCAGAAATGTTCTCAAAGTCACAAATGTTTCATCCATGAATCTTGTGCAGATCGTCCCCCTCGCCGCCGACTCTGCCGCTGCCACCGGCTGCATTTGTTTGCACACAAATGAAAATGTGCGCGCGTTGGGGAGCGTTTCATGAAGAGTTTTGTCGGTGAAAATCACCGACAAATGTTATAAGCTACTGAAAATACTCGCATCTGATTGGCTGAAAGCAAATTAGTCGGTGAAAACCACCGACTAATTGTTTCATGAAACGCCCCCCCAGGTCCCTATATTCTCCGGGGTTTGCCTAGATGTAGAGGTCTACCTGTTGTTAGGCCTAGTCTAACTTAGTATTGTATTTGTAGTAAGTTAAATATTATAAAACCAGGGATGGTGCAAGTCCCTGAGTCGATCTTTGAGGTCTGTAACACAAACTTTAACTTTAATAACAAGAAACTCTGGTAATTACTAGGTCTAGATCTAGACTGAAGAAGTTCACACCCCCTCGAACCCTAACAGTTAAACCTAATCCCAATCCTAATCCTAACCCTAATCCTAATCCTAACCCTAATCCTAATCCTAACCTTAATCCTAATCCTAAATTGGCAATATCATGTTTCAGGCCCCACCTCTAATATAGTTTGAATGTGGGGCTGATTCCCACCGAAAGTATTAGGTCTGCACTTTATTATTCGTTCAATTTGATCGATCATGAAACTCATTTTTACATTTTCACATTTTTAACATTACTCGATTGACCACTCCCTAATATATACTCGTGTTTACGGCCCCACCAAACGGGATTGTGAATTGATTATCACGGCAGTGGGGCTGATGGGCATCAGCCCCGCTGCTGTGTTAATCACGTTTGAATCCTGTTTGGTGGGGCCGTTAACACGAGTATATATACTGTGCTCGTCAGCCCCGATGCTGTATTAATCATATTTGAATCGCGTTTGGTGGGGCCGTTAACACGAGTATATATAAGAGAGTTTTAAAAGAAGATAATGATGATTAAACGTGATGATCGATCAACACATTCTTTTAAAAAAATTGTGAAAGTCCGTCATCTTCTATTTCTGTCCTAGTTAGCTGTGGTCTAAGTTAGGTCAGGAGAGATAATCGATCATGATGTATGTGGGCATCAGCCCCACTCACCATGCATTAATTGAGTGGGGCCTGAAACACGATTATGCCCCTAACCCTAATTTTGATCCTAATCCTAATCTTAATCCCAATCCTAATGCTAACCCTAAATTTTATGGAAATAATGAAGGGGGTGTGAATTTATTCAGTTTTGACTATTGTTGAGACATAAGGGGTTTTTACACCAGTTGGCAAAATTTTGTTTAGTCCCGGACTATTGGTGGTGTTAAGTGAGGCCTTAACCCCACCGATAGTACCAGACTTTCCTTAGCCCACTTTCTGTTTACACTGCTTTTTGCAAAAGTGGGCTAGCCCCACCGATAGTCCTGTGCGAGCACCACAGTTGTGGTGCCAAGCAAGCCAGTGTAAAAAGCAAGAAAAAATAGTCCGGGGTTAGCGACGAGACGAAGCCCAATGCCCATTGAGCAATCAGAAACGAACGCTTATCAGCATATCTAACGTAGAGCGCGCACAAAGCTAGCTAGCGGTAGCATAATGCTCAGACGTTCGCGCGGGGGATATCCTTGGCCGGCCTTCGGAAATAGTACGGCCCGGATTAAGAAAATGCAAGTGTAAACAGCCAGCTATTCCTTGGCCCGGGCTAAGCGCTTAGTACGGGACTTATGTAGCAAGTGTAAAAAGCAAAAACAGATAGTATGGGACTATGGAATGTCCCGTACTAAGGAAAGTACGGATACGGGATTAAGAAAGTCCAGTGTAAAAAGGGTATTAATGTCTTTAATGGAATGAATATCTAATGTCAACCTATTAAAAGGCCTCGGATTCACCTGAGCATCTAATACTCAACAGCACTCTTATTTTCCTTCCTCTTTTCCTGCTTCTGCCCCTATATTTTCATCATCGTTCTAATATTGAGTGCAGAGTTGAGTGAATCCAAAATGTTACATGATTTATCTTTAGAAATACATGTATGACAAGGAGGAAAAAAAAAAGAACAAGATGAGGTTTATTTTAGAAGAGAAAGAGGCTAAAAGAAGGTGATAGAGTTGGAAATAAATGAGTGAGGGAGGAGTGAAGGATGAGGGTTGGGATTTTTAAACAAAAACTTGAAAAAGCTAACAAGGTGATGATGAGTCGAGGGGCATGATTTTTGAGGAGAGGAGGAGAGAAGGATTGAACAGCAGCAGAAGAAGAAGAAGAAGAAGAGGAAGAAAAAAATAAAAAGGAGAGGAAGAAAAAAATGAATAAGGAGAAGATGAATAAGAAAAAAAGATGAATAAGAAGGAGAAGAAAGAAAAAGAAGATGAATAAAAAGATGATGAATAAGAAGAAAAAAAGAAAGAAGATGAATAAGAAGATGATGAATAAAAAGAAAAAAAAAAGAAAATGAAGATGAATAAGGAGAAGATGAATAAGGAGAAGAAAAAAGAAAAAAGAAGAAAAAAGATGAATAAGGAGGAGAAGATGAATAGGAAAAGAAGAAAAGAAAAGGAGAAAAGGAAGATGAAGGGGAAAAAGGATCAAAGAAACAGAGAAGAAAAGTGAATAAACAAAAAAATGGATTAAAAAAAAAAGGAGAGAGGAAGAAGAAAATAAGAGGAGGAAAAAAAAATAATAGTAGGAAGGAGAGGTGGGGGAGGAAGACCAGGAAGAGGACGAGGAAGAAGTGAAAATGGAAGGAAAAGGAGAGGGGGAGGAAGATGGGGAGGAAAGGGAGAAGAAGGAAATGGAGGAGGAAGAAGTAGTGCAAGAAAATTACATGCACATTTTGAAGACAAAATTGATGGTATTCATTGCCAGGTCATTTATGTTGTGATTAGAAGTCCTTCTTACGGATACTTAGTTACTTACATGTATGGAAGCTTCTGAACGCAGGCCTAAGCCTCTATATTCAGTGCAGGTTGTGTTGTTTTTACAGGTTGGCTGGATCATGATCAGCTTCAAACTCACACCTTACGGGTTCACTTCTGCAGTACTTGTCTAGTCCATTTTCAAAGGAAGAAGAACAAAAAAAAGACTTTGATTGCATGGATGTTTTGTCTGAAAGCCCTTTCCCCCATAAGTTACCTTGAGAAAAAAAAGAGTCTATGCATCACCCCATTGACTACTTAATTATTTCAATACCCCTGGCTTCGTGCAGGGAATGCCAGGTTCCAGTAGGTAACTGGTTAATGCTAATAATCAACAAAAGAAAGTCATATTTTATGTAGCATGATAATGTTTTGTGTTGAGGGAAGGAGAGTTAAGGACAGGAAATTGATAGGAGAACTAAAAGATTCAGTTTACTAAAAGTCTAGACGCAATATGGCGATATGCTTGAGGCTCTCTCTGATGAATACCTTCCTTTGAGGGATTGGTAAAAAGAGAGCAGCAAAATTGAATATTTTGTCATTTCATTTCTATTGGTCAAGTTGGTAGTTAATATACTGCTAGTAAAATGTATGAATACTCTGATAAATGACCCACTTTTGCTTGTTTTATTTTTCCTTCTGCTCTCTTTCTTTAGGATCCTTGCCCTATTCTTGAGAAATCTCTTGAACAGACCATGGATGTAAACATGAGCAAGGTCTAGAGTGCAAGCTGTGCTGGGGGATAACAGATTGTGCCTCTGACCTGGTTTAGTCGCGTGCTTGGAGCAAGCCAGCGTGTGTCTGCTGTTGACCCCTCTCCTGGCTGGCCTATCGATGTCATGGACACTGGTGTCTGAGAGTTTGAGCCCCGTTGTTCCTTCATGTCTGCACTCTCAAATTTGAATCTGCACAGTCGAGGTACCTATGTCTTCGTCATTCTCTATAATTGATTTAGCCCCTGTCTTTAAATTGCCAACATCTCTTGGACGTACTGGATTATAGTCCTTGGGGATACACTTTGGTCCACTTTTCTGGGACTTGTATAAAACTTGGGAGTGTATGCTGAAGACGGTTGCTGAAGGTAAGTTGGTTCTATCATTACTCCCAGGTTTGAACCTTCAGTGCAACAAATTGAATATTTCTCATGGTTCTGTGATGCATGTTATGACAAATTTTGCTACATTGTCAATTACTAAGACAAATCTGTTAAAACTGTTTTATAACTAATATCCGAGTCCATGGTCTCAATTTTCAATTAAATATGTTGGGAGTCGGCACGTTCCAGACTGCCTTTTTGTCTCCCTGTTGGCTCTGGCCACAATGATAAAATGTATTTTCCTTTTCCGTACTGTTTTTTCTTTTGTTTGGGGGATGGGGTTTCTTCCATGCAATTGTAAACCAAACACTAACCCCTCATTCCAACCCACCTACATGTATGCTAAAGCCTAAATTTCCACGTCTTTCAAAGCATACTGTACTGAATTTGCAATGTCTGAAGAAAATTGCTAATAGTTTATAGCTGTAAAAACCTATGAGCTAAAGTGGCCATGGAGATTTTAAACTCCATGAATTTTTCTCCATTTCAGTTTTCTATAAAGTTAGTGTTATTGCATTGATTGGTATTGTTTTCCAGATCTTCTGAGACAGCAGAATATGCGTGCAGTGGTGTTTTGTCTTATTTCCTGTTATTGTTATTTTTGGAAATCAACATATATCTAGTGTAAAAAAAAAGATCATGTGATGTGCAATGTTATGGCATTGTAGAAACCGCCTGGGAGATCCATTATGATTATTAAGTGGAAAAAAAAGGTGATAAAGAAAGATTTGTTAGAGGAATCATTGAAAAAGAAGTAAATGATGGACTGATCGAACATGATACTGGTAATCTATCCCATTGTAATAAGAGCTCATGAATAAAGTGTGTCTCTATTCTGCTGATTTCATGCTTGAATTCTTGTTTTCTGTTAGCCTTTGAATTTTCATATGGAAGTCTTTGAAACAATTACATGTATGCTGGAAAATGGGATCACTAGCTATTTAAATGGGGGGGGGGGGGGAATTGGACAACATGCCCCTCTGACATGCTATTTCTGACTGAAAAAGTATGTTACGGTACGCAAATCATTTTGCCTGCAGACAGGCCGATGTATAATCGGGCAAAAATTTGATGAGGAAAATTGCATTACCCCGATCCTGCCCCAGTCTCACAGTTTCCAGATCATATCTGAGATATAAATACATGCCTTGTGGACATATCCTCTATAACAGCAGACAATCTCTGTCATCGCCCAATAAAATCTTTCCAAGGTTTTATTTTGTGGTATATCTGCAGTCTGGTAATTTAAAGGAAGTATAGGAATTAGGATCAGAATAAAAAACAGAACGGCAAATAAATAGCCACAGTAGGTTAGGATTCAGGAAGTATCTTTAGTTAACTTGTTCAACACTAAGCCTGAGATAACCCGGGTTGGGGTCCATGGCAAATGCATGTTATACCAAAATTAAATCATGCTCAATGGGTTGATAGATTAATCCTGCCTTGCATTGATGTAAAGTGTACATGAATTTGAGTGAGCAAGAAATTTATAATTGATATGTTTTAGAAAATTTGGTTGTGCATTTCAATAGACTGAAGCAAATTTCCTTGTTTTTTATATTCATTTTGTTGCAGTCATCTCTAAAATCTCTTTATGAATTGGAGTTGGTGATAGTTGGTGAAAATTAAAAAAAAAGAAAATGTATAAAACACGATAGAGTTTGATCAGATCTGGGAGGATGTGAGAGCCTGGGTGAAAGATAATTTGTGAACTTTTTTATCTTATTTTTCAAGTTGGTTTGGAAGAATATCATTCATATTAGAAATATCCCTTGACAAGAATCACTCCTCAAATGCCCTCATATTCGAAAAAAGAAAAGAAACGCCTCAAGTTTGTTTGGCCCAAACATTTGTGTCCATAGGCCCATATAACAATTTCTGCATGAAGTGCATCTGCTTATCAACAAGACTGCGTTAATTATCATTGTGATGATTGTAAAACATCAGGGTATAAAGCTGCAGTGCTAATTTAGTAATTGATCGGCCTTTCTCAACTTGCTTAGAATTTCATGATGTCGCATGACCACTTACCTTTAATGTTATTGAAATATTTATACACTTTTCTAATTATACTCTTGGTGAATGCCTATGGTTTATGACTTAATGGAAGATGTGTTTGACCTTAGAATGTGAAAGCCTTGAGAGATGCGGCAAAGCCTCTAAATCATGACACATTAGAGGAAATATGTAATGGGATATACGGTAATGTGACCTCCCTCATTCACAGAAAAGTATGGAGTTAAATGTCATTGCTGCATTCAAGTCCTGTGTAATGGAGAGAAACACAAAGTTTTAGATGTCTGTAAAAGCTAGTAAGAGGAATAGCATTGTGTTTCTGCTATCAAGGACTGTCATTGTGATCATGGGAGAAAAAAATTTGAAGAGTTTTTATCATGGTAATGATGAGGCAAAACTCTTGCATATGAAGACTACTTTGAAAGGCAGGCACTGTGTACACAATGCATCAGGTATCATATTATTAGTCAAATTCAAGCCTCGGTTACTTTTTTCATTGCCGAATTACATGTAGATGTGGAATATTTGAATTGAATGGTTTATTTGGATAAAAACAATGAGATATTGAAAAAAGAAAACATTCACAGCAGTAGTCAAATGACTGAATTGCCGGGAACATAACAAAATAACATTGAAATGGTGCATCACAAAGATTTACATCATTAAAACAATCAAACAAAGATAATCGTTTTGTATGGATAAAAGTTGACAAAAAGAAACTCTACAATGCATCTCTATTTCTTTTAGGTATAAGAGGATATTCTGATTCCTGAGTCCAAACATACCGGTAATGCAATTTTCAAGTTCTAGGATGAGATTTTCACCCTCCCTCCTTTCGAGGAAAAGTTATCAGACAGTATACATGTCAGCCTATATAGGCCTACCAAAGAAGTGAATGACATTATGAGTTGCTCCAGTGAAGACCACATGTAAATAAAAGCAGAAAAATTGTGGTTGCTACCTCATCTGGACATTTCCTGTAACTCATCAATAACTTCTACCCCCGTCTTTGATAGCATTGTCTGGAATTAATGTCAGGCCCGACAGAACCGATCTCTCCCTGATTACTCATACAAGTGCATGGATGTTACAAAGAAAAGGGCTATTTATACGCTCAGAGTAAACAAGATTTGGGAGCCTTCTTTTGAGCACTTCTACTTCTATGACATCTTTTATGAATAATATGATTTGAATCATTCATTTGATTCAGATGAGGTTTATTTGGTTTGTTTTGTCTTTACATTATGTATTTTGTTCAGGCACTCCTTAGAATAGCAATATTTCACATTTTGATCAGGCAATTTCCCCTGAATCCAAATGTAGCTGTATACACTTAACTATTGATGTTTTTTAAAATTTGTTCTATCCCATTAATTTGTCAGGACTGATCCCATCTGATGAGCAAATGCAGTTTTTACTCTTTTTCAGACCTTTCTCAGGTTATGTGGAGGTACAAAATGACGCGCGTGGAACATAAAATGCATATTATTATTTTGCTTGTGTTCTGGACATGTGCCATTCCTATGTGACCTAAGTATTTTTCATAAAGCAGTATTTAGTTGGCTTTAGACAAAGCACAACTGACTCTTGTTGCAATTTTTGACTTTAAAAGGGCTGCTTGCAATGTGAAATAAAAGTCATCTGCAGGACTTTATAACTATAAGGTGATTTCAAACTCTTTCGTCATTGTTTCATGACACATGCTTATTGTTGAATTGTCTGCATGGCTGAAACTTGACAGAATGACTTGGAATTGCTCCAATTCATTGATGAGATTAATTTTCAGACAATTACTGCTGACAATGTGTAGTCACCTCAATGGTTCATATCCAGTTTGAATGCCAAGCAGCTGGGACATTAGTGTACCGGTACATGTAAAATTTGTCTTTCACATTGTCTGTCTCCATATATGCGACTTTTTCAACCACAGATATGTGATCTAGTGGTTAGGTTACCTGTATTAGACTTGGATTATATGATCATGGTTTTAATCCCAATTATAAAAGGATTTACACATTAATCTCTGTTTGACTCTCTGTGCAGTTAAGAAATATACATATATAGGAGTACTCACCAGGGATTCCAGGGAATGGAGATGGTGCACATATTGTGTTCATGTGACTATTCTGTGTATACACTCTTCAGCCGATGTAAGGTTTGTAGCCTTGGAATGACAAAGAATAGGACACTGTAGTGTACATGTATATCGCAATTCAGGTCCTAGATCATATCATATGGTGTGAAATAGATTAATTAATAGATCTTGAAGCAAAAACTACATTTTTTTTCATCAGTTCTATTTGAATCAATATATATATAGATTTACAATGTACATGTATATAGATTTGCTGTTTCTTTCCCAGAAATTTACAAAGGACTTAATTTGAATATCAAGGTAGTAAGATTGTTGCTACACATGCACATTTACCTTGCTACTTTGATACTCACGCTATGTCCTTTGAAATGGTAACATGATTGTTGACATGATTTTCAGTAATTTTGAACACATCTCTTGACTTCTCACAGAATGGCAAGTGTAAACATGCCTTCATTGAATAGAGTGTGTGAGCAGGGCACAGGATCCGAGATCTAATTAGCTGGTATTAATAATGCCAATATCAAAGATCCCTATCTAGGTCAGGGTCATGGAGGGAAAGCACTATCGCAAGAAGAAATATGTTGCTTTTAATGCTGTCAGAAATGTTATATCCGATGCCTGGGATTTAAAATAAGGAGGTTTGAGCCTGATATATGAAGCTTCTAAGAATGGGAGGATTGCAGAATTCTACATTCTGTCTCATTGTTCAAGTTAAAAAAAAAAAAAAAAAATGCCTTAGAATGGATGGGGAAATGAAAACAAAAAAGACTTGAGCAAAGTCAATATGTGGATCGCCATTTCATTGTTGTGCCTTTTCATTGCTGTGCCTTTCTAGTGTTGTATGTTTGTAGGAAGAAGAAAGACTTTTAAAAAGTATTAATTTTCAGCAAGAAATTTTAATATAGTTTTTTGTTGGTTTCTTAGCATAATAACAATGTTATCCATATTCCTGTCTCAAGTGAAATAATTTCACTGATTTTGTGAGTTTTAAAGTCGTAGAACTTCATGCTATTAAAGTGGAAAGTCAGTGATAAATCTGTCATCCGATTTTTATTATGTTCCTTTTGTTGACTTAGGCCCCTCTTGGTATAAATTTATCTATCATCAGACAGACAGATGAACAAGACACACTACCTATTAGAAGAACTATACCTATGTGTTTGCCTTTAATAACATGGCTACTGTTGTTAATTTCCAATTTTATCGAGATCCATAAAGGGGAGTATAGTTCCTCTCTGTAATGGATAAAGGAAGAAGTAAGCACCGATTTGGACATTGTTAGCCAACGGTCTGTCGTCCACTGACCATAATCTTGTCTGGGAACACAAAGTCATGGAAGTCATCCAAGGGTGAAGTAGTCTGAAAGCCAGGTGGAATGTGTTCTCATTTCTCTCACTGAAATTGAGTTTAGAATTTACTTTCACTGTGAGGTAGTGAGCAGAGATATGAAATATTGTTGATTCACAGCATTTTATTTTGATTCTTGCTTGATGCAAGGCTAAAGGTGAATGGCCAGTAGGTTTTCGGCGTTAGTTGTGGCCTTTCCTTTCTCCCCTCGAAACATCCCCCATCCACTCTTCCTTTTTTTCACACCTGTTGAAAATCTTTCAGCAACCAGTTTACAGGCAGTTTCAGTTTGGATTTTCTTTTTATTCTTACAGACAGTAACAGAGTAATATAAACAAGTGAAATAAATGAATACAAATTGTTTAAAGTGTTTTATCTCTATTTTACAAGAAACTGAACAGCTGCTCAAGAAATAGATACCTGTATGTTTCACTTACTTCACATATAAGGCAATATTGCGATGGTATTATCATATTCAGGTTCAATTCTCTGTTGGATCACTTATTTAAAGCGTGTAATTCTTTGTTTCATATTCTGCTTAGTAGACATTTCTGCATACCTGTTATGTTTGGAAAAAAGATAGAGTATGAGATAGGCAGACAGAAAGAGCTGGGCAAATATAGAAAGGGGGAGAGAGAGTGAGAAATGGAGAAACAGGAACGGCACTGCAGACAAATACAACCATAAAAAAAGGGGATAACAATAGAATGCCTTTCTTGTTGAATCCCAGTAGAGTTACACCTGAGGAGGAGCAGACTAGGATATTCCTGACCAAATTCTTTCTCCAGTCTGGCCACCTTGCCTTCCGGCACCCCTTTCCTTCAGAAGTGCTCTCCAACCGCAGTCCTCCTTCCTTCCCTCAGCAGATGTTTTGCAGTACCTCACAACCAAGTTGGTGATACTTAGCAGAGAGAAACAAAAAGAAAAACTCAAATGCTTACTAATGTTACTGAAAAAGTGAATAACAATAGACACTTTCTTGTTTAATCCCAGTAGAATACTAGCTCAGGAGTAGTCCAGGATATTTCTGAAAAAGTTCTTTCTCCAGTCTGGTCACTTTACCTTCCTGCACCTCTTAAAGACATTGGTTAACATTGTTATGATTTAAAAAAATCTTGTTTTGTTACTTGAAAATGGGATAAACATAAGGTTATAGTGTAAAAATACCAGTCTGAAAGTTTCAAAGTATAATATCCACAGGAAGTATTTTTAAATATCAAAAATGTGAACCAATGTTTGAAAAATATACAAGGGTCGGTTGCACAGAATAGACATAAGGAGTGCGCATGCGCGTGTGACTCACCTTACCGTACTATGTGTACTGGCGAATCATGCAGCGGGAGGCACATAACGGCATTTTCAAATTTAAGCAAAGTGGTCCTCTTAGTGATTGTCTCGTGAGACGAAGGATAACTTACACTTTTTCATTCCAAATTATGGTTGGTTTCAGGGTTTTTTAGTACAAATACAAATACTCGTACACATGTTTCATCTTAGTTTGAGAATTTTTTAAATCAGCTACTCACAAAGTTAGCCAATGCCTTTAAGTTCTCTCCAACTGCAATCCTCCAGATGTTGTAACACCTTGCTGGCAGTACTTAAAGGTAAAGTGTCTGCCATTTGCAAGCCATAAGACATACAATGTAGAACAAAAAAAAAATGAGTCTAGACCCCGGGGGGGGGGGGGGGCACTCAGTATATAATGCATGGTGGGTATGTGCTGCGGAGAAGACCCCCATTTTTACACTCAAATTTCCGTTCCAAAGCATAGCATTTTTATCTTTTTGATAAAAAGAACAAAGAAAACCATTCCAAAGCATAGCATTTTCTTCTTATTGAGAAAAAAGAAGAAAGAAATCCGTTCCAAAGCTTTGCAAAGTTTTCGTTACGCTGTTCCGGCTGCATTGATCCGCTACAATGAGCTGCATTTTTGGTGAAAAGCGGCCTGCAGAGCGCTGTCCGACCATTGCCTCTGCGCGAGCGCACCCGGTGACCGTGCTGCCGGGCTAGCTGCATGCATGTATGCCCGTTCCATAGGGATACATACGCACTCACACGCAGGCGAACCGTTCCAAAGACCCCCGTTTTCACAAACATTTGTAGTTCCGAAGCCTGTCCCGAAGACCCTCCTTTTCACAATAAGTCTGTTCCAAAGCCCCTGTTTTTTGTCTCGCCTGCAGCACATACCTACCCCTTTTGGGGTCGAGTTCCCCCCCCCCCCCCCCCCCGGGGTCTAGACTATTATGGGATAGAAGATTAGAATAAGCATTTGGAGAACAATGACTAAAAATCAATTCAGGGTATTAAGTGTAGATAGCAGTACTTATCAGGACAGTGAAAAGTTCCTAAGTGAAACATTAAAAAAAATATTGAAAATTTTATTATACAGGGTCACAGGTTCCATAGTGATTTTGCCGATGTGGCTATATCCAAAGATATAAAAAAGGGCAATATTCTCTGTTTGGATATTAAGAACCCCCCCTGCTATATTCAAGCCTTTTTTTTTTGGGGGGGGGGGTTGAACATGTCCAGGCTTTGAGGAGTTGGGGTTCTGGTAGAAGATACATGTAGCAGACCAAAATATTCCAGTAGCTTGTATGTGTCTGCAAGTAAAGTTGTACATTCACTTTAAAGGGTGATCCTGCATTATTGTAATAGTAAAAATGTAGTGGCACCAAAAGATGCATACCAAAGTCTGTATTGTTTGCATTCTATACACGTTATTTTGTGCAACTCCGTTCCACTAAAAGCCACCTTAACATTTGGACAATATTATTACTCGATCTTTGCGTTCCAGTCATAAAATTCGCAGCCCGTGACGCGAAATTCATGACCCTTGACGTGAAGTTCAGGACCTGGGATGCGAAATTCAGGACCTGGGATGCAAAATTCATGACCTGTGACGCGAAGTTCAGGACCTGGAATGTGAAATTCATGACCTGGGATGTGAAATTCATGACCCGGGATGCGAAATTCACGTTGCCCATGACTTGTTGTTGAGCGTACTTCAGGACCACCATAGACAAGAGTGAGTTCTCCTAGGTAGCAGACTGGTCATCCTAGACCATACTGACACTTGATAAAAACTGACAGTAATTCCCCCTGTCCACAGCTCGAAGGAAGTATGGGTAAAGGTCATCAGGGAATTGCAAGTTTAGCTGATTCATATGGAATCATTCCTGAAGTTTATTATAAAGATGTACATGTACTTCGATTGCTAGCTTGCAGATACACTATTTATCATCTAAATACCATGTCATTTTACCATGGATTTACAGTGCTGGCAAAGTTTTCAATTAAAAAGTATAACTGTAGTAAACATACTTGAGTATTCGTGATATTAATTCTTATCTACTTTCTTTTTCTAGTGAAATATGCTCCATACATTACATACTTTTGGCACTTCAAATATTTTTCAGTTTCAGTTCATGGATTTTTTTTCCTCCTTAAATAAAGATGTGGTATGTGATTAATTGCTTTTTAAATTTCTTTCTTCTCATATTGCAAGCTGAGGTTTAGCTGACCTGGATACACTTCTGGGGCTTTCCTTCAGTTTCTGTTTAAGCATTTGTTAATCTTCATATTTAAGTGAAAGATCTGTAGAGTTATGTGATCACCAAAAGCTATTAGAATGAGAGTATTCAGTTTTCACCTGGTTGATCATCATCTTTTTAATACTGCGTTCCTGAAGGGACTAGACATGTATCCCTTGATCAAGTCATGATCATTTGATTGTCGGTGATTGTCTGTGGGATACTGGAAATGCAAGAAATATTAAACTTTTTGAAAAGTCCACCGAACTGAAAATTGGCAATTACACTGCACATGTTTGGTAAATAAAACATCATTGTTTTTACGAACCGGCGAATCCGTGTGCGATGCGCTGAAACATGAAAAGGATGGAAAATGCATTTGTAGATTTAAGTGTTCTTAAATAACGGAATTTCCTTTCTTTGCATAATATCACGTATCGAAAAATACATTAAAAGAAAGCTTATAACTTTGATTTTAGAATGGTGTATATTCATTACTATGTTCATTAGTACAGAATAAGGAAGCACTGGCCATTCAAACACGATTCGACAGTTTGTAAAAATGTTTTCTCCAACGCACATTTCTGCGCATGTGTGTGCATAATGGATTTATCGTGTTCATAAAAACGTTGACGACTCGAAGCGTAAGATATCCATGAATGTTGGACTTTCTGATTTTCTTGACATTTGCATCCTTTGTGAATGGTCCACGTGCCCCAACCTTAAGGGGGGGGGGGAGGGAGAGCTGTCATAAAGGCGATGCTTTGGATTTGAAGATTGTCTCTAAAGAGGTCTTCCACCCAATAATTTCCTGTGTGGGTTTCATAGGAAGTGGATGACACAGATCAATTTGGTAGGCATGCCATTTCCTCCCTCATTCACTGAGCTATTCCCATTGAGAACATATTTAACCCTTCCAGTTTTAGGGATGCTTGAGGTCTAAGGTGGAGGTGGAAAATGAATTTAGAGTTTTCTGGATCTTTTGATTTCACTTTGAAAGTTTATCTTAGTACAAATGTCTCCTAAAAAGGATTACTCTTCAAGTGCCCTCATGTTTGAAATATGAGAAATAGCTCAAGCTTTCGGCCTCGAAGATTTGTGTGTAGTCCAATATATACGCATTTCTGTGAGCAGTGCGTGTGCTTTTCAAGAAGATTCAGTGGATTTTGTATCACTGTGATGATTTAAAAACTTGATGGTATCACCAATTTTATGTACTATTTAATTATCTTCCCCCAAGTGCTTTGAAAACAGTTGTAACGGCCACATGACCAGAACTCGAGTAAATCTTTAACTGATTGGCTGATAAGGCCAGACCATACAGTGAATGGCAGTGGGGTTGTAAGGGTTTATCATTGTAATGTACAGGTAGACTGGGTTGTAAGGGTTTATCATTGCAATGTACAGGTAGACAGGTACAGTATAAAGAAGGTCAGGTCTTCTTTATAGGCAGTCTATAATTCTATTTTCAATTGTATCCTGGAAAGGAAAGTTTTATTTTTATTAACTAAAGGCTGCCCTCATCTTATGGTGCCCCCATATTTCTACTGTATCACAATTACTTTCCAAAAGAAAAAAAAAAAGAAAAGAAATATCATTCCTACCATAATGTTCATTGTTTGTCTTGGTAGAAACTGTACTTTTTGGTTTCGCTTTCATACTTTCGAATTCATGAGTCTTTAGGTGCTTTCACACTTACCCAATCAGGAAAAATACCTGGTATTTTGCCAGTGTGAATCAAAAGTACTTGTAATATCCCTGTAGAAAAATACCTGCAGTTAAGTAGGCGCTTTCTCAAATTACGCCTACTTTCTCCAAGCTTGCAGGGATATTTACAATGTGAAAGCAAATTCAAAAGAACTTCTATCCTAGCGAACAAAGCTCATAACTATGAGAACTTTTCCGTAGAGGTCTGGTTCGGGGAGCTGTGAATGCACAAAATAATTATTGGGTATTTTGGGGCCTGAAAAGCTTCTCATAATTTATGGATATTTTTCCTGATCGGGTAGGTGTGAAAGCGCCTTATGGTGATATCAACCTTCTTATATCTCCTTCTTATAATAACCATTATATGTAAAGTTCAGGAACGCCTAAGAATACGCCATAGTGTTATATTAACGGGCTCTGAACGGGCACACAATGTGAAGCTTGAGCTCGTCTGAGAAGTGAGACTAGCAATGTATAAATTTCATAAAGAACGCATGCTCGGCAAGAGCTTCTCGTGGCTCGATCGGATGGATGGCTGTTCTATGAATGAAAGGTCTCGAGTTTGATTCCCACTCTCGTCAATATCATATTTTTGGAGTTTATTCCGTCAGAAATAGTTAAAGTATCACAGCTGTCACAACTGCTTAATTGTGGTTTAACACTATGGCGTATTCTTCGGCGTTCGTGTATTCTACGTATAATGGTTATTATAAGACGATGGCTGGGTTGGGTGAAGTTGAGGAAGAAAAACAGTCTTTCCTCAAGTGATCAAAGACATTTAACTAGATAATAGGCCCCATGACAAGACTGGTTAGAACCAGATGGATGTGCAGTCCCTTTAATGATGAGTCTGAGAGAGAACATTCTTCCTGTGAATGTACATATCTCTCAAGATTCATTCTAAGTATGTGACCTTTGTTGATTTCCTATGTGAATTAAGCTGGAAGTGATCACTTGGATCTGATTCATGATAACTCTTAAGGCTTGTCTTCATGAGACCAAAAAAGATCAAGCTTGATATTCTAGACCGATCAACACTTCTTGAAATATAGTCTGAATGCCCCCTGTTTCCATGAGCCCGAGTTGAGTGATACCTGCTCACTGAAAAAAAAAGTATCAGCTTGAGCTTCGGTGTATCATCGTCTGAGGGTGTCTCCACAGGTAAATTAGCCTGCTTTTGGCAAAATGGTGGTACCTTGCTTATTACAGCAGAATGAAGGCTTTAAAAAATCTAAAGTGCAAGGATGATATAACATGCTATGTGTCTTCACTATGGATTAGTGTGACCAGTTGATTTCCAAGAATTTATTTTAGAAACTCAGGATAATGAAAGCAGGCCGATATTTTGTCTTTTGAGAGCTAGAAAGTTATTACTTCTACATAAAGGGATATGAGTTTACATCTTTCTAGCTCTGAAACATCCACGGAAGAACGCAGTATAGGAAATGATCTATCATCCTCTTACTACTCTCAAAGTGGAATTAATTATGAAAAATTCTAAATATTCCTTCCCAGTTCATTTATGATTCCAGTTACTACACTTCTAGAAAAATGTAATTAGAACCTTCAGAAAGAGGGTTATATAAAGTGTTCTTTATATTTTCAAGAACCCCCAAAGATTCCTTATACAACAGTAAGGGTTCTAATAAACTTTAGTACAGAAATGATATCTAAAATTTTCTGGTAGAATTAAAGTTTGTATAAAGCTGTTTACGAGCCTTTTCAGTAACCATGTATGGAGTCTTACATGTAAGGAGCAAAATATACCTTATATTAGCTAGGCCTCAGAGTAGTTACATAGATCAATGCTGCATTATAAGTAGTATATTAATTATTATTCTTAATTTATTTTTGTTGTTGTCACTTTTTAATGGAACAGGGTGTATGGATATGTGGGTATATGTGTGTGTAATTGGGTTTTTACAGTCCTGTATCAGTCCAATATGATTAGTCACGCCCGGGACCGACCTTCAACGTCACCATCCGAAAGACGTGACTCGGGCTCGAACCTGGATCCTTTCAGAATCAGTGTGTAAGCAAAGACAAAGAGCTAACTGCTGAGGTTACCGCTAGACCAATTCCTGCTCCCCATAGAGCAGACCAGCTCCTTCTCCTCCTCCCCCCTTCTCTCCTGCTCCCCCTGGAATGTAGAAAATAAACTTGAAACTTTAATTGTCCAAGGTACATTAACTGCATCAATTTAGACTGCGACTATTATTCTCTTTCCTCCTTTTTTTTTATTGAGTTGAACAGTACTAATTCTCAAGGACCACTTTGAGAAACCTGAAGGGTTATTGGCTTGAAAAGTTTTTCTTCCAGAGAGAGATAGAGAGAAAAAAAAAAGAAGATATTCTGAAGTTTGTTCACATGAAAATTGTATGAAGGGTTAGGGGAGAGTTGGCATTTGCAGATGGGTGAACAGCTGTAATACAGTGTTTGTAAATTGGTGGACTGATTGGAGGGGGGTGGTGCACTACTGCTGCCCCATGCCTATCTTCCAGAAACAAAAACAGGAACAGATATGAGAGAGATCTTCTGCACAGTATAAAGAGTGGAACAAATTACTAAAAACCAAGAAAGTTACTTATGGAAGGGGATGAAATAAAACTTTTTCAAATCAGTGCAAATGGAAGTATTTAGATACTGGAAAGTGCATGTACAGTATATTAGTGAGGTGTTAGGGCGTAGTTAGCATTTGCAGATGGGTATTGAATAGGTACGACTAACATCCAGACACAAAAATCATCCAGGAACATAATGATATGAGAGAATTTTTTTTGCCTGATAATGATTATGCAAATGACTATAATTGGCAAAGTTTGTTTTCTAAAAGACATTTTATGCAAGATTTCAAAGTGAAGTACAAACTTGTATGTACATGTATATCTAGGGGGATTATGGTAGAGCTGTCATTTGGAGTTGGGTGTTAACTCTTCCCAGCTAATCCTGCCGGAGAGCAATACTGTTTTGAATAGAAGGTGATAATGGGTACTTAACAGGCACTTAATGCTGATAAGTCAAGGGAGGTTAATCCTCTTAACAGCCTCTTAACTGCCTCTTAACTGGTCTTAAACCCATTGGGGTTTGTAAAGCTGGGGTCAAATGTCCACCCCTTTCAGCCTCTTGTCTGATGTGGGTTTATTAAAGTCAAGTGGAAAATTTGAGATTTTTATTTTCTTCATAAGGCAGCACACATATTTGTTTTGAGTGGTCATGTCTCTGAATTGTCCTTTTTCTTTTAACAGGAAGATTCAAAATTAATGCAGGAGCAATATTTCATAATTTTATAATTCTCCAATTGATTGATGTTATTTGTGAATATATAAGTAGGCCTACATAGTAATTTGAATGACCCTATTTTGTATGATTTTTTTGTTAAAGAGTGAGCAAGAGAGAGAGAGAGAGAGAGAGAGAGAGAGAGAGAGAGAGAGAGAGAGAGAGAGAGATGAAGGAAGAGGGGGGGGGGGAAAGAATGTAATTGAAAATGTTACATGTACTGTATCATGGAAACTTGTACATAATAAATTCTGAACATGAAATTAATTTGAAACTACATTTTTTTAATACTTTCCCTTGGTACTCAAAGTACTTGTAGAACCAAGAATATACTGAATTAAGTCAATCTTCTTCATTATTCTTGGAGTAACTGAATTGTAGATGGATCATGGATGTGTGATATGTTTGTATAGATCTGTATTATTAAAGCTAAAAACAACTAATTTTTGCCATTCATGCGAAAAATGGCAGCTCCTGTCTGCTAGTTAGACATGTTTTAGCATCAGCTTGAATTCCAAGTTGTCACTTGGAATGATTATTTCTAGTAAATGGCACATACTCCATCAGGGTTGATAGTGATATCAGATTCTACATTTCATTGCACCTGAATACACTTCATGAAATATTAAGGGGGGGGGGGGGAATGGCAGAGGGGTGGGTGGTGGAGGAGGGTGGGGTTTGGGACTGTGGCCCTTGAATTTTGCATACAATTTCATATGATTGTCACAAAATTATATTTATTTTTCCAGTTCAGAAATAAATTTTAAAAGGGGGTCCTTTAATTGTGCTGGGGGTGGGGGGGGGGGTGTATTTCATCCAATACTAGGCCAATTTATACTTACCAGCCTGGCCTTCTTTTCATCTCTTTCACAACAAAATTTTTGTTGCATTCTGTGAAAATTGAGAATAATCCAATATGTACGGATTTAAATAAATAAAATTTGAAACTTGATACTTGAAACTTCACTTTCACTTTTCTTGGTGGTGTTTGGGACTGTGGCCCTTGAATTTTGCATGCAATTTCATGTGATT
>CM057166.1:15792307-15840805 GCA_029962745.1 Echinometra lucunter
TTTTGTATGCAATTTCATATGATTGTCACAAAATAATATTATGTATTTTTCCAGTTCAGAAAGAAATTTTTAAAAGGGGGTCCTTTAATTGTGCTAGGGATGGGGGCGAGTATTTCATCAAATACTAGGCCAGTTTATACTTACCAGCCTGGCCTTCTTTTCATCTCTTTCACAACAAAATTTTTGTTGCATTCTGTGAAAATTGAGAATGATCCAATATGTATGGATTTAAATAAATAAAATTTGAAACTTGATACTTGAAACTTCTCTTTCACTTTTCTTAGTGGTGTTTGGGACTGTGGCCCTTGAATTTTGTGTGCAATTTCATGTGATTGTCACAAAATAATATTATGTATTTTTCCAGTTCAGAAAGAAATTTTAAATGCTGGGGGTGGGTGGGGGGTGTATTTCATCCAATACTAGGCCAGTTTATACTTACCAGCCTGGCCTCCTTTTCATCTCTTTCACAACAAAAATTTTGTTGCATTCTGTGAAAATTGAGAATAATCCAGTATGTATGGATTTAAATCAATAAAAATTTGAAACTGATACTTGAAACTTCACTTTCACTTTTCTTTCCTTTTTGGAGCTTGTGAAAGTGAAAAAGAATTAAATATGAGCAATTGTTATAACTATATACAGCACTATGATCAGACGCTAGCATGCAGTAGACATTGCAATGTCTTATTAGCTTGCTGATACATGCCATAATGAAATGAATTACAGGTATTCAACCTATAGCCTCAGCATTGAATTACTGTAATGCATCCATTGTTGTTTTGTTAATATTTTGTTAAGCCCACTATTTTGTACATGTATATTATACCTCTGTAATACCTTTTTTCTTTCCTGTGGAAATGAATGAGTATGTATTTTTTAAATGATAATTTGTGAAATTTGGGGCTTGAATAACAAGGGCTACTCCTTTTAATTCTTCTCTTCTAATTCTTTACCATTTTTCTCAAACTTGTAAATTTATAAAAATAACTCATATATATTTTTCAATGTCATGTCACACTTTATTCAGTTAATTAGTCTATATTGTCTAGTCTGTTAAGTCAGTATTTATGTTTTTTCTTCCACTGTAAGAAAATATGTTATATTGAATGGTATGTGGTAATGTCTCAAGCATCAAAGTGATATTGCCATACCTCTCTGTGTTTCTTTAATAGGGAGCTTTAGATACACGACGCAGCTCAGACGACGCGGTATCGTGGCAAAAATGTTGTTGTGCGCATGCCCGAGACAGCTCTTTTCCAGTCCATCCTGCGTCATCTGTTTTACACGACGGTTCTGGGGCCAGTTTACTGTCCTCCCCAATACACGACGCGAAACCTTTGTTGACCCTTTTTTATGACGTAACAATGGTTCATATTTGAGCGCGTGTGCTTTGTTTGATTACTGCGCGCATACGCGTCCTCCCCAATACGCGACGCAAGACCCTGTTTTATGACGTAACAATGGTTCACATCAGGTTCACATCTGAGCAGGTGCGCTTTGTCTGATTGTACTGCGTCTTCCCCAAATCTAAAGCCTCTTTGCAACATGACGCGAGCAAAGAGGAGAACGTATAAGTCAACTCAGCAAGATACCGCGTCGTTTGAGCTGCGTCGCGTATCTAAAGCTCCCTAATATTTACTGGGGGTGTTTCATAAAGCTGTTTGTAAAGTTAGGAAAGACTTTATGAATGACCTGAATATGGCAAGGCAAATGAGATTCTTAATCATTATGAATCGTATCAGCTAATGGTGAAATATACAGATGTAGATTAACATTACTGTTATTTAGAAACATTCTTATTGCGAAGTATATTTTTGGCCACAATTTGATTGAGATATGGGAAATTCAGTCACACTTTGTTAAAACGTCAGGAAAAACTTTGGGCATCGCATTTGGTCCTTCATATTCAAGTTGTTTGAATGCGTAACTTTACAAACAGCTTTATGAAACGGCCCCCCCCCCAGTATAATTTTAAATGTATAATGATTATGATTTCCTTCTTTGTCTATTTCCCCACTGTTTGTTCCTGACATGATCATGCTATATCATGTGTTGAACCATGCAGAATTGAATAAATGAATAAAGTTGCCAAGTTGATAGCATCAAGGAGATCCTTTGTGAGCTACTGATTAAAGACTTGTTCAGATATGATGCGACAACCCCCTTGAATTTTAGTGTTCAGATATGGAGCAGCAAACCATGCCACTTATGTTTAATGAACAAGCATTAACGCATCACTGCTTGAATAAAAGAGATTTTTGTTAAAAGTTGTGCAGACGAACTCATGACATCATATTTTGCACTAATTTGATTGGTTTACAGCTTTGCACCGAGAGGCAAAAAATATGCCTCTTGCCTTGGCGTTTTTTATTTGCTGCCTCATGTCCCATTCACTTACTGCACTAAAAACGGCAGGGGGCTTGTCGCGTCATATCTGAATGAGCCTTAAAGCGATTGCTTTTCATGCAGTGTGAACATGACGGATGCCTGCATCCCATCACCTTAACAAAGGACTTGAGACTGTGGCAGTAAACGATTGTCTCTTGAAACACGATAGTTTGAAAGTGGTGAACCTCTGATCACAGGCATCGAACAAAAACCCTCACAGTCTCCTGGAAGTGGGTTTTGGGGGTCGGTGCTTTAATGGTCCTCAGTGGTGTTTTCATTATAATGAATGCTGTGACTTGCTGCATCACCATTCAGGGAGGTTTTGATGGGATTAAAAGGAAGAATGGTGGAAAACTGCTGTTCGGCAAGTCAATTTCAGGACTGGAGTGAAAATGTGCAATCACCATGGCAACGGAAGGTGCAGTGAGGGATTGGAAGAGCTGGCAGGAGGAAATTGAGAGGAGGGAAATGTACATTTGTAAAGTATAAGAGCCTTGAAGATGTTTAATGAAGACATGTGGGCAAAGGATTCAGATTAAAGATGAAATTGAAGTATTCCAGGTGGGATGAAAGTGAGAGAGAGAGAAAGAGAGAGATAGAGAGAGAGGGAGGGAGGGAGGGAGGGAGGGAGAGAGAGAGAGGGGGAGGGAGAGCAGTTGTGATGGAGTGGAAAATTTCAAATTGGAAAAAGTGTTTTCAATAGTTTCTGACAGCTGAGGAAAATGCTGCTTTTTAAAGTTTTTGACAAAGTGATCTTGGCACCAACATGAGCTATGGCCTTTGAATTTGCATAAGTGTTTTCATTAGTTTCTGACAGCTCTGGAAAAAATTTCAGCTTATAAGTTTTTGACAAATTGATCTTGGCACCAACTTGAGCTAAAAGCCTGTTAACCTGCCATTTCACTGTGCATTTGGATAAGATGTAAGGTGTACATGTATATTGAGGTTATCAAAAAGAGTGAGAAAGACTGATAATAATGATAATAATAATAATAATAATAAGCAGTTCTTAGAGACGCATAATACCATATAAATAGTCTCTATGCGTGTAGAAGAATTATTAGGGCTAATACATGTGCTTCTTAAAAAGATACGTTAAACACAGATTTGAATCTGTTGAAATCAGTTATTGATCTTATATTATGAACTAGGTTGTTCCACAATTTTGGTGCCATTTTCCCAAAAGCTCTATCACCAAAAGTCTTGGACTTTACTCGTATTTCAGAGAGAAGATCCTTTGATTGTGAACAAGATTTCGACTGGGTTGATATTTCTGAATTAGATCACTGAGGTAAGCAGGGGCATTCCCATTAATGCACTTAAAAACAAGAGTGAGGACTTTAAACAAAAAAATAAATAAAACTAATGATGAAAAGTTAAGAAAGAAAAAAAAAAATACATGTAGGGATGGAGTAAGAGGGAGAAAATTAAAAAGAGGGGACAGTGAAGAGAGAGAGAGAGAGAGAGAGAGAGAGAGAGAGAGAGGGGGGGGGGATAAAAAGGAAGGGAGAGAAAAGGGAGAAGTTAGAGATAGACTCAGACAGGAGAGGGAGATAATATTGAGGAAAAGGAAAGAGAACTAGAGAGAATCCATATACAGTGCGTCCCCCAAAAAACTTTACACTTTCGAAATGGCCGCCAAACGAAAAATACATGATTCTGGAAGAAAAAGGTTTATATGTTTGGATAGCTCATGAACTCAACTTTCATATGAGACCAAACAGGCCGAAAATAATTCATGCTTGGGTGAGCACTGCTCACTTTTGTAAAGGGTATGAAAATTCGGTTGCGCAGGAATTGCACCTGTCCATTCAATTTGTGAGAGGTGAGTCCTTTGGAGGTTACAGAATATGGGATATGATGAATTCATGATCAGTTGCAATCAGTTTAGGTTTGCTGACTGAGTTTTATGGTTTATTAAATCAAAATTTTAAGCATGAGTGAACGGGAATTGCATTCATTATTGTAGCATTGCACCTTTCCCTGGTAGACTCAGTGGTGTGTTCATGGGAGTCAGGATTGGGTGGTGGTACATGTTGCAGGGGAGGTGAGATAAGGTAAGACTTTGTTAGGTAGATGGGATAAGGGTCAAGAGGACAGTATGCCCCCCCCCCCCCTCTCTCTCTCTCTCTCTCTTGCTTCCTGTGTGCTAGTGCATATCTTGACAATTCACATTCTTTTGGTCTCCACTCCAAAATATCCAAACCACCTTCCCTTATCCCTTATGAAGAGAGCAAGATTGTGCATTTCAGGAGGAGGTGGACATGTGGACCACTGAACTAGCAAACTTTGATTTTTATTTTCCATTATCATTTATTTTCCCCCTTTTCTCTCTTACAAGATGGACGAAACAGTTGTAAAATTGAAATGAATGAAAATCAACTGACACGCTCATTTTAACAATTTGTGTTACACTGTACCGTTTTTCTTGTCCGAAATTCAACTGCTAAAATGACTGGTTGGTTGGATAAACTTTGAGTGATTGACTGAGTTATTGATTAGTTATGATTGATTTATTGAATAATTCATTGATTGAATCAGCTGAATGGTGATTGAATGCTTGATTGATTAATTTATTGACTGATACATTGATTAGTTGAATGATACCTAAATATTGATTGTCTAACTTACGGTATTGATTGACTGACCGATAGAATGCGAATGACTTCAGGTGTCAATGGGTAATACCAGTCCCAGTCCAATTTTGGATATGCAGGTAGAATTTGGGATAGGGGAATGTGTTCGGGATATTTTGGAGAGGAGACCAACGGATGTGAATTGTCGAGATATGCACAAGCACACCAAGGAAGAGAGAGAGAGAGGGGGAGAGAGAGAGAGGGGGGGGGGGAGAGAGAGAGAGAGAGGGGAGGGGAGAGAGAGAGGGGGGGGGGGAGCATGCATGTCCTCTTAACCCTTATCCCATCTAGCCAACAAAGTCCTACACAACTCACCTCCCCTGCACCATTTACCATCACCCAAACCCTGACTCCCATGACCACACCACTGAGTCTACCAGGGAAAGGTACAATGCTACAATAATGAATGCAATTCCTGTTCACTCATGCGTAAAATTTTGATTTAATAAACCATAAGTTTCACTCAGCAAACTTAAACTGACTGCAACTGATCATAAATTTATCATATCACCCTCAATTTTGTAACCTCCAAAGGACTTACCTCTCAGAAATTGGAAGGTGCAATTCCTGCGCAACCTAATTTTCATACCCTTTACAAAAGTGAGCAGTGCTCACCCAAGCATGAATTATTTTCCGCCTTTTTGGTCTCATATGAAAGTTGAGTCCATGAGCTATCCATACATACAAACCTTTTCTTCCAGAATCATGTATTTTTTCATTTGGCGGCCATTTCAAAAGTGTAAAGTTTTTTTTGGGACGCACTGTAGAAGAGACAAAGTGATAATGAGAAGCTGAGAGTGAGTGAGAGAAAGAGGGATAAAGGGAGGGAGATGGAGAGTTAGACACTCGAACAGTGCGAAACAAGAAACAAAGCAAAGTGATTACCACATCGCTGTCTACTACGTGTACATCTTGCTTTTTACGCCATGGAGTCAAGCTTGTTGGGAACATATCATAATTGTAATCCTACAAGACCCAGTTAAAGAACCTTGCCCTTCATGCAAACAAAGACCCTCACAGAAAATCACTAGTTATTATCTGGCTTGATCATGATCACTCTGTTAATTAATTGGAAATCAAATGCAGGCGCTCAAACTCTAAACTGTTACCACAGTAACCGTATCTGTCCATCAGCTATTGATGGGAAGCTTGCCATCGTAGTTACGTCTGCATCAATTTTCCACTCCAGTGATGGGCCTCTTAATTGAGATAAATCATGTCGTGGTTAGAATACATCAGTTAAACATCAAAAGACAACTGTTCTGCTAGAAAATGAATGAAGCTAAAGTTTGTGGAGATGCAATAATTAAAATTGTTCTTTAAAACGTTGATTCATGTGTTTGTCTTATTCATTTCAGGACAAATATTCCTTGGACTATTCCCCTCTGGACAACTATCCCCCTGACAATTACCATACCAAGTTACATTTAAGTTCTCGAGCAAGTTGACATTCCACATGTAAATTTTCCACTCTCTACACTGGTTTAGTAAACGGGTACCTGACAAGAAGGTATGTGTAGTTTTGGTGGGCCTTCAAAAATTGTCAGATTTATTTTCTTTTAACTGGTCAGTGGTAAGATGCTATCAAAAAGCAAGATGCTGTGAAATTTTGTCCCTCCTTGGGTTGAATAGTGAACAAATGAAAGGAAAAACTTATTTTGATCTCGGTCAGCGATGTAAAACTCTAGCAGCATCGACGTGCATCATTTGGGTAAAACCAATGAGTGTTATGTTACGCGACAAGCGTGAGCTGGGTGCAGCAGTCCTAGCATAGGGCAGAACGCAGTTGTTATATTGCTTTCAGATATATCTGCACTAAAATTGTTATTTTAGCAGAAATAATTAATGGAATATTACATGATCCCACTCGTGCATCTTTTCATGCAAGGTGGACAAATGTGAGAATATATTTTAATCACTTTCATGGCAATTTTCTGTTTGCTTCCAAAACTGTACATAACCTTTAATCTTGAATGCACTTTGCATTGATATGGGTTGCCAGAGCTAGAGGAAACTGATATTCTCCTAATAAACCCATTTTGAAACCTCATACAATAGAGGAATACTATCATAATGATAATGTGGTTGGTACTATGCAAGAATGATGTACATGTATTTCCACTTTTTCACCCCAAGAATTAGCTTGTGAGGTCATCCATGTTATAGACATCTACTTAGTGCTTCGGATGGTTTAGACATTAACTTTTTTTTTTGTCAAAGTAAATGTAAATGTTATTAATGTTTTACATTCTAATATTGAAGGAATCACCATCCTGTTCTACATCAAATATATTGTCTGTTCAGAGCCAGAAGGGCATTAACTATATTGTTTTATATAGACTTAATGCCCTTCTGGCTCCAGACAGATGACTGTGACTTTCCACCCTTTCTTGTGCTGCTGCTTCAGTATAAACTGTTAACAATACAGAGTCATTCCCGTAAATGTGAACACACAAAAAAATGAATCATTCCGGGGACTTTCAAAAGGGGTCGCGTGGCAGCGAACAATAACAAGCCTTAAGGCACCGCCACTCTGCAATTGACCTTGTCGGTGAGAGAAGGGGGCGATGGTAGAAAGGGGGAAATATGAAATTGGCTTTGTGAATTGACTTTCATACCATGCATTCATCATGTTTATAGCATTTCTTCTCTCTGTTCGTCGCATACAGGCCTTGGTAAACCTAAAATCCGAGATGTTTGATTGGAAATAGTTGTATATGTCTTCAGGTATGTATAAAAACTATAATTTGAATTTGGTATTTGAATCCTAACATCAATCTCTTTAGGAATTTATTTGATATTGGTTGGTGCTAGAAGGGTATAATACAAGTCTGATGTATATCTCTTTCCATGAGAACCTGTACATGTACCAGTATATTGTAGGTACAAGATGTACTCCAATTTTGAGTAATGTTACAACAATGAGCCAGTGAAGGCATCTGGGCTATTCTATTAGAATGAGATGTGCGCTTTTCATCTTACATGTATGTCTTATTTCAATTTCATTGAATTTTCATGAATTTAATCTTATCTCATTTATTTCATCTCTCATGAGAAAAATCTTTTGATGAGGCAGTTGACTAATGTTAGTGATACCGCTCAAAAAAAACAAACAGACAAAAACCCCCAGGTGATAGGTCGTATCAACAGATATTTCATATTTCACTGAAAAAAGACTGGTTAAAAGGGTTATGTCATTGAATGCATGATTCATATAAAAAAAATTATCAATATGTATTCAGAGTGAATCTATTCTTTACTACGTCATATTCGCTTTATATTCACTCAAGGATCAATCAAGAGTTGTCATAGAGATGTATTTCTTTAGCAGGTAAAATCTCTAATCGCCAAGTTTCTGAATGGTTCATTTTACCATGCTTTGTAGAAGGATTTCTTCTTGTAATCATTTCTTTTGATTTGATTGCATACAAACTTGAACTATAGCCAAAAAACCTGTGACTTCCAAGGTCATCCTTTCATTTATGTGCTGTACTCTCTTTCATGCATGCCTCATATCCGTGAGAAGCACAAATACTGTGGTTTTCTTGCCAACTTGAGCTATTAGCAGGGCATCTTTTCCTGAATTAATTAGAAATTTAATTTTTTTTATGGGGGATCACAAGGCATTGATATAAACCACAAGAAGTCGTAAATGTACTTTACTTTTGATGTTTCTTGTCTCTTAGTGGCTTGTTTTCCTGAGGGGTATCGCTGGAGGGGGTGTGACTTGCCCCCCCTCCCTCCCCCATTCAAAATCATTAGTTGGCAAATTTGGAATTTTTAAACCTCTGTCAGAAAATTGAGAAAAATTGGTGATCATTCCCCCTTCTTTCTTCTTTCCCTTTTATGTTTTTTTTTGCTTGTGGAGGAGAAAATTGCTGCATCTGTAAAAGCAAATTTGAAAATCTGAAAACCATTTCTCACCTAGTCAACTGAATTTTTGTTATCTCATTCCACCACCCTACACCTATTGATAATTATTTAGTGATGCCCCTAGTTTTTCCAGAGGGTTTATTCTTCTGTGGTAAGTTCTAGGTTGTTTGTAGCTTTGTCTCAGTTGGTTATTAATTCATTTTTTCACAGATACATGTACTTTGCAGAATTAAAATCATCTATAAAGAGCAGCTCTTTTGGGAGTCTGTGTAGATGAAAAAAAAATTGTTGATGATTTTGGGCAATGATTTAAAAAAAAAATTGTCATCCCTTTCTAACCTTTTTAAAAATACCTAAAAATATAGTTCTTGTAGTACCTACCCTTTAGTATCTCATGTTTCAGTTGCTGTGAAGAACTGCAATCATGAATAGAAAATATTCAGAAACCAAGATGTACTGAATCATATGGAATGTTGTTATCCTTTGAGAATGGAGCATACAGCCATGGAGGGAAATGCAGGGGGCGGGGTGGGGGGGGGGGGGCAGGAGTATGCTTACCATCCACCTTTTTGTAATATTTTACATAAGGAATTTAGGAGCAAAAAATTGGAAACCCCTAAAAGCATTTCTTTTTTTTTTGCCTGTGTAGCCATTTGTAGGATTTTAAGAAAGAGACGTGAAAAAGCTGAGGACCCTTTTCTCTCCCGCTCTCTTGTTTGTCAGGGAATTTAATATGCGAAAAGGCACAAAAGAATAGGGCCCCCTTTTTTTGCTTGTCCAAAATTTTCAGATTGATGTTTCCCCCTGATTTCTGCCCCTTGGTTCAGCTACCCTCCTTTTTAAACTTCACACTTCAGGAATTATGTCCGGTAAGTACCTTCTCTATTATGTTATGTGAGAAAAATGGTATTTGCCTCGTAATCAGCTGAATACAGAGTGAAAATGAAACTGCCTAATAAGTGTATTGAATGTGATAAATGATGTGTGTGCAATGCGACCAAAATGTGATTTTCAAGCGATTTCTTTCAAAATGGTAAACATCATTTGTAGTATGAGTAATGGGTAGGGAATACTTTCATGAGTGATTCATCAGAGCTATTATACTATTATGTACATTGTGCATTCATCGAAACATTGCACTTTTTGCAGGCTTCATCAACCTCTCCCCCCTCGAGCACAATGAAATTGGGCATCCCTCCTACAGAGAATGAAATATTCTTCTTGTTGATAGTCTATCTTTTCAGACCATGGTCTCATTGATTAGTTGAAACCTGGGACCAAGCTAATAAGGCTGGGACTGAGGGAATGCTTTCCATTCAAAATATGAATATAGGAAAATAATGTTTACCAGATGTTAAATGTTATTTGTGTAGGCTTTTCTACTACTGAGAAAAGAGAAAAAAAGGAGGAAAACAAAATAGAAAAGAAAGAAGAAACAAGTTGAATTTATGCTTTGAATGAATAAATCTGACATCTTGTAATCTTGCTTACATATTAACATTTGAACAATAAAAAATATATAATGTGGACCTTCACTAGAAATATATTCTCTTTCACTTATAATCAGTGTAAAGCTATAGTAAGTAACTGTCCTATTTTATATTGTGTATTGTGTATCGTTTGTTTGCTTATTTTAGTTCTGGTATTTGTTCAGTTGCCTTTCCCATATACAGATTTGTAATTACTTTTAACCTTTATTGACCTCTGCAAAAATCAGCTCCTGTTAGAAGTGCAGTCCACCTCATCTAAGAAAATAAATGAATAAATGAATCAAAAAGAAAAACAAAGTTACATAAATCACTAAAAGCAATGGCAGCGGTTGGAAGGTGTACAAGCACACCCACTCTTTGGACTTTGACATTAAAGACAATTGCAGCCTGTATTGAAAAACTGTTTAATATAGCCAACATTTTTTTTTATTGTGAATGGTCTTTGTTGTCGGTTTGATTAATTTACCAACCATTTCCCTAAATCGCATTGAGTTGCAATAGCTTTCAACAATTCTAGGTGAAGTACGTGTAGCTTAAAACCCCATTAATCAGCTGTGAAATCACTGGACAAAATATTCATAGCACAACACATTTGAATAGAATTGGGCCAGTAAGTATTCTTAAGTGGATTTGTTGTGCTTGATTTATGATACAGAAAGAAGAGAATAGAACTTTATATAGTTCTCAGAATGTAGACTAGTCTAATATAAACTTCATGGAGCCCTTCCATTCTATCTCCATTCATTCGTGATGGTGAATAATGCCTTGTCTCGATTCCTGCTGCCGTCTGCTACAACGCACGTGCCAGCTGTAAAGAAAATAAAGAAATGAATGAGACAAGAGGAGGTGAAAGCGTTAGAGTATTACGAGGTGATCTACCAGTATATTTTTGGCGTTCATTAGAAAAAGTGGTGGAACTGGATGAAAACATGAGTTGTTAGGAACCGGTTGAGAGATGAAATTTATGCCTGATAGTTCTAATGGATCGTTAAATCCTCTCGCAATTAAAGCAGAGGGAATCCATTTTGGCGGTTAGTAACGGAACTGATCGACAGCTGTGAGGCGGAAACTTTGAATTCCTGTGAATTTTTTGTGCCTGGATTGTTACTTTGCAGACGTTTGTGTGGACTTGCACTGAGGTAGAATAAATAAATGTTCATTGCTTTGTATGTACTTCTTATTGTGCTATATATACATGTTGTAGTATTAACCATTGCATCACAATTTTTTTTCTTCACTTTTTAAACTCGTCTCGTTTGATTTGATTTGGTATTTCCATATATATTCTAGCCCAAGTTATCCAAGGCTTCAGTACTCAAGGGACTGGGATGGGATATGATAACAATCAGCTTTCTTTATTTCAGTTGATTGTGATGTTTGTGAAAAGGTATTCCATATTCATCAAGAATATTAATAGATTTGGATGATTTGATATTTACAACTCATCACGTTCAGTTTCCATACAAAGTATCTTTTGTGTATTTTGTTGTGTCTGAAGCATAATTTATGAAGTTGAAATAAATTGTTTTATTGTGTTCCCCCAAATGCCCCCCAAATGGTAATTTTGAATCAAAGAAAAAACACATTTCTACATTGCAGATGGCTCCCAAATTTGGTCAGTTGGCAGATCAATACATGTAAATGAACTATCAGAAAATATAAAAAACTTAAAAAAAAAAAAATGAAAAATCAATTCAAGTGCAATTTCAAAGGCCTATTAATTATAGTGCCCATACAAATCATGTTCGGATTACGTATACATAATAAGCCATTGTTAAGTCCACACATTCCTAAAGGTGATAGACAAGGCTATTGAAGTTGCCTCAAGTTGATTTTTCGAAAGTAGTTTTTATCGTGTTTTTTCAACCCCAAGCTCTCTATTTCAGCTGTTTACCCTAAAACTCCCATTGCGGCTTATTGGTTGTTTGTGGTGGATGGTCACAATAATGAAGTTTATGGATCATGCATCAACCCATATTTGGGAAGCAGTCCCTACGTGAAGCAAGTGGGAATAAAGGCGTACAATGGCCAGTGGGTCATTCTTTTTTTGTGTGTGTCTTTGATCTTAGAAAGTCATTGTTTATACCAGCATAAATATTCAAATACATATGAAGTGTGATGTAAATTACTTGCGCATACTGTTTTCAGGGCCTTTTGCTTGGTAGCAGCCAGCAAAATGGGATATTACTATTAGCCTTGGACATGTTATATAATAGGGCCATGAAAGTACAAGGTGCATTTATATTTGAAGGTGAAAGTACTTCTATCACAGATCATGATGCATGGTAACTTTGTCAAGAAAGTGCAAACTTAGTTGATGTGTAGCCAGTTCATATTGGTGTTGTCCAATTGGAAACATGTTCCTTGCTACATGTAATTTCATTGATATCTGTAATTGTTATTGTAAGTGAACCTCTCGGCCACACCCAACCATACTTGCTTGCACAATCTGAAAGCATAACCAATGTCTGTATAAATTTATAGATCATGCATAAAATAAGTCAAGTATGTAAGTGCAAAGACATTGTTAAGATTCTTGGAAGACATTTTCAGTACATACTTTCAGTTTTCTTGTAATTAAATGTCTATACTTTCCTACAACCCTCTTTCACATGCAGAGAAACCTCTTTTCTGTATATGTTGTGTGGAGAGCTAGGCCTTCATATTTTTTTATCATACAAATAATTATTTTCCTACAAAGACATTGAAATGTGCAATGTAGTTTGTGTGTCTTTACAGTAAGATTCATTACAATGGATAAAATGGTTCAGTCAGTGGTTGTTGCTTTTCTAAGGAAGTATGCTTGAAATTAAGCAACCAGGGGACAGCCGGCTTTAAGTCCTCTCTGAAGGACTTGGTTAAACGAGGATTGATACGTTGGTACATTTAAAAAGATCTAACCCAGATCAGTTTTCCACTTTTTCCACTTTTACTGCAAAGAGTAAAAACTTTGCTGAGAACACTAAAACATAGCAAACAGGAGATGACAAGAGAGGGATTTATCAGTAATGAGATTCTCATCCATATGAAATACCATGTAGCATTGATGGCCACGTGAATGACACGTGGTGTGGTCGTATGTAAACTATGGGGTTTCGATGAAAAAGTAATATGCACTGGTACATAGATTTTGAAGGGATGCTGTAACTTTGTGGAGGCTTGATTGATTAAATTGTGGAATTTTGATGCCTTTGTTGTATTAAGATGTTCAGAAGGATGAACAGCCAAGAATATAATGCTTTTGAAATATAAGATGTTATTATCAAGATATCTATCACTGAATTCTGCCATTTGCAAAAGCATACCTAGCTGGGTATGCTTTGTCTAAACACTGCAGTCTATATAATGTAAAAAGGTCTGGCATTTCGGTCATATTTTCACTTTTTGTGAAGCAATGAATAATGCTTTTGAAGTGTATAAATTCAGGGCTTCATATTTACACAATATTACGTAAACTGATAGCATGTAGGGCCATGCATTTCAGATCATTATTACTCAGTTGCTTTAATACTGTTCCTAGCACTAGCACACAATTCTTGATCCTACTGTGTGGAAAGGCTGCCGGTTCAGACTGCCCAATAACCCAGTGTTGATTGATTCTCAAATTCTTATAGGGACCACCTGGGCTGGTATTCTGAAAATTGTGTTAACTTTTATCTTATTTTAACTGTCATAAGCAATCAGAAATGGTGTACGCCATTGGCTCACATCGCATACGTTTGTCTTGCGTGCTGGTCATTTGCGCACTTCAAACCAATCATAAGTACGCATTAGAATTTGTTATGACAATTAACACAGTGAAGATAAAATAAAAGATAAAACAATTTTCAGAATACCGGCCCAGGTTCCAGTAGCCAAAGGGTTGATAGGCTTTATGTAGATTCAGTATGCTACTGGACTTGAAGAGGGGTTGTGCACAACACACTTTTTCTGTATCGTTCACAAGTGTGAACAGTGTTTTAATTGTCATTGCTAGTTTTGTTTCCTGATGGGAAGCAGCCTCTTGAATGGTTTATTTTGAAACCTGATCAGGGGAGGCTTGACACTCAGACCAGGAAGGTAGAATCCTGCATTTTAGTCAGATAACTCTGCTAATGATTATTAGATAGACTGCAATAAGACATGGTCATCAGGATTTGACAGTGATCTGGTGTGCAGGTAAGAACATTAGAGATTGACCAATATTGATCTAAGTGATCACTCATTTCCTATAGCTACTTTGTGTGATATCATGTACAAAAAATACATGCTCTTTTAGCTATTATTTTATTGTAGCTTACATCACGTGTGCATGTACGGTTACTGGAAGAGTTGCATTGTGTTGTATTGTGTATTGAATGACCCCTGTATGGTGGCCTGAAGTACGCTCAACAACAGGTGATGTGCGCCGTGAATTTTGCGACCACTGGACGCGAACTTTGCATCCCAGTCGTGAAATTTGTGATCCATGACGTGAAAATCATGACCCTGGACACAGAATTCATGACCCGGGACGTGAACTTCTTGTCCCAGTCGCGAAATTTCGCAGGTAGTCTGAAAGCCAGTAGGTTGTAATTCTTTTTCTCCTGAAATATAATTATCAAAACATTTATGAAGTAGATTGTATGTACAAATTGCTCTCAGTGCATTATTTGGAATGACTTCATGGAAATAATACTGGACAGGTCTTAGTTTGTAATCCCTGCCGAATAAATTGCTTTGGCAATTTATATTGTGTGTGTATATACATGTATATGCACTTGTATGTTTCTGTCTGACTGTGTGGAAATGCATATTGGGAAGTTTCAGGTAGAAAAAGAAAAGAAATGTATACCTTTCTTGATATTTCTTTTTGGTGAAGAATGCTCACACATCCATCAAATTTGATTCTGGATAAGCGTTTTCATCTTTTCTCATTCATAATTTGATTAATTCCCTTATACATTTAACCCCTTGATTACCATAAAGCCCATGATAATGCAGGGCAAAGTCTATGGACAATGTGTGTTTTACTGAAATCAAATGGTGCAATGGGATAATGAATACTTTGTGGGAACTTCCCTCCCTAAACCTTTAATAAAGAGTTTTTGTGTTTACTGGAGATACATGCACTATACTGTACAAGGTGAGAGGCCTAGAGGCTGTTCATATTGGAGCTTTTGTGATGATAACCCAATGACGAGATTATTTTTAGCTAGGGCATACCCAGGATGATTCACTGTGTCTTCCAGCAATGAATCGCCTGTCTAAACATTCTACTGACATGTTCACACTGGGAAAAATATAGATGTTTCTTGAATGTGCTTACCCAGAATAACAATTATGATAATGAGTCATCTCAGGAAAACACTGGTGCAAAAGAACGCGTCTGGAACGCCAAATGCAAAGATGCAAAAAATTAAAAATGTCTGTAGTGACATATTGGAATGAAATTTCAGCCAATATCATTCCACAGCAAGATTGTATAGTCATTTATAAAGTCTACATACTATCCATGTAATTATCAATCCGTGTTTGAAAATTCTGATTTTCAAAAAGTTCAATTTTTCATTCTGGACGTGTCTTTTCACACCATGGCATCTTCCTGAGACACCTGATAATAGTAACAATGTTGAATCACAAGTAAAAGAGCACTGTAAAGGTCACGATCTTTTTTTTTTTTTCACCTTTTGTTTATTTATTTATTATTTTTCTTATTTGATGTAATTACTTGTTTCACGATTTCTTTGCATAACTATTTTGACATTATAAAATTGACCTGCTGAACACTAATTAGCCTGATAGGAAAAGTTAGGTTTCCCTTTTTTTATGAAACACACTGCAAAGGGGCTGCAATTGGGGGGGGGGGGGGCGATTGCCCCCCAATCATCCGGGAGGGGGGGGGGCAAATCGATTTTTGCCCCCCAAAGGGCCCCCTCTCGGAAGAAAAAAATTTTTTTTTTGATCATATACAACCATGTAAAATAGGCATATTGACATGATTAGTGCTTTAAAATGCTAACTTTCAGCATTCAAAAATCAAAATTTTCTTCACTCGATCGCTACCTTCTCTCGTATAGTAATTAGCAGCAATGTTTCTCAGTATTTAGAAATTCTGTCTATCATCTATGAACAAGAGGCAGATGCTTGCTTCATTCGGGGGATTATTTTGCCCCCTTCCCCTCCTCAGTATCATCATATATTGGCAAATAAGGGCGCCCATATTTTTTCATATTTAGGCAATGCCGGAATATGAAATTTCTGTGCATTTTCACCACCAAAACTTTTAAAAAAATTCCGTGCTTGGTTTGCTCGCACGGATAAACTTGTGAAACTGAATAGTTGATTTTCATGCAAAGGGTGTCGGCCCCATCGCCAAAATTTACCAGTATGCCATTCATAACCCTCCCATTGCCTGCCAGGTCTCTAGTCTCTCACGCCATCCTAACATGCTACAAGCGGTGAACAAATAATCATGTTTCAGTACTAATGATGAGAGATGATGGGAAGCAATTTTTGATAACAGTATTTTATTAATTCAAAAAATTCTAAACTTGTCCATTTACATATAGAGAAATATGTATAAAAAGGGGGAGAAATGTGCTTGTTTGGGGGGGGGGGGGGAGGAAGGTGTAGGGTACGTTGTATACTGGTAGTAAGCATCTGAGGTGGGCCCCCATAAAGGTTTGGGGTGGGCCCCTAAGAGTGTTTGCCCCCCTGTAAAGCTGGGACCCCTCCAGTGTGCTTGACACACTGTACATACCTAGGAGGATTCACTGTGTCTTCCAGCAATGATTTGCCTGTCTAAACATTCAGGCCTGTTTAGACCTGGAAAAAATATATAATTTAGGTACAGAATTAGAGCAATTACAAGGTCTTATTTTTGCATGCCTTTCGCAAAACATTTTAATTTTCTAACCAATTAAATAGCAGTTACAGTTGAGCTGAAACAGAGCTTGCTAATAATTTTCTTTTTTGTGCTCAAGAATCTTATCTTGTTTCTGTTGAAGAGAGATTTGATAGATGTTCTGTATGCAAACAAGGCTTTCATTTTGTGCTTTAATAAGTGTCATAAAATAGAAAGCTGCTGGTCTGATTTCAGAAAATTGTTTTACTTTCATGTCAAGGAAACGTGTTGTGATGCATTACAGGAGACTTACAGTTCTTGTTTAGAAGTGTTTGATCCATTAGTTCACTGAAGAATAGGTTTCGAGTTCTGCCAATAGCACTTATCTCCTTTTGGCAGGACATCAATCTGCACTTGCTACTCTCAACCCGGGTGGAGTAGTTAGGTACTTGGGAAGAAATGCACCTAATGCATCATAATGGAAGCTGGGTTATTGTGTCCTCAGGAATGAGCACTTCACAGATTTAAAAAAAAAAAAAAAATCACTATTTTCAATATCAATTTGAAATAAGATATCTTACCTCTGTCAGAATTATAATGAAGAAAAAATAAATGATTGAATTGTATCATTCAAAAGAGTTGGGATTGATATTTGAAGCCATCAGAAAAAATCAATACAATGATTGGGTTTGTGCATTGACTTGCAATTAATGTTTAGGGACTTGAGTTAAGATGATCTGCAACTCTTGATATTAAGAGCAAGTGGGAAGGGGGGGGGGGGGGTGTGCATTGCAGATTGCCAAAGGAAGGAAGGGTTAAAGAGCTTTTGCATGACAGGTTGAAATACATCATGATTATTTACTCTTATATGAATTGCTAAAGAATGATTCATGAAAGATACAAATGTCAAAAAAATGCAAAAGTCTAACATTTGTATTTTAAGTTCCAAAACTTTGCCAGACATGTGCTGGGTTTGTCAGATGGTTGTGGGATAGTGGAAACATTTGCAAGAAATTTCAAACTTTTTTAAAACTCGCGCCAAATTAAAAACAAACAACTGTTTTCATTTCCGAACCCCTGTGTATGGTTGGCAAACTTTTGAAGCCTTAAGTACAAATGAAATACAATACAATAAAATTGGCATCCTTCATGAATATACGTGTGCCCGTGAAAACCGACCTTAAGTAACATTAGTAATCTATCAGTAATCAACCATGTTCTGAGTATATACATAAACCATCGATTGTAATTCATGTTCCTGTCACCAAGATTAGCTACTCCATTTTCCTCTTGTCACAGTAGATCATTGTTGAGATGATTGATGGGTCACTTAGGGGAAGGTATCTTGGAAGCAAATGGGGGTTGCTTAGTAACCAGCATCCCTAGATTGGTAGTCTGACATGTCTCAAGTAGGTGATCAGTGATTATCTTTATGAAGTGATACAGCAATCAATCATTAATATGAGTTCAGACAGATTGTTACAAAGAAACAAAATTATTTTAACCCACTGGCTATGGAACTGCATGGGTGGCCCCTGTATTAAACCTGTAGAAATCAATGAATTCAGTAGTTAGACGGTTAATTGTGTAGTTACTGATGGGATTCTGAGAAGTATCAAGGAAGAATGATGAAGGAGAAGAAGGAGAAGGAGAAGAAGAAGGAGAAGGAGGAGAAGAAGAAGAAGAAGGAGAAGAAGAAGAAGGAGAAGAAGGAGAGGAGGAGGAGAGGAAGAAGGAGGAGAAGAAGAAGAAGAAGAAGGAGAGGAGAAGGAGGAAAAGAAGAAATGATGCTTCAGTCATTTAATAAACTGAACAAGAGTTTGTACAGAAAGTGAAAATTAATGAACTTCTGTTTTTTTTGTTTTTGTTTTTTTTTGGAGAAAAAAAAATTCTCCCTTGAACTTCTTGAAAATACATTTTATTCCTCTAAGTTTGACTACTTGGCTGCTGAAAACGTGCTTGTAGTTAAGCAACCAGAAATACATGAAAGTTATCCTCTTTGTCCCTTGTCTTGTATCAAGTTGCATATTTCTGGAGACATCATACACCCCCATTGCAATCCCATAGCATCTCCTGGGCAGATGATGCATTCCAGAAAGACCATCCTCAGTGAGATGTTCCGTCTCCTCCGGCTATTTATACCGATGGTATGGGGTGACAATATTTTACAACAGAAGCTTGAAGGATGAATGGTTACCCTAAAACTCCTTTTTTTTTCTTGTGTAAGGTATGTTAAGAGATAAGGATACTTCTTACATCTCATGTACAGTTTTGATAGCAAAAACAAAATTGGCATGAAACGGATTATGGCCGTTTATCAAGAGTTTCATCCCGCGTCTTTCAGTGTCTTTTCTGCAATCGTTCTTTTACATCGGCTTTCCTGATCCCCCTTGTTTTGTCTATGGAGAAATGGGAGGATCGGAGGGGAACAGACGCTGTGCGGGAAAGACACTAAAGGCCGCATCCCAAATTGGCTCTGACTTTTGATAAGGTGCCTAAGTGTAGTCTCACATTGTCTGCCTTGCATAATATGATGCATGTGTGAGATCATGCGATATTCTTTTCATTCATGATTTCTGGTGACTTTAAGTGGAAATATCTGAAATGAATGCAATATAATGGTTGCACTCTGCGCTACATTATGACTCCTGCACCACTCCCTGTACAGCGATCACAGCGCTTAGTTGCACTTGTTGCGTTACAACTGTCGTTGGTTTGTTACAACTCTTAGTTTGTTACAACTGTCATTGGTTTTACACATGCGCATGTATGCACTGTGATTTTTTGCTGCCTCAAGATCAAAATTGTCTTTCATCTTTAATTTGTTTGACAGGAGAAAAAAAGTTCACGGCATGTTAGTTTTGCTTTGTTCTTACTACTGGCTAGCAAAAAGTAAAGAAATCTTTCAAATAGTTTTTGAGGGTCCTCCAAAACTGTAAATAACCTTTAAGTTTTGACAATACAGTTTGAGAGATAAGTTTGAAAGATGACTAGAAGTAAGATTATTATATGTGGCAGCTATTAATAGCAAAGAATTCATTTGAAATTACTCTTGATGGTGAAAATGATATTTGTGGAGCAGTTTAAATAATTTTCAATTAAAACTCGTCTAAATGAAATTTTTGGTTTGTTTATAGTATAAATAAAATCTTTGTGTTATAAAGTGTTGGAAAGTCTGACACAAACAACTATAGTTCAGCCTATTGTCATTCCACAAGAATGAAATCTTCAAGGGGCGTGCAAAGTGGGACATAACAAAACTCTGTATTCAGCCAACTCTCTTTCCACAATAATTAATTTTTTTTTTTTTTTTTTTTTTTGGGGGGGGGGGGGGGGGGGGAAGGATCGTTAAATGTTCAAGACAACATTCGTTCATGAAATCGAGAATCACCCTTACAAAGTAATCACTAACAGGAACAGCCGAGATAGAGCCGACCCGTGAAAGGCTGTGATTTAATCAGAGATTGCCGGCTCAGCTGTTTAAGACCTCGCAGACTTTCGCTGGACAAATCAGATGAGATTTAATCGGCGCATTTACACGTGGTGGCAGCTGTTACGACAGCTCTAGGCTGGTTAATCTTTGCTTAGCATTGACATTGAAGAGATGTGCTGAGGAGAAGGGTTAAAGACAAAGAGGATGAGACAGCTTATTATGAGAGAAAGAGAGAGAGAGAGAGAGAGAGAGAGAGGGAGAAGGGGGGGGAGTGAGGGAAGTGGAGGGGGAGGAAAGGAGGAAAAGTGAAGGGGAGGAGAAGGTTTGGGAGGAGTATGAGAGAAGAGTGGGGGAGGGGTGAGGGAAAGGGAGAGGAAGGGGAGGAGAAGAAAGGGGGAGTAGGGAAGGGGAGGAGAAGAAAGGGGGAGTAGGGAAGGAGGAGAAGGTTGGGGAGGGGTATGAGGAGAGTGGGGGAGGGGAGTGAGAAGGAATGATAGGAAGACAGAGGGGGAGGGGAAAGGAGAAGGGGAAAAGGAGAGGGTAAAGAAGAGTGGGTGGGAAGGGAAGAAAATAGGGAAGTAGATGTATGGGGATGATAAGTAGAAAAGAGGATATAAAAGGGGTGACACAGGAGATTAGAATATACCTGTGTTACTGAGTCACCCCTGTCATGAAGTAGAAAACTTTTGTCTTCACAATCATCTGTGGTAAGTGTGTTCTGCTATGACATGTCTGCACTTGGTTACCAAGTATGTGCGGGTCTTTGTCAAACTTGATATTCCTCCAAATTTTTTTTTTCATCTGCCCTTCTCTGTGTGGTGGCATCAGAGATATTTCAATTTTATAATCAGGTGCCTCCCCTCCTACTCTGTTCTAAGATGGTAATCAAAACAATTTTCTTTTGGTTCAGATATTGTATCAGCGCTCTGTTCTTTTACAATTTCTCCTTCCATTTCTGTAACCCTTCCCCATGCTGGCTTTCTAGCATTAGTCTGCAGGCACAGACCCTAATTGGCACTTTATTTAAATAAATTGCATCTTGAGAGAAGCCTAGCAGGACTGCCTACTGGCTGTGTCAATATATTACACATCCCCATTGACCTCCTTTAGGGCTGGACTTCTATATAATATGTTTCGACAGACAAGAGTTTGTGCCTGCAAACTACTCTAGCATTGGGATGGCATTCTTGCGCCAGCCCTGATTCTGCAGTGTAAACCACCTTTTTCTGTCTTGCCCTCCTTTCATGCAGCTACATACCCAAATCCTTCCTTTTTGCCTCTTCCACTCTTGTTTACTTGATAGTGTGATTTGTAATGAATACATTCGATCTTCGCTCAGCCCTCACCCCCTCCTAACCTCACTTTTCCATCTTTTCTCCCTCCTTCCCCTCTTTTCTCCTTCCCCTCCCCCTTCTCTTCCTCCCTTCTCCTCCCCTCCCTTCTCTTTCTCCCTTCTCCCTGCCCTGGTTTACTTCATATTATGACTAGTATATTAATGCATTCTTATGTCATCCTTCATTCCAATACTCTTTGTTACCCTTGTTATCTCTGCCCTTCCCATCACCCTCCCCTTCCCTCTCTTATTTTTCTTCATAGTGTGATTGGTAATTAATGCATTCTTATGTCATCCTTCATTCCACTACTCCAACCTCTCGTTACTCCCTTCCCCCTACCCCTTCCCCCTACCCCTTCCCCTACCACTCCTACTTCTCCCCGCTCCTAGTTCTCTTTATTATTATTATTATTATTAATTATTACTAGTAGTTTGTTGTTGTTGTTGTTGGTGTTGGTGTTGTTGTTGTTGTTTGGTTTGGTGTCACCTGTGCCTGGGAGGCGAATTGGTAATTAATGCATTCTTATGTCTTCCTTCATTCTGCTACTCCATCCTCTTGTTACCCCTTCCCTTCCCCCTATCACTCCTCCTATCTCTCCCCACTCCTATTTCTCTTCATAATTTGATTTGATTTGATCATTTATTATCATTTATCACATTTATAATGTGATTGGTAATTAATGCATTCTCAGGTCATCCTTCATTCCACTATCGCCACCCCCTTGTTACCCTTGCCCTTGCCCCCCTACCACTCCTCCTGCCCCTCTCCACTCCTCTTTCTCTTATAGTGTGATTGGTAATTAATGCATTCTTATGTCACCACCCATCTTCTTTCACATCAACTGATGCATTCAGAGATGGCATGTATACATCTTCTTTCATCATTTCATCCTGTCAGGCATCCCATCAGGAGTGTCAATAAAGGGTTTAATGATCACTCCATAACCCGGGCTTATCTTTTCTCAGGTAATTGGTCATTTCTCTGATAATTGGTCGTTTCTCATTGGAAGAATCACTCCAGGATCCTTGTTGATAGGTGTGGTGCTCTGAGGTTTGAAAATGATTTACATGTAGCATACATTCCTGGGGGATATGAAGAAAAGTGACTACCCTAAACTTTGACAGATATGTTTCCCCAACTTAACTGTTTTCATTATCATTATATTGTTAAGACATTAATCTGCCTTTGCCACTCTCTACCCAGGTGTTGAGTGGGCATCAGTAGGAAGGAATCCCTTGAAAGCTGCGCACACAGAAATGGGTACCCCAGCTGAGAGCCAGGGTAATTCATAGAGTACCTTAAGCACTTCACATGTTTGATATGAGCACTATGAAAACATCCAATATTGCCGTTATTGCTAACCCATCGCTTACTGGAACGGGGTGATCCCTGTGTTAAGCCTATAGGGATAGGAGAATTCAGAAGTCAACAGGTTAATTTCATATCTTGTGCTGAGAGCCAAATGGGCGTTAATCCATTCATGACAGAGAATCAAAATTGTGTAATTTGGTTCAATGACAATAATGATAATATATTACATTTATTTTGCCCATTACCTGAATACTTCAGTGCACTTTACAATGTTACTATGATTACTCCTGATCTAGCCTGCACACAAGTGTGCACCATCTCCATTCCTTAGGGAGCATTTCTACCATTTTGCACCATTCATGTGCAATCCTCACAGATAATCCTTTGCTCTTAGGTGGAGAGCGGCAAATGTACCCATGTAGATTCATATTTTGCCAAAGGACATTTGCGCAGTGGCCGGGACTCGAACCTCAGACCTTGTGGTTAACAGTCCGGAGACTTATCCACCAGACCACAACACCTCTACCTCTGATGCAGAGCCCTAATAAACAGACCAAACATATGAGCAGAAAGAAGAAACAGATCTACACATACTTTGCTCAGCATTTGGGTTGCATCACTATTTGTCATTTGACATTGAAAAGTTTGGAAAGGAAAATAAGTACTAATTCCTTAAAATTGGCAATGCAGTGGAAAGTTCAAATCTACTGCTTTTGCATGCAAATTGGCAACTGTTTAATTTCTGGGCATACTTTCTATTAGTTCATATACATTTCAGATACATAATTGTTTATCAGAAAAATGTAGCAATATAAGAAAAATACTGATGTTACCAATTTGAAGAAGAAAAGCTGATCAAATAAGGGTTCGACAAATCCCTGTCCTGAATGGATTAACTCATATCGGAGCTCAGTTACAAGGTACATTGGCTAATTTTCTCAAGTTTACTCTCTACACTCTAGCTCTTGTGCTAGCTGTGCATAATCACATTTGCAAAGGGCAAGACCGATTATGACGTGAATCAAGTTGTGAATTTTGTATCATCCCTCTGTTAGTCCTTATCCATTACACACCCCCTCTATCTAAAAACAGAGACCATGTCTTCCATTATTCAAATCATCCAGGCCTTCCACTCCATCAAACTAAGTTTTTTGTCGATGTATCCAGTATTAGGCTTTTATGATGAGGTGCGGTGGACCAAAAAGGGGCTAATTTGGTGCAAAAATTAGGAGCTAATTACTCCTGATGGGCCACTTCCTATCTGTACTTACTTGAAGATCTAATTTAGTGTCATTGGGGGCAGCTTAAAATAGATCCAGTAGTTTGGGAGATAACTGCCCCTGGAGATCGGAAAATACTTTAAGGGTGATGAAAGTAAATGCCATTTTATTTGATTTCATCAAAATGCTTAGCAAATGTTTCTTTTAGTATCTAGCAAACATATTTTGAGGAAACTCCGTAAATTTGGCAACTCTGCAAATTTATCCCTACCATCTCTGACATATAAATGCACTTTCCAACTCTTGGCAGTCTTTGATTACCCTTTATTTATGGAACTTAATTTGAAAGAAGTTCTTTTCTATTTCTAGGGCAAAGTTTATCACAGTTTTTACTCCTACTAACAGATGTTTATATACTTATGATGAAAAAGAGATTGCATAAAAGTTTGATGACTCTAAAACACTCATGAATGAACCAGACAGCATCTTGGCATTCATCTAGTTTCCAAACTTTCCAGAACCCACCAAAATATCACTGATTATCGCAAGAAGCACAAATGCAGAAGGAAAAACAAGTTAACCAACTAGGATCTTGTCTTATGAATACCAGATGTAAATTGCATGAAACTCCAACCCAAATAACTTTTCCTCATCGTGAATGTCTGACACACAGCTCCGACTCTCTTTCATCATTGGAACCGTTGTCATGACAGCCACGTTATCAGCGTGCGAGTGTTTGTCGCGGGGGAAAGAAACTTGACGGGCAATCGACTTGCCATACCCGAAATGCCAGCTCTGTCAGAACCATTACCATGTCGGGTTGCCTTGAGTAAGATGATGAAGAAATAATCTGTTTGAGGGGGAAATGATAATAAGCGAGAGTGATATATTGAAAGTAAACCAGGTAAACATGGAGTCTGATACAAGGGAAGCATCAATTTGATATTATATTGCTCCTGGACAATAATGTACTTGCACTATTCTGAAAAGTGTGACACATTTTTTTGTCTTATGCAGAGTAATTTAGTAACTTATAAATATTTTTATTGTGGCCTTTCACTACAGCAGTAAATGTGTTTTGTAAATGCTTAAAAGTGTATTTTTGTTATAGTTTAACTGTTCTGATGATTGGTGTATATGCTTTTGTCCTATATTTCAATATATTGTCAGGTATTGTCAGGTTAGAGTGATGTTTCTATACTGGTCATTAATGAGGTCTATTTACCCCTTCATCCAAACATCTGTATGTCTGTAAAATATTGTTCACATAGTATGACATTTTCATAGTCACTGAGCATACTTTACCTTTTGATATTTAGACATTATCATAAATGGGTCTTTGGAAGCGTGATACCATCCCTTTCAACAGAACTTCATTTTTTAAAAGTAATTAGGGCTTCCTGCAGAAAAAGTACCATGGATTCCTTGGTGATTTGATGAAATTACCATCAAAACCATGAAAGTACCATGATTTGATAGTGATTTCATCAAATATGATGGTACCCATGGTACTTTTTTACAAGGGCTACTTCAGTATACTTGACCCTCTTACAGGCTCCAAATCACCACCCTGTCATCTTCTAGCCAAGACAACTCTGTAATTCAAGAAGGTTATCTCAGGTCATAAGTTGCTTTCCCCATCCTGTGTTTTTTCCTCTGCTCCCTCTCCCTCAATTATCCTCATGTTAATGGTACTAGCACCTCCACCCTTTGCTTGAAATCACGCAACCCTTACCTGGGTGGGGGGGATCAGGGGGTTACAAAGCTGTGCGCAAAGTTACGCATGACTTTAAGAATGACTTGAATATGGAAAGCCAAATGGGATTCTCAATCATATTCAATCGCATAAGCTGAAGTCAAAATATCTATGTAGATTAAGATTATTATCATTAACAAAACAGTTTTAATGTGAAGTATAGTTTTTTCCAACAATTTAATTGAGATTATGAGAAATACAGTCACACCTTGTTAAAACAAGAGGAAAATCTTTGGGCATCCCATTTGGTTGCTCATAGGTAATTTGTTCTTAAAGTCATGAGTAACTTTATGCAGCTTTTTGAAATACCCTCCCCCCTCTCCCAGATCTTAGACAGCTTTGCCCTGCAAATCATCCACTAAGAGCCATGAGCACATAAACTCATATCGTTGTGTTAGCGCAAAAATGCCCCTAAATGTATTGTGCACACAAAGGCCCTTAACAAATATGATGCATTTTAAAGCTCTTCTAATGAAAATCTGCTTGTGACATTCTAACTATTGGTTGAGAGTAACTGTTACCTTAATATTTTCCTTCTAAGTAAGCTTTCAAGAAATGATAAATGATGAATATTTTCTTCTTTCTTTGATTTGTGAGGGAATGCCTTTCGGATCGTGTAAGGGCATTTTCTGTGCTGATGCGACAATACAGCTTTTACACAGAGTCAATGATCTTCTGGCTCTTGACAGCAGACAGATCTTCATTTGGAAAGTGATCTTGTGCTGTAAAACGTCTACTAGATCTTTTCTCTCATCTCTTCTCCAGGATCATCCCGATCCCCTTCACTCTTCTCCGGTCCCTCGCTTGCCCTCACACAAATCCTCTCTTCCAGCTCGCTTGATCTCTGAAATTCGACCCATCATTATTTTAACTATCTCTCAGCTCTAAGACTCACTGCATAAGACTTATTCTTCATGATTGGCATGTATTCTATCTCCCAAGTCCCATCCAAATTCCACTTTTAAGGTTCTCCCATGCAATGACTCTACATCTCTGATGTTTACCGTTGTATCCCTTTAAATATTTCCAGTCTCTTGTCCCAAAGCCAATGTCAAAGTCTGCTTCATATGTTACTCTTGATATGACATATTTATGCACTATAATTCTCTCTCTCCTATCATCTTCCCTCTTCTCCCCTCCTATCTTCCTCCCTCCTTCCCCCTCTCCTCTGATGACCCCTCTCTCTTCTCTTCCACCCTTTTCCTTCTTGTCACCTATCCCTTGCAGTTTCTCTGTCAAAAGTAACAAATTTGGAAAAATAAAAACAAGAACAAACCTCAAACGAATCCCAAAACAAAACAAAAACAACAACAACAAAGAAAAACCCAGACACATAAGCAAAAACCCAAACACACAAGAACAAAAACCCAACCACCTATCCCACCCTATCCTTATTTGTTATTTTCTGTTGCTATTTTTATAATCTTTCAACAGTGTGTTCTGTTTCACCTTGTTTTTCTTTCCAGCCTTACTCCCCACCACCACCCCTACCCCACCCCCACCGATAATGGTCTATCTTCTCTACTCTTGACTGATTGCCTGTCCCTTGGTTGCAAAAGCAACCAAATCTCTTTGCTCATTCAATCACCCTCTTAATTTCTCTCTCTCTTTCCAACCCACAAATGAAGTCTCCTTTTCCGCCTCTCTCCTTCTACCTCCCTTCCCCCTTCTCCCCTCCCCTCCCCCTCTGTAATCACCCTCCCTCCCCACCTCCACCCTCTCACTTCCTATCACCTATCCCCCTGCACTATCTGTGTACCCCCAACCCCCCTCCTTATCTCTCCCTATCATTATTTGTCCTTTTCTGTTGCTACTATTGCTAAATAGAATCAAATCTATATACATAGTATTCTGTTTAAATTAATTTTTCTTTCTAGCCTGTCTCCCCACCCCACCCCACCCCCACCAATAAAATCTATCCAACCCTATTCTCATCTCTAACAGTCTACCCTCTCTACACTTGGCTGAGTGCTTGTCCCTTCGTTGTGATATCAATCCAGCGAATCCCCCTTGCTCATTCAATCACTCTCTCTCTCTCTCTCCCTCTAACTTGTAGATCACACACACCGCTCATCGCCACCGTGTGACTCACTCGGATCACTCACTTCTTCGCTGGTTGCTTGTCGGCCGAGGATCATTCGAGACAGGCGCTAGCTCTACGAAGAAACCATTTATCTCTTGTGATTTCTTTACTTGGATCTATTACATCTGGAATATTATCCCATGTGCTGGATTCTTGACCTATGAAGGAGATACATGTACACTTGAAGAATGTAAGTAAACTAAAGTCTCTATTTTGTATCCAAACAAGTTTCTCCTATTTGTTTCTTTGTCTTGTCCTTTTCAAAGGAAACTTTTTGGTTGTACTAGCTTTCTTTTTTTATTTTAAATTCAGTAACACCACGTAGTCATTTCTATTATGCTAAATTTCTCAGAGTTAAATAAGGGAACAACTCCAAAATTCGATAAAAACTCTTAATGTAATAAATTTAGAAATCGGTCTTATTGATCATGATTTCTTAATCTAATTTTGGAGTTATCCATAATTACAACAGAATTGATTCATTTCTAATCTAAAAAATTCAGAGAGATTTTCGAGAAATTATAAAATGTATCTATTATCTTCAATTCACTGTGCCTGCCATTGTCTAGGATGACTCAGAGAGCTTGTTTATTTACTATGTTTTTGTTTTGGATATGGTTCATAAAGAATTTTTTAACAACAAAAGGTGAAAACAATATCATCAAAAGATGATTATGGGAGTGTGACAAAAAGGTATTTGGAAATGGTAAGTTTAATTACTAGGGATATTTTCTTGTTTTCTGTAAATTCAAAATTTTATTTAAGGTCTGTATTGAGATGCCATGATGCATAACATGTGAATTGATAAGGTATGGTAACTAGGGGTTATGGGGAGAAACATACACATACACATGAATTGAAATACATTTAGTATTAAACTGGTTTATTGTGACTTTAGCATGTGTTGTAGATCCATGTTTGTGACTGAGCAATGCATTTTATGTGAACTAGACCATATCCACTTTATTATTGAAACCATACATACAAACAGAATTTCAATGATTGGAGTAGCGAAGATAAGTTCTGTGATGATCAGTTAGTGTAGACGATAATCAGGGCTAATCTGTCCATGGAATGAAAGGATCTTTAATCTTTTGAAGTGATCACTTAAGTTAATCTGCTCACTTTGGATCACTGAATGCAAAGTATCACAGGACAAGAAAAACAGTTTTGTTTATATGGTGATTAGATGTCGATTTTATAAGCAAGTGGGAGAGTGATGTTTATGCTTTATGCAAGAGAGAGAGAGAGAGAGAGAGAGAGAGAGAGAGAGAGAGAGAGAGAGAGAGAGAGAGAGAGAGAGAGAGAGAGAGAGGGGGGGGGGGGGCAGAAGAGAGAGAGAGAGAGAGAATAGGAAATAGCTTTGAATGGTTTTTAGGGTTATTGCACTAAGAGTAGATATACTTATTTTTTACTATTAACAAGAATTAGAAATGTATATTATAGAAGGCAGGTTACTGCAAAGTATTGAGTAATAATCTTATATACTGTATTGTGAAGAATAAAACAATGCACCGACTTTTACCCCAAATCTTTACTACCTCTGTGTTAGATTTTGACTTTCACATTTGGTCAACTTTTGAAATTCTCTTATAGGGAAGATAAATGTTTGACTAAAATCTTTCATCGATTGAAAATTATCTTTGAAATTGCATAATCACTGACAGTGGGACAGACACTTAAATTTTTTTGAAAATGTTACAATATTCACACATTTCCCATTTATCATTGCTTTGTCATGAGTATTGAAAGGAAGTTTGCCCCCCTGCTTTCTATGCTATTTTGCTAAAATAGAGAAATCCATGACCATATTTTTTCACATTTCATCTTAAAGAAATATTAACTTTCACCTTTTGTTTTATTTTTCTTCATGTTGACTATTGATATGAATGATTTGCTTCACAACCAGATAAATATTGGTTTTTACCTTTGAGGACAGACTTAGATTGTGTGGGAAGCTCAAACAATTAAACAAAGGAAGGTGTCTGCCAACAGTTAGGACAATAGAGAGCTTTTAAGAGTTGTCATGCATGTCTCTGATTGTCATGCCCATGCCTATCCTTCGTCTGTATAATTTCCTTAGCTATGCGTAATTAAGAAAACAAAATCGTCCTGAGAGCAAACACATTCACATTGAGATTGCAAAATGTGTCAATGTTTGAATAGAATTTTAGATTTTGATATAATTTGCCACGGGTGCCCAGGCTAAGTTTTCCCTGGCTTTATTAAAGTATCTAATGGGTTTACCCATTGAGTACTCCAAGCCTGAGATATTAACCTGTTGAATACTGAATTCTCTTTAGTCCCATAGGCTTTATACAATGGCATCCAGGTTCCCGTATCCAGTGGGTTAAACTTGAGCAAAGATTTAGAGAAAATGCATGATTTACTGAATTCATATAGTGCTGAATGAGTTAACCATCCCTGTCAAATTATGAGTCGTCTTGGTGATGATCATTTTCAGAATTTAAGAGGAGCTTAAGTTCTGGGAGTAGGTGAAAAGATAATTTGTGAGTTTTCTCAGTATATTCATGTCAGTTCGAATATGACAGTAGAAATGTCCCATGATAAGGTTCAACTCTTCAAATGCCGTCTTATTCAAAATATGACAAAAAGCAGCTGGAGTGTTCATCCTGAACATTTGTGTGCAGTCATAAATGGCCATTACATGTACTGTCTGCAGTGCATAATGTATACATGCTTTTGTACAAAATAAGTTGATTTATCATCATGATACTTTCAAAACCATAAAGTAAACACCAAGTTTTTTCTTACCAATCAACCTTTCCCAATTACTTTGAAACAGTTATTTTTTTCACATTGTTATCGCATGACCGGAATTATAATTCACATAATGCTAAATGAAAATAATAGATCTGTTTCTTACTTCCCCCCCCCCAGTTTTTTCATAAAGTCATTAACTAATTGCTACATGTACCTTAAAAAATGTTAGTTTTTCTAATTCTTGTTTTGAGATAATTATATTGTTTCAGTGGGAAATTGAATGATAGAATATGGGCTTCAATTTGGTTAGTGCTGGAAAGCACAGCAATATATCATTAGATTTTTGAATTTTTTTTTTCAAGCCATTAGCTAATTGCTTCCTATAATTATGAATGGGAAGAATCATGAATTAGCAACTTTTCAATGAAATTGGGGTGATCAACTAATGGATGAAAACCAAAGTCTTTATCAGTTCTTTACATTCATGTGTGTTTTGTTTTTTGCTTTTTTTTTTTTTTTTTTTTTTTGGGGGGGGGCATCGATATACATGTATATTGTATATCGTCTGTTCACAGTCGGAAGGGCATTAAGTTGTATCATTTCATACAGACATTACGCCCTTTTGGCTCCAAACAGACGATATAGAGTTGTCATCTCATTAAGAAAATGAATGTATTTTCAACAGCACTGCTGTAAAGTGTAGATGTATATTGGCATCAGGTATTCATACTGTCCAATGGATTACTTGGTTCCTTTAACTATACAGTGACACCAAGTTTAAAAACATGCCCAAATTGGCTACAGAACAAGTTTTCATCCTCGATTGAGCAATTTTCTCGTTTGATTTCAGCCTTTTCTCATTGATGAATTTTCGTAGAAACAGTATTCCATGATGTATGATAATATTTTCTTAAATCTGTTATGAATTTCAAGAAAAAGATAAGTGTTTCTGTTTCACAAAATATCAAATACAGCTTTAAATTGGGGAAACTTAATCCGTCAACTACTGAATTCTGTCATTCCCATAGGCTTTTTACAGGGTAAAACTAGTTGCAGTAGCCAGTAGGTTAAACTGCCTGTGGCACTGTTCAACTGTTTATTGATGTTACCCTTTCATTGTCAGGAAGATAGCCCATGCTTGTCCAAAAGATATGTCTCTTTTGATTAGTTGATTGGAAAATATTGCTATTAATATATCTTTCATTATCAGCGAGTCATTGGACAATATATTGTCAAAGGGAAATATCAACCTGCCTTGCTTTGCAATAGTTTTACTCTTTTCATTTATTAAAAAAGCTTTTAATACAACTGTCAGCATGCATGATATGTTGCAGGAAATCAGTCACAGTTTGTTTTTATCAAGGCAGTATTACTGGCCATTCAAGAAATGCATCTTTTTAAAATATATTTCTCACTATTACTATCTGTTTCACTGAGTTGAATGTGTTTTTAAAGAAAATACCAAGCTGTCTTGAGTATCAACATACCGTTTTTCTTTCTTCTCTCTTCTTATTTTCTGTCATTTTCAGTTAACCTGTTGACTACTGCCGACCGGGTGGCACATGTATTAAACCTATAGGAATTCAAGGATTCAGTAGTCAATAGGTTAATCAAATGCAATAGATTATTTATATGGCAGGGTTGCTTATCTTGCAATAAGGTATCTTTTTATACGTTACTTTCACTATTAATAGTTTTTGGATTTGATGGTTGATAGGGGTTTTTTTTAACAAGAACATTTAGCTAATAGTTTATCTTCAGAGATAGGTTTTTTTAAAGGGAGTAACAAGCTATGTTGTCAGCACACCCTCATCTGTATTTTGTTTGAATTGAAGTATACAATATTTTGTTTGAATTGAAGTATACAATATTACTAAAATGTTTGATATTAATTGTGTAATTCATTCCCACAATACATGCACCAGTACTTTATTTCACCTATGGAAAGTGGGAAAAACTTATTTACAACAGGCAGTTCGTTTTAGTTTCCCAACCGTATGGAATTCACTACCAAAATCATGCAGTTGTCTCTCCCTTTTCAAAAGAAAACTAAAACAATACTTTACTTCAAAATACATTTATTAAGCAGCTTTGTTACCACTCCTCAAATTTACTTCCTTTCGTGTTTATTTTAGTTTTGGTTTGTTCCCTTGTCCTAGTTTTTTTTCTGATTAGCTCTTATGTCGAATTTTATATACCAAGTAGCCTCCAAATATCAATTTATACTTACAGAGACTTGTTTTAACAAGGCCCTCTTTGGCTTTATTTTAAGTTTTCCTCTTTCATTTCATGCATTGTAATATAGGCTCAACTGACATTCAAATATTGTATGATTTTTATTTTTAAATGAATGTTTATGTGATATACTTGCTTGTAAACACATTTGTCATTGTTTATGGAGATGAAACAAACGAACGAACGAAGTATAATGTTAACTTCAAATAATCATAAACTTTAAAAAGGAAAATATGAAGCTGCTTGACTTTCAGCATACCCTCTCTATTTTTATTTTGTATGATATACTGTTAATTTCCCAGATTCCTAAGCTATTTTACAATGGTTTATTACAGAGACTGTTATTACTTGTCATTTATAAGAGATTTTAACTCTTACAGTGCCGATGGCACGTATATGTGCCCAAGAGACTTTACATTTTTAATCGACCATTACTCCACTTAGAGTAATGGATATGGTCATGAAAATATGTCAAAGTTTAGAGGATAAATATAGTATTTAAAATATCTATCAGTCACTATAAGCTACCATAAGATATTTTTTAGAAAACTGCAAATTTTTGAAAGGATCCATTCTTATTTTAGCATAAAACAATAGCAAACAAATGAGAAATGAAAATGGAAAGGCCAAGAGGGAAGCTTATTTCTATTTCCAAATAATTTTCATGGAAAACATTGAATTAATGGAAATATTTGGTATCTTTTAAAGGGTAATAAAGTTTCCACAACTTTTACTTACAACTTATCTGTATATGAATTACTGTTGAAGACTTACAGGCATTTGAAAAGCAAGCATTGTTCATGACTTGGTAGAATTTTGGGAACAAGCAAAACCCCTTGGCACCGTAAGAGTTAAAGCGAAGGATCAAACTTTTTTGTTTGTCACCATCAGCCGACATCCTTCCATTTCATTTAGCTTGAAGTAGCTAAAAAAAGATCTAGTTTAAAAAGATTTATCGTTTTGATATTGCTCACAATGATACTGATGATCTCAGGGAGTTAATAGTTGACTGTTTTTTAAAGGAAGCACCAAGCATCTTGGTTTTTAAAGGGAAGCATCATGCTGTGTATTTGTCAACATATGGGAACACTCATGTTACTGCTTGACCTAATTACTTCACTGCAGTGAGTAACGACGTTGAACTTCCTTCCTCCTCCCTCTCTCCAGAGCTCACTATTAGGTCCTTTCGGCGCTTTCGCATGTAACATAAGCCTTCTTTGCACTCTTAAAGCCTCTCACTTTGCGACTTATTTAGTAGATGATGACGGGTTTGATTAATCAGGTAAAAACGTGCATCCTTAAACATGTGATTTTTTTAGGCTGCCAGACAAAATAACTAAAGAATGTATGCTTAATGGACTGTCTATTAGGAATTTGCAATTAGCAATAAAATGTACAAAGGCTTATTGAAAAAAAATATCTTTAAATATATTTCAGTATTTGAGAATGCTATTATGGACACTAACCTATTTCATGACTGTTCGTGACGGATGAGCATGCAACTTAAAAGAAAGTTAGTTTTGAATAAATCGCTTTCAAAGTTTTAAACTGTAATCTCAAACTCTTTAATGTATGGAGGTTGAATGAATTTTGTATCCTGGTATAGATCATATTCTGGACAATTTATTATCAATTATATTCCTTTTATATTTTGAGGGGAAATGTGCTGTAAACATAACCGTCACTTTATGTAAACACAAAATTCAAGGACGCGCTTTGATTTTTTTTTTCACAAAGTGATGGGTCTCAGCTGCGCCCATGTAAAACAAATGGGACTTGTTGAGCGCACAGTTAACTAACCGTAATTGTGCTTAAACACAAATTCAAATCAAGGACACAGCCTTTTTTTGTTTCACAAAGTGACGGATCTCAGCCGCGCATATAAAACATTCAAGACGGTTGTAAGTCGTCACTTTGTGAAAACAGATAATCCTTTTGCTTGTTATTTTCTGGTTGATGTTATTGCCATACTGTAGTTACATTGTACGTAATTAGACATTATTTTGGTCTAAGACTTTGTTAGGTTCAAGATATTAGTGAATGATGTCCAAAAATGCAAAAAACTCATAATTGAAAAATATGCGATTTTCCTTATTCCCATCACTTTGTGAAAAAAGGGACGATTTGTTAGATATGAAATACCAATATCCCAAAACTATATTTTCATTGTAAAAATGTTATTGTGGGCATTTTTATTGCAAGCACTGTTGAAAGTGATTTGATTGGCATTCAGTGGTTGAATTGGTAATGATTTCAAAGCATTTGGAGAGCAAAATAATTACTTTTTTCATTTTTTCTTATAGTAAAGTGCCTTGAACATGTTTTATGGAAAGGCGCTAGTTAAATATCAATATGTATGTATGTTTGTATGTAAAGCGTGATAGAGATAGAGTATTTAAATGTGATAGGTATGAATTTTACTGGTAGTTATTTTGAAATGTTAGAGGTCACTAATTAGTGTCAGGTATGTTTCAAGAGCTTTGTTTCCAAGCGTGGCCATATCATGTATTCTCTCATCGTCCCTGCATGATTTTGCAGATCTTGTCATTTGATAGCTGTCTGATGAACCAAATACATCATGAAGTACCCATATGACTGATTAAACAATAATTTGTGGCTGTCTTTTTTATCCCCAACTTTCCACTTTTAGAATTGTTCACACTAAAACCAAAATAATGTGCCTTTAATCTGTTATAAAACCAATAGATTCCATTATAGACAAAGCCATACATGTACATGTGTAGGGCTGGCACTATTGTGATTTAATCACATTACGGGAGGTTATGTCTCTGGCCCAGCAATATAAACTATTTTTTATTTGCCTATTCTCTGTTTTAGAATCAACTTGAGGTGGAAAAAAAAGACTTCGTAGCATCTCAGTTTTGTAACTTTTTAACCTCCTAAAACAACTATGAAGAGTTTTTAGGGTTTACCTAAGTCATACATAACCTTTAATGAGTTGGTTTCCTCACTACTACTCTGTGACTCGACCAGTAATTCAGAGAGAGGCCTGGTATTAATGGTGAAGATTCTATTCTTAGCTTTGGTTTTTTATTCTGCGGTTTGTAAAGCGGCTATGATCAGGATGAATCAATGTTGTATGAGGATGACGGTCTTGAGTAACGAGAAATAGGGTAGACCTGTTTTCATTTCCCTCTCTCATTCTCAGCCAAGTCACATTTTCCTGTCTTCCCTTTTATGTTCATTTCTTTTCAAACTTTCAATAATTTTGCAATGTTACTGTCTAATATTTACATGTACTTGTATTTTGTCTTATTTTTCCTTTAAAATAATATAACGAGCTCTGTCATGACTACTCGTATTTCAATTCAAATATTTTGCTTGGTAAAGTTAAGTTCTTTTTGATAAGAAGCAACAGCTTTAAGAAATAACAGTCTAAGGATGTCTCTACTGTGACAAAAGAGGAATTGCATCATGGGTCCTTTCCTTAATTCAAATGCAAATTATCTTTCAACATTTATTCAACCTCAAGGGAAGAATTGATACTTTACCCTAACCCCCCCACATATGTGGCAAAAAATGGACCTATGTTATGGTTATTTTAATTGACATTAGGGAAATCGTTCAGAATTGATGCTGTTTTCTTACTATGATCATCATCATCAAAGTAGTAATTAAGCCAGGAAACAGTTACACCATTGGCTGAATTTAGCCCTTTAATTTTTTCACTCTGTTTGTCCTACGTCACACAAGACAGCGTGTGACCTCAACTTGTCCTTTACCTTATCAAACATTAGTGCAAAGTGACATGGAGAGGATACGCATGGCGATGTCTGCAAACTAATATAGGGTGTGAGATGGAGGGCGTGAGGGGGGCAGACGGCCCTTGAAATAAGACGCTTCCTGCCGACTGCAAGTGGGATGAACCCCCTTTAATGGTTCAGCCAGCTCTATGGAAATAGAAGCTGAAGATATGCAAGACAGAAGCTTTATGATTGATGCTTCCTTGTGGAATGCCAAATATTTCTTTGTGATGATAATAAAATTATAAGAATAGACAGTGCTTTACATTTTATTTTTGTTTGTAGACTGCTCATAGTACTAGCTTCTTTTTGTTACTTGATGATTCTTTTTTGTTGTTGATATGATTACTTGATGATTCTTTTAATTCACCTCTCATCTTATATCAGAAGATAATATACAGAAGTTTATATGTTAATCATTTGATTAAGACGCCATTCCAGGGCTCAACATTTACAGGTGCCCAGGACATGTAGGCACCCAAAATTTAGGTCCGGACCCCCCAAATTGAAAATTTTTAACACAGGACTCATTACATACGGAGCCTGGATTTTTCAGTCGGGCCTCTACCGAAAAAAAAAAACCCCAGTCAGTGTGGGTAACTGTATTACTCCTTTTCTTCTCTCCCTCCATCCACCTTCTCTATATGATCTGAAGATGCGTACAGTCTTGTAGGAATATAAATGACTACTGGTATAGTCTATTCATCATAAACATAACAAGGATACACCCCCACCCTTCCCCCTTTCTCCTTCTCCATAGTCCTAAGTTAGGAAAGTATGTGTCAGCTCCTATTAACATCTTACTCCCACCCCCTCCCCTTCCCCCTTTTCCATATCCCATATCCTGAGATGTATATGTACAGGAAGACACATGATCAGTTCCACTGAACTAAAGTCCCCAGTTTGCTGTTTTCTAAAATGCAAATTCCGTGTTCTTCAGTGTTCTAAACTTCGAATTCCGTGTTCGTCAGTGACATGTACAAAACATATGATAAAGCAGTTATAAATAGTAAAAATCCTAGAAAAATGTATAAGTTACCCTAATATCATACACGCACTGCAGTGTGCAGATAAAGCTTGGCAAAGATACGCTAAACATTGCGAACAGGTTTGATCCAGATTTTCCGCTGATGCACGGTTTTGTTTTATTGCATTTTGCTTTGTTTGTATGATTTTCACTGTATAATTTGGTAATTCAAATTTTTGGGGCCTGAAAAATGGCGTTTTCCCTGAAATTCTGTGAATTCCTTGTTCTTCCCGAATTCCGTGAAATTTTTTCGTATTCCATATCACGGAAAACTGGGGACTTTATACTAAACCCTGTTCAGTGTTATGGGTGAATATATTGTGTATAAAAGCTGTGGTATTTTCTGGTAACGACAGGGTAACTATGGCAATACCCCCCTTCTTCTTTCCCCCTTTCTCCTTTTCAGTATCCCATACATGTATGTCATAAGATTCATGCATATATACATGTATGTGGAAGTTCCATGTCTCGTCCCATGGATGATAAATAGAATGGTACTTGAAACCCATCCTTCCTTCCCCTCATCATGTTAACTACTGGTAGTCCTGTAATAAGCAGAGGTACACCTCATATTTTTCCTCTCTCTCACTCCTTCCCCCATCTTTATATCTTAAGGTTGTATACAGTTTTGGTAAGCCCTCAAAAACTCTTGGATTTCTTTGCTTTGACATGATAGGAAAGCAAGATGCAGTTAACTTTGCGTAAGTCAAATCTGTTGGGACCACACAAAATAGTTCAACTTATGCGAAATTCGACTTAGGAAATGTAAATAAATCACGCATGTTTTGTGTAGTTTGGTCCAAAAAAATTATTCAACTTACATGTAGGGAAAGTTTGACTTACGTGCATTTGAGTTATGCACGGTTAACTGCACTAGCAAGTCTAAGATGCTGTGAAGCTTTTTCCTCATCAATGGGGATTATCTAACAATCAAAATGCAAAAAAAAAAAACATTTTAGATCCTGGGCCATGGATGTAAACTATTGACAACATCAAGGCATGATCATTACACAGTAAAACCATGAAGGTTCTGTTCATGTGATGAGCATAACGAAGTGCTGTGATCATTGTGTGGGGAGCCATTGGGTTAGACAGGACCTTCCACAGCACAAAGTTTCACAATTATCCAGGAGTTCCCTTCAGATAATTCCATATTCACATGTAGGAAATAGAATATCAATTAATCTTGCACATACTTTATGCTTTGATGCAAGTCAGACAGCATATATTCAACAAGTTTCATCCCAGTTTTCCTTTCCCTGCCAAACTGTGCATGAGCTTTAAGATGTTTGTATAGGATGATATATGACTGGTACTATTTAGTCATTAATAGAACGACACTCAACACTGCATGACTGTAGACATCACATTATGCTGACTCTAATGGAGCGTGACAGAATAGCATTTCAATGAATTGCTTTATCTGTCCATCTGTCTGCCTCCATATACCTAGCTGTCTCTGTTTTTACAATGAATAAAATGCCAGAGCCTTCTTGCCAATGATGATAGTAAAATAGGATGAAAGGTGGGTCCTCATCAGCTTGAACTTTAAAATAGCTTTTTGGGATCCTGGGTATTAATCCAAACTCAAATGAAGCGTGCAATTGTGTCCACATCACCTTGTGATCCATGCATACATTGCAATCTAGCTTAACCCATAGCAGTACAGAGCTTTCTTGAGGTCTAAATTAATCATCTTCAGTCCTCAAATTGGCAATACAAATTTTTTTTTTCCACGTTTACATAGCTTGAAAAAAAGAAATATGGATATAACTAACCAAAATGAAATATAATTGTAAAATTGAATCAGAAATTGCCAATTTGAACACAGAAAAATGATTATATATTATTCACTGCATTGCCAACTTAAAGAGTTTAATGATTAGTTACACTTAAACTGCTCTAATTCGAGAACACCACACCATACAGCGATGGGAATGGGCTCAAATTTGTCAGTGCATTTTTCTCTTTCTGCTCATGTATGATATGTACTGCCCAACAATCTGGACCAACAGATACTGCAAGAATGTCTCCTAAAGGTGACACTGTACCTTATGGGTTAAGCTATAGCGCGGTATTTGCGCACGTGCATGACGGAATCGATAAGCCAGCCCTTAAAGCTCGAGCTCATGAGGTGCGTAAAAAACAGCATGCTATTTTGCTGTTCGTGGGGTATTGTGCAAATAAGCCCAATATTTGGGTAGCTTCCTTTTCGAGCGAAATATGGGCTAGTTCTGTCTTCATATGAGAATTGCTCGCTATTCTCTGATCAGGCAAATTTATGGGATCGGCAGTAGTGGGCTCTTCTTCAGGCTAGGGCTAATGAGAATGCATCTTGTGATGATGACTGTAAATCATACCTTGACAAAATGGTGTAGGTTAATTAGCATCAGAGGAGAGGTGCGACATGCAACACCAATAACCTATGACTTTATTAACACACAAATATGAAATATTGTTCATAGACAGTGAGTGGTGCAGCCATGCCCAGACATAAATGTGGGAGATTGGGGCATGTGTCCCTCCCCCTCCCCTAGCAAGTGGCTATGAAGAGAGAAAATGAAAGATAGAAGAGAGAAAGGAAGAAAGGGAAAGGAGGAAAGCATTCTGAGATTAGTTGACCTTCCACGGACCTCCCTTCCATTCTGAATTTGGAGGAAAGAATCTGAATATTGGCCATTCCAAGCTCTTTTTTCAATATGATTTTTCTATTTTTCTTGATAAATTTACTACACACTCCTTTGGGAATTGCTATTTCTTTCCTAATTTTGAGCAAAATCATCCCTATTTTTCGGTAAGGTTCGGAGGTCTGCTTCCATAGGAACACTGATTGTTCTATAGATATTTTCACCAAAGACCAAGGATTTGTAGTCTATTTATAAAAATCTATCTACTGTGCAATTATCATTATGTTTAATATCTAATTCAATTGTTTGAATTTCATAGATTGCTCTTAAACTAAAATAAACATTAGAAAGGACGGATGTGCCGAAACCATGAGACTGGACAATGTATTGTGAGGAAAATCATTGTAAACATAACAGTTAATGCCCCCTCGATGCATTGTCTGCTATCAACAATTTGACGCGCCCTATGAAGGACGTTTCTGAAAGTTTTTTTTCAATATTCTTAAAGATATTTGCCCTCCCTTTACACCTAGAAATATTTTTATAATCTTTGTTTACAAGGATGAATCTCAAATTGAAGTTTGTGTATCATGAGAATGTTTCATTGACGTTTGATGATAACATTCACACCCCCATGTACATTCGACACATTCTTTTCAAGAATGCACAGCTGTTCTTCACATAGAATTGTTGGCAGACTTGTGTTTGATTATCTGATTGTTCCAGGAATGATACATGACGGGGTCATCTGATCCAAGCTAGAAACTCATTCATTGTTCCTCAACTGTCAAACAGAATTATGACATTGAAGAAGAAAACTGTGTCTTTTCTTTATTTTTTCTTATCATGTACTATGCTCTGCTGAGAGCCAGGATTTTGAAATGGGAGGTATGATGCAATCTAACCAAAAAGAGTAAAAATCTGAATGACAGAACAAAAAAAGAAAAGAAACAAAGGAAATAAAGGGTTATCAATGGGGGGGGGGGGGGGGGGGTTGGGGTGGGTGCAGGATAAAGAGCAGGATATGGTGCAAGCAAGTTGTGCCCTCTAAAATCCATGCCTGTTAACACCCATTTACAACACTTTCTCTGTATCTTTTTTTAAATATTTTTTTATTTGTCATTCGTTAATTTTCTTCTTTCTGCTTCCATTTATTGCATTTTCTTTCTCTCCAAACCATAATCGTCTTTCATCATTACCATCTGTCCATATTCTCCTCTTTCTACTAATATCTTTTCATCAAATCTATCCATTTTCATATCTGACTTCCTCTTCTTCATCGGTCCCTCCACTCATTTCCTCATTCAGCCTATCTTCTCATCTACCTGTGTCATCACCCTATCCTTCTATCATTACTGATCTTTCATCATTGTCTCCTGTGTATATACCATTTCAGTACTTGTCTTTTCATTGTACTCTTTGCTGTCTTTTCTGATCTTTCATCGTATAGTTGACTTGCAAGTCCTATTTTCTTCTTTTCTGCTGACATCTATTTAATCTCTCATACATACTTTCAATTTCATATGGCAAATCTTTCATTACCCTTTCTTCCGTGTATCCTTTCCCTTCCTTCCTTCTCATTCCATCTCTCAGCAATATTCCCCTAGTCCAAATATTAAGCATCTAGTCCAACTCTCAGATTTTCTGTCTCTCTCTCTTTCTACTCTCTGTCTCTCTCTCTCTGCCAGGCTCTCTCTCTCTCTCTCTCTCTCTCTCTCTCTCTCTCTACCTCCCTAATTCTCTTCCTACCTTTTTCTCTGTCCCTGTCTCTCATTGTATTTCAGTCTTCACTCCTAGCCCAATAATTTCCTTTCACTTTCCATCATTTCATCTCTTGCATCGTTTTTGGTGCCTTCTATTGTACAAGCCTTGTGCTTTTTTTGACGGTATGAATCCTTTTATCTATTGTTTAATTGCCGTTCTATGCAGTATTGTTTATATGTGGTTTTTTTGTATCGTCCCTGTTTTCACGAAGTGATGGATGTGTGCGCAACTTAAAAAAAGTTAGTTTCGCTTTCAAAGTTTCAAATCTCAATTGATCTCAACCTCTTTAATGTATGAAGGGTGAATAAATTTTACATCCTCATATAGGGCATGTTCTGGACAATGTTCATTATTAATCATTTGAATATATTTTAGAAGAAAACAAGGTGTAAACATTGCCGTCATTATGTGAAAACACAAAATTCAAGGTCCCACTGTGATTTTGTTTTCACAAAGTGACGGATCTCAGCCGCACGCGTGGTAAACAAATGGGACTTGATGAGCGCGCATTTGACTTAATTGTGCACTAACACATATTCAAATCAAAGACGCACTCTTTCATTTTTTTCACGAAGTGACGGAACTCAGCCGCACACGTAAAGCATACGGGACAGCTGAAAGCTGTCACTTCTTGAAAACAGAAAATCCTTTTAATAGGTATTTTCTTGTTGACATCATTGCCGTAGTTAAGTAATTAGACATTTTTATGATATGAAACTCTGTGAGGTTCAAGATGTTAATGAAAGATGTCCAAAAATGCAGAAACTCAAAATTGGAATTTTTTTATTTTCCTTGTATCCGTCACTTCGTGAAAACAGGGACGATATATATTATGGATGATGAATAAAGTAGAATTGAATCGAATTGAAATATTCTCTTCTCTCTTCAGTATTCATCCTGTTATCATCTAAATTCTAATCCATTTCTCACACTCTCCCTCTGTCACCTATGTCATTCTTCAGTCCACCCCTTTATTCTTCTTTCTCTTTCAACCATCTTTTCCCATCCTTCTCTCATCCTCATTCCTTCCCTCATCCCCATTCACCCACGTTCCTTGCTTCCTGTTTACCTGCTATCATTGTACAAGGTTGGCCTTAATTGGGTTTGCTGATGACATTTAGATGAATTCATATTTCTGATTGCTTTCCATCCCTGATTTTGTCTTCATGAAGAAGGAGTCCCCCATTATCAAAATTAGGAAATTGACAGTTCAAGAAGTTCATGACCACCATCACAAAGATGAGCTTTTCTCTTTATATTTCACATACAGACAAAATATCATCTCACTTCAGGCACTTTAAATAATTTGAGTGGCCTACCCATTCATTGTTTATCATTTAAAGTGGGATTTTGTTTGGTGTATAGGTAATAACAGATCTTCTTCTTTAAATTTTTTTTTTTTTTTTTTTTTTATTGTAGACTGATGTTCTGACTGCAACTTATCTTCATTATTATTAGTATAAGTACTTTTTTTTTTGGGGGGGGGCATTCCCAACACAAGCTTTGCATTTCACTTCCGTACTATTGTGCAGTGTTATTGTCAGTGACTGTGATAAAAATATACATGAAATTTATTCATTAATTCATTCTTTGTAGCAAATAAGTAAACAGTAACAGTGCAAATACTATTCATCATCAGGAGAATTCAAGTAACATGTAGTTTCTCTTTTATTATTATATTAAAAGATGAATGAAAACTAAATAAGTGGATATGATTTGTTCATTAATTGACGTACATACAGTATGGGAAACAATAAAGTGCACTTATGTTGTTAAAGCAGATAGTCGCATACTTTTTGTTTAAATCCTTAAAAAAGAAATGAAAAAAAAACCTGAAGCTGTAGGTGAAACGACTTCAACACCATTACATATCGATTCAGTAAAACATAGAACAAGCCTCTCACAATATCTTTATTGGTTTCATATGAATTCACAAATATCATGAGTGGTATGAGGCTTAAATGATTCATTACCAGAATGCAAAAGAGGATTTTATAGAGTATTTTGGGGATAAAAATTCAGGTTAAAGCATATTATCATCTGTTACAGGCTATAACTGAATCACTTTTTATTGCTTCCTTGTTTCATTCGTATTGAATACAAATGAATTTGATTTTGAGGGGATCGATGAAAGGCATTTATGTTCTGTGTTTATGGGATGGTTGAGAGTGACGTGACTAAAATTGCAAAGCTATGAAAAAATGCCTAGCATTTCTAATACCTTAAAATGAGAATTTTTAGTGTCCTGTTTATCATCAATGAAATTACGATTCTGAATGATTTCAGCTGAGGTACTATGAATGATAATAAATGCAGCATTTGTAATACGCCATCGATCTAATAAACTATTCTGAGGCGCAGAGGGATAGAAGAACCAGTGTCTAAGCCTTTGCACATTCAACCGATATATATCGTCTATTTGGAGTCAGAAGGGCACTAAGAACTAATCACTATATATAGACTTAAAACCCTTTTAGTTCCAAACAGACGATGTTGCAGTTGTGTGTGTATAAATATAAACCGTGTATTTGTGCAAGCAAAAGTGAAATTGTATTGCTATGCGGGAATTTTTCTGTAACAGTGAGATATACATGTACATATATCTGGTAGGTTGAAATTTCAGTAGTTATCATGGATTTTGCACCGTAATATTCAGGTGAATTTTAATACGTAATCCCTTAAGCCCTCTCCCGTCATAATGTCATCAAATTCAGGTGAATTCTAATTTTCTGACTGTCACTTTTACCAGTTTGGGTTTTTGAAATGAGAAAGATTTATGAGGTTATCCCAAAGTAATCATAAGTAATCCAATAACAGATTGAAATATCTTATAGAGTAATCTCCCTTGGAATGTGACTTTGCATGACGACCCTGTTCTCACCAGCATCTGCCTTAGGTAGATCATGTTAGGTATCATATGTCTTGATTTTAGTGTGAATATATCCACATATCAGGGATGAAAATGTCTTTCAGATAATTGTATAATTATCCTGTTCTCACTTTGTGTGAACATTTCCGTATGTACATGTACATATTAAATGCTTCATGAGGTAATAAAGTATTTTGATGAGTGTTATGACCCATTTCACACAAGCCTGTATCTTAGGTAAATCAAATTAAGTATTGTGTTTGTAACATTTGTGTGAATACATCCACATGTGCATGAATGTTGTGTGAAGTGATAATTTGAATGGTGTGAAGTGCCATTTTACCACACTGTGTAACTATAGGACACTGTGAACATGTATGATACATGAATAAACTATTTCTCTGGTTTGATTTAATGTAGCAGTTTAACAATAACGTGTGTATATTCACAAGTTCAAATCTTCATGAGATAAACTCATTTGAGAGAAACATGCAATAAACTTTGTGTGGACATGCATTCATTTAACATTGCTTATTCACCACTTTCATGAAATGAACAAAACTTGCAAAGCCAAAGAAACAGAAACAAAGATTTCTTGCAAAAAAATAAAGACAATAAAATGCAAAACACACTAAAGAAAACAAGGAAGGAGTTTTTTCCATCAAAAAGTTATTAAAAAATTATAGTTGGATGAGATACACATTTTAATGCAAAAATAATGAATAGAGACAGATGGATAATATGATGACAATATCAGGTTTAAGGTCTATAATGTGTTCATATTGACAATTACAACAAGATCATTAAAGGCATTGGCTAACTTTGTGAGCAGCTGATTTAAAAAATTCTCAAACTAAGATGAAACATGTGTATGGGTACTTGTATTTGTACTAAAAAACCCTGAAACCAACCATAATTTGGAATGAAAAACTGTAAGTTAGATGCAAACTGCGATTTTATTATTTTTCGTCTCAAGAGACAATAACTAAGAGGACCACTTTGCTTGAATTATAAAAGACCGTTGATCTGCCTCCCTCTATGTGATATGCCAATACACACAGTACAGTCCAGTGAGCCATGCGTGCATGCGCACTCTTTACGTCTGGTCTGTGCAACCGACCCTTATATATTTTTCAAACATTGGTTCACATTTCTAATATTTAAAAATACTTCTGGTGGATATCATACTTTGAAACTTTCAGACTGGTATTTTAGACTATAACCTTTATGTTTATCCCATTTTCAAGTAACAAAATTAGATTTTTAGAAATCATAACAATGTTAACCAATGTCTTTAATGTCATATTAATGAAAAATCCAGTTTCAATACAACATATCTTGTTCTTCATCGTCGGCCCCTCTAGTACCTATAGCATTCACAGGCTTGTTTTTTTTGAGATTGATGGGAGAAGTGGTTTAAATGGTCTCATCAATGTGCAAATCCATTCCTTTTGTAGCAGAAAAGATTTATTTTGTGGCTAAAGCTTGTATGGTATGGGACTGACCATTGTTTGCTAGGTGAAAGCAAACAAGTTCCATGTATTCCAAGGGGGGTTTCCTGCCATGTGATTGCATATCATCTTAATTTAATGTTACTAGTATACATTTGCTTTTGTCCAAGCTTAGCTTTCATACTTAGAAAAGACAAGAAAAAAAAATACCATTGCTTTGAAATGTAACTCTATGCTATGTCATTAAAAAGTTATGATCTACATTTTGATAATAGTAAGTCAGCTTATCAAAAGTCTCATCCCGCATCTTTGATCGTCTTCTCCACAACCGTTTTTTTTTTTTCACATCGGCTTTCCTGATCACCCGTTGTTTTGTCTATGGAGAAACCGCAGGATCGGAGGGGGAAAGGCGCTAAAGGCTGCGTTCCAAATTGGCTCTGACTTTTGATAAGGTGCCTAATAATGATGATATTTACAATGCACAACATATGCACCTCAGAGGATACTCAAGGCACTCACAATTGCATTGTCATCAACATTATTATTACCCCAGCAGTGGCAGGTACCCATTTATACACCTGGGTAGAGTGCAGCAAAGATAGATTTATAATAAACGTCTTGCAGAAGGAGGCAGGCATAAATGGGAATAAAATTGAATCTGGGTCATAAAATCACCAGTACTCTTCTAGAATGATTAGCAATGGAGGTACAGTCCTTCAAATGTATTGACTTCTTTGTAGTTTCCTTTTTCTTTTAGTATATCTTGTGTGTTATCACCAACATTTTTATACTCTAAATGTGGTTTTTATGATGATTGAAATGAGTAGAGTGAAATTGAATTGAATTAAACCGAATGGAACTGAATGAATATTCACATAATTGTTTGGTTACATTTGCCTGTAAAAATGAATAAAAAAAATGATATCCATTCTCTCTTACAAATTGTATCAGATACCTGCAAGCTTTATGTTTCAGTTTGTATCTAGATTCATAATCACTACCACATTTAGCCTTTCACGAAAATGAAAAAGGATAATGCTCTACTTTGTGCTTGGATAATGCACCATGTGAACTTGTGATGTAGACATAAGCATGCATTAATTTCACCAAAGTATGATAGATTACCCAGCTATCTCATTAAGCCTCATGCTGATAAGTAGATGTTAATTGTTCCCCAGGCATGTGATTGTGTGCACGTCATAATGTAAAGGTTCACCTGGTATCCCGTGTGATGCTACATGAATGTTAATGGTTAGGACTGTACAACAACGTTTGGAACTAATTTACGGTGCATGACGGTTCAATCATTAACTTTTATTTGTGATGATTGACATGTACAAACACATGCATTGAAGAAAAAGCAGATATATTCATGTCCTGATGAGAATAGATATAGTTGTGGTTGATTTGTGGTTGGATGAGATCAAATGCTTTAGTCATCCATTTAAAAACCTTGTGGGATCATATAATTTGTTGGTATTAGAACTGATCAAATGTTAGATCCTATAATCAGCTATAGCGATGTGAAAGGTGGTTTTTTTTTTAGCCAATTTGAGATGAATTCAACCATGGATCAAACATGAATTGCTTACCAAGGCTCAACATTAAAATTGGTTTGATGCACATGGGCCATCACATTTTAATTCTGGACCCCAAGTTAGATATTTAAATAGGGCGCACATGCATATGACCCTGGAAATTTCAATCC
>CM057166.1:15841305-15977064 GCA_029962745.1 Echinometra lucunter
GGTCTACACCACAAAGCATCGCAAGCTACTTGTGACATCACAAAGGAAACAAAAAATAATATGTGGGAATCTACTGTGACGTCACGCTAATTAACCGTGCATGGTACATTTTGATGGTACAAGTGCAATGGTACGAATATCGCACGTTCAGCTCAAATAGACTTCGTACAACAAGCTGAGTAGGTGTTGTACAATTTAAATTGCTCTTTATGTTAATTAGCACAATGTATTGCATTAAAAATGGACTAAAATTTTTCTTTTTTCACTGATGTATATTGTTCAGTTCCTAGCATTTTGGATCAAGAGCAGTGAAAAAATTACTTAATTTTTTTCGCGGGGGCTACTTTTTCAGCCCACCCACCCGAATTTTTCTACAGTGTATACAGTGTACAGTGGACCCTATGAGAATTTAGGGGCTCTTTTTAGTTTTCCAGGGATCTTTTAGGCATTTTCGGGGGCAAATTCGCCTCGAGCCCTCGTGTATTTTTTTCCCTGATCAAGAGATACTGGAAAATGGTCACTAAAAGGAGGACAGTGTACTGTTAGGGTGAATGAAATGTCTAGTCATCTTCATGAATGCCATACCATATATCCTAAAAAATTTGAAGAAATCCCGAAATGGCATGTTTACACCTTTGGCTAACATTTTTGAGGAAACATGTATTCTCATTACATTCATGTTAGATCACCATCCACTCAAGAGGACTGAGATGTGATGCGTTTTTCAGATCTTGTATCTCACTCAATCATATTAATGGATATAACATCATAAAGGTGGCATGCAGCAGATAAGTTATGAATTGATGTACATGTAGCTCAGGTTAGATATTACACTCTTAAAAATTCTGAGTCAGACGTGACCCAGAAAAAGAGTCCGTTGGGGCCACACTTCCGTTCTGGGTCAAAAATGACCCAGAATAGAGTAAAAATGACCCAGAATAAGGTCAAATGTGACCCAGAACAAGTCTTCATGACCCTATCCCAGATCATTTTTTGACCCGGAATGAGTATGGCCCCAATGGACTCTTTTCCGGGTCAATCTTCCCAGAATTTTTAAGTGTGGGACCTTGTATGCCTACGTAGGGCTCACGTCCCTGAAGGGGGGTGGGGATGGGGTTGGAGGATAAGTTCTTTCACTTGATGTCATGGCGCATCTGGGCGTTACCTGGTGTTTTAAAAGTACGGTACAAGGTTTCATGTTTTCAAAATGAGTTTATACATACACAGTTGCCTTGACAAGCATAATATGTTTCTTAACAGTCATGACTGATTCTCATGGCTGGGAAGGGAGGGGGTGGGGAGGGGGTCTCAATTTAGACATAGGCCCTAAAAGAGGAGGGGGATAGTATCTGTTCACTTATGGCACATTTAATTTGGTATTGTAGAAGGGTAGGGTATCATATACATATAGAGGAAGGTATTATAAATATACAATTGTCTTGATGAGCATGTTTCTTGCAGCTTGTCAGCTGTCCTCCGGGCTTTTAACCCTAGTATGCCTGAGATAATTGGACTGGGATCTATGCAAAATGCAGTGTTATACCCAAATCATATCAAACTCAACAGCTTAGAGGGCATTTTATCTTTATGTCGTTGTGCAAAAGAACGCGCCCCGGAACGCAAAGTACAAAATGCAAAATTGAAATGTCTGTTTGACATATTGGAATAGAATTTTAGCGAAGATCATGCCACATGAAGATCGTATATCAATTTACAAGGTCTACATGCTACCCGTGATATTATCTGTCATTGTTTGAAAAATTTAATCGTCAATAATTTTCCATTTTGTGTTCCGGACGCGTTCTTTTGCACAGCGACATAAAGATAAGATGCCTTAAGAGAAAAATCACTTCAAATTTCATTGGTTCATATGATATAACTTGATGTAATAGTATCCTGTTGTGACACAGGTATTAATACACAGTTGCCTTGACAGGCATGTTTCTTACAACTGTTATTGATTCCAAGGGGGAAGGAGTCCAGAATGTATACATTGGGTATACATTGGTAACAAAAGGGCATTAAGAGAGGTGGGAGGGGTAGCCATCTCACTGCTGGTACCACTATGTAATTTGATGTTACACAATGCTAGGGTATCATAGTGTTGAGGAAGATATTAATTCACAGCAGTTCCCTTGGCAAGCATGTTTTTGACTCTGACTCTCATGGGAGATTTGGGGAGGGGAGGGTGTCATCCTCCAATGTTATGTTCCAAATTCCAAACATGCTTCCAAGTTCATTTCCATCTTCCCTCTGGCTTTATGATGTCACAAGATGAGATACATAGGAGTGTATGTCACAAAGTCTGTTGATGTCTAGGCTTTTTATATTGCTGGCTAAGATACATGAGGATGTAACTTGCAGAGAATTTTTATAATGTATCATCAGAATTCTCAAGAGAAGGCTTTGGGTTGATGTTTTGTGCATAGGTTTTTAAGCAGTGGAAGTTGAGATACAGTGTATTGTGATTTCTCTACCCAGAGCTAGAAAAGCATTAACTCCTATTATCTAATACGGGGATGAATTCTTTTTTCCAATCTGATTATCATATCGATAATGATAATGATAATGATGCTATTAATAACAATATTAATGATATGATGATAACAATAAGAATACTACTACTACTACATACTAGCTACTGTGCTGCTACTGCTGCTACTGCTGCTACTGCTGCTACTGCTGCTACTGCTGCTACTGCTGCTACTGCTGCTACTGCTGCTACTACTGCTGCTACTGCTGCTACTGCTGCTACTGCTACTACTACTACTACTACTACTACTACTACTACTACTACTTCTACTACTACTCTGCTCTACTACTACTACTACTGCTACTGCTGCTACTGCTGCTACTGCTGCTACTACTGCTGCTTACTGCTGCTACTACTACTACTACTACTACTACGACTACTACTACTACTACTACTACTTACTTCTACTACTACTAAACTCTGCTACTACTACTACACTACTACTAACTGCTACTGCTGCTACTGCTGCTACTACTGCTACTACTGCTACTACTGCTACTGCTGCTATACTACTACTACTACTACTACTACTATTCTTCTTCTTCTTCTTCTTACGGTTATTGAAAATTTTTCATACCAAAATCTACCAACAAATTCAATGACCCTAATAAGAAAACAACAACTTATGTGCGACCAGTGAGTAAAGGTGGCACGCAGCAAGCCGCTGCTCTTTGGCTAGTCTCACCATGGCAGAGGTATAGCTTTTGTTCAGCATATAAGAGCAAACAAAATAGCAGTACATCGCCGTCATAAAAGACTAATTTACACCTGGATGGATTAAAGTCTTGCCAAAAGATGTTACTGCTGGGCTAGGATTTGAACCCTTACATCTGTGATTGAGAGTCCAGTGGATGAACCATTCGGTCATTGTTTTGGTCCTCTATGAACCCTTGTCATTCATTAAACCCCGCTGTTTAAAACATCACCATTTCGCTAGTTTTCAGAATTATCACAGCCTGTGTGAACATTATTTATGAAGAGAGGACACACTGGTGAATGAATCCAGGGCCCCGTAGCTGGTGCTTCTGTCCCTCGGGTATCCCACGTTCTATTTGGTAATTACAGTGTACTTGTAATGTTATGTTTCTTGGGTTGTTTTTTTTTCTCTGCTGCTGCCTTTTCCAATAATGGTTTATACTTATTTTGTCTGCTTTCCTTTTTTATATTTATTTCTATGTACTTATGTATTTATTTTTATACTGAATCCTGCCACTCATATAAATCTGTGATTCTGTTGATTTACTTTAATAAAACAATACAAACAAAAACCAAAAACAAAAAACAAAAGAATCCAGGGCCCTGTTTCATAAAATGTGTTAGGCGTCTTATCTTTATGTCATTGTGCGAAAGAACACGTCCAGAACGTAAAATACAAAAATACTGAAATTATCAATTATTGTTTGACAAATTTGATTTTCAGTAATTTTCCTTTTGCGTTTCAGATGCGTTCTTTTGCAGGACGACATAAAGATAAAACGCCTTATCAGTAACGACTGCCCCATTTCTATGACAAATTTGCTCCCAGCCAATCAGATACGAGGATTTTCAGTAGCTTCTGACAGTTTTTGGCAACTTGTTATTGATAACAAAAGTTTTATGAAACGAGGCCCAGATGCGTTTACATTTACATGTATTCCCACATCTTCTCATCCCTTCACAGCACTCCATGTATGTAAATGAACTCTGGAGATAGCCTCCCTTATGAAGTCACTTACCACTTAATAGAACCCACAAATCCATATTTTCAGGCGCTTGATGTAAAATTGATTGATTTTTGCTGAAGAACAAGGATGCATGGCATTTCCGTGCCCTCCGTTATCCGAAGGACTCATAAATTGTTGGTTGTCATGAAAGGGGCTAACATGATACACTTCGATTGAAAAAGATTGCTAATGGGGCTTGCACTTTGAAAGATAATCGGAGGAATTAAAAAAAACCCAGATTTTATAGTTGTCATCCTCCAAATTTGTTTTCTATATTTGCATGCTGTTTTGACATCCCATTGGTGTCCAGTTAGGATTTTTACCCTTTGTTTTTCTTTTTTGCAATTTCTGAATTGAAATGTTAATAACATTCATGTAATTAGTCCATTTAAGTGAACCAATTACCGTGAGACATTTTGCTGTGTTTGTTAATGTTATTATACCATACTCAACAACATTTACACTAATACATTTATTAGACATTTTAACTCAAAACTTTACGTTATCGAGAGATCACATATAAAGGCGCATAAAAATATGACCCAAGACATGGAATAAGGAAACGTTAATGTAGTACAAGTATGGAAGAAAGACATATATAAACAAACATTGCTATGAATAAATAAAGAGATAAATGAATAAGTATATGTATTTATATTTATATTCAAAATATGAGCTTCAAATATTACTTCATATATATATATATTCATCTTTATTCTCAATTAACAAAAAAAAAAAAAAAAAGATTAGTGGAGAGACTCATTGATATATGCATGCACACATGCATGAATTAGGGCATTTATGGATTCGACCAGCCATTTGATTTCTCACATTATGGTCTTATGCGATCCTTAATTTTCTTCAAACTCATTAATCGTTTAACCCCTAGAAGGCCGGGAGAAGTTCTTTTTTTTTTTGGGGGGGGGGGGAGAGTGGTTATTCTAACTGTAAACAATTATCTTGTCTTATGATTAAGCATAATGATATACATGTATGTGTAATGTAGTGAGACATTTCATTCTTAGCACTTGACATATTTCTCTTTCTTTGTGAGCCTTATATTTTATGTGGCTCAGAATAAGCAGAAAAAGTAGTTCTCTTGATAAATCAAGTGTCAGAATTGAGATCATTCTCCTAAAAGGAAGGTCACAGGAATGTGGATAACTTCGCAGTTTTTTCTGGGCCTGAAAGAAATAGGAAATTATTAGATTGGCACTCTGAGATCGTAGCCTGCTAATTTGACACTGGAAACTTCCTCTTCGAGATTTATGAGACAGTTATGAAGGCTATCAGAGAAACTAGATTTGGAATGGTTGCTTTCATTTCATTCCAACTTGGAAGGAAATAACCATTGTTACCCCCCCTGAAAATAAACAAGCAAACAAATAAATAAGCAAACAGGAAAATAAACAAACAACCCAAGACCAATCCAAGACAAGTATTCTAAGCGCTAAGCCTCAAAGCCTTTTAATTGTAAATCCTTGCTACATCTGGATAAAAAATATCTTCTTGAGTCTGAAGATTGGATTTGGCCCAACTAAATTGACTTTCCCACAGTGACCCAAGGCAAGATTTGAATGAAGCTTTCTATAGGAAATGTTTGGTATTCTGTTTTATAACGTTTTGAACATGTATACCGGTATATGCTTGCATGCTCGAAAGAGGTCTTGGATACCTATTTTGGGTTCATATCTTGGATATAGATGCCCCAAAACTTGCCAGGGTTCACATGAAAAGTGGTCAGGATTTATTAAAAACAAAAACAACAAACCACAATACAACCCCCCCCCCCAACAAACTATGGTATCCATGTTTAGTTCACGGCCATATATGAAAGGGCGTATCTAGCATGTGTCTCAGGGTTCCTTACGATAGCATTTGATTCTGGTGTAAATGGGATTCTTTGAGATGTCTTCATAGCTGTCGTAATCATCTGATGAGTGGGGAAACCATGGTAATTTTGTCATGGAAATCAGATAATTACCTCCCTTTCCATCCTTCTGCTTCAAGTGAGGCTCGTATCAAGATTGCTCTAAAGGTGATAAAGTCGCTAGTGATACATCTCGCCCCCACATAGCCACCTGACTTGAGGCTAGGTTCACATTTAACTCTAAAAGTTTATGACTGGAAATGATCGTAAACTATGAATCTTCATCAAACTTACCTTTTAAGTTGTAAACTTAAAGTTAAGCTTGATGAAGATTTCAAGGTTTAAAGACATTGGTTAACATTGTTATGATTTAAAAAAATCTTATTTTGTTACTTGAAAATGGGATATAACATAAGGGTTATAGTGTAAAAATACCAGTCTGAAAGTTTCAAAGTATAATATCCACAGGAAGTATTTTTAAATATCAAAAATGTGAACCAATATTTGAAAACTATACGAGGGACGGTTGCACAGAATAGACATAAGGAGTGTGCATGCGCATATGACTCACCTTACTGTAATGTGTGTATTGGCGAATCACGCGGCGGGAGGCACATAACGGCATTTTCAAATTCAAGCAAAGTGGTCCTCTTAGTGATTGTCTCATGAGACGAAGGATAATAAAATCGCCGTTTGCGTCTAACTTACACTTTTTCATTCCAAATTATGGTTGGTTTCAGGGTTTTTGAATACAAATACAAGTACTCATACACATGTTTCATCTTAGTTTGAGAATTTTTTAAATCAGCTACTCACGAAGTTAGCCAATGCCTTTAATGTAAATAAGGACACACTGGTGGCTTGAGAAATTTAAGGTGTACTCCACTTAAAGTTATAAGCCATAAGTAATCCTCTGGATAATAACTTCAAGTTTCATGGGATCCTCTCTTGAAGCTGTCTGCCATGTTGCACAATTCAAGTGTACCATTCACCAAAACAAATATAGCTCTGTATGTTAGGGATTCAGCTATAATATCAAAATATGAACTTGAAATATTACTTCTATCAAGAGATATCACGAGTTGAAATATACTCTCAGTTAACATAAAAGCAACTAGTGCGGCAGAATAGTCAATGTGCACATGTGCATAGGCAAGAATAGGGCATTTATCAAATCAAACGGCCATTCAATTCCGTAAATACCTTAATTGTGTGGTCTTGTGTTATCCTTTATTTTCGTTAAACTGGCTCCGTTAACCCCTGGCATGCCAGTAAACTTTTTTTTTTATTTCTAATTATTTATTTTTCATTTATTTATTTATTTATTTATTTTTTTTTTTTTTGGGGGGGGGGGGGGGGGCTCTTTCATATGTACTAGTTGTACACAAATTATTTTTTCTGTTGATTGGTACACTTTAACTGCTTTGCCAGTTTATAGTTTGAAAATCTCAAATATGGTAATTCTTTTGATACTCTGTAACCCTTGTCACATTAGTAGTGGGTCACTGCTTAAACCTTCAAACTTTCGCTATCAAAGTTGAAGTTTAAAACTACCACAATACCATCACAAACATACATGTAGCTTCAAACCAGGGCAACAATTGTTTAATTTTCTTTCGGGGCTACTTTTTGAGCCCACCCATTTAAATTTTCTACATTGTATTGCAGTTTACATTGGACCATATGAAAATTTCAGGGGCTCTTTTTTTAGTTTTCCAGTGATCTTTTTGGCATTTGGGGGGTGAATTTGTCCTGAGCCCTCATTTATTTTTTCCCCTGCTTCAAACTCTCTATGCACCTTGGGGGTGAGGATTGACTAGAAGCTGTCTGATTAGTTCCTAATTCTGGTTACTAGTGGGTACTATCTTATCCTCACCTTCAGCTTATGAAGGGATAATTTTAGAGGGTTTCAACTCCCCAGAGATGGAGTTGCATGAGAACAGACTGCCTCATTCCAATTTTCCATGTCATAGGAAAGGCGGATGCTTGATCTGCAGTGAGGTTGCAGTGACATCAGTGACTTATCAGCCAAGCTCTTTGATCCATTTGGCAAGTCCAAGGGATACTGTCAGGGAGTTTAGCCAAATGGAGTGGTACGAAAAGACACGTAACTTAGACCTTACACTTTATAGAAATAAAATACAGACTACAGTATGTAATTTTACAGTGTTTACGCCACTAAGTTTCGCTAAACTACCCTAGCATCTCTTATGTTAGTATGAAGGATTTATCACATGCTTACATACATGTATGTCTCGACATCAAAAGTATCAGTTTTCTTTGTATATGGCTTGATTACTACAACCATCAGAGATGCCAAAACCTTTGATGTGGTCAGCAATGTATATAGGAAAAAACTTCCAGTATCTTGCTTCGTAGCATATGAAAGCAAAGAAATCCCACAGAGCTTTTGATGTCTGTACATAACATATAAACTCTTACTGTTCTGCAGTGTAGGCTGGGCTTTTTGCAAACATTGGCAGTATTAAGTCGCCAGAGAATAAGTAACTAAATTTAATTCAAATATCTGATTGAGATGGTTGGCAAGCAGGAATCCTTTTGAAATTGCGTGCATGTCCTACAAATAATCTGACAAGGAAGACATTTTCTTATTCTATAAAATTGTGAGGGTGTGATTACTTAGATGAAAGTCAGTAGTGAAATAAAAATCATGTCCGATAATTGTGAATTGTCAGGTTACCAAGTATGTGAACTTGAAGTGAGGAGCATATTTAAAACATAGATTTGAAAGGTTCATTATGCATAATGAAGATAGGCTGTCATGAAAGACTTCTTACTTCTTCTGTAACATATTCCTTCTTCCTCATTCTAAATTATCTATAAAGATGTGTGTTAACCCTTTGCCAACTACCATCGACTGTCGTCACGATCGTACAGTTAACCTGCTGACCACTGAATTCTCCTATTTCACATTGGCTTAATACAGGAATGACCAGGAAATGGGTTAAATTAAACAACAGTAATGATTAGTTTTTGTGTACCAGGGAACCTAAAAAAATGGTTTAAGCGATATCTATAGAACAATTATCAGCATCAGTGACTGCACAAAGGATATCAGAATTTAAAGGAGAATGCAACCCTGACATCAGTGTCTTTCCAGTGAATGAAGAAGAACAAGAAGAGTAAACAGTGAAAGTTTGAGGAAAATCGGACAATCTGTTCAAGAGTTATGAAGTTTGAAAGTTTAAGTAAATCCTTTATTGGATCCTTGAATTGGCAACTTTACCGGCATCTGTGATGTCATCGTGGACAACTCTCCATTCATTTTGTACACAGAATTTAACATTTTCTTTACTTTCAAGAAAAATAAAAATTCTATTGATTTATTATTTGAGTATGACATGGCTATATCAATTCAGAGTAGGTGGGTATTTGATTACCTCGTTTAATTCATAGTGTAATATCATGAGCACTGCAAGGATATGATTAAAATCCAGAAAGTAACAAGGTTGGGCATGTTAAGAATTGTGTTGATTCCTGACTTGAAATTTCATATAAATCCATTTTTATGAAAAATTATTTACAAATGAATTGAGAGTTGTCCACGATGACATCACAGATGCTGGCAAAGTTGCCAACTCAAGGATCCCCATAATAGGGATTTACTGAAACTTTCAAAATTCATAACTCTTAACCAGATTGTCCAATTTTGCTCAAACTTTCACTGTTTACTCTTCTTGGTCATCTTTATTCATAAAGAGCACACTGATGCCTGGGTTGTATTCTCCTTTAAAGAAAAGGCTATTTTCTGCAAACTGTCCCACATTCTCCCAGAACTAAGTTCAAGTTTAGAAACCATTTGCAGCTTCCTCAACTCTTTATATGTGTCTAGGAATTCCCATTACTATTGAAATGTAAACCTACTTGAGACTCTGAACGAAACAGACCATTTCATGATAGGATGTCTTTATTGCTTTGTGGTGGCCTTTCTCTGATTTGTGAAACCGAAATGTACCTATTTTTGTCCATTAGAAAATAAACCAGTTCAGAGTAGGTGGGTATCTGATTACCCTCGTTTAATTCATAGTGTGTAATATCATGAGTACTGCAAGGATATGATTAAAATCCAGAAAGTAACAAGGTTGTGCATGTGAATATAAAAATCATGCAAACTACCAAAATAATTGTAGACAAAGTGGGATTTTATAATGTTTGTTAGAATTAAGTTTAGATACATTGACTGCAGAGCAGACAGTGGTGGTATTGTATGAAATGAAATCGTCATGTAGCTGGCAGAACCGCCCGGCTGCATGGCAGAAGGGCAATAACTTGATGCTACATGTATGTGAAATTTTTACTATGTCACGCTTGAATTAATGCCCTTCCGCCAGGCAGTGGTTCACAAGGTGCGCCTGTTTATGCTCTTCTGCCAGCGGCATGGCAAAATATTCCAGTTAGAGTGAAATGATCATTTGCAGACATATTTCGTTGAGAAATAAGATTTGAAATCTTTTGTTCAGCCAGAGAGGTATTAACTAATGTACTTGAATACAGCATTAACGCCATTTTAGCACTAAAAACAAAAAAGGCAGCCGATGAAGCTACGTAAACTTGAAAACATTATTGCCTCCCATGTTTTTTATGCACCCTGCTAGGTGTTTTGGGAAAGGAAACTGCAGACAAATCATGCCTATTATTCTGTCATGAGTTTATTTTATGCAATGGTAATTTATTCCTAAAAATTAATGTGAATATTCACCAGATTCTTTGATTGTACCCATGAATCCTTTGGCAAGAGTCACTTCATCCTTTGGCAAGAGTCACTTCATGTGAAGTAGTATCACACTTTTAAACTCATTCCTTTGCCTCACACTGTTCCTAACCATACATCATACAGTCCTCTTAAAATCCAAGATTTTACCCTGTAGTTCTGATGAAATAGAGCAAAGAGTCATTGCTTGATCACAGTTCCCTTGAAATTACTAAGCATATATATATATATACTTTTTTTTTTCATTGGCAGAGTGAAAAGGGAAAGGTAGAGAGAATACGAAAGATAGAGAAAGTGGGTAGATATGTAATGGAGGAGGAAGGGCTTTGAAAAATTGATAATTGCAAATAGATTGACACAAATTGAAATTGATTTTGACAATCCTATGATTCATGTATGAATTAAACTTTAGTTACATAGTTAGTAAAAGTTAAGATGTCAAAAGCTAACAAAGTGTGATGAGATTAGGAAAGGAAAAAGAAGAAGTAGAAGAGTAGAAGAAGAAGAAAAGAATACAAGATGAAAAAATAGAATGACTATATCTTCCTAAGCCTGAGACAGGAAAGCAAGATTTCCGGATGGATACTTGCAGGAAATCTAGGGCTTATTGTTTTACCGTGACTCTCAATTATCTCACATTTTCCCAGGATGATAACATTAGAAAGTGAATGTCTTCATTCTATGCTTTGTCATAATTCTGTAGATTACTGGTAAATTACTCATTATGTCTAATCATGTGATAAGTCATACTTGTCTTTTCATATAAATTCCTATGATGACCTCAAATCTATTTGATGAAGAATGTAGAATAATTCATGTTCGGGTGGATATTGATATGATTATAGAACCCTTATTCATTTACTAATTGTGATTTACTAGTTAGGGTCTCTAATTGCTTTTCTGTATTTGAATTAGCTCTGAAAAATGACAGAAAATGTGTTACTGATATCGTCTGAAAAGACTAAAAACAACAAAAACAACTAATCTTTGTCAATATGTTAACCCCATTAACTTTTAAATGATCTTTAATTATTATTAAAAGTTTGTTTATATTTCATACATGGGGTGAATTGCTCTTTCAACTGAAGGTGGTTTTTGACAAGAATGATTCATACTTGTTGCTCTTTAGAGTTTCATGAGCATGTTAATCCACAGATACTGAAAAAAGAAGACCGCTGTATTTTCTATGTATACCGCAGCCAAATTGACAGTTGTTGAAAAGATGCCACTAGACAACATGCCACCATGAATTAACAAACCTCATGAAAAGTGGAAGCACATTCTTTAAAAAAAAAAGAATCTTCTTAGTTTCGTGTTGATTCCATTGAGATATATCTTTAATCATTTTGTCATGTCTCTATTCATGTTACTCATTCTTGTGGAAATTACTTCCAAATTTTAGCCTTTAACAATAGGAAGTGGGTTGAATAGAATGCATTACATCTAGATGGGTTGAATGTAATTGTGATGTCATGAGCACATGACATGTGCCAATGGGGTCACATCAATGTGGGTTGCATGTCCAAGAGGATTTTTTTTTTCACCCGTCAGAGTTCATTGCTGTACTTTTCATTTATAACCCCTAGGATGTGATTTAATTGTCACATAACTTGCATTTTCCTTCTCTTTTTTTTCTTCAAATCCTTGCTTTCTTACAAGTAACAAAGTTTTTCTCTATGTGATTAACATTTTTGAAGGGACCCCAACTGTCTTTTTTAATTAGTCTGTGATTCAGGAAAAAAAAAAAAATTCTGGGGCTACTTTTTGACCTCAACCATCCCAATTTTCTACATTGTAATTACAATGTATATTGGACTGTATGAGAATTTTAGGGGCTCCTTTTATGTCTTCCAGGGCTCTTTTGGGCATATCGAGGGTAAATTCGCCATGAGCCCTCGTGTAATTTTTTTCCCTGTTGTGATTTCTCTTTAAAAAGAAAAAAAGATCTATGATATTCAAATCTTTTAATTTGTGATATTTTATCTTCGCATAAGATACTGGTGAGATTACCTTTTTAAAAGAAAAAAATTGCAACTCTTTTTCAAGCAACAGTAACATTGCAACATTAATTAGTTTGAGAAGCATGTTTGACAAAGTAAAGCTGTAGGTTAAAAAAACAGACAATAGCCACTTGATTTGATTTGTCATATATTTTCTTACAGTATAAACTTTCTTGTTTGTTGAGGTACTATTTTTATTTTCCAAGTGAAAAATTGAATTTCTGTGAGGCAATTCTTCTTTGTTTTATTGTCTCGTACCACAGCACTTATTTTTTTTTACATGTCCACATCTCTATTTATAGAACTTTCGATGTTGCAAACTTGCTCACCTCTCCCAAATATTTTTTTGCTATTTTATTATACACATTGCTTTCTGTGCATACTGATGGAGGGGAGGGCTCAGTAAAATCAAACACTTTTGCTTTTTATTGATTTCTAAGGGTACAGAGAAGCTTGAGTTCAGGCAAAGCTGAAAAACAATTTGTGAGCTTTCTCATTCTTTTCATGTCAGTTAGGAAGAATATCATAGTAAAAATGTCCCCTAGAAAGGATTGCTCTTCAATTGCCCTCATATTGGAAATACAACAAGAAGAAGCTGAAAAGTCTGGGCAGATTTGTGCGTGGTCCCATGTATATTTCTATGTTCAGTGCAGTTCCTTTTGTGGGGGGGGGGGGGGGGGGGGAATAATCCCCCCCCAAAAAAACTCACATTAGACGCCAGTGTATAAGTAACTAATCTAATTCTCCCAGTTACATTTGAGCAGTTTCTTTCACATTATAATTGCATGACCAAAACTTCAGTTTATCCCACAAAAGAGTTCTAATTTGTTCAACAAACTTACACATTGGAGACGATTTTCAGCATAATATTTCTGTGGTCATGTTTAATTTTCACATGTCATCATCATCTTAAATGCTTTAATATGGTCTGTTAATTGTATTATATATACATGTATCTAGATATAGCAACATATTTTTATGCTCGAAAAACCCAGATGCAATCTTGAAATACGTGTACACTGTATGTCAGAGGATTTGTTGTAGAAATAACATTTTTTTTCCCTTTGAAATTACTTTTTGCTCTTAATTGTATGGATCAAAACAAGAGACTGTCTCATGTATTTGAGTATTTAGTACATGTACATTGTGTGTACATGTACATTGTCAGTGTGTCAAAAGTTGATAGTGGCATTGCTTTGTTTCTTCCATCAGTTGACTTATTGCAGGTAAAGAGTTAATACTTTGTTACTAGATTTTTTTTTCAAAGTCAACTCTTTTTTTCCCCAACCAGTGGAGTGTTACTAGAAATGCCTTGAAATTATATTAAAAAGCAATTTCCTTTCCTGACGTTCAACATTTCTCCCAGGTGACTGTCGGCATCTTTCACTTTTAGTTTTCGGCAGCGACATGTGGGGGGTGATAAGATGCAGGCGTCGGTATACAACGGTATGGGTTTCTCTTGGAATGCCCTTGCAGTATTGACGTGTCTGCGGTATTGTGCATTTTGTTGTATTAATTGATCAGCAACATGAGCTAAAAATACGAGTATCTGGAAAAGTTGTGGTGTAGTTACATGTGCCAGTATGCAACATAAAGTGCAGACACCTAAAGATGACGACAAAGACGTAGCTATATTTGATGGAGAAAACAGTCACCTTTTTCGTCATTAAACTCTGGATAGAGTAAAGTGCGTTTTTCATACAGAATTTTAGGATACCATGGATACATTGAGGGTTCTAATTTTAGACCAGTACAGAACAGTATAGGACTGACTACAAAAAATGCCTCAGAATAGGCTAAATTTGCCACTTTTATCATTATTTTGCTCTACTATCTTCCTTCTCTAACATTGCTTGTAAAATCATCCAAATTAGCTATCCAGATAAATGCTTCACATCAGCATAAACACCAATTATCAGGACTTTCTCATCCTATCTGGTTTTTTCGAATAGAGATTTTACTATTGTTTATGAAAGATTTATCAAAATTTCAACGACTGATGAATTAAAATATTATTTTTCCTGAAAAGAGAGAGAGAGAGAGTGTGTGTGTGTGGGGGGGGGGAGGGTATATATTTGCACACACCATCCCCCTCTCTAAAAAGTGAGGGGGGGATATATATCCCCGTTCCCTGGGAATCATGCCATTGAATGATGTCCTGTCACCATCTTACTTGCCTAGAAAAACAGAGAAGAGGAAAACAATTCTAAAGAAATACATGTAAGTATATCATGATTTCAAATGGAAGTATCAAGCTACATCACTTATACCCCCATCTCACTAGAAGGCAATCTCGCTGCGATCCTCAAAAATTGACAAAGCATGGTGGATCGTGGCGTGAGCTTTGTCAGTCTTCTCCTTCGTATCTTGAGCCTTTTTCAAGCGCCAATGATCGCCACCGTCGCCCTTGTCGCCACCAAGTTTTGAACATGTTCAAAACTTCCGTAGCGAGAGCGCCGAGGTTGCCAAGAGCACCACAATCATCTTAAGAGTGTATTAAAAATGACATACCCGTAGCTCTGACATATCAGCAACGCATAAAGCGTACTTCAAGCGCATTGAAAGCGGCTCCTATCGCCCACGCTTTCAGGCCAGTTCCCAAGATATTTTTTCCTCAGTTATGTTTCTGCGCATGTCATCCGCGCATCCTGGCTGGTATTGTTACGTCATCACAACAGCAAGGCAATCACCGTGCATGTCAAAAATGGAGTTGGAGGGCGATTCTGCCACTCCTCGCAAAATTTTCACAGATCGCCATGGTCGCCATGATTGCCTTTCTAGTGAGATGGGGGCCTTTGTAGTGAAGATTATTTTTGTAGGCCTCTTTCAGTCAAGTACACCAAGGATAGTGCTCTGTTACGGTCCTTATCCTCTCATGGCTACAGTAGCTCTTGGCGGTGGCCGACTGGCTGGTGAGTCCGATGCGGAGGTGAAGAACTAGATTATCATTTTTACCCAAATAAGGTTCTTGTACTATTATCTCTTGCTCCTCCTCCTCTCGCCTAGCTTCTTCAAGAGTATCAGTTACGCAGCCAGGAACCTTCATTTAAACTTGGTTCTCAGAAAGACAAACAATGTTTAAAGCATACTTGTACAACCCAAATATCACCACAAACTCTTTTACTTTTGTGTGTGTGTTCTCTTGAAACTCCAACCCACATCAAACAGCCTGAAACCACACAGTGCTGTGGTGCGGCTTTCCAGTGGTAATAGGACCCTAAGGACGCTTTCAGACATGACTGTAAACTGCTTCACCTTTAAAAAAGTTTTGAAAGGTTTAATATGTACAGTTTTGATGGTATAGTAGTTGACAAGAAAAACTCTACATTTCTGCATTTTTGAGCACACAGATCAATAGGAATGCACGGTAGGCCTCTTAATGTTATTTCCCCTCTTGCCATTTTACCTTTAAGTTTTACAGCATCAGTTATTTAGGTAACTGCAACGTGTGTGAATGGGGCTATTGAGTGGGGCAAACCATGGATTATCTTGTTTCCTTGTGCCATCTCCAGATATTTGAGTAGCCAGACGAGGAGTGTAAGTGCTTGGTATTCTATTACCCATGGCTTTAAAGGTTACATACAGTTTTGGTCGGCTCTCAAAAACTATTCGTCAGGTTTCTTTGCTTTTAGCTAGTCAGTAGCACAATAAAAGCAAAACTAAGATGCTGTGAAGTTTTTTTCCTCAAGTTGAATGTTGGATAAATGGAAGGGAACAAATATTTTTGATCTCAGGTCAGAGATGTGAAATCCCACAGTGCCTGCACACGTGTAAAACTAGTGAGAATATTGTTTACGTGACAAGTGTAACAGAGTGTTGTGGGCGTTGTGCGGGGAGTGGTTGGTGTGCAGGGTTGGCATAGGGCAGAGTGTAGACATGTATTTTTCACTAAAATTCACAGGAGGTCATGAATGGAATGACACGTGATCTAAGACACATCGTTTTATTGAAGTCAGACATGGTGAGATTATATATAAAGAGCCTTCTTCCAAAAGGCACTAAATCCACCTTTGTTGCTTTAGAGAAAAAGACATTTGTTTACCAGATCTTATGGAAAAATGATATTTAAAGGTGCATTTTTTTATGATTGCTCTCGAAATTTAGTTTAATCCTTTTTGTCAAATGACAGGCACCTACCTGAACAATGGTCTGATATCAATAACTCAATTTTCAGCAAAAGTGGATTTAGCACCTTTTGGAAGCGAGCTCTTCATATATGCAGTTTCATGCCATTTTTCTTTCTGCTGCCAAAGCTGTATATATGTTTGCTTTAAAGACGTTAGGTCGTGGGCTTTCATGGGGAATGGATCATAATTTGCTGACACCAGACTTTGTGAAAAATACCTGTAATAGAGCTACATTTCTGGAGCACAGCAAAACAAGCTGTCCCACCACAAACATTCTTCGGCCTGCTTCGGGCATTCTCGGCCAGGGAAAGTGAGATAATGACTTTGCCATATGGGAAAAGGGTGAAGATACAGAGCATTACATAATGTCTGTTGGTCATAAAACTCACAGTGATGGACAACACCTGTTACTGGGTAAGCACCCATGGTGTCAAATTCCCCATGAAAGCCCACGACCTAGCGTCTTTAAAGAGGATGAGGAAGGCTGAAGCATTGTGACAGTATCTTTTCCTCTGTACATGAATGCATACCTGCCAACTGTTCTTATTAAATAGGTATATTTTGGGGAAAAGAAAATTACCATTATAACTCGTGTGTTCCTATTTCCGTACGCATTTGTCTGTAGTATTGAATAGGAAATTTGGGACTGTTCTTATTTTTGAAAATTTCTTAATAATTTGTTCCTGTTTCTTGGCTGTCAGGGTTGACAGGTATGTGAATGTTTAATATAGCTATTTTTGTAGTTACATCATTTATAATGTTCCAAAATAATGGGTGGTAATTAGATTATTTTGAAAAACTATTTTAAATTTACAGATTAATGAATATGCTGCTGGAATGATGTAAATTATTTGATCATTTTATATTGCTGCCATGTTGTTATATGAACTGTGGAATAGCAGGTGTGATACCTGCAATGCTTTCTTTATGATTAATGAGCTTTTAACACGGTCATTCTTGTAAATTCATTTCTGTCCAGTGAGCAACGCTAGGAATGATTTTATATCACTGCATTTGTAAATATTGAAAAGCCACTTCAAATGTAGCTACCGATGCAAGATCTTTTCTAATGAAGTTTGGCAGGAAGAATTTTAAGAAGCTATCAGCAAAGCATTTCTGGTCATTGCCTAATGTAAATGGATGAGTGAGATTCCAATCTCATCTGTATTGAAGAGATGATTTATGACCACTTACCACTTCTCAAGAGCTGCTTGTTTTGAAAAGGAGATAGAGAAAGAAGAAGAAGGAGAAGAAGAGAAGGAGGAGGAAGAGAAAGAAGGAGAAGAAGAGGAGAAGGAGGAGGAGGAGGAGGAAGAAGGAGAAGAACTTTGAACTTTATTTTCCACTTTCAAAGGAACAAACATAAAAAGCGAAACAAGAAGGAGGAGGAGGAGGAGAAGAAGAGGAAAATGAAGAGGAATAAGCAGAGAAAGAAGAAAAGGAGGAGGAGGAGAGAGGTAAAGAGATAGAGGAAGAAAAGATTATAGAGATGAACAGAGAGAGAGAGAGAGAGAGCAAGTGACAGAGATGAGGAGAGAGAGTGACAAAGAGACAGAAAGAGAGGGGGGGGGGTTGGAGGAGTTGGGGTGGAAGGGAGAGAGGGAGGAGTTGGGGTGGAAGGAAGGGAGGGAGAGAGGAAGGATAGGAGGGTAAGGGAGAAAAAGATGGAATTTTTACTTCTACCCATATTAGAGGCAGAAAGGTTTACTTGGGTAGCATATCGGAGTTAACCTCACAAATTAAAATCTTCAGATACCTTGTTTTAGTAAGAATGCAGAATTCTGTCCCCCAAAATTACAACCACTATATATGCAGTACAGTGCAGATGTAGCTGTGAAGTCTCTGATACATGGCTTGCATTCATGCCCTGTGGCCATATAGGCTGTAGCCTTGAGCATATTATTGGAATTAATTCAATAACCAAATTCATTTCTCTTATCCTGATTAATCTCCTCGATTGAATAATCATTTACAATTTGATTATAGATTCTAGGTATACACCAGGTTCTACAGACAAGCCATTATATTAACAACAAGGCCTGGGAAAGGGCTGAATAATTGAATTACCTAATGAGTCGTCACTAATTCCCGTACTTAGATAACAGGTCAGTTATGTCATAAAGAGCTTTAATAAGCTTGTTGATTTTAGTAAGAAACAGTGGCAAATGAAATCTGCTTTTCAGATTAGTATTATTTTTCCTTTTTTTTCTACCATCAGACCATGAGTTTCTTAAAATTGAAAAAAAAATTACAATAAAGCACGCCCTAAGCAAAATAAATAACGTCTGCTGTAAATTGCATTACAGCTAATGCAGAATGGTGTTTATTTGATTATGTTCTAATGACTTTTAATTCTGATATTTCAGACATATTAGTTTATGATCTATGTCTAATTGGAACAATTAATAATGATTAATTTTTAAATGAAAAAATGATGTAGACTGATACATTTGAGGGCTTTAAAGAAAGATATTGTATGTCAGCTGTAATATGTAATAATAATAAAGAAAAGTTGCTTGGAACTTTTCCTTTCCTTAGATGTAGGGAATGTTGGGTAACTTCATTAGTTTTCTGTCATTTACCATCGTCTCAATCAGGAGTGTATTTGATTTGTCTAACCAATTGAATACTAAGTCTGAGATAACCGGAGCGTTATTATTGAGGGTAACAGAGGACTAATAAGCAACCCAAGTTCCAAATTAGCTTACCCGTTACCCTTGATAAACATGACGGCGATTTGATTACCGAACTAGCGTACCGGACTTCAGTTCCGCAAAAAAGGGGGATTTGATTACACCTTGAACAAGATCGGTGACTCAAGTCGTGCCAATAAACACAACGCGACTTCGGTCGCGTTTCGTTTGGGAACTTTGGACTCCTGTTTCCGGAGGAGATAAAAAGTAATAAGCCAGCCAGATTTGACCTTCACTGCCGGGTCACTTGCAGCTGGGCATGCGCTTGATAGTTTCGGAAACTCAGATCGCGACGATAAGCACGACATCCAGAGAGACCACTCATTGTGAGTGCGATTTGTGTTTGCGACTCAAGTACCCATTTCTAATTTCTAGAAATCGAGTTCCCTCACTAAACACATCCAAAGGCAACTGCATGTCATGCTGAAATCAAATCATTCTCAGTGGGTTAAAGCTATGAAGATATTAACCTATTTGCTACTGGAACAGGGTTGCTCCTGTATTAAGTCTATCGGAATTAAAGAATTCATTAGCCAGCGGGTTAACTCTGTGCTGTTGATGTGCTTCTAACATTCTGTGGAGGATTTCGTTGCTTATTGTAGTCTTCGGTAGATGTTGACCCCTTGAAGACTCATAAGTTAGTGCTGCTAAGCCATCAAAAGTCTCTTCCATTTATTCCACTTATTGTCCTCAAAGCAAAATGAACCTTATACTCTCCTTCCAAAATGCAGTTTCAACCTACAAAAGTGAATTAATTTGCATAGATCACTTGAGGTATAGGTTCATCAACACCTAGAAGAAAATTGAGCTTCTTGTTTTCAGGAAATATCCACCTTTTGACTTTTCTCAAGGTTCCGCTCTCACCGCCAGACTAGATCATTATTATTTAAATGAACCATGATGAAGGTGACCCAACACTGTCTCAGTAAGCAATAAGTTTCAGTGTGCGAAAATGCTGTTTCATCCTACGCAAGTGAAACTATTTGTGTGTATCAGTGTTGAAGTATAGTTCATCAACACCTAGGGAGATTGGAGCCTCTTGTCTTCAGGAGATATCGACCCCTCCACTGTCCACTGAGACTATTCACACTGCTTAACAAGAGTGTTCTCATGAAAGTAAACCAGTATTGTAAGGTGATTCAAGATTTTTGCATGCAACTGTTAAGATTCTATGCACCAAAATGCTGTTTCAACCTACAATGTATACTAGCAAATCAGTCTGCACATACATGTATCAGTCGAGGTTCAGGTTCATCAGCACCGAGTGAGAATTGAGCTTCTTGTCTTCAGGAGATATCGACCTGTGACTGCCCACGAGATACCGTTCACACTACCAAGTAAAAGTGTTCAGATTAGGAACGTGCCAAAAGAATTATGTGGTGGGATGGTTAATTGCCTTCACTCTTGGTCATCTATGACTCTTTGTACTGAAAACATGATTTTCATCATCATCAGCATTATCATCAACATCAGCATCATCACTATCATCATCATCATCATTCAATATATTCATTATCATCATCATTGTCATTGTTATCAACATCATCACCTTCATCACCATCATCATCACCACCACCACACCATCATCATCATCATCATCATCATCATCATCATCATCATCATCATCATCATCAACATCATCATCATCATCATCACAATCATCACAATCATCACAATCACTGTAATCACCATCATCAGTCATTATTATCTTCATTACCATCACCACCACCACCATCACTGACACCATCATCAATTCCAAACATTCCCTTTTCTCATCCATCACCCCCCCCCCCAATTTCATGTTGGCTCGAACATTGAACTTTTGTTGAGACCCTGCTCCATGTGGTCCAGTCTCAAACATTCACGGGTTGGGAAGTCTTGGACTGTCTCCCAAAGTCTCAACCAAATTTTATTTTAGTTTTCATAGTCATTCTAGTCAAGGACACTTTTTTCCTCACATGATAGTTGGCACATCACATTAGGGACATATGTGTAATCTGCACAATATATACCTTAGAGGAGAGCTTTGTACGCAAGTGAAGCACCTTTTAGTGTAGTTAGTGTCTTCACATTCATTGTCCCTCTCTTGTGAGTGAGAAGTGTTGCTGAGGCATAGCTGTAGTGGTATTGACATTACTCATCTGGGTATCCCTTGTGTCCAATCATTCTTTTATTCATGACGTCTTCCAATAGGTCTCAGTATCAGATGAGGGTGCTGGAGGGAGTAAGGCTGTGGATGGTTCAGGGAACTTGAGAAGTAACAGGATAAAGTAACGCTTAAACACACATGGGTTGTTGAATAGGTTTGGTTAAGAAATTTGATGAAGAAATTTGATGAAGACATTACTTAACACAAATGATTCAGAGAGATAGATGGAATTTGGGGTGAAGAGTTGAATCATTAACTCGGGTGTCAAACTTGTATTTTCAAGGGCTGCTCATTAATTTTGTAGTTTGAAACCCACTGATACTTCAAAGGTATTTTGCTGATTGTTTGGGGAGCAATCGTGTAATTTACCCTTGTTTATATTTCAGCACTCGAAAGTTTCCTCTTAAAGTGGTCATTGGTTTTTGAAGCAAATATTTACAGGAAACAATGAAGTTGCTCTTGTCATCTCAGGGCATTTTATACACCATTGGTTTGCATACTGCTTTGAGAAAGAACCAGGGCCCTTTTTAGATAAAACTCATAAATAGCAAACTTCCGGATTTCTTGAACACATATCCTCGCAGTCAGGTGTATGAAGCTATTTTGGTAACACACATGTACACTACACGAATGGTGTTCTGGAAACAGTGTTATCTTTTCTGTGAGTAAAAAGATGTTAATTTTCATAACAAATCAAAATTAGGACAAGTCATTAGTTAATACCTGCGCAAACCTGGCTGTGTTTGCGTAAAGTAAGAAGAGGCCACCAATATTATAAGAGCTTATTACGTGCAATTTGAGTTTGTTATGATATATCCCTACAAACATAAAAGATAACATCGTTTTCCGAAAACCATCCCAGCAATTATTCTAACTTGATGTTGGTAGCAGGTATTATTAATCAGAGTTTATACGGGTGTATTTCATGAAATCGATCTGCTTGTAAGGAAATGCTCATGAACTCTCAAGAAGTATGCCTTCAATGATGGCCGCTGGAGAAATGTTTGTCCTCAACTCTGGGGTGAGATGTGATCGCAAGTAGCACTCTCCCCTCTCCCCCATGCCCAATTGTTAACTTATTCATGCTAATTGAGTGTCATAGAAGTCTAGAGGAGGATGATAGAGAATGCAAGGGGGGTGGACGACGGGGATTTATTTCATTAACCTCCTGTTCAGACTGCTTAAACTTATATCGTATGGCTATACCGGAGTATGGCTATACAGGAGTAGCTTCGCAATAAGTAGTTAAATTTACAGTCTGAACATCCTATATGAAATGTTGTAAAGTGAACTGCATGTTGAACCTCTTTGCAAACGAAAACTCGATGATGAATTAGCATCAGCTGGTAAGCTGAACATAATAAGGTACAAGTGTTGTATTATAACTGGATGGAGTTTGTGGTGAGCATGCACTTGACACTCATATTGCTAGATCAAATACATGTAAGCATGCACCCAAAGAGCGGTAACAATATAATGGATAAACATGATGTTCATTACAATGGTGCACATTTGTCATTGCTTTATACAACATTTCTTCATGATGTTGCAGTGTGTCTATTACACTCCTTTCACTAATCATGATGATTTATACCATGTTTATTTACACAAGTCTCATATAACTTTCCTGTAATCTGAACAGGCCATTTATAGAAGATGGAATAAAGCAAGTCTTAAGGCCCCAGAGATATTTCAGTGCGGATAGTTCCATTGCTATTGAAAGGGATTTGTTACCTCTTGGCTAATTAGTATTGCATCATTTTCTGTACTTTTGATATAATATTTCCAAAGTTGTTCAAAATTTTGAGTCAGTTACCTCTTTATGACATTACGTCTCTCTTTCATTATGAGGAACATATGAAAGTAAAAGAAATACTTAACAGTTGCCTGAAATGTCATTACAGAGATTAATACTTTTGCAACTCTTTCATGTCTCTCCATCTAGTGTCATTAGATTCTGAAGTATGGAATGTAAAATGTTTCCATTATCATTAATATTTTTCTGTGGGTGTGTACATATAACTTAATTGGCATTAATTTGTCAATATGAGAGATTTATGGACATTTTAATATTCAAGTTGAAGGGTGAATATACTATACATGTAGTGCAAGGCTTGCCATAACAAGTTTTGAAATTCAATAGCCTCTCCTAAAAATCAATATGTGGGCGGGGAGATCACCAAGTGAGCCGTTTACATTGAAGTTCTATGTCGGATAGATGGTGACTGAGCACTATTTCAGTGCTAATTTTGAAAGAGTTTGATGCATACACATAGAACAGTTAAAATTTATAATGTTTTTATTGGTTAGGAGATCTGAGTAAATCATCCATGTGAAAAGGCACGTGTTTACACATTGAAGATGAATTAAAATCATATTAACCTTGTAATAACAACTTGTTAGTTGTGAAGAACAGGATGTACATGTATGACACCACTCATAAAAAGATATTACACGGGTAGCTAGACTATTAAAATCAGTGTTAACCCCCTGCCTACCGGAACTGTATAAAGACTGAACAAATTCAGTAGGCCTAGTCAACAGGATAACGGAGAAGGGTAAATGAAATAATGTGGATCTTATCATAACAAGTTCTTAGTTATAGTTTTCGCATTTTATTATTCAGTTTTAGTACATTACCGTGATGAATTTAACATGTTATTTTTGAGAGCTGCATCAGTGGCATTTCTCTTTTCTAATTATTTTCACTTGCATTAATTAATGGTGTGAGTAGCTAGACCACTGAAATCATCAATATAAAAAGCTAGTGTTTGAACAAAGTGAGGTGATTGAACCATCATGAACTTTTATTATGTTGTTATTTCTTTTGAAATGTGCTGTTTCTCTTTTAATAATCTTATGTGGGTGTAAATGGCTTCAGGGTAACTTGTTGATGTAGAAGGATGAAGAATTAACTTTAGGTGTCGTTTATGAAACAAATATAATCCTTTTATCAAGTTATGTTTTAGAATTATATGCACTACCTCTTGCTTTGTTAGTGGGAATATCCAGCACAAGCCTCAAGGGTAATTGTCAGTGCAAGAGGGTTAAGAATATTTTTTTTGAAGGACAATTACAACAAATTTAAGTTGATATTAAAAGATAAGTTGTTATTTTTTGAAAGTGGGACATATGTCACTTCTTTGTGTTGGTTTAACCTCCAGGGTAATTGCTTAATGTGAATGGGTCATTTTTAAACTTGTGTGAATGCTGAGGGTGATTGAGTATGAAATATCATCCATGTGGGTGAAAGCTTTCTAATGGTTGACATCATCTTGAAATTAACTTTCTTTCAGAGAATTATATCCAGTAGGTGAACTTTTGATAACTTTCCTTCAGAAGTCAAAAGCATTTGAAGTGTTAAGGTTTGTGTGAAGAGATTAAGTTGTTTTGAAGACAAATGTTACAACTGTATTCTGAGGAATGTTCATTTGTTCAGTTTTCTACACATTTATAAATCATTTTTCTAAAGAAAATGCCTGTTTTGTTTCATCATCATGAATAATGCCAAGTTTACATACAACTAATTAGTGAAGATGGATGTCTTGGTTTCATAATTTTTTAGAAGTTAGCCAAGAAATACATTCCAAGTATTATTTTTCTAATGTAGTCAGAAAACATTTCTACTATCTTTCCAGCTAGTGGTCAGTACCAAGTTGTTGCTAATTTTGTCCCATTTTTCCTTGATATCATTTAGCAGATACCAAATAATCTGTTTTCAATCTTAATACATTACAGAATATGCACATGTGATTAGTTAGACTCAAGTACTTTATCGCCAACCACGTTTCTCCAAATTAAAGACAATGATTAAGACGGACATTCAGCACTGGAACTTAATAGTGTTGATGCTGTAACCAAACTGCCTTCTAAATTAGGACGGCAATCTTTCAGGGAAGGTGAAAAGATTCCCGCACATTCTCAGGAATGTTGAGTGACTGTCGAGACGTTGAAAACTCAGAGTGGATCCAAATGCATTAAAATTCTTGCAGGTCACTCTTGCTGAAATTCTTCCTTCTATTTTGGTGGCATGTAAAGGATAGCTTTCCCCTGCGGAGCAAATCGTATCTGAGGGATGACTGTTCCAGTTTGCACTCTTACCATAAACTCAAGTAATTTTATTACAATAACCCTGTAAATGTGAAACAAGAAAACTTGGTTGTACCAGGATTTCAGTCCTTTATAGATATTATCTTTTCATGATTATAGTTTGAATAAAACCTGCCAAAATATAAGTAATCAAATTCTCAAGGCAAAGGAAATATTACCCAGAATTTTTATGCACCAAAATTTATACCCCTGAGTTTTGATTATACCCTGATTAACATGAGAAGTTTGTTTGCAAAAGTAAGAAAGATTAATTAACCCATTGGCTACTTGGACTGCTGGCCCCTCTATAAAGTCTATTGGAATATAAGAATTCAGTAGTCAGCAGGTTAATTCATCTATTAAAAACATTTTGTCATCTACTTAAGATAAGACATTTCAAGGAAGGAATGTAGAGATACAAAAATCCTTTGCATGAAAATCACAGGAAGCTGCCTATGGAATTACTTTCCATCTTTGTAAAGATATTCTCACATTGGATGGGATAAACTTTACAATGTGAATAAGACTTCAACCATGAGTCAGTGAGAGTTCTTGCTGGTCTCTGACACACTAAGGGTGCGTTCAAGCGATTTTTTGAAGCTAGAATCACAAACATGAATCACAAATCAAAACGCTGTTACAAAACACGGCTACTGCGTTCAAGCGTTCAAGCGATTTTTCATCAACGCTGATTCTTGCTCATTTCAAGCCCATCCACTGCGCATCGTACTGCGCAGTTTGACCCAGGAAGGTCAACTTTAGCCACATCATTTATTTGTCTCTATATCTTTCTTATGCTATTCTTTGTTTTTCATTCTATCTTCTTCTCTTTCCATCTTTTCTTATGTTAATCTTTGTTTTTTCCTACCTTCTTTTCTATGTTTCCTTATGTAATATATTTTAACATTTTTTTCCTTGTTATTCTTTCTCTTCCCATCTTTTCTTATGTTATTCTTTGTTTTTTCCTACCTTCTTTTATATGTTTCCTTATTTTTTCTTTGTTTTTTTTCTATCTTCTCTTTCCATCTTTCCTTATGTGATTCTTTGTTTTTCCATCTATCTTCTTTTCTGTCCATCATTCCTTATGTTATCCTTTGTTATTCCTTCTATCTTCTTTTCTGTCCATCATTCCTTATGTTATTCTTTGTTTTTCCTTCTATCTTCTTTTCTGTCCATCATTCCTTATCTTATCCTTTGTTATTCCTTCTGTCTTCTTCTCTTTCCATCATTCCTTATGTTATCCTTTGTTTTTCCTTCTATCTTATTTTCTGTCCATCATTCCTTATGTTATCCTTTGTTATTCCTTCCATCTTCTTTTCTGTCCATCATTCTTTATGTGGTTCTTTGTTTTTCCTTCTATCTTCTTCTCTTTCCATCTTTCCTTATGTGATTCTTTGTTTTTCCATCTATCTTCTTTTCTATCCATCTTCCCTTATGTGATTCTTTGTTATTCCTTCTATCTTCTTTTCTGTCCATCATTTCTTATGTTATCCTTTGTTATTCCTTCTATCTTCTTTTCTGTCCATCATTCCTTATGTTATTCTTTGTTTTTCCTTCTATCTTCTTTTCTGTCCGTCATTCCTTATCTTATCCTTTGTTATTCCTTCTATCTTCTTCTCTTTCCATCATTCCTTATATTATCCTTTGTTTTTCCTTCTATCTTCTTTTCTGTCCATCATTCCTTATGTTATCCTTTGTTATTCCTTCTATCTTCTTTCTGTCCATCATTCTTTATGTGGTTCTTTGTTTTTCCTTCTATCTTCTTTTCTGTCCATCATTCCTTATGTTATCCTTTGTTTTCCTCTATCTTCTTCTCTTTCCATCTTTCCTTATGTTATTCTTTGTTTCCTTCTTCTATCTTCTTCTTTTTTCGTCTTTTCCTGTTATTCTATCTTATTCCTTCTATCTCCTTATCTTTCAGCCTCTTCTTATATTATTCTTTGTTTTCTCCTTCTGTCTTCTTTTCTAGCTTTCTGTATGTTGTTTTATCTTTCTTCGAACCTTGGTGTGAAAGCAACAGTAGAATCATGATTGAGATCTCCGTTGCGTTCAATCGATTTTTAGCGACCGTAGTTCTGCAGAATCATGATTCAAAACGTACCTTTTTCAGCGTTTCATGTTTGCGTTTTGAAAGACGTTTATTTTTACGACCTGCGAAAAATCGATTGAACGCAACCGTGGTTTAAACTAAACGTCTTTTAAAACCGTGATTCTAGGGTGAAAAATGGTCGCTTGAACGCGGCCTTAGATACCACAACACAAATACCAACTCTAGAGTTAAAGCTTCAGGTTACCAACTCATCCAGATGATGATTATGATATTTAGCTTTAATCAGGGAATTTGGAGTGAAGTCTAGTTGTGCTTTTGTAAAAGGGATTTGAACCCCCCCCCCCCCACACACACACACACATGCACACCTTGAACAAGAAAAAAAAAAAGAAGACAGAATGCAATATGATTGACAATTAATACTAAAGATGTTTATAATTGTTAAAACTTTAATTACAGATGACTTTGATCTATATTCATTGTTTTATTATGTAATCCAAACAGACTTGGATTTTATGACTTCTAGAGACTGGTACTATTCCATATAATTTTGATAACATTGATTTTGTTCTCAGTAAACTCAGGGTTTTCTTGGTGAAGGAAAATTTGTCCAAAGACAGAATGTTGCTAATCTGTCTTGTGATACAGAACCAATGTCTGTCTGGCCCTTAAAGTGTACCAATCACCTAGAAATGATTTGTGTACAGCTATCTGGCCTATAGGGAAGAAGGGTTAACTCTTACAGTGCCGATGTCACATATGTTTTACAAAGAGACTGCATTTTTAATTGACCATTACTCCACTTAGAAAGATGTATATGTTGATGAAAATATGCCTTAGGGGATAAATCTAGTATTTAAAACATCTGTCAGTCCCTATATGCTCCCATAGGATTTGTTTTAGGATACTGCAGATTTTGAAAAGGATCCATTCTCAATTTAGCATAAAACAATAACAAACAAATGAGAAACTAAAATGTAAAGGACAAGAGGGAAGCTCATTTCTATTTCACAATAATTTTCATGCATGACATTGAATTAATAGAAATATTTGATATCATTTGAAAGGGTAATAAATTTTCTACAACTTTTGTGTACAACATATTTGTTTAGAAGTTACTGTTGAAGAGTTGCAGGGTGCCATTGCATAAAAATTGCTATTATAGTAACTTTGCCATCAATGATAACTTTCATGGAATACTAGATTTTGATTGCCTGTTGAGCAATGTTACCATGGTAGTTACCATTGATGGCAAAGTTACTATAATAGCAAGTTTTCATGCAACGGCACCCAGGTATTTAAAAAGTAAGCATTGTTCATGATTTGGTAGGATCTTGGAACAAGCAAAACCCCTTGGCACTGTAAGAGTTAAGGAGTTTGAAGAAAATAAAAGATAACATAAGATCACACAGTTAAGGTATTTCTGGAAACAAATGGCTGTATATAGTGACACTGAATCCCCAACATACTGAGCAAAATATCTTGGGTGATGTTCGTTATTCCTAAAGTTCATTATTCCGAAACACGCAAATTGCGCATACCTAGACGTTCGTTAGTCCGAAAATTAAAAAAGGTTCCTTAATCCGAACATTTGTGGCGTTTTTCCGAAGGTTCGTTATTCCGAAGGTTCGTTAGTCTGAGAATAACTAACGAACTAACGATCACCTTATTTCATTTTCAGACTTAAGAACCTTCGGAATAACGAACCTTATTTCATTTTTGGATTAACGAACCTTCAGAATATCAAACCTTTTTAATTTTTGGACTACCAAATTTTCGGGATAACTAACCCTATTTCATTTTCGAACAAACAAACCTTCGGACTAATGAATCTTCAAAATAACGAACCTTCCGAATAAACGAACCTTTGGAATAACGAACCTTCGGAATAACAAACTGTAACCAAATATCTTTGGTGATTTGCACACTTTTACAAATTTGACTGTATCTCTTAATAGTAATGATATTATCATCCTGTTTATTTTGCAGATTGGGCTGGATTTCCTCAGGAACAAAAAAATGAGTACTAACCACAGGAACACCGATATGGAAGGTTCGTATATATGAATATTTGATTTTATTTTTTTCAAAACTATAATGAGGATGTTACAGCCCATATTAAATCTGGCATAACTTTGTTTGTTGCTATAAGAAAGGCCAGGTGTCACCATTGCTATTCCACAAAAAATGCTCTTATTTGTATTAAATATATAAACAAATTCATGCAATTTTAGAGAGAGAGAGAGAGGTGGACTTTTGGCACTTCATACATTGATAAATCTGTACTCAAAGACAAGTATAAAATCTAGCCTAATGGTTCATTGCTTTCAGGAATAGAGGCTTAAACTTAAAAATCACTGAAATTGCTTAGTTGTTTCAAACATAATTTTTGTAGAGGGCAATACAAAACAGATGCTTTGAGTGTAGATGCATGTTGGTAAGACCAAAATTGTAATAATTCATCAGGTATAGTGATGAAAAATAGTTTATGTCACCATCAGGTTTAAGGATAATGAGGTGCTTGGACAGTGAAATGAGGCATATCGGTTAATATTTTTACAGATCTTTAGGAATGCAGGTCACTCAACATACACGTGCTTCGAATTAGCAACATCTGCCGCCTTGCCTGAGGCCTCTACCAAGGGGAAAGGGGGAGGGGTAGGGATTGAGGATAGGTGCATTTTCATCAGCTCGAGCTTATAGAATATAGCCAGCTATTTCTGATCGCATGAATTGGCCCAATCAAAGAATAGCCAGCTAACAATTCTCAGATGTACATGTAGATGGAATTTGCCGGCTATATTTCACTCGAAAAGTAAGCCACCTAAATCTTGGACTTATTTGCGGAATAGCCGGCTCATTCGCAAAATAGCTGGCTATTTTTGACGTGACCTCATCATTTGGAGCTTCAGGAGCTAGTTTATCCATTCCATCATGCACGGTGTGCCAATATTGGAATAGCTCGAGCTAAAGCTCAAGCTATATTACAACACATATCTGTATTAGAGCTCGAACTGAAGTAGACGAGATTGCACGCTTCAGCAGAGTTTGGGCTTATACCCCCTGATTCCCCAAATAGCCGACTATTCTGTAAGCTCATCAGCTTGAGCTGATGAAGAACCACCTAATGATAAAGAGGTTTATGAGAAGGTTAGGCCTATGGCCAAGGATGAAAGTTTGTCTGTATTGTTGGAAAGGTTCAACTGTTAGAAAAAATTCTACTTTTCCCACAAGAATATTATTAACTGATATGCTGAAATTCATATGTATGTAATGTAATATTAGATGATTAGATGAGGGAGATAGTAAAATAAGTATAACATAGAGAAAGAGAAAGGAAGAGAAAGAATTAGAGAGGAGAAAGGGAAAGAAAGGTGTTTTGAAAGTATGAGTATGTCCACATGACCTGAAACTACCAGATCACGTGAATATGGTGGCCCTGAAGTACGCTCGATAACAGGTCATGTGCGATGTGAATTTCGAGGCCAACTTTGCGTCCCAGTCGCGATATTCGTGATTTAATTGTGACGTGAAATTCATGACCCGTGACGCTAAGTTCAGGACTCGGGATGCGAAATTCATGACCCCTGACGCGAATTTCAGGACCCGGTATGCAAAATTCACGTCGTACATGACCTGTTGTCGAGCATACTAATCCACAATTAAATTATAAGTTTGTAAAGTCATGTGAATGCAACTAGTATTATGCTGTCAACAATATAAGAGACATGGTGGCTGGTTGTAAGGGAGAGAGAACTGATAGTGCCCCCCCCCTCCCAAAAAATAAAAAGAAAACAAAAATACTGAAGGAAGATTTTGTTATTGATGAAAGTGGAAAGGAATGTAATTCTATATTATGGAACAGAAAGGAAATACAAAATTCAAACTCAAGCATGTATTTTTCCAAAAAATGGAACATTTTCTCAGGAAATGGAAAGCAGAATGACATGGTAAATCAGGTAAATGATATTCAGTAGTGAGCTCTTTCCATTCTGCCATAATTATATGATTTCCTCCCTGATATGATTTAGGATCTCATTAAAATAGAGTAGGATTTCGTGGAAATTTAATCCTGTGTCTATGAAATTTCTGAATTCACTCCATGCATAATGGTATGAGTGCACCTATGCCTGCATACCAATGACATTAGAAACTGAGTTGTGCCCTAATGCGGAAATTTTAGTCAAACTCGCATTCATTTCTAAAATGCAGGTTACTCTGCATATTCATTCCCTTACATACAGAAATGCCAAAGAGCAGTATCACTCGCTATGTTGATTTTCTGCTTCTTTTAGCTGTAGACTACTAATTTTTCTAATTCCTGTAGACTTGATCAGGGACATTCTGATTCCCATAGGTAATGGGCTGAATCAAAGAATGTAAGAGAGGGGCAGATAAAGATGCATCCGGAAAGCAAACAATACACTCAACAGCATGCATTTTGTGCTCTTTACGCCTCTTTTTGTGGTGCTATAATTTTCCTGAGCTACCATGGAAACTATCTTTTTATGTGCATGATTTTGTATAAGTGTTTCGTGATTTAAAATTCTTACAAGATAATGTGCCAAATTGTGTTATAGATATTGTTGAAAATGGCTCAAAATCTAATTCACTGTTGAAAAAAGCTGATTATACTACTTGAGAAATCAATGCATATGAAATAAGATAAAAATCCTTCTGTTTGATAAACATGAATGCATCAAGATTGCTTGCTAGCTGAAGGGATTGCTCAGAGCGAAAAAAGTGGCTTAAAAGCTGACATTGGGGAAAAACCCCTTACTTCTCCCCCAAAATAATTCACCATTCTCGAATCTTCCAATGCCTTTTAACATTTCATTTTTTCAAAAGTGAACTCGTATTGACCTCCCTGTTGTAAACTGTGTCAAATATAGCCTTTAGATGATTAATATGGACATCTCTTTAAGCTATATCTGCTCTCTGATATACTTGACATTTTAAAGATAATGACACCCTGATCAATCAAGGGCTATATGTGGATTAAAGACAAGAAGAAAAGAAGGAATCGCCTCAATTCATAACAAGTTTGAAGATGCATCTAACACATTTTAAAGAAAAATTGCTTGGACTTGAACAAAAGGTCTCCAATAGAAAGATTAAAAAGTATATACCTATATCAGAATCTCATTGTAAATATTCAGAATGTTTAAGAAAGGGCTAGTGATTTCAAGTGATAAAATTAAATTAACAAACATTTATTTGAAAGTAAGCTAAGTATGTCCCACAAACTTTATCATGTTTTAAACACTGTTTTCACATCTTATTCTGACTTGCTATAATATCAGAAAGGGACATGGATACGATGAATTGGTGTACACCATGAAATGAAAATAGAGCACAGAAAACATGTTTGTTTAAACAGTTAAAATTTATGTTGTAAATTGCATCTAGGTTCTCACCTTCGTTCGAAACTCCAAACCTTCAATAACAATTTCCAATGTATCGTGCAATGTATTCTATTCATTTCGCATCCATTAGCTACGGTTAGGCAACCAATTGCCCAAAGACCCAATCCATTTCGTTGTGACACTCGCCAACCATTAGGTATGTTTTGGGCCTCCAATTCATTTGAAGTTGTTTCAGGTTCATTTCAATACCTTGGAGCGACTCTAAGTGCTCTTTTGTGTTTTTGTTTCATGATGTTTTTTGTTATTTTACGGCTAAAATCAATAGGCAAAAGATCATGGCAAAGAAAAGGGGAAAAAGGTGGAGAGAAATACAGAAAGTATAAGCATGGAGGACATAGAAAAGAAAAAGGGATGAGATTGGGAAATTCAAGGGTATGCACTAGGTAAAAAATAAGATGAGCATGAAAAAATGAACAGCAGAAGGCCTAAGGATAGCAGGATAGCAGGAGAAATAGGAGGAACAGAGATTGAGGGGTGCATAAGAGAGAGAGAGAGAGAGAGAGAGAGAGAGAGAGAGAGAGAAGAGAAAGAGAGAAAGAGAGAGAGAGGGAGGGAGAGGGAGAGAGTGGTGGTGGGGAAGGGGGGAGAAAGAGACTTTGAATTTAAAGTGTCATGAAAAGGGTGTATACATAAATAAGCTTCAGAAAAGGGAATACAGTTGGGCTTTCACAGCAAATTTAATAGCTCTGGAAAAATTTTAGTAGCTTTTGAAGAATAGATAAATAGCTTTATGAGTTAATAAAAATGTGAACATTTAGCTAGGTTTTTATTAAGAGTGTAGTTCTACCAAAGCCAAGTAGCCTCAAGGTGTGCAAACAGTCTTCCCATATACAACAGGTAAGTTCAGACATTGTAGTTTAGACATGAAAACCCTCCCCCTCACCTTAGGCCCTGTCTGCCTCTGAGGTACTAAAATGCACCCAGAGGTGGGGGGGGGGGGGGGGAGCCTTCTGTTAGTTGTTAGCAGAAATGCATTTTTTCTGTTTTTACAAGATTCTTTTCCCTTGAGAATGTAGACTACTTACAGCTAGTTTTCAAGGGTCATGCAAATGATTCATGAAGGATGCAAATATCATAAAAAATGGCAAAGCCCAGCATTCATATTTTAGGCCCCAAAAGCTCGTCAAACATGCACGGGGGTTTGGAAGCGTCAGTTGTTTGCAGGACAGTGAAAAAAAATCACAAGTAATTGTAAACTATTTGAAAACTCCCGCTGAACTAAAAACAAACAATTGACAAACTTCCAAATACCCATGCATTTTTGGCGAACTACTGTAGCCCAAAGTATGAATGTTGGACTTTGTTATTTTTGCCAATCATTCGCATGCCCCCTGGAAAAACTGGACTTTACCTTTACCTGGACAGCCTGAGGTAGGCAAACTGTCTTTCCGTCTACACCAGGTAAGTTTGGACATTAGACTGGATGGACGGACAGGATGCAGTGACCGCTAAAGGGGAAACTGAGTCATGTACTTTATGATTCACTATCAAAGGCACCACCAATGCAAACATAATATCAGACTTTTTGGCTTAAAGTTCAAGTCGATTTCTTTGAAAGTATTCTTCTAGTTGAATTGTACGATGGCCTACTTACTTTGGAAACATTCGTTGGGAAATTTTGAACAGTACATCTTCAGGAGAATCTTCAGAGGGGAAATGGATTGAATTTTATGATTCAAAGACACCACCCAAATGAAAATTTTAAAAAGTTATTCAGTCTTGAAGATTCTATTTCATCTCTTTGAAAGTACTGCCCACTTGTTAAAATGTGCTTACATCTTCTCTTGAATGAATAATAAAAGGCTGAAAAGTTTCATGAAAAAGGAATTTCTGTCAGTATGTAAGGAGATAATTGCCAAAACATTCTTTTTATGAATGGTATATCTGATCAACTCTTTCAGGAGAGCCTGAATATGAAACTACTAACAGTTTAGCTGGAATTCACAAAGGAGGTTTACTTTTAACCATGGTCTAAATTATTGTTTATGTAAATATATCTAGTGTAAATAAAAGTAAATAAGTGTAGATAAGTGTAAGTGAGCATGTAAATGCCTGTTGATGCTTTCCCACGGTGACGGATGGTGACGTAAAAGGTCGGTCCCAGACAAAAATAATCATATCTGATTGATACACATCTGTTAAAACCCAATTCAACAACAACAACAAACCATTGGACAAGAGGACATCTGCATTTTATGCTTTTGCAGGTTTAAACCATAGTTAAAGATATGAACCTCTTTTGTGAATTTGGGCCTTTTAGTCTGAATTTCATTCTTTTGAGGAGCATTTCACCTTGTGCCTTGTTTGACTATTTTGCTGTTGTATCATTTGGAATGGCTTTCCACTGTGTCAATTTGAATGTGAATTGGCTTCTTGAAATGACTGTTACTGTAAGAACAGGCAATTGTAGGACTTATAACATCACCTGCCAAGATTAAATATTTGACATCAAAGAAAGAATTCAAAGTTTCGTAAGCAGATCGTTTGGTTTCGGGTTTTGATAGGCATAGCCCCTCAACGAAGATTCGAGTTTAGAGTTTTGGCAGCCGTAGTCTTTAGGGAGGGGGCTAAAACTGCCCAGTCATATTGGGTCGTCTACCTCTCTCTTCCTCTTTAACAGGAATTAAAGGTGCCTTATGACTTTGAAAATACAAATTGAGAATCTGTCCAAGAAGAGATTATTGGATGCCAGATTAGGTACAACAAGGATATGGAGTGCTTTTGAAATTATAATTTTGAATCATAAAATTCAATCCATTTGAATCATAAAATTCAATCCATTTCCCCTCTGAAGATCCTCCTGAAGATGTACTGTTCAAAATTTCCCAGCGAATGTTTCAAAAGTTAGTAGGCCATCGTACAATTCACCTAGAAGAATACTTTCAAAGAATTTTTTTTTTTTTTTTTTTTTGATTAGCCTATGGCTACCGGAACTGGGTGGATTTTTGTATGTAGCCTATGGGAAAGGTTTAGGGTTACACTGTATTTTCTTTCAAATGAAGAATATTCTTTGAATGAAGAATACATGGTGTAACTCTGAAAACCCTTAAATAGAATACTTGGTGTAACCTATAAATTTTCTTTACTATGGAAAGTATCGCTTGTACCTTGCTCATTAGTCAACATGTTTAACCTGTTGACAACTGAATATCTTTAAATTCCATAGCTCTAATACAGGGGCCGCCTGGTTCTGATCGGCTGTGGGTTAAGATCCTGTACTAAATAGAGATTGCTATTTAAAATAACTCTAGGATGTTTTGTTCTATACTTCTTTGACTTGCTTGAACATTTCTATTTATTTTACAACCCTTTCAAAATGTCAGATATTACCTTTGCGAATGTTTTACTCGAGTCAGCTCTTGTGGTTCTTACGATGTTCTTATATGGATCCTTGTGGGTACCTTGCACCCTTCTCACAAAAGTAATTTTCTCTTACGCACAAGAACTTACTTGTAAGATGAATGCACCAATCTGTGCAACATGATGTACTGTTCTGTACGACTTGTATCACTTTGTATGGCTTCCCAAGACGTCGCAAGAAGCCATTGTGATTTTCTTGCAAAAAATGAAAGATCTTCAGTGATAACTGTTTTTGTGTGGAGTCGTCACAGGGATTTGTTTTTTAGAACAAAGGGGATTTAAAGAAATCGATCCTAATCTAATTTCGACTTTTGCTTCATCACCTGTTCAGAGTCAACAGCCTTAGGTGTTTTTAGGGCAAAGCCCATTCACATTAAAAATCTGAATAAAGATAAAGCGAAGCTGTCTGTGATACCAACTGCTTGGTAGTTTTTAAATATTGTTACACTCCTTTTTTTCTTTGTATTGTTACAAGCTGATTTGTAAGAAAGAATGCTCAGCATCCAGCAGTTATTGTCATTTATTTTCATCAACAAAATTCAAATCTACCACCATACTTTGAAAGATGAAACCTTTTCCAAGACCATGCACATTTTCTTCAAACTGATTTAAGAATAAAGGCATTTCTCGAAATAACTCTGCTAAAGTGACAACGAACCTGTACATTTGCCTCCTGAATTGGTGCAATAATAAGCTTATCTTCTTGTAACACCAACTTAATTTTTAAATGGAAATGGAACTGATGATATCTATGTGACATCAAGTGACATCAACTGTCGTCTAGACTGGAAGCCAAGTTTGTGTTCCAAATATATCAATCCCGGGATTGACAACCGCAGAACATTAATACGTCGGTGTCTTGTTTCAGGAACAAGAACATTGAGGAGGAAGTGAAGGTGTAAGCTCAGAGGCCCTTTGGGATTCCTTGTGATCTTGGGAATCACTGGCTTTTGTTTTGATGGGTTGCAGTAGTGGTTAAAGTTATTAATTGATATTTGGAAATCATTGAAATAGTGATCAGACTTAAAGTGTGCCAATCACCAAAAGACATTTTGCTCTGTATATTAGGGGTCAACGCCACTATGATATATTCAAAATGTGAGCTTCAAATATATTTTGTATAATTAATGTGAAAGCGACTATTGAGGTAGGCTAGGTAATGTACGTGTATGTGCTGGCATGAATTAGGGCATTTATAGATTCGACCAGCCATTCAAATCTCTGTGTTATGATCTTATGTTATCCTTGATCTTATGTTATCCTTGATCTTATGTTATCCTTCATCTTCTGCAAACTCCTTTTATATCGCTCTATGGTGGCCCTGAAGTATGCTCGACAACAGGTCATGTGCGACGTGAATTTCGCACCCCAGGTCCTGAATTTCGTGCCGTGGGTCGTGAATTTCACGACTGGGATGCAAAGTTCGCGCCACGGACAGAATTTCGCATCACAGGTCCTGAAACACTTTGTCAGGTTCTTGACATCTCCGTAGATCATCGACAAGAGATATGACCGTCATGGAGTTGGTTTCATTAAATGCGCCCCGGGATAAGGGAAGGTGGTCTTGATATTGTGGAGAGGAGACCAATGCATATGAATTGTCAAGATATGCACCACCACACCCAGAAAACAAGAGAGAGAGAGAGAGAGAGAGAGAAAGGTGGGGGGGGGGAGGGGGGCATAATGTCCTCTTGACCCTTATCCCATCCACCCTCCCATCCATCCCATCCTACCCTCTATCTCATCTCCCTTGCAACATGTACCATCACCACATCCTGACTCCATGAACCCACCACTGAGTCTACCAGGGAAAGGTACAATGCTACAATAATCAATGCAATTCCTGTTTACTCATGCATAGAGTGTTGATTTAATAAACCATAAAATTCACTCAGACCCAGACTGACTGCAATTGATCATGAATTTATCACATCACCCTCAATTTTGTAAGCTCCAAAGGACTCACGTCTCACCAATTGGAAGGCGAAATTCCTGCGCAACCTAACTTTCATAACCTTTAAAAAAGTGAGTAGTGCTCCCCCAAGCATGAATTATTTTCTGCCTTTTTGATCTCGTGTGAAAGTTGAGTCCATGAGCTATCCATACATATAAACCTTTCCCGCCAGAATCATATATTTTTTATTTTGCAGCCATTTCAAAAGTGTAAAGTTTTGGGGGGGATGCACAGTATAATAAAAGCTAATAAGTGTTCTTTTGGCAAAGGAAATATGAAAGATTAAGCTCTAGGAGAGTAATTCTAGGAATATTGGAACTTGAGTTATTTGGGATCAAATTTACAATTGATTTATGTTGGTGTTTTATTCATCAAGGTACTTGTGCTTAATGATCGATCGATCAATCAATAAATAGAGTCAATCAATCAGTCAGTCATTCAGTCAGTTAGTCTGTCAGTCAGTTCAACCAACTGAAAATCAATCAGTCTGTTAATCAATTAAATGCACCATTTTTATAGCTAGAAACTTTCCAAATAAATTGATGTTTCATAGAATATGTAACTTAAACAGAGAAACCAATACATGTATGTTCCAAGTTAGCCCTTTTTCGTCACTGATCATGATTGAACATCTTGGATGAACTTCTTGAGTTCACACCAGACCTGCCTGGTTACATACTAGAACTAACCCACCCCTTCTATATCCTGTCATTATGTGATGTAGATAATAGAATAGAAACCAATTTGTAATGCTTGGTTTTGATCAGAACAGGTGATTCACTATTTTCCTCATGAATCATGGCGGTATTTTAAGTGATGAGGAGGTCATGGTTGAAAGGGAAGCATAAAGTGCAGCTTCATCAGCTCTAGCTTGAGGAATAGCCCTCCATTTCTGATCCCATGAATTACTTACTGTAAAGGCTGTTATTTTCGCGTGATTCAATTTTCACGCTGAACGACCCAAGAACATATTCGGGGGTTCTTAAATTGGCACTGCACAATTACTCACTTGCAAAAGTGAAAGATTTGATTTGATATTTCAGAGCATATGAAATCGTGCTTGCCGAAAATATTGCGAAATCTGCAAAAACAAATGAACCACACATATTATTTTTTTGCATTTACAGTAGCCTGGTTGGAATATAGCCATCTAATTCTCAGATAAAGACTGAACTAGCCCACTATTTAGCTTGAAAAGTAAGCCACTCAAATCTTGGATTTATTTGCAGAATAGCCCACTAGAGAGAGAGAAAGAAAGATGGTGAAAGAAGGATAGGGCTTCAGCAACCAAATATGATGGAAATTACACGAGACATTTAATGTATCCACTTGGTAAACCTGAATCAAGAGTGGCAAATGTAGATTAATGCCTTGTTTGAAAGGGGGATAATGAGGGAGAGAGAGAGAGAGAGAGAGAGAGAAGAGAGAGAGAGAGAGAGAGAGAGAGAGAGAGAGAGAGAGAGAGAGAGAGAGAGAGAGAATTGTGATTATGAAGTATCAAAAATATTGAGAGAAAAATTATGATGGAGAGATATGGGATGAGAGGAAAAGACAAAGGGAGAAACATAAGGAGTGAAAGAGAGAGAAAGAGAAAGAAAGAGATAGAGATAGATAGAGAGAGAGATAGATAGATAGATAGATAGATAGAAAGAGAGAGAGAGAGAGAGAGAGAGAGAGTCTTTGAAGGAGGGAAGGAAATTTTGAGAGGGAAAGAAAGAGGAGAGAATATCAAGTGAACATTTCCTGAAAGCACTTTAATACAGAGCTTTGAACATGTTCACAAGTTAGTTCACTAAACTTTCCAAGGACTCGACAGAACATTTCCCACCATGACATAGGAAGGTAACATAAAATGTAAATGGCATCAGAAGGAATATTTGATTTAGTTTCTATCCTCCCAACATGACTCAATATTCCTTTGGAGTCATGAAACATACAAACAGGTGGTCTTGTTGTATCACAAGTTTGAATCTTAAAGTTTCTGGAAGGTTGTGAACATTCCATGGAACAGTATTTCAATAATTCAAGCTTTCAAACTTTATTGTTTGCATTAGGAAAGTATAAAGTGCTCTGTATGAAAATGAGGTCTTCAAGTGATTTCTTGAGTACTTCTTAAGTGGCAAATTGTGGCACTACTAAAAGATTAGTATTAAAAAGATACCAGTAAGTAATTATTTTGAATAAAAAGGTGAACTGTTTTGTTTTGTAACTGTGTGTAGTAGATATCAAAGGGTATGATATCGATATGCTTACAGCCTGCATTCATATGAAATTCATGATTTTGTTTTCATTGTAGTTTCATATTGCTCTAAAACAGTTGAAAATGGATGTGAGGCAATGTTAGTCACTATTCGTAACTTACAACTAAGGAAAGGAATTTGCTTAATAGTGCAGTCGTTCTTAATTTTTGACACATGATCATTCTGGGGCCTGTTTCTTGCAACAATCCTAAGCGCAAGTTAGGGACATCTCTGAAATGCTTTTTAATTCTATGACACATGTCTCATTGGATTGTCCAAGAACTTCAACCTATGACAGTTTTAAGAGACAGGCCCCTGTTTCCTCCTTTGTCAAGTCAAAGAATATGTACATCCAATGGCATAAAATGGAGACTATTGTATAGTATTGATAGTACTGTTTCTGTCTTTGAAGCAGCTGCATGAATCTATAGCAGTATTATTGACCAAAATCTTTAAAGACTATTGACATTAAACAGCTGATACATTGGACATGGTAACAAAGGACATCATCATCCATGTGCTTTACAACTTGAACCCGATTCTAATGCAAACGGCACTCGAGCACTATTCCCTGGTTGATCAGGCTTTGCCAACCCTACAATTTGTGAGCCTCCACTAATCTATTTATCTACCATCTGTCAGCTAGAGCAATCAAATTAAGACTGGGTGTAGGACCGGCAACTCCCCACTCTCCATGACGATGGTCACCAGAGCAACGTGTAAACTATCTGATTTCCTTGCCCCTTCTTTGGCGGGGCACCTGCGATACTTTGTCCAAGGGAATTCGATTTAGGACTCAAAAGTGTGGGGATTTTTTTGGAAATTGTTGTAATGTGATAATTTGATTATTCTGTTTACTATAAGGACCCTCTTCTAGTTCAAGGAGAAAAGGCCGCTTAGTCGGTCAGCGCAGTTTAAAAATATGATTAGGACTAGGAGGTGATGCGAATGAAAGATTTGATTGGTCATAGAATCCATAATTTTTACCCCTGGGAATCACCATGTAAATGTCATGAAGTTGATAGAGAGGTGTTACTGTTGATTTTTTAAAGGTCATCTTTCCTCTGTTCAAATGAACAGATCAACTTTGATGTCTGAGCAGTATTTAACCATGACTCCAATATGTTTAATGCTATAATTCCTTTCATTGCTATACATGAACTTATGATATCTGAGAAAAAAAATGCATGTATAATGTAGATTTTTAGTGCCTGTCATCTTATTCATAATAGACCTGTTTACACTAATTTTATGCATAGTTGTTGAACAAAAGTTTTCCCTTGGCAACTAAGAAGCTTGCCAGAGGCCTGCCTGACATAGCAACAAACAATATATTTTCAAACTGGATTCCCATCTATTCAGATGCCATTATGCAAAACAGGTGACCTTAGCAGTGACAATCAAAGGTTCTAGAGAGAAACGTGCTGAAATTGGAATAAATTAGTGAATGGGTCTTTAAACTATGTTCCAAAGAGTATTTGGGCCACTTGAACAACGTTCATCATTATCTTCAAGTGGAGCATGTGATCCTATAAACGCACACACAAAAAGAGATATAAAAAGAGAAGACATTAGGTTGCTGAGTGAAACAGAGTGGCATAAATATGTCTGGAGCAGAGACAGTTCAGACAACAGAATGCATTTTGTGTTCTTTACACGTTTTGTTTTTGTTTCTGTTTCTGGTTTTTTTTTTTTTGTGCCACTGAGTTTCACTAAAGCTACCATTGGAAAAGTTCATTGCTCTGATATGGAAGAAAATATTACACAGGATATATTATTATTCTGTATTGAGATTAATTAGTTAAAGCAAACTATTCCATCGGTTATCAAATTAGTAATTAGCTAATCAGAATCAGAAAAATCTTTACCATGTTTGAGATTTTTTTTTACAGCTTTCTTTGATTTGCATGCAGACCTGAATTTACAAAGCATTTTTAATCGTATGCGGACCTTTACCTTTAACATTCACACTTTGGATACTGAATGAGACACGTGCAGGTTTTATTTATTGTATTCAGGGAAGTAATTGCCATGAAATTTGATACAGCAATGGATCTGCGCCTATTCCGAGAGACAGATGCAGCACAGATTTCAAGGGCTGTTGCGCAGTTTAAGCACGGGCTGTGCGGACAAAATGATGCCCTTGCTTTTTAAGCAAGCCCCATGGCATTGTGAATTAATCTGGGCAATGTGATATGGTCATCACGAATGCTTTCACCATTCATAATATGAAGATGATAGGGATAAGTGTCATATATCATCCTCTGAGAGCCAGAACGGTATTAACTTGTTTTCTTGTACTCGTAGTTAATGCCCTTCTTGCTCTTAAGGGACAGTAAATCATTTGCCAGCCTTCTCATATGTCTAATGTTTAATCTGATGATCATTAATATTCTCTTTCTCTCCATCTCTTCTCTCCCAATCTTCTCTCTCTCTCTCTCTCTCTCTCTCTCTCTCTCCCCACCCACTCTATCTTTCTCTCTTTCCCTTCTCTCTCTCTCTCTCTGCCTCTTCTCTCTCTCTCTCTCTCTCTCTCTCTCTGTCTTGCAGAATGCTTGCTCAGGGGAACATGTTGTGCATGAATAGAGGAGGAGGACGCACGGTTTTCCTTGGGCCAGGATTTAAACATTTGTGCTGTGCTGATCTTCAAGTGTGAAATGCTGCCAATATTAAAGTCCAACCAGAAGAAGGAGTACTCTCCCTATAAAATGAACTGGACATTCTGATCTCAAGAGCAGGTTTGTTTACTTGCCGTTATTAATCTCCAGAGATGATCCCTTGCTGTTTATTTACCACTCATTCCAATCTTCAAATGAGTTGATGTGTGATTACAAGAGGCTTGGAGCTCAATCATCGCTAGAGATTGTTACAAGGTGCATAGCAACGCTTGGTTACCATGGAGGAGCTGGAGAGAGAAGATACCAAAGAGAAGGTTAAGATGATGCCAAATGGGAGGCAGGTTGATGAGGATGCAAGAGGAGGGAGGGATGAGCCTAAAGACAGTTTGAATGAGAATAAGATAGGTAACCACAATGAGTTGAAGGTTGGAGAATCTGTCTCGTTGGGTAAGGCTGTCTTGCAACCCAAGCAACGCCCTCGCTTGATGAGCTTTGAGGAGGCAGTTGCTGGGGAAACCATGGCACGCTGCCTGGCAGATTTGACACATCGCAACAAGCACCATGCAGTCATAAACAGAGGCCGGCAGATGCCCCAGCAATTCGGACGCTCGCTGAGCTACAGCCCCAACGCTCCTCGATTCAACAATGCTCATCCCCAACAGAGGGGGTGCCCCAATGGACAAAGTCTCGGAACGGGGCGACAGATGCTCTCGCTGACTCCTAAATTAGAACGTTCAAGCACTTCCCAAGAGTTTGTGCAAGAAAAGACAATATTCCGTCAGATTAGCGAACCAGCAATGCTCACCTGCTTCGTGGATGACAATGGACCGCAGAATCTGAATCGCAGTCGTAGCAATAATACCGGATTTAGCGGTGAGACTCAGGATAGAAATGTTGGAGGAAGCTGTAATGCTATTAATCGTCAGAGGCATTCTAGTCCCCATCCTAATCGCAGGCTGGCTTCATCCCGCTGTACATCATACAGTGAGCAAGTAAACTCTATCAATGATAACATGCATGGAACTAATGCCCTGAATCATGCGCAGTCAGAACCGAAACTCCGTGATCCACCTCGCCTCATCGTTGTTGATATACCGCTGGAATCGGATGAGTCTGGTTCAGCACGGAGAGCAATGCAGGGTAATAATTCAAACTTGACTGAAATGAATCGCGCAACACCAGATGGTATGACCCTTAATGATAACTGCTCTCAGTTAATTACAGGAACAGACGTGAAGGTCAGAAGGGCCCATACCAGTGATGACAACTCATCGACTTGCAAACCTGAAATACAAGATATCTGGACCAGGAGGGAGGACTTTATCCCTCCAACCGGTGCTATTCCAAGCAAAGTACTAGATACTCGTACAGTGCAACCTAAGTGCAATTCAGAGAGGGGAAAAGTGCAGGTAGCACAGCAGGGAGTCCTCTCGCAAGGGGACAGGCTGGATAATGCACCCCCAGGAGGGGGAATGGAATCATCTAGAGATAATTTGATTTGTACTACAGAGAGTGGAATGAATGGAATGTACCATGATGAGGAGGAGGGGGGTGAGATTGGGGTATATGAGGCCATGGAGCATACTACAGATAGTGAGACGTGTGATAGTTCCTCTGTGGATAGCAGAAATGATGTGGTAAGTGGAGAAAGAGCACCGTACAACATGCGTGGGACCAGTATGGAGTGTAGGAGTGCGCCCTTGCTCCGAAAGCAAGTCAGTTTCGATCTCTCCCTCACATTCTTTGATGATGACATTGTCAATGGCCGACCCAGTCAGTCGCCGGACTCCATCGGCAAATCCTCCCCTTGGTTCAAGCGACTCCGTCGTCCAGCACGAAGTCGCAGTGAGGGGCGGGTCGATGCATGTTCCTTGGATGATGTGTTTGAAGAGCCGGAGGAGCCACGACCGAAATCGGGCACCTTGCCTCGGAATATAGGATCTACTCTTTTCAAGGATGATACTGATGTGGATGAATCTCATGTGAAATTTAATGGCGGAAAGCCCAAATCTAGTACGTTACCTGCCTCATACCGTGCATTACCTCAAAACAAATCGAGCATCATGCAACCAGACTTCTTTGTCCGCAAAAACGAGAAATACCCCAAACCTCGTAAGAAGGATCACGGTAAGGTGAAGGTATCCAAGCAACGCTCCCATTCTGACAATAATCCTTACAGCTGCGAGAAACGAGAGAAACGCTCCTCTGTAATCATAGAGGAGGATGACATCGTCGCCATGACAGCACCTACCGGAAAGAGACCGTTTTCGGGATTGCGGCGGATGCTGTCAAGAGAGTCCATACAGAACAAGCAGGGGAAGGTGTTGAGGAGAAGGAGCAAGAGTGAATCATGCATGCTCCTACCACTCGGTAACTGTAAGGTGTGTGACATGAAGGTGGAGAGAGGAGACGAGGTTGCCATGCCAGCGGAAGACATCATTCATAAGGGATGCTTCAAATGTGCCAAGTAAGTTTCATTTCTATTTTCAATATCTTTGTATTTATTTGCTTTCTTTATGTGCTGTCCTCGTAATATCTTTTGGAATACATGTACTTCTTCGGTTCCTGTAGTTCACTTTAACCGTTTTGCTTCCTCCTTTTGTTCATTCTTTGATAATACCAAGTCTCTTTTAACTTTTCCTTTGCCATGAGTGCAAATTGGCACAATGGAAGGCATGCCACACATGCCAATCCACACAGGAATAGGAAACACCAGGTAAAAGGATTTCCATCATGTTTCATCAGGAATAGGAAACACCAGGTAAAAGGATTTCCATCATGTTCTTACAGGATCTCCAAATCCACTTCCAGTCTTAATAAGCTACCAGATGATCAGTTAATCATTTATAGATATATGTACAATTAAATTGTGTAATGAAAACCGTTAAATAAAACTGAAGGTGTTGGTAAATCTACCGCTTGATAAATAAATTGTAATTTGAGCACATAGAGAGTTGATTAGGAGCAGAGTAACCCTGCCTCCTTAATTACCTTCCCTTAATTCAAGGATTCACATATAACCCAAACAATCTCTCTATTAAATCAGACCAAAAATAAACTGAACACAAAATCACATTATCCCATTACCCTCTATTATTGCTAAGAACATGTAGGTTATTGGTTGGCTTGGATTCTGTGAGAAGGGCTGAAAGAAAGGCTGCAAACATGTTACATGCCTTTTCTTTATGCTTCATAGTTAGCTGTTACTTTACTTTACTTGAATTAACCCATTCAGTACAATTTGAGTTGGACCCTAGCCTACACTTGCAATGAATCTTGGGTCTAGTATTCAGCAGGTTAAAAAGTGCTTGATGTGATATCATGTAGTAGATTGATGTATATGCTGTTCATATATATTATGATGGCAGAGACTGGTAAAAAAAATCATTGTTAGGGCAGGTTCATGAGCAATATCATGTCCATCACTTTCAACATGTGCAAACATTTGATATACAGATGTAAACCAAACATGACTTCTATGAGATAAACCATAAGGTATTGAAATTGCTCTTTGTGTTGATTTTTCAAAAATCTTTGCAATTGTGTTATGCACTGACTGAAACTGCTATTTGAAATAGCTCCTTCATAGTAATGTAGTGTGTCCCAAAGACTCATGTTTTGTGGTGAAGAATTTCAATGCATATGTGGCCATGTGCTTGACATTGTCAATAAAGCCACAATTTTTTTACATCAACCAAACAAACAAACAAAAAAATATTGTGGAACTCATTCATACTGTGACCCGTTATGATTACCTTGCTATCTTCTTCCATTCTACAAAATTTCTCCTGAGGAAGGACACGGATGCTTCACAAGTATAAATAACTTGACAGTCAGCTTAAGAGGGAGCTCTTGTTGTTTTTTTTTCCCTTGACCTGCAAATAGATTGATGAGAGAAACATTCTTGTTGAATGAAAATAGATTCCCTGCTGCACCGCAATGTGTTATGCTGTATATGATGTACATGTATTAACAGTGGTATGCATATACAACTGACAGGAGTAATAACACTTTAAACTCTTTGCCTGGTTATGTTGTAACGGTTACAGTGCTCCATAACAAAAAACATTGGTCTGTTTACATTGTACTACTACAGACATTAATTTTTGACATGAACTTAGAATAGACTTGAGCAGACTTAGAAGTACTTTATTATGCAAACTGCAACTTAATTTGAATTCCTAGATATGTTGAAAAATATAATGTAGGCTATCATTTATTTAATTTGTTCTTCAACCTTGTCTTTATTCTGTTTTTATATGTTGCATTTTCATTTTATACTTCAATATTTTACATTTGATATGAGATCTTCTGATGATCAAGCATCCAGCAGATATGCTCTCCTAATCAGAATTCGTATGAAATATCAGTATGGCATAAAAAATAAAAGAAAGAAGAAAAAAGAAACCCTGTGAGGTGTTATGGCAACCCTGCAGAATTGTTGTCTCTCTTTGCCAAAAATACCATTTTATGATGGAAGTGATTTGCTGGTAAAACAAGAATGCTGCCATCTGTTGGCCAAACACCATACTTAGGAAGGTAAGCACTATATAGGTACCAATCCTGCAGACGCAAGCTGAAACCCTAATCCTAATCCTAACCCTAATCCTAACCCTAACCCTAACCCTAACCCTAACCCTAACCTTAACCCTAAACCTAACCCTAATCCTAATCCTAATCCTAATCCTATGAATATTTAAGAATATTTATGAGCTTGGGTCTGCAGGATTGGTACCTATTTAGTGCTTACCTCTTAGGAATGGTCTTTCCCTGGGTTCATGCAATCTCACTTATTGATTGATGCTTATCCCTCGCTTTCTTCCCTCCTCTCAAATATTTATAAAAAGGAGAGTGAAGAAGAGCGAGGATATACCATTAGAGGATTACACATGTTTCTTCACAGGGTCCATTGTCTATTTACGCCTGTCGGGCTGACGCTAATACACTATTGTGGATGGAAATTGATTAAAATCTTTCTTTTCAATGCAGTACAGTATTTTTCCATTGAATGTGGTTTGAAATCATGATTCTTGTGTGCTGTGTTGATGTCAGGGGAAGTGTTGTAATGCTGACTTCTAAATTCCTATGAGGTTTGATCATGTGGTAATGTCAGTTCTAGAAACTGTGGGATTAACTGTGTCCTCAGTATCTTCAACAGATTTTAAGAGGGGAGTTTCCTTCTCCTTATAACCTGTTTAGCATGATGTTTCAGTATATACAAATTTTTCATAGACCGTATCTCAAGTTATTTCAGGGTTAGTGTTCAATGGTTTGGTTGCAATAAGCAGTACTGTTTGCAAAAGCACACAAAAATGTGACATAAAACTTGACAAGTTGACATAATTTCCTGCACATGTCATAAAAAAAAAAAAAATTCTGCTCGCTTTTTATTCCTGTGCTGACTAATGTATAGAACATAGAACACTTATAGGCAATTTACCATTTGTTTTCTTTCAAAATTTCTTTTATGATATGGACTGAGATCCAATAAATTAGAGTCACATTGAAGGTGTAGGTGCTACAGCCATAATTATAGGGTATCCGTGTAGGGTAAAGGAAATTCTTTAAACCCCCCCCCCCAAAAAAAAAAAAAAAAAAATAATAATAATAAAAATAAGATAAATGAATAAAAAATATGAAAAATAAATAAATAAATGACAAATAAAAAAATTAAAATAAAGATAAAAACAAATAAATAAATAAAATAAATAAATAAATAAAATAAATAAATAAATAAAATAAATAAATAAATAGAAAAATTTAAAAAATGAAATAAAATGAAAAAAAATCTTTCTTTTTACACGGTCTTCCATATGATAACAGTTTAGAAAAAGGTGGTTCAGTTGGATAAAGTCAGAAAATGTGGAGAATAGTGATCAGAATGATATTAAAATTTTGTTTGTCTTATTTTCATGGGTTTTATTACTCTACATACTATCTCCTCCTTTCTTCCCACGACTCTCTCTCTCTCTCTCTCTCTGTCTGTCTGTCTCCCCTGTCTTTCTCTCTCCATCTCCTATTACTTGTTTTGTAGCCATGGGCAAAATTACAATCAGTATGCAAATGTTGTGAAGATTTTGAGAAACTTGTTAGTAAACAAGTATACCTTTTCCCTCCTTTGTGCTTTGTATTTCTCTTTTCAAAAGTTGTTATGTATCCTTGGACTAAATGACGATCAATACACAAATATTGTGAAGATTAAACGAAACATGTTAGTAAACAGGCAGTCATTGTTTACCCACCCTCCCAAATGTACCGAGTTAGCAGTTATTGATCAAGCTCCGATCAATTCCCTAAGATCTATACTCAAGTCAGTGCCAATGACCTACATGTAATATTGATTGGTCTAGAAAGAGATGGTTTAGAGGAACCATTGTAGAGTTTAAAAAGATACAAGCTTCTATTGACCACAGAATTGATTGGAGTAATCTGTGTAATGAAAGTTGCTCAGGAAAAGTCGACAATTATCAACCAAAGTTCTGTTTTGGTTTGACCGAGAAGTCCTGTCAAGAATATGGTCTGAATTTTTGAAATTTGAAGAAAGTAAAACTTATAGTGATCAGTGTGAATGTATTGTGATGCAGTTAATTGCTTTAGTTGATGTTTCATATGTTTATGTTTTAACCAAATTTTTAAATACCAAATATGTTTAGTTCTGTGATCGCAAGACGTAAGATGGATGGATGTAAATACATATAGATAGGTCTCATATGCAATAAATGTATGTGTCGATGAATACGCTTAGACACTATGATAGTGCTTTGTACTGAAAGAAAATCAAAATACCCTTATAAAGAAAAAAAAAAAGAAGAGAAAATCACGAGAAAATATATTCTTCAGATCAAATTTCCAACCTTTTTCTTGATATATAATAAGAGAGGTATGAAATGAAAGGCATATCCTGGTTTCATGCAGTGGTGATGTTACTTTAAACAAGTACAAATGGCCTTTATCAGTTTGGACCATCAAACTCTTCATATGATTTACCACACCCCTGTATTGTGATCAGCCTTTATGATTGCCTCATTACTCATGGGACAACACTTCAAGACATGTAACACATGACCAAATGTTGCTGCTCCCCAGACACCATACCTATCATAGCATCTCAGTGGGATGCTAGTAGAATGTCTTTACTTTTTTTTTATTTTCATAGGACTATGTAGCATTTGGCGACTGAAGAAGACTGCTGGGAGTGATATATATATATATACCTGGAAAATAATTTCAAAGCTTGTCATGTCGTTCACTTGATAAGGACGCGGTTGACTGTCAAAAATTCGTGACAGAAAATGAAAAAGTTGGATTTAAGCATGAAATTTCTTCTTGTCTGCTTTTTGGTATACGAACACGTATACGTGTATTTAACACACATATATATGTATGTATGTATTATGTATGTATGTATATATATATATATATATACATATATATATATATATATATCATGTCTAGGATGTAGGGGGGGGGGTGGTGACACTCTTCTTTCAAGATTCAATAAAATTTTATACTCTCCTGAAAAAAATTGATAATGGAACGACTAATCTGTACCTAAGTTGGCAATTTATTTATTTTTTGTTTTGATGGTTGTTGCCTGTTTGAAAATCATTAGTGAATCTATTATTTCAATCTTCTAATCTTTCCATCTTTTTTATTGTATGCCTTGTAAGTTGTCTCATCTTCAATTTGTCCTTTTGTTGTTGTTGTTGTTGTTGTCAGTTTCTCCCTAAGGACTCTCATGTATCAACTTGTAATACATTAATGTTGGCATTTTCAAGGGTAGCCAGCCAGTGATGCCAACTCTTCCTTTTTCTGCAGTATTTTGTACTGTTTTTAAAAGGGAAAGAATGCTGCAGGTTTCTAGCAAAATACTGTGTTTCTTGAACTTCAGTTACGTACAGTTTTAGTTGTAAAAGTGGGATATGCTCTTTCCATTCACAGTACTTCTTTTCAAACTTGATAAAAGGTTGGTGTCTCTGGGTAAGCATCTTGTATAGGCCCTGATACAATGGCATTCACCACTGGTTTTATCCTACATGTATATGGCAGTCTACATGGAGACTCTAGTGCAGGCGACCCAGCACTGGAGCACGCAAATCTCCCAGTCAATATGCAGAGCACTTGTCAAAGCTACGATGTTGTATGGAGGAGATGAGTGACTTTGTTGCGCCGAGCTTAGAAGTGCAGTTGAACCAGGCAGTATTCAATCTGATTACATGTGTCACAGACATTGTAGGATACCTTGCAGTGTAAGGCCAATAGGATGTGATGGATGCGCCCTTATTTAAGAAGGCTTATTAACCCATTCGTGACAGGAATTATTTAAAGCCTAATTTGATCAGCTTTTATTCTTCAAATTGGCAACACCAACATTTTTATTTTAGTGCTACATTTTTCTTATAAAACGTAATGTATCTGAAATGAATATAGATTTACAGAAATTATGATGAGAAGTCAAAAAGTTGCCAATTTGCCGGGAAAAACGGTAATTTTAGCATTTTCATCGTATTGCCAATTTAAGGATTTTAATGCTTATTTTCCTTTAAAAAAATTTCAACATCAAACAACTAATATTGATGCAACGAAAATGGACACAATATGTGTAGAATTTTTTGCTCTTTCTGCTCATGTATTTGGTATGATTTTTAGGGCTCTGCATCAAAAGTTATTAGACCAAACCACATAATGTGGAACCTCTGTCACGAATGGGTTAAGAGCAATGTAGGTCATTGGTCATTGATACTACATGTATGTGGGATGAAAAGGGGGGACGAATACAAAGGGAAGGGAAGGAAGGAAAAGATGGAGAAGGACAAGAAGAAGGATGAAGAGGGGGAGAAAGAGAAGTAGAAGGAGGAGAAGGAGAAGAAGGAAGAGAAGGAGAAGAAGAAGGAGGAGGAGGAGGAGGAGGAGGAGGAGAAGTTGTTGGATTGGGAAACAGTGAAATGATTGGAAAGAAAGTTACACAATGATTATTTGCTAGGATTTTACAAAGCATGGTAATGTATTGCAATCAGAGATTTTCTTGAATCCTTGGATTTCATGTAATAAATATGTAAAATGCATCTACTTGTAAAATATTGCCAACTTTTTCTCCAAGTAAATAGTGTTCGAGCACTGCCAAATTACCGCAGCATCTTCATCAATACTGCGTCTTAAACTGATATAACTATCCCTTCAAAAATATAAGTATGGAAATTTATTGTTGAATAGTAATTAGCTCTTCAACTACTGTATTTCTGCAAGCTGTATCACTACTAGGATGGGTTTCAATTCAAGATATGGCATCTATGACATGTCAAAATTTTATAAAGTCTTGATAAATGACACTGAAAGAAATGCAAAGCACTTTAGGATGGGGACGAACATTTGAGGAAATCTGGAATACAGTACTTCAACCTTTTCAACAGTGTTGATTGGGCCTTAGCATTTAAACACCAATTAATAAAGATGATCATATAACACAGGCCTTGCATATGAATAACGTTAATTAAAGGTGTCGACCGCTCCGGGCTATCACCCTCTTGACTCATGTCTCAGAAACAATTGATGTGTGCATATATCTAATTTACCGAGAATGTCATCCAAATCAAATCGTTGGGACTCGCAGGCATCTTGCTTGCCTGCTTGGCGACTGTTTGAAAGGACAAACAGGCTCGATGATAGAGCATAGGGTAATTAGGGTTACCTCGCTAGCTAATTAATTGCCAGCAATGAATTAACCCAGTTGCGTAGGGTTCGGGGGGGGGGGGAAGGATGATGTTTGTAGAATGGCACTGGAAGACCTGCTTCTTCAAGATAGAATGCTAGTGATGAAAGTTCTTTCATCTTAGATATTTTGAAATGTCTTTTAGAGGACAGACATGAGATCGATGTTAAAGTTAAAGTGTACCAATCACATGGAAACATTTTGCTAACTCTATTAGGGGTTCCAAGTCACTGTATTATAATAAATATATAAGCTTCCAATATCACCTTTGTGAAAAGATTTTGTGAGTTCAGATATACCCTTAACTCCTCTTGTGTTTTTTTGTTCGCACCTGTGCATAGCCAGGCCTGTGTTTCATATGCACCAGTGCACAACCACACAAATCCCTATTGACACACTAATCGCACACTATTGTACGTTTGCATAGGCCCCATTATACATTCTTTCTTTCTGTTGTAGAGGCTTTTCTTCTGGTATCACTGTAAAGCTTATTCAATTCGTCCCTGTGTTCACAAAGTGACGGATAACGAGGAAAATCGCAAATTTTTTATTTTTGAGTTTTTTGCATTTTTGGACATCTTTCAATAACATCTTGAACCTCACAGAGTTTCAGACCGTAATAATGTCTAATTACGTAACTATGGCAGTGACATCAAGAAAATACCTAGTAAAAGGATTTTCTGTTTTCACGAAGTGACAGCTTTCAGCCTTCCCGTATGTTTTAGGCTGAGTATACCGTCACTTTGTGAAAAAAATAAGAGTGTGTCTTCGATTGGAATACGTGATCGCGCACAATTAAGTCAAATGCGCACTCATCAAGTCCCATTAGTTTAACACGCATGCAGCTGAGATCCGTCACTTCGTGAAAACAATCACAGTGGGACTTTGAATTTTGTGTTTTCACGAAATGATGGCAATGTTTGCACCTCGTTTTCTTCTAAAATATAAAAGGAATATGCAAATGATTGATAATGAACATTGTCCAGAATATGCCCTATACGAGGATATAAAATTTATTCACCCTTCATACATTAAAGAGGTTGAGATTGAGGTTTGAAACTTAGAAAGCGATTTACTCAAAACTATTGTCTATGCATATAAACACCTGCCACTGACAAAAGGAACAAACTAGAGTTCAAAAGTTTCATTAGAAAGGCCAGAGGGATATGTTTAGAAGTACAAGTATCATACAGACAAAGCACACTAGTATACAGAAAAAGTTATACATGATAAGAGAGCCCATAAAAAATCTATAACTTTGCTGCACAACATTTACCTTCAAAATTTTCAGGTAAAAAGTTGTAGCCTTCTAAATAACAGAAACCCTAAAAACTCAGATTAGTGTTCGCAGCTAAAATAATGCAATGCACAGGGGGTTTACAGGTGAACACACAAAGAGTTTTAAAAAATCAAATCTCTCGTGTTGGAGCAATATCAAACAGACTGAAATCCCTCCCCTGTCCCCTGAGAAAGATTATGTGGCACAGGTATATAGTTTTAATGGCACATACAGAATTAATGCTAATATTGTCTTTTTCCTGCATTATTTGAAAAAAAGAAACATTGTAAATTCTGCTGTCATTGCTTAGTCAGAGCATTGTAATGCATCTCCATGTTTTAAGGAGAAGCTCGAGTTCTGGGAAAGGTGAAAACATACCTGCCAACTGTCCCTATTTAATAGGGACAGTCCATATTTTTGGAAAAAGGAACTTAGAGTAATTTTCACCTTTTATGACTCTGTGTCTGTTTTTGTAAAAATCTGTCTATATTATAGGAAATTCAGGAATGTCCCTATTTTATACAGTTTCTTAATCATTTGTCCCTATTTCTTGACTTGCAGGTTTGGCATGTCTGGAAAAATAATTTGTGAGCTTTCTCATTCGTTCCATGTTAGTTACGTAGAATATCATAGTAAAAATGTCCCCTAGAAAGGATCGCTCTTCAATTGCCCTCATATTGAAAATATGACAAGAAAAAGCTGAAAAGTTAGGGGGTAACATTCATGCCAGATTTTTGTGTTAATTTGTCCCATGTACTCATTTCTTTGTGCATTGCAAGTACCTTTAGGAGAAAGTAAGTGATTTTCTTATCAATTTGACAATCTCCAAATCTCACATTAGACACCCTCCTGTGTTTATATACAACTATTTCTCTCCCAGTTGCATTTGGAACAGTTTCTTTTACATTATGATCTCATGAGCAGAACTCCATTTTATCTTTAAAGGTTAAAGTGCTGGTGATGTAAAACTCACTATTTCACTGTGGATATTGTTCAAATATGCACTATTTAGAAATCTAAATGCTACTCTCGTTGCTTTGTTGGAAGGTTTTGGCATGCCCATGTTTTAAAGGTTATACTTCTCTTGTAAACCTCACTATATTGTCCCCGTTTCCACTATTTAGACATCTAAAACGCCACTCTCGTTGCTTAGTCAGTAGGTTGTGGCAATTTTAATGTCAACCTGGCAATCTTTTCACCGTTGCAATGGCAGTTGAAAAGATATTCCACCCCCACACATCAAGAAGGTAGATAAACAAGAAAAATAAGCTTTTTAAATGGGGTACATGCCAACTGCCATTCAATGACAAAGAGAAGCAACTCTGTAGAATGAGGAGTTTCTAAGTAGATGATGAAAGTAAGTCACTGTTTTATGAAGAAATCTATGGAGTTGCTTCCTTTTGATATATCCATATTTCTGAAAGTGGAGGTCATGTGACCTTAATTTTTTCATCAACATGTAGAGCATACTAAAAAGTATCCCAAATCAAGAAAAAGGCAATTTTGGAAGAAAATCAGAGTTGCTTTTATTTTTGTCATTGGATGGCAGCCATGCTGTCTGAAGCTTATATCTTTTTTTAATTTTTTTTTTTACTTGATAGAACATGTGTAACTTCTTAGTGCTTCATTTTGCAGCATGATGAATGTACACGTAGTCACTGTTTCAGTATTTTTAGAAATTAAATCTGGAAATTGCCTTGAATTCACGTTCCCTTGTGATGCATGTACCCACCTTGGAGCTAACGAGACTTTAATCAGGAGGACTGTCAGTTTCTTAGCTTCTTAATGAGATAGATTTGTTGATTAGGTAATTAGTATTCTTGTAACCTCTAAAGAGATCAATCCATGTACCATAGGTCTTGGAAGATTAGCTCTCCTACACCTGTCCAAAATGTTTGTTACAAAATATTGAATGATCTGTATTAGGGCTTGATCAAATGTCTCTTAAAAGTATCTTACAATTCGTCACTGGTTTTGCGTAGTAATGTATGCGCATAAGCTTAGATACAGGAGATATGTCAATTTGCGAAACCAGCAACAAATTTTAGTACAAGTAAGTGTTTTTTTCAGATGTTATTACTCTAGCTATGGGATGAGTGCCTGCACAGAGTATTTGCACTATCTTCTCATCTGGGAAGTATTTTTACTACCAGTTGGTCTTTGTGAAAGCATTAAGGCTGTCCCATTTATTTTCACTTGTCCAAATGCAGCAATATGCCTGTCAAAGGTAAACACGACAAAAATACTTTCGAAAAATCAACTTAAGACAACTTCAATAGCCCTATCTATCACGTTTAGAAATGTGTGGACTTTACAGTGGCTTATTACTTAATCAAAACATGATTCGTATGAGCAGTACAATCAGCTTTTGAAATTGTACATGAGTTGATTTTTCGAAAGTAGTTTTTATTGTGTTGATAATACTATCTTAGTGCAAGATTGGAAGAAATAGCTATATTTACATGCAGAGGTGACCACGACCGAGAAAAACAACCGATATTTTTGTGTACGGGTACTTCAAACAAACATAGAAATTGGTAACCAAGTACTGCGTTCAAGCATGGGTCATGGCGGTAGACACTGTTAGATAGAATCGAAAGCGGTCACCCTTAAGTTATGCATTAACAACAGAAAGAAAAGAAAGGAAAAGTGACACTCTCTAGAGCACAGTCTCTCATGATTAAATCTGAGCACATTTTAGGCAACAACACAAGTGAGTTTCATGCAAAGTGCAGTATAAAGGCACCCGATGCGGAGTTGGCATAGTATCAGGTGTCCAAGTGTGTGCAGTTCTTGTTTAGCGGTGATTTGAAATCTATCCTTTAGAACGAAGGCTTCAAGGGCATCTGTAATTTCCTGTAGGTGACAGAATGATAGAGGTAGATATGGTATATCTAGAGGTGATTTCAAACCTTCTTTCTCAGAATGTCCCCCCTCCCACACACACATGAACCAATTCTCTATCCCTCCAAAAATCCATTCTTTTGGTGATTTTTTTTTTCTTACTTTGCCCTCATTCTTGGCTTGCTCTGTGTCAAGCTTTTTTTCCCCTTCTCCTCTTGTGTTTCTCACTTTTTCTCCCTAGCCATCACTTACAAAGTTGAATGTAATTATATTTTCTTTGCTTCTGTCCTAATTTGATATGAAATATCTACCTGTTTCAAAAAGTTTTGACACTGCAATATCAATTTGTTGTAGAGTTTAAAGGGCATATCTCACTCAGGGGAAAATAGATTTGCAAAGAAATTTTGAACATGCTCTAAATATCTTTTGCAACAAGAAAAACTCTTTGCGTCAAATAAAAATGTTTGGGAACTTGTCTGTAACCTTTTACAACCTTTTACAGACTTGGTGATATACCCCTTAAGTCTTCCGATTATAAGAAATACCTGGTAGAGTTAGGAGCAAAATTAGAACCTAATACCCCTTTCACTGTGAGGTCTTGCCCTTACCCGTTGAAGTTCCCCGCTTTACTTTACGAGCACGCATTCCTCACTTCTCAGGGGAAGAGAGAAATGTCGCCTTTCGCACTGGCTTCTCTTCCCCGGTGAAAGCGAGACGGGCAATTGAACTCTGCCGGAAATACAGCAGGCTGGGGTCATTCAGTACAAGAAATCCAATGGAAAGTTCTGTGGCGGAATCTCGGTTAGGGGGAAATGAGAATTGACCTCTGATGTCATTAAGCAGGGAAACTCGTAGCGTACCTTTCGCAGTGGGCAGTTTAAGCGGGTAAACCGCTTCCCCACTTAACTTCACCACCTCTTCTCCACCTCGGGAGGTGGAGAAGTTACCCGCTTAAGTTCAACGGGAAGTTTTCACCTGCGCCTTTCGCAGTGGGCTCTTCCCCTTTACCTGTTGAAGTTCCCCGCTTAACTTCAATGGGGAAGAGCCCACTGCGAAAGGGGTATTAGTAGGTGGATGCTCAGCTATTAACTTCTTACCAACATTGATATACCAGTGGAACAAAAGGGACTACCACAATCGATTGTTTGCACACACATAGTGTCAAATGCATGATAAACATCAAGCACCCTGGCAGTGCTTGATGCATGGTAAAGAAAGAGTTAAGAGGTTCACCCTGAGCTATTAAAAAGGTTAAATAATCAGATATCTGCAAGCCAATTTGTGAGAAATATCCATCTTGTATTAAGAAGTGATGACAAGTGTAGAAATATATATATTGACCAGCACTTTGTGATGGAGATCTGTAGAAATCTTTCATTAATCTGATAAGAAGACCCACAAGTTGGTGTGTTCTAATGAACATCCAGGGGCCTTCTCCTCCTTGTATCCATCAATGACCGCCCATTCCACTGATGGGTTGCCGTGACGACCATGGGGGCGTTGTGACGTCCAAGAGGGCATTCATGATGTCCGTTGCAATCAAGGTGGTTGCTTTGTGTTGATCAAACTGTCCACCTACTGATCAACTGGTTATTAGCGGGGGTGATGTGCTTGACATGTGAACACTGGTTATTAGGAAATTGTTCTTTTCAGTTGATCACGGTTAGGTCTTGGTGGACAGTAGAAAGATTTTTGTTGTCAATATTTCTTTATTTATTATATGGTTCTGTCATGCAAATTTTGAGAGGTAGTATTAATCCTGGAAGAAGTTTTCAGTTCTTCTTATAAATTGTGAGATGTCAAGATAAACAGAGAGAGAGGAAGGGGGGGTGGAAAGAAATGGAGAGAAATAAAACAGTTGGAAATGGCCAAATTATGCAGAAGGAAGGAAAAAAGGAGAAGGGGAGGGGAGAAGAAAACAGGCAAGAAAGGAGTGACATCGAGGGAGAGAGGGGATAGAATGACTGAAGAGTATTAAGAGAAAGCAGATAATGGCTGTGGAAAAAATAGAATGGGACAGGGACAAGCCCTTATTCTACCTTTATTCTGAGAAAGAGAGATATAGTGATAGAAAGGAAGATAAAAAGAGAAAGAGAGAGGTAGGGGACATAAAGAAGCAATAAGACCAGGATAAGAAGAGAGGGGAGAGAGGGTGAAAGATATGAAAAAAGAAAGAAGGAAGATAAGGAAAGAAAGGCAGGAAAGGGGATGGGGGTGGAAATTGAAGATTATAGCGAGAAAGGCATAAGTAAGTTAGTTCACGCGACCGTTCCTAAACTTGAAAGTTTACTTGTGGTTTAGTAGCCTTAGGGTTATATTGTAGTTTCAGTTCATGTGGACATACTCATAGGTTTGAAACTTAGCACATTGACTACTGAATTCTTATATTTCCCATAGACTTAATACAGAGGCCATCCGGTTCCAGTAGCCAATGGGCTGAAGATCAGATGTAGTTTCAATACTGTAAACACCATTATTATTGTGTGATTACATTTTTGTGCTGAGCACAGACTACGGATTTGTAGTTTCAAGACTTTGAGCGGTCATTGTTTTGGTCCTGTATCAACCCTCATTATTGTTTAACCCCTCGCTGTTTAAAAAGTCGAACTATGACCGCCCGTGTGAACATAGCAGAGTAACCAAGAGCTAGAGCTTGTTTTGGTCTTGTATCAACCCTCATTAAGATGCGTTCAGATAGGATGCGACTTTGTGCCGCCACATTGTGCCGGCACATTTTTTGTGTTCAAATATGATACGCCTTTGTGCCGCCACTTATGCTAATGAACACACATTGATGCGTCAACTCTCAAATAAGAGAGAATTTTGTCAAAACTTGCGGAAACAATATCATGACAACAATTTTTGCACTAACTTTTTAGGAATTTGATTGGTGCGCATTTATTTTGCAGCCAGGTAGCAAACCAAAATGTGTCCTGCCTCGGTGACATTTTTTTGTCACCCCATACCCCATACACCTGTCCACAAAAAATGTGTTTAAAAAAACAAAAAACACTTGCACACGTCGGTATCAATACATGTATGCCTATAGCATTTTCTTTTATTTGATGTACGATAAAAGAGCAATGTAGATGAAATGCCTTGCTCAACGGCATAAGTTCCGTGCCGGGGATCGAACCCCCGATCCTTGCGTTTCCAGTCAAGCGCCTTAAACCACTGGACCACCACTGCACCTCAAAAAATGTGGCGGCACAAAGTCGCATCATATCTGAATGCACCTTTATTGTTTAACCCCTCACTGTTTAAAACATTAAACTATGACGGCCCGTGTGAACAAAGCTAAGTAACCAAGAGCTAAGAAGGGAGTATCATCATTAATCAGTCTGGTTGAGATATGAACCAAGAAAGGTCAAGCCTTCAGTCATTCCAGTGAATCAGGGAACATTGATGCATCGCTTGGAGATAGGTGGTGCGATAGAAACCTATGAATAGATCCAAATGTGTCTCAATTCTTGCTCTAGGGGTTTTCCCTTTCTACAATGTTCACACATTCAATCTTGACAGAATAACCAAGTTTTTATTAGGATACAAATGAACTGAATTCATACATGTAAGTCATGTGGAATGGCAACCACTGTAGTATTTTTAGCATTTGTCATTTAATTTGGAGCTTGCGAATGGATGAAATGTTGAAACTCATTCTTTTAGTTATCTATGGCTTTATTGTATGTGTTGAAGATTCAGTACACAAAATATGTATTGCTTTGTTTTTATTTTGTTGAGTCTTAACCCATTGTAGTGCAGAGTTTTCTTAAGATGTAAATTAATTAGCTTGGCCTCTACAAATTGGCAACATTTCTTTATATTTCCCACTCCTGCATGGTCTAGAAACATAGATGTATATAACATGAACCGATAGTACTGAAAATTGCAGAATTTAACAGGAAATTTCCAATTTGTACCCCCCCCCCCCCCCCCCCCCGAAAAAAAAGGGATTACATATTTTTCATTGCCTTGTCAGTTTCGAGACTTACAAAATTAGTTACAATCAAATCCGTCTTTTCGACAATGGCACAACATACTGTATTGAAAATTGACTAAAATATTTTCAGTGAACTTTTAATCTTTCTGCTCATGAATATTGTGTAATCCTAGCTCTGTGAACACATAGTGAACAATTTTTCATGCTTCCATACATCTAAGAAAGATATGAAATGACTGGAAAATGCCTCTGAGATACGTTCAATTACAAGAGAAGACTGCATCCTTGCACTTTCTAACCCTACCTGTCATCACAACTTAAATCATCCCTCCTGGTCTCTATTGCACCTTTAAAATCACCCTCCTGACTTTTCCTCAGAATCCAATATCGCCCTTGGCACCTGCGAGTTTGACCAATTGAATGTACGTGTCCATGGGCTTGTCGAACTTCTATTTACCCTCTGAATTTCATTTTTCTTGCCGAAGCGTTATATGAGAAAACGTGATTATCCCGGCTCTGACTTCAGAATTCAATTTATATTTATAAGATGATCTTGTGCTAAGATGTTGGCTATCATCATTGTTCTCATGTGCTAGAGTGTGCTGACAAGATATTTCCGGCTGTGATTTACATTACTGTAATCCATAGAGACTTCATTTCTCTTATATTAACACTTAGCAATTTAACATGAGGAGGGACTGTACTTACGAGCGAGAAAAAAGTGAAAAAGAAAGGAAAGGAAGGAGAGACTAATGAAATGAAGAAAATTGAGTTTGATGCTTTTCGTCTTCATATTTTTTTTGTCATAACAAGTGAATGCTTACCTGTTTTTTGTTATCTATTTAAATGGGAATGGATGAATTCTTTGCAGCCCTCATAACTTGATAATTGAGTCAAAGGTACATCCCAAATTAAATTGTGAAGTTGAAGTCACCCTCTTAATTTTTTTGTCTTTACGTTGAAGGCAGTCATTGTCTCTGATAATTATCTGATATGCAGTTTTACATAATACAACAAAGTGGACATTAGATGTGGACACTTCAAGTATAAAGACTATATAAAATTATTCCTTCCAGACATATTTTATTTTTTTAAAAAAAGGTTCAATATCGGCAGAGAAAGAAATTTGTTTTTTGTTCAGGAATACACAAAAAAATTACCGTAGAATTTATAGTAAATTACTGGCAGCAGGGTTTCCAGTAATTTATTGTACTTTTTACTGTATTGTAGTGTTTATTCTACGGTAAAACTGTAAACAGCAGTAAAATAGAATATTCAACTGTAAATGATATAGTGTTTTACTGTATTATTTGTGGAATTTACAGTAAATTACTGGCAACTCTGCAGCCAGTAATTTTCTTTGAATTCCTACAGCAATTTTTGACAGTGTAGGTTGTCCTGTATGCTGAGAGCAAAAAAGGCTTTATTAGCTTAATAGTATGAACTAACAAACATTCTGGGCTGCGTTTCATGAAACTGTCATAAGTCTAAATTCATGGACAGCCCATAGAAACGCGTGTTAGTTCTACAACACGCGCTTCAAATAGGATGTCCAAGAAGTTAGACTTTTGTAGAGGGTGGTTGTGCTTTTCACTTCATGATGTTGTTAGCAAGTTTGTTTTTGTTGTTGTTATTTTTTGGGGAGGGGTGGGGTTGTCTTTTAAAAATAAATATTAACTTTTTTCTCTTTAAATTAATCTCTCATAATGCTGTGTGGATTCTCAAGTGCTTTAGAGCATGATCAGTTCGTCACAGATGCACATCTGAAAAATTTGGGAAGTTTACAGGCCTGTAAAAATAAGTAATAAAAGTTGCTGAACTATTTTGTGTTACATTGTGAAGGGTATCACTGAAGGAGTTGAAATTATACACAATTTGGTTGTCCTGGGGAGCGTTTCATGAAGGGTTTTGTCGGTAAAAATCACCGACAAATGTTATAAGCTACTGAAAATCCTCGCATCTGATTGGCTGAAAGCAAATTAGTCGGTGAAAATCACCGACAAAACTCTTCATGAAACACTCCCCTGATTTCCTACTTAAATTAAGAATCCATAAAACGGTCAAGGTCACAGATGGGCAAAAATCTCACTCTTAGCCGATCAGGCTCTATAGCAAATTTAAGATTACTTTAATATATTTTCTGCTGTACATGGCTTTCATACCAAAAGGTATCATCACCTTTAAAATTTTTCATATGTGAACTGATATCAGTGCAAAGTGCATTTGCTCTCCTATTAGAGTCTGTTCACACCTGCAATGCCTTCCTTGTCAGAGAATATGAGAACAGAGCTTTTCTTCCTAGGAGGCTAAATTGCATCTCAGTGACAGTGCACACACACGTATCTTGAACGAACCATCAGACGTGCATCCTTTATTGATCAGACAGCAAGCGAAAGAGAGTGACCGACCCGCCGTTAGTTTGCTTCGCTGGCCGGTATCCTTCTCCTACTATCATCTCTCCTGCTCTCTCTCCCTCTCTGTGCCGGTACTCTATCCATCTCAAGCTGTGGAGGTGTTTAAGTGTGTCATGTGCATGGTCTGGACATTGAGTGCACTTTGTTTTGTGTTTCAGCTCTGTTTTAAAGGATCGTATATCATGTTTGCTTGTTTGTTTATCTTCAGTTTCTGTTGTGGTGAATTACCATAAGTTTGTTGCCTGTTGCCATGTTGCCATACCTGTTAATTTGTTGCCACCATTATTTGGATAATCTCTAATGCTGGTGTTTTGATCATTTCTTTACCATCATCATTGCCATCATCAGTTGTGCAACATTCTCTTTTTTGTTCTTGATGTTATCTCTGTTCAGGAAGAGGCTGTTTTGTTGATTTGAATCACTTTTTGAAAAGTTACCACCAATAACACCGCCATCACCATCCTTATCATCCTCACTAGCTGTCCCAGCTGTGATATCATAGGGAATATCATTTCATATGTACTATCTTTTTTTTCTTTACATATACAAAATGCTGCCAATCCAAATGGCTGCCTCCAATTTGTCATATTGATGTTGTAATATTTTCATCCTTGTCATCTCATAAGCGGAGAGAAAAGACAAAATGGAATATATTCAGTGCTTGAAGTGCTTTATTAGAGATATTCAATATTGATTATTGTAGATTCTTGTTGTGGGTAATGCTTTAAGTCCAGAGGTATCTGATATTTATCGTCGTTGCCATCTCAGTTTCTGCATCATCTGAAATATCGTCATCACAGCCGTCTTGTTGTTATGGTTACATAAACTCCATCCAAGCATGGAGTATTAGAGAATAGATAAGATGTAGTGTTGGGGTTAATGTGTGTGACAAATGAAGATTTCTTTGATAGTGTACATGTTTTTTTTGTTATGGTGGTCACGTTCTTGTGCGCATTAATACCATTCTTAGTAGTGTCTTAGCTTTTTTTTCTTCTTACTGCCCACTTTGTGACTATTCATAGAGTGCTAGCATGGTTCACTTCCTCACAATCTCTTCAATTTGTCTATCATCACCATAGTAACATCATGATCCTTTATCAGTGGTAGGAGAACAAATAACAAGGAATGTCAGGTTGTCAGAAGTGTATTTATGTTCTCTCCCCCACCCCTGTTTTCAAAAATACAGCTGAACAGGATGGCATCATTGCCAGTTACTTCAGCAATTAAGCGTTCAAATGGATATTGGTAGTTGTATATGCCTAGTAATTCCTGATATACTTTTATTCTTCTTCCTCATATACTTTTATTCTTCATTCAGTGGGTAGTAAAATAACAACAACAAACAATAAGCCTACGAGATGCGAAGTATTACTTTTTTGATAATTGTTCACTCAAACTTTCCCTGGTCTAGTCAGTTAGTGTCTCTTCTCTGTCATAAATATTGCAGAGCAATTCTCAACATCACAGTTTGTAACTACTGCTAGCAACAACTTGGGCTGAAACATCAAGAGGAATATTTTCTTAAAATAACCTCCATCATTCATTGATTATTTCATCTGTTCTCCTGCCCTCCTCACGACCTCCACCATCATCATCGTGACCTTCTTTCACATTTAGTACACTGCACCCTTCCCCTATCCCTGTCACCGCCACTTCCACACGCCGTTGGTCGGATCGCATCTTTCCCTTCCATAGCAACCGTGATGCACCATCCAATATCTCAGATTTCTCTCCTCTGCCGTAATTCTTCCATCAGTAGCCCAGTGAGTGTGGGTAGGAAAGATTACATTGCAGCATCACATATTTGAGCCTAACCCTAAAAGCATCATTCTTTTTCGTCTGTATCGTTGTCGCCGAGGATCGTGTCGTTCTTCATATTGCAAGCTGCTTCCGCCGCCAAGATGAGGAAGTTTGAGAGGAGCTTCTCGCTGTAAGTAAATCATTTTGCTTTTAGAGAAACACTGTTGCTTTCACAGTTGAGCCTCATTCTATTTAGGGCTATTTCAAGAGACTTGCATATACATGTTGAGTGGATCGTCAATTTTAACAGTGCACTGTATCGTAACAAAGCTAATGCTTTCAATATAAAAAAATGATATGAATATGATTGCCAGCAATTTCAATGTACAGTATGGAAACCAGGAAGACTTTTCCTATAGGACAAGATATTACATTTATAGTTGCAAAGTATTTTGTTTGCCTAAAAAAGAAAATTTGAAATTCTGTATGATGATTGCTAAATAGAGCAATGAATTTGAGACCTCCAGAAGCAAATTTACGATCTATTAGTTCTTTCTTGCCTTCTGGCTAAATCAATGTAGTTTTGAATGTGTAAAAGTAGAGCATTTATATTTCAATACGTATGAAATGTATAGTTATGTACCTGAGCAAAATATAGGTAACTGATGATTCATTAAAATTTTGGCAACATTTATAAAACAAAATATCATAAGGTTGAATTGTAAATGTTTATGTACAGAGTCAAGACACTTTATAGATGCTACAATAGCAATAATGTCTTTTATAATAGCCTCTGTCAAAATCCACCTGTCATATTTTCCTGTTGTGGGCACTCGCTTTGGCTGATGGCTCCCTGATTTCACTACCGAAATGATGTCTTCAGTCCTGTAGAAGTAGGTTATCTTGACATCATCGGGAACAGAATATTAGTTTGTATTGAGTTACAATTTTGATGACTTCCAGGCTAAAAGAGATTGTCCTAGATTCTATGAAGTTTATCTGTGTGTTCCTTTCAAAATATAGCCCACTTCTGTTAAGCCATTGACTGCTGAATTCTCAAACTCCCATAGACTTAATACAGGGACCATCTGGTACCGAGAGGCAACGGGTTAAGAGCAAATGATATTACAGCCTCCAACCTACAGGATGAAAGTTCCTGTTGTATCCCAGAAGGTTTTAGCTCAGTGTGAAGGGGAATTGATATGCCACGCTTCTTCCTGTCCAGGGACAAAACAAAAAAAGTCATTCAATATCATATTTGTATTTTGTACAAAGGATATTATGTCCTGTGGAAAAGATTATAAGAGGAAAAGCTTGATGGCTATAATCGCTGAGATCTTAGATGCCTCTGTGGCATTCTGGAAAGCCATTGCTACATTCGAGGTGACACATCTAGATTCTAGAGACCACTTCTTGAAAATCAAATAATCAAATACCAAGTTCCTGGTAAGGTTACTGCCAATTGCTACCTAACAAGGGGATTTTTTTTCCTTACCTCTTGTTTTCTGTTTCCACTTTGCACTGCATATGGAACTAAGCTTCCCAATTTGAGCACTGTAAAATTAAAGTTTGGTAACATCACGTAATTTGTTTATTTTCTTGTGTTATCTTGCTGCCCCTGGAGCAAATTTATAGTTTTGTTGAGGCTCTGATTTAATTTTTTTTTTTTTTTTTTTTTTTTTTTTGGGGGGGGGGTGAAATTTCTATCCCTGAAGAAAATGAACTTTTTGAAGTGCTTTTCCTCTTTCAAGCAGAATAAAAACGTGTTGGAATAAAAAAGGAATATAAATTCTCAGCCGGCATGTATATTCCTTCATGTATCAAATAAGCATGGCATTGTGTGGACCAGCAGACATACGTTTGTGAGCAGATTCGAACAAACTTCTGTGAAACTTCTGTGAGTGTTAGTCTGGCAACACGGACCGTAATTTGACATAAACGCACCCCATAAAGCCTTGAGTAGAGTCTGACTTTGATAGTCTCTGGCTGCATCAGGAGCAGTTATAGCACAAGATCTCCATGGAGCTCACTTATTCTCATAGTTCAGACACTCTCAAGGGTCTTTCAGATACCTTTTTTTTAGTGTTCACATACAGCATGGTAAACCGCGGCACTTATGATATGACATCATATGACATATTTTGTGCTAACTTTTTAAAGAATTTTGGCTGCGTTTCACGAAACCGTCGTAAGTCTAAGCTCATGGACATCTCATTGAAACGCGTGTTAATTATACAACACATCTACCATCGGTCGACAGCTTTTTGCAGCCAGGAGGGAAAAACTATGCCTATTGCCACAGCACTTTTTTTTTTTGGGGGGGGGGGCACCTCATATCCCATTCATTTGTACATAAAAAAATATTGGGGGGGGGGGGGGTACTGCAGGTTTTTTTTTACTTCATACCTGAAGTAGCTTTAATGCATGCTTTGACTGACCAGGGTTTGTACCTGCAAACTAATTCATTGTGGACAGAGATCATCAATAGCATGAAGTTCCTTTCTCTTATTCTCTTAAAACTTGTTGTTCGTCTTTGTCAGAGCAATCTCACACCTGCATCTTTTGACTCACTCATTATACTTTGAGAATATGTTCAATCATTTCCATTACAATTTTTTTAAAACTAGAAATAAAGAAGGATTTAACCTGTGAGCACTTTTTCATCTTTTAAAAATTTGAGTTGTAAATTGCTATATATGTGAAGCCACTCAGTACTGCAGCTATACACTAGAGTTGGTACCATTTTATAAGATGGATTCAGACAATATGTTTTACCAACGAGAAATGGGCCATTCTACGATAGGGAGTTCAATGCAGCTAGGTTTTGACCCCAGGCTTCTTAACCACAAATTGAATTAGGCCTAGTATTGATTCACATTAGAGAGCACAGAACCTGACAATGCTCATAGCCTTGAAGCAAAACTATCGGGTCTTATCACTCAATTTAGTTGAAGCTGACTCTATAGGGCTTGACTGCAATGAGGGAGAGAATGAATGGCAAAGAGAAGAGGAGGGGAATGAACAGAGACAGAGTAGGAAGGTGAGAGAGAGAGAGAGAGAGAGAGAGAGAGAGAGAGAGAGAGAGGAACAGAGAGAGAGAGAGAGAGGAACAAAGAGAGAAGATGGGAAAGAGGAAGAAAGAGAGACAGGAGGAGAAAGAGAGGGGAACGTATGAGAGACAGAAAGAGAGAAGGAAAGAAAGTGAGAGAGGGAAGGAGAAAGAGAAAGAGACGATAGGGCTGGACTATGTAATGCAAAGATCAAATTAGTAAAGATATGATGGGTCAAGAAGAGAGAGAGAGAGAGAAGGAAGAGTCAAAGAGACCAAGAAAGAGAGAGAGAGAGAGAGAGAGAGAGAGAGAGGGAGATAGACAGATGCAAGACATAGCTATATAGAATGAGAGACGATGAGTAGAGTGAGGAATAGGAGAGGGAGAAGGGGGAGAGAGAGAGGAGAGAGATAGAAAGAAAGAGAAAGAAAGAGGATTAGAAGAGGAGGCAGTAAATGAGAGGAAATCAATCGACGAAAAAGAAGAAATAAAAGATGGAGAGGAGACTCCGGTCAGGGATAATAATATTTAAGAGAGAACCCAAATTCTAGATAATAAAGAGTGAATCAAATGCATTTGGACCGACCAATTACAAAATGATGTCCAGAAGGGATATAAGGGTCAGATTCTGAGGATGCATTATTTTTCGATGGTTTGTGGATCTGGTCAGTCAGATTCTACAGTCATAATAAGCTAAAACCAGATGAAACCGAATCCAAAGCATTAAATGCACTTTCATTGTCAGTCTGTACAATTAGTTTCTTTTGTGCATTCAGCTTAGAAGAGAATGTTGTTCTTCTTCAAAAACAAATTCAAAAAAAAAAAAAAGATCTGCTTTTCACAGACTTGATGTTTTTTTTATTTTTAGAAATGGTAGATTAAACATTTTTTACATGCATGATTCAACCTAATACTAAAGTGTAAAAATCCAATAATAGATGGTGTGCTACAATATTCAGACAATGCCGTTCCTTTTCTCCCCTTGTAAGCACTGATGAAACACTTTGTTCTTTGAATGTGTTTTTATTTATTTTTGAATTTGCATGATTGTTATTGCCTGAAATGTGTATGTCATTGGGTATTTTAGTTGAGCGCTACCCTGGATGCAGTCTTTTCTGCATGATCCTGTCAGTCTTATGGTCTTTTTAACCACACAGGTGTCAGATTCCAAACTTTTGTCACTGATTCCGAACTTTTGTCAAAGTTCAAAATGCAGCTGGAGTCTGGGTGGAGGGGAAAGATGATTTAAGAGTCTTTTCAGTATCATAGCAGGATTTCTCCACCGCTCTTCAAGTGCCTTCATATTCCAAGATGACAGAAAACAACTCTGAGTGTTCGGCCTGAACATATTTTAGTAGTTCCTTATGTACCCATTTCTGTATAGAGTGCATTTGCTTTCAACAAGATCGAGTTTGCCTTTTATCATTATGATTATTTCAAAATCTTTTATTTACTCAACCTTGATTTAATCAACCTTACCTGAATGCTTTGAAACAGTTTCTTTCACACTTGAGTCATCTGATCAGGGGGGTGTAACATAAAACATACAATCAATCTTACGATTGATATCAATCGTAAGTCTATGGCAAACCATGTACTAAAGAGATACAATTGATTGTAAGATTGATGGTATCTCTTTATGTTACACCCCCCAGAACTCACATTTGTCCTTGAAATTGGATGGTGGGGGAGATTCAGCCAGTGTGCATCTATGCAAGTTTTACTTAATTTGTGTCTTATCCGTCAGTATTCGCATAGTCAGATCTTACTTTCTAACTACCAAATTGTTTCCTTGATACTCCAAATTCCTGACTTTCTTCAGTCAACATGTGCAGTTCTTCCATGATTATTGTTCCATCCGCCTCCACCCCTTTCTAATTTGTCAACCATCTCCATCCTGCCAGGCATTGCAGGAGGCATAGAAGTCCGATTGCGAGCCGATTTGGATCAAAACTTGGAAGTTGAACGCGAGTGTTAGCGGTGTCGTGTATCTTGCTTCGGGCCAAACCATGGTGTCAGTATGTGAAATTAATCAATGACTACACTGACAGCATTAGTCCTTGAGATCCTGATTAAAGCTGAATTTTCTGTTGAGGAATGTACATGTATGGTGTTGTATGCCTCTGTACGGCTTTCATGGTTTCCCTTCAGATTTTATTGGCAAGGAATCATAGAATTAGTCGGTCATGTAACTCTTAATTGGCGAAAGGTGATTATAGGGTGTTTTGATTGGTCGTTTTTACAGATTCTCCACTTCTTAAAAAGGACAACAAACTATTTCCTTTTTGATGTTAGTTTTGCAGTTTCATTGCTCTATATATGTTTTATAGGTTTTTTAAATTATCCAAATATGCTGAAATAATTAGAAATAACTCTTTGTTTTCATAGTGTTTTTACTTTAGGTTATTTTTCTTACACATCCTTTTTGTTGACATGAGCAGACAACAGACTAGTTTCACATCAGCATAAGATTCAGGCATCCTAACCTGAATCTCTATTAACCCGTTGAACACTGTGCCTAAGTTAACTCGGGATGGGGTCTATGGAAAATGTGTGTTACACTGAAATTGAATCGTACTCAATGGGTTATTGTTCTTAGGGTAATTTCAAAAACATTGTGGAACATAACAGATTTCCTTAACATAGATGTCTACTGTACCACACATTTTCAAACAAACATCCAGAATTACTTTTCATTAGACAATGAAGAAAACACATGGTTTATACCTATTCCGTAGCCTTATCTAGATCCCCCTGAAAAAAGGAAAGTGGGGAGAGAGAGAGGGGGAAATGGGTGGGGGGGGGGGGGGGGAGGGTGTCTTACAATTACAAAAATCCCTCACTCCAAATAGACCTTTGTTTTCTGCTGGTCACAAAGAAATACATCTACCAACTCCTTTTAAGCCCAGTCTGTTTGTAAACCAGTTCAAGAAAATAGATTTGATTTGTTAGCCTGGATACTTGTCAGATTTTTTTTGGCCATTGTAGTAAACACTTTCTTGGAAATAGAGCAATAGATTGCATACCCAGGTCACTTTGTCATCCAGAATCAATTTGTTTAATTGATTGGGTTTAGGAATAAAAGAAAACTGTGACTAGAATTGAAAGGGTATGCAACTTTTTTTCTCAGAATTATTTTAGTGTAGCCATTTTGATGAATTCTAGTGCCTTTTTGTGAATCGATAAAAGGTTTCTCACACTGCATGCATTCAGATATCTGCTTACCTGGGTATCAATTCATTTAAGTTATGGCTTGAAGTGTTAATATTTCCATGATATTTGGTATGAGGCTTTCAGGGAAATGTTGTTGGTAGATGGTGAATTCATTTCATTGATACATGGTAAATTCCAAGCAAACTTTTTAAACTTACAAATCATGATTTTTTTTAAATGATTAATTTTAGATGTGTGAATCAATTTGTTTATATATACTCATCATCCATTGCTTACATCTACTGCCTGTCCTAATGCATGTGCCTGATGGTAAAGCTATTAGGGAGACTTTCTGGGAATTCCCAGGTTTTTTTGTTGACCGATTTGATTGGAGTATCCTGCTAAAGTACTAATGAAAACACCCATGAATGCCTTGGCCAAGGGAACGATATTGAAATGGCCTGGGATTCGTGCATCTCAGAGAAATTTGATACATTTCTTTTAATCAAAACCGATTTCTAGCAGTGTTGGCAGCTTGATGCATGTTCAAAAGGAGGTTTGTGGGCCATTGTGAGATTGGAGAAGAAACAAAGCAGGGAAAGGAAGAGTTTGACAAAGAGAGAGTGGGACTGTGTATGTGTGTGTACCACTAAGAATCTGTCAAGTTCTTTCCTCCTTAAGTTTGATTTGATTTGATTTGATTTATTTATTTTCTTCTGCAGTGATATATGTACAAAATTTTTCGGATAACATACATAAAATAAAATACAATAGAATTTTTACAATGAATCATAACACAAATTTGTAATAAATTGAATATCAAGCAAACGAAAGTCGATTTAAAAAAAAAAATCTTGGGACAGCGACCTAAAAACACACGGTGCCTGCTCATGTGTAAAACCAGTGAAGTTCTGTTTATGCAACAAGTGTAAGTATTGTGATTGTTGTACAGAGAGCAGTTGGCCTGCAGATGTGCATGTAGTCCTGCTGAGGGGTAGTTGTTACACTGTGCTCATTTCAAATCTGTACACTAAAATTCACTAGAAATTATGAATGGAATATCACGAGATTCCCCTTTTCATATTTTTTAAAGGGTAGGTCCACCCTAGAAGTTTCACTGTTTCGATAAAAGGAGATAAATTTGAACAGCATTTTTAAAAAGAAATGAGCAAATCGGTAAAAGAATAAGAAAATTACACTCATTTACATTTTCTAGTAAATTACTCTCGGCTCTGCAAATTGGCAACACTGATGACATCATATGCGAGCAGCTCTCCATTCAATTTGTACATGAAATTTCACATTTTCTCAATTTTCTTGGAAGTTACACATTTTCTGACCCCCATAGTAAATGTATGTTCAGAAGAATTGCTTTTTACATAACATACTTTGACTATGGGGTGAGAAAATTTGTAACTTCCAAGAAAATTGAGAAAATGTGGAATTTCATGTACAAAAGGAATAGAGAGCTGCTCGTATATGATGTCATCACTGTTGCTAATTTGCAGAGTCGAGAGTAATTTACTAAAAAATGTAAATGAGTGTAATTTTCTTATTCTTTGACCGATTTTGCTCATTTCTTTTTTTAAATGCTGTTCAAATTAATCTCCTTTTTATTGAAACAGTGAAACTTCTAGGGTGGACTTACCCTTTAATGCAAGGAGGACATTAGGAAACTGTATTCTACCAGTTTCATGCCATTTTTCCTTTTCCTACCAAAACTGTACTTGAGCTTTACATAATATCAGATAACACCCTTTTAGCATTCGAGAGACAATTTGCCAGTGAGGTGGGTATCCCGAGTAGTAGACTAAACACTGTGGGAGACACTAAGTCCACATTTAATCATGATAGATTACTGTTATTCTTATCCATGAATGCATACTGCGCATGTGAATGCTTACTACTTAGGCAGGAGATGGTGTGAATATACTAGTATACCGGTATACTAGTCAGAAGGCAAAGTTATTGGGAAAATCTGAGTTACGTACTGCCTTATGATATCAGTATTTGAAATGATTTTTGAATTTTTCTTGATATGGGATTCTTTTTAAAAGTTGCTCACATCTTATGATTCACTAAATTTATTTTTTAGTTTGATCTAAAAAATTTTGTCCTTTTCATCACTATCCAAAGAGACCATGACACATCCTTCCTTCAGTGGAAAAAGGGGTTTCATTGCAGTTTGGCTTGACAAAAAGATACTGATATATTGAGCTGCCTCCAAAGATACAGTATAAACCCTGATAACATAACCTTTATTCTCCTATACATGAATCATGATTTTTAGAAAATATGCTATGTTTTATGACCCTATAAGTTTTTATTGTCCTTTATCCGATTTGTCCTGGCTCACTTTCATGAAAACTCATTTCTGCGCTGCTCCAAACAGATATGATTGCATTGACCTTACCTACAACCTGACTCTTGATAAAAAAGAAATCCATCTCTTACGTGTATTGAGGAAAATATGCCATATGTGGATGGAATCTACTCTCATTTTGTTGTCTGTCCTATCCGTCTTGGCTTTAATGTCATGAAAAGTCATTTCTGCGCTACTCCAAACACACATGATAGTGCTGACCTTACGTACCACCCGGACTCTTGACAAAAGGAGATCAGATTTGAGCCCATCTAATGGGAACCCTTCAAAGGCATCCATCCTCTCAGAGGTGCATGCACTTAGAGATGTTGAAGCAATATTGAACAAGACCTCGATATCTTGTAGCCAGAATGCATCGAGAGGAAGCATTATATTTGAAATTTAAGATTCACAGACTCTCAGGTTTGTCACGAAAGATCATTACGAGAAATATTAACTGTTTTTCTTTTCTTGATCATGTTCGAATTTCAGCATGTGAATTTTTGTGAAAACGTTTGTGAAATTTCTGGAACACAACAGAGATCTCAGTTGCTTTTAAATGATGTTGCAATTGGCCAGGAAAGAAAGGAAAAAAAAAAAGATGGAGGGATTTGAACAAATGATAACAAAATATCTAAGGAAAGATGAATAGAAAGGAAGGATGAAATAAAAGATAAAAAGGGGGAAATCAAAGAAGATGCAAGGAAAGAGAGGGGGAAAAGATATATGCAGGAGAATGAGTGCCGAAGTTTAGCTTTAGTTCATGGGTCAAACTGCAGCTGCATAGAAGCAGAGCTTCATTTGAGTCAGAATTAGCTTTGATGTAAAATTGCATGAACGCTATCCCACAGAAACGGTCTTTCAAAATATTGTTTTGGATCATGACTCATGTTTATGCTTTTGGCTTTAAAAAATTACATGAACGCACCCTTAAATTGCCAAAAATGAATGCATCCAAGACCATATCCACCTTTTTCAAGGTGAAAACCACATCATTCACCCTGAAAGATATCAGAGTACTAAGAGATACCTTTCACATCGGGATTTAAACCTGGTTTCTGCTAGTAGTGGAAGAAGAAGAAAAAAAAAAAAAACATCCTTCATGATGGTAGATGTACAAGATTTTAGCACTGCTAGACACTTTCACATAGGAATTTGTGACTTGTTGAATATGAATCCTGAGATAACGTGAGCTAGGTTCTCTGGAAAATGCTTGTTATACTGAAATTGAATTGTGCATAACAGGTTAAACTCATTTTTTTCATTTTCTTTCAATGTCATGAGTGAACTGGAAATTTTGGAAGTTTAGTTATAAGTTTTGAAAAAAAAATATGAAAAGCCAAGCATTGATTTTGGCAACTCATTCAAGGTGTGAGCCAAAAGCTCACACAGTTATTTCATTATCTCCTTTAGATGTGAAAATGATAGTACCATACACAGTACTATTTTATCGTTACCATAAGGGTCATTCCAACAGGTTGCGACAGCAAATCATTACGATAGCATTTTAGGTACACCTTCTATCTAGTTACCTATTCAGAGGTGCAGATTTCAGTGTAATATGCATTTTCCATAGACCATAGCCCGAGTTACATTGAGCTTAGTGTTCAGCGGGTTATTTTTACGTATGTGAACGTACCAAGTTCCTTTTCAATTCATATCAATTCCATTAAAAGTCTGTAAATTTCCTTGACTGACACAAAATGAGTGATAATTTTTAAGGGTTGCTTTCAGTAAAAGCTGCCAATTTGCTTCCTATTCCCGGCGGGGTGAAAAAAAGAGAGTAGAAGATGCTATTGACAAGCGGCACGTAGGCATCCATTACAATAAGCTCCTTCATTTATATCTCGCTTTATCTCTTTCCTTCTCATTCTTCTTACCTTTCATATTCATCTCTGGTGTTTTCTGTTTTTATCTTCTTCTGTCACTTACGTTCTCGATAATTGGTGCAGATTTCCTGGGCTCTAAATCTGAAAAAAATCTTATTCATTTCTCTTTTTTATATTATGTATTGTGTAATAGTGGTGAAGATTTTGTGTCAAAAAAGCAATTAAGAATTATTTGGAGAATGGAAGGTGTTGTTGAGGATGATAAGGTATGATCTGGTATGACTAACCGGTTGGCATTCCTCACCTTCAGGAGATGTTCGGGGAAGAGTTTGACAGGCCATTGCAAAGGATGAAATTTGCAGTTATGAATCTTTATCTAGATATCCTTTGAAGGTTTCGATGGTGGTAGAATAAATGGAAGTGGAAGGCTTCATGGTACACAAAGTATTCTTTCTTGAAGATGAGTGTGGTCCTGAAAAGGATCTACCCACTCTCGACGTTCTCGACCATCGAGGACGGTAAGAACATGCTTACCAAAACGTCAAGAGTGGGTAGGTCCTTTTCAGGACCACACTCATCTTCAAGAAAGAATACTTGGTGTACCGTGAAGCCTTCCACTTCCATTCGAATCTTTATCTGTTATATGTGATATACAGAATTGTACAACACCTACTAGGCTTGTTGAAAACAAGTCTATGGGTGTAATATTCGTACCATTGCACGTGTACCATCCAAAATGTATCATTGCATGGCTAGCGTGACGTCACATTAAGATTCCCACAAATTACTGTTTTGTTTCTTTTGTGACATCACAATTACAATACATTGCGCAGTATACACATATTTATTTGTTGCTCAGGTGCTAGGCCTCGGCCAGGCAAGTAATTGCAAGTCACGCACTAGACAAGAAAATGCGCTACACAGCCCCAGCCAGGAAGTTTGAAGCAGGAAATTTTCTGTTTTTTCAAACCTTGCCATCTAAACCAAAGTTTTACTGTTTTGTATGAATTTTCATCAATTTCTCAGACATCCGAGGTGTTGTACAATGCAGAATATTCTAATTCATGCTGTGGTACGATATTTCGCATTCGGTAAAAGATTGCAACGTAAGTTAACTTCTATTCAACTCAACTCCGCCTCGTTGAATAGAAGGTCGCTCTTTCACCTCATGCGAAATCTCATACCATCGCACTCATGTCTATTTGCTATTGTAAAAGGATAAAGTCACTGGCAGTTATTGGCACATGTGGGGGTGGGGTGTTGCCCTCAAAATTTTCACAACCAAGTTTTTTTTTCAGTTATTGTTTGTATCTCTACAGCATTGACTTCACATCATATTTTCTTGAATATCTAGCTGATTTGACTTTTAAAAATTCTATTATTGTTCATTTTCTTTGAGGACTTTTTTTTTGTTGCTTGTTTGCAGCTGGACCCTCCATTTTTTTTTTTAAAGCACAGCCCCCTCCCCCCCAAAAAAGGTTCATTAAGCCCCTGATTGCATTGTTGCATATTACAAGTTACAAATGCTTACAAATTTCAATGTCATATTCTAGAAAGATAAGAAAAGTAAAGGGTTTGCTTGGTAATTATGTCTTTCCAGAGAAAATATTCCTACACGTGCTTACACGTGGAAGCTTCGTTATGCATGATTCTGTATGCAAGAACCAAACCTCTCATTTGCTGTAATTTCTTTTTCTTCAACAGAGTTGATAGTCATGATCATTTATCATATTATATGATCAAATTATACTGTAAGAAACAAATCACTATTCCTTTTGCTTTTTTTCATTCTCGTACAAGGTATGCATATTCGTACAAGGTAGGCGTATGCGACTTTTTTATTCACTAACCTACATTTTATTATTTCCATGATCATTCTCTTTCACGTGGTACACTGCTTTCTGTGTTGAATGTAATAACCAATTCATGACAGGAATAATTTGAAGCCTTTGATCGGCTTTACTTGCAATTGGCAAATCTAGTATTTTTCTTTTATTGCTACACAATTTTTATGCAAAGTCGTGTATCTGAAATGAATAGAAATCGACAGAAATTATGCTTTGAAGTTAAAAGGCTGCCAATTTGCATGGAAAACCAGTGATATGGAACTTCCATTCACATAGGCAATTTATGGATGTTAGAGCTTATTTTCTTTTAAAACTTTATCAGCGTCAAACAAGAATACTGACGCAACCAAAGTGGGCACAGTTAGGCGTTTTAGAAAAATACAGTGGTGTGAAAGAACGCGTCCAGAACACAAAATGCAAAAATGAAAAAAACTGAACTGTTTATTGTGAAATATTGGAAAGAAATTTCAGCCAAGATCATTCCACAGGAAGACTGTATATTCACTTACAAGGTCTACATGCTATCCATGTAATTATCAATTACTGAAAATTCTGATTTTCAACAATTTTCTATTCTGCGTGCTGGATGTGTCTTTTCGCACCACAGTTTTTTCCTAAAACACGTTTATGTGGAAGTTGTTGCTCTTTCTGATGTACGCTCTTTTAACCCATAGCAGTACAGAGCTTTCTTGAGGTGTAAATTAATCATCTTCAATCCTCAAATTGGCAATACAAATTATTTTTTTTACATTTACATAGCTTGAAAAAAATAAATATGGATATAACATAAACCAAAATGAAATATAATTGTAAAATTGAATAAGAAATTGCCAATTTGAACACAGAAATAGTGATTATATATTAATCACTGCATTGCCAATTTAAAGAGTTTAATGATTAGTTACTCTTAAACTGCTCTAATTCGAGAACGCCACACTATACAGCAATGGGAATGGGCTCAAATTTGTCAGTGCATTTTTCCCTTTCTGCTCATGTATGATATGTACTGCCCAACATTCTGGACCAACAGATACTGCAAAAGTATCTCCTAAAGGTGACACTGTACTTCTATGGGTTAAGATAATTGCCTTCAGTCTATTGGGCGGTGGTACAGTGACTTAAAATTCCAAAATAAGAAACTTGTGCTACAAGACATATGCTGACAAATTAGTTTTGAATCAGATATTTTTCAGGATTTTGGTCACACATGTGACCGAGAATGGCCCTCATGTCTTTGGTGTGCTTCTTGGGGTTCAGTGTCAAAAGTTATTGGGCCCATTTCATAAAACTTGTTATCAGTAACAGTTGTGACATTTCTGTGACAAATTTGCTCTCAGCCAATCAGATGCAAGGATTTTAGGAGCTTATAACAGTTATTGCAGCTGTTATTGATAACAAGTTTAAGGAAACGGGGGCCCAGATCAGGGTGACTGATCTTTCAGTCAACCAACCTGAAAGTGGAAAGTCAAGTTGGTTTCGAGGGCATGTTTAGACAGCAGTGATTAGAACCGTGCATCCAACATTCCAAGTGACATTTGGTGACATGTATAGGTTTGGCTTAAAGTACTGATTCAAGTCACAAAAAGTGTTAAAGATTATATACAGTTTTCGTAAGCCCTTCAAAAAAAATCTTCATCAGATTTTGTTGGTTTTTTTTATGTGAAAGAGCAAGATGCTAGCAAAACTAAGATGCTACAATTTTTCCATCCCAAGTTGAATATCAAATGAATGAGGAGCTTAGATCTCTGGGCCAGGGATGTAAACCTCCAACAGCATGCATTGCAAGTAGTAGAAGAAGAAAGAGGAAGAGAAGAAAAAGGAGAAGAAAGGAAAAGAGAAAGAGGAGGAGGAAGAGGAGGAGGAGGAGGAGGAGGAGGAGGAGGAGGAGGAGGAGGAGGAGGAGGAGGAGGAGGAGGAGGAGGAGGAGGAGGAGGAGGAGGAGAGGAGGAGGAGGAGGAGGAGGAGAAGGAGAAGAAGAAGAAGAAGAAGAAGAAGAAGAAGAAGAGAAGAAGAAGAAGAAGAGAAGAAGAAGAAGAAGAAGAAGAAGAGAAGAAGAAAGGAGGAGGAGAGGAGAAGGAGGAGAAGAAGAGGAGCTAAATGTTTTATTTTTGCATTTCATGAAAGCATGTTTGGTAGAAATAAATTTAGATTAGTTTTTAATGTTCATACATCGATGAGCAAGTTTGATATTGGTCATTCAACTTAAACTTAACTTAATTTGTCAGTCTTTTCTTTGTTGGTTGAAACTGATACTAGAGCCCAGTCTCGAGTAGCAGGTAAACTTGTGAAGTGGCACTTGAAAAAATGTGCTTACTTTCGTTTACTGGTGATCAGAAAAGATCAGATTAATGAACCCCAAGCGTTTGTTCATATGAGGAAGAATATTGGAAGAGTGGCATTTCAAGGTTGTATTGGGTCATTTAGAAACGTTAGAGAAGGTAATGAACCAAAGGGAATCCATAGGGAGTATTAGTATGAAGGATATTTATGCATTGAGGAGATGTCTTGGTCTAGTGGTTCAGTCCCTTGTCTCTTAGGGTTGAGGGTTCAAATCCCAGCCACGCACAAATGTCCTTTGGCAAGATATTAATCAATTTGCCACTCTCCTCTCAAATGTATGTGGGATCCGATGTGCCAGAGTGCTGCCTATAGTTCATGGTCTCTTGACTTTGACTGGGCAATTATGTTGGAGTGCCATGATCATTTACAATGTAGTGGACCTGAGTGCAATACAAGAAGCCATCATTATTATTCTAATATTAATATTTCTTATTTTAAATGAATTTTGAGAGAATTGATTGAATTTTTGCTGATAACAAGCTCTTTGAATGTACCAGTTTCACCCCCAAACCACTAGTCATATTTTCACATAAATTGCATGTATTACAGGGTATCTTAATGTTGTCACTCCCATTAGCTCATATTTAAAAACGTTTCTCCACAGGTGTTGTGGATCAGTGGATAAGTCTCCGGACTTTGAACCACAGGGTCCGGGGATCATATCCCACCGCAGCACTCGCGTCCTTTGGCAAGATGTTTATCTACATTTGTCACTCTCCACCCAGGTGTAGTAAATGGGTACCCGGTAGGAAGAAATTCCTTGAATGCTTGGGCGCCTGATCAGGGTAGCCGTGCTGAAGCCGGGGGTAATGATATGCAGCGCTTAGAAACATTTGTATTAAGCGCTATATAAATGTTGCATATTATTATTATTATTAACTATCTTAACCTGTTAAACACTGAGGCTGAGATAACTCGGGCTAGGGTCTATGGAAATTGTGAATGATGTTGAAATCAAATTGTACTGAACAGGTTAAAAAGCACTTTTTAAATATGTGTGCTTTGAACATTCAAAGCATGTCCATTTGATTCTGGGATAATTTCATTACCAGAATTTAAGTTTTCCTTCAACGATCAAGATATTTCTTCACTACGCAGAAGATGATTATTCAGGGAAAATGCGAGTTTGCTACAATCTTGCCTAGCAGTCTTGCCCAGTCACAACAAGGACTACAAAAGGCCAGATACCATCTAGTCTTAATACAAGGACTACAAAAGGCTGGGTCACGAGGGTATCATGGTACATTGCAACATAAAAGGTTTTTGAGATTATGTTTCGTAATGCGTACTCATGTGCCTACTTATGGTGATGTTTTATGGGTTAAGAGTACTTGTGTTGCATGTGTGCCAATACGAGAGGACTGATAGTACGTCTTCTTTGTTTGTTTTTAGAGGTAAAGGAGTGGAATTCATTTCAGACTCAATCTGTAGAAGTTTACATTGGTTTTTTTTTCCCCCTTGTTCTGCAGCGAAAAATAATGTCTTGCACATAGAAGTAGGATAAGCATACATGCCCCCCTCCCCCCCCCCCCCCCCCCGAAAAAAAGAAAAGGAGGGGGGGGGGAATGCTTGTATCAGGATGACTTGAGAATTTCATTTTGTTTTCAAATCAGAAGAAATTGTCTTCTTTCATTTTTTTTTTTTTTTTGGTCTTCTTGCATTTTTTTGCTAACTAGTTTTCTGGAACATTTTCTTCTGCCTTTTCATCTGATAATATCTTATATACAAAAAATATAGTTGGTATAGGTTAAATCAATTCTTGAAGAAAAATATTTGTTGTGGCTTTATCCCATGTTGGGAATGTCATGTAGCATGTATGGCAGTCTTAGAAGTCACACATTTTTCATCTCATCTTGACATCACAATCTTACACCTAAACACACATGGTTCGGAGCCTTCACAGTGTTCTGCAAGCTACATTGTCAACATACCATTCAACAAAACTCTCAGCATGGGCATTTTCATATCTTCACGACAGCGGCTAGCCGGCTGGCCATGGGCAATATTTCCTCGGGAAGGTTTCTCTTATCGCTAAAATCATGTCCCGGTGTCGGTATGTGATATCCAGCGCGTGTCCTCGTGCAGTAAATTTTGGCCTCTCACCCGACACGCCTTTCCTTTGGTATGCTTTATGACAACAATCTGTGCCGCCGTGCTGCCAAGGTTTGCTCTTAATTAAATGACTTTGTATGTCTTGATTTACGGTAAACACAAAAAGGTGTCATAAAATATGTGGCTTCTGTACGAGACTCATAAGTACATTTTTTTTCCTTGTCAGCTGAGTGCTGAACACATAGTGCAGGCTGCTATTCATTCATTCATGTGTACGTTCATATTTGAATGATGGTATATAATACGCGTACTGCAACATGCTCATTGACACAAGATCTGGTGACTATTCAGCTTTAAGACCTTTAAAGATAAGTCACTTTTTTAATAGATAAAACGGTACCTTTTATTTTCGTTCATTTAGAAACACTATAAAGTTCAGTTTATTAAGTTCTCTCATTATTATCCCTTTGCAAGTCCCCAGTTGTCTGTCTGATCACTCTCAGAGATAACAGGAGAGAGAGAGAAAGAGAAATGTAATCAAGAGAAAGAGGACTGCCACAAAGTGTATGTGTGTGAGAGACAGAGAGAGAGAGAGAAAGAGAAAGAGAGAGAAAGGGGAAGAAAGGGAGAGAGAAAGATAAAGAGATGGAAAGAGAGAAAGTGAGAGATAGAGAGGAGAGAGAAAGAGAAAAATTGATGTAGGGAGAATGAAGAAAGGGACAGAGAGAGAGGGAGAGAGATAAGGAGAAATGGAGAGGGATAGACTTAGTGAGATGGAGAAAAAGAAAGGCAGAGGAGAGAAAGAAAACTTAAGAGTGAAAAATATTTGACAAATCTTAATCTCTATGGCTAAACAAGATTACTTTCTAACATCAGAACCAGTATGTACAGCGGGTGTACAGGTGCGCCTGTTTATTACCCTTACTAATCCGTTACCATGGTACACATTTTTAGCCCCTACTTTCCCCCATATTACTCATTAATCCTGCATCCTGCCTACCCTATTCTGAACCAGAGCAAACGATCGTTGATCTTGTTCATTATTTCTCTTAAAACGGGCACATAAAGCTTCATGCGATGTATGGCATCACCACCCACGTAGCTAAGATTTCATTTTATGAGAGGCAGTAGTGAGCACATAAAACATGTGAATGGGCCTTAGGGGGAGGGTGCAGGGGAGGGAGTTTCCCTCCTCCTGAGTGAAGCTTTAGCATTTCTTTGTCATGGTTTCTTGTCTGCTCCTTCTCTTCCTACTTTCTCTCACCTTTTTCTCTTCTTACTGAAGCTTTTATTTTTTGTTTTGCATTTTTTATTTTTGTTTTATTTTTTTCATTTTATTTCGTTTTATTTTATTCATTTATTTATTCATTTAATTTTATTTATTTATTTTTTATTTATTGTTTTTTTTTTTTTTTTGGGGGGGGGGGTGGGGGTGACTGCCCCCCATTGCCTTCCTAGCTACACGCCTGGGCATCAGAAGCATACAGGCATTGTACTGTCTAAACATTAGGCATTCTCAGTATCGGGAAACCAGTTGGTTGGGACGTTTCTGGCATTTCTTTGCTGGTTGTAGATCTATCCATATGCACAGATATTCTATTGAGGGTTAGGAGAATGTTAATTCAGTGTTAACCCACTGAGTGCAATTCAAATTTGGTATAACACACAATTTTCATATACCCAAACTTGTGTTATCTTGGGCTCAGTATTCAATGGGTTAAACAATAATATAATACGACTTTCTGGCTCTCAACTGAAGATATGTGCTAGATAGATTGATAGAAGTGTGTACAAATTATCACATCCTTAGGATGTGTTTACAAGTGGGTACTGAAGTACAAGTGCGTACAAATATCACATTCTATAGGATGTCACATGATACCCTTTTCCTCTCAACAGAAAGAGATGTGTACACATAATGGAACAAAATGAATAATGATTTTTTAAAAAGAGGATGTACACAGCTGGAAGATGCAGTGCAGGACTAGAGCTGCAAAAAGTTGTTTTAACCTTTTAGTGAGAAAGTTCTCCATGGTTTCAATCCAACTTAATAAGTCCACATCTTCTATAGATGCACCATGTTCAAATGAGAGGTTTAATTCTATACTAATACATTTGAACCTGTATATAGAATTTCTCAAGGGAGATAAGTGAAACAATCTTTATAAGCAGGTGGTCTTTATGCACAGGTTACTTTCTTATGCATTTCAATGAGAACCACTGTTCAAGGGAAAAGAAATATTGCAGTCTTTATAGGCAGGTGGTCTATGAATCAAGTTTACCTGTATTTTTTTAACATCTAAATTCTTACCAGAATCAGGTTTGCACAATATCTGTTTAGAGCAAGAAAGACATTAGACCCTAGTGGAAAGATTCATTGCCCTTCTGAACTTTAGTAGATAACTTGTGCTGTCCTTATTCAAAGCCATCACCACTTTCACAGAAGGATCCAACCTGAATACAATGGAAATTCATACCTATCAGATCCAGGTGAAACAAATCATCAAACTTAAGTCACCGGGAATTGGGAAAAACACACCTCTGTTGTTTCCTACCCTGCCTACTTCCTTTGCCCATATTCTCAACCAAAAAAAAAATTGCATTACCTGGGAACAAAAAAATTAGTGGCTTCTTTCCTCAGGGAATGACCTATAACTTAATTTGAATTTTGTTCTCCATCGTGTATCACCTGAACGATTCCCTTGTATTTCTTGTAGGGTTCCTTCCTCTCCCCAGTGACGAAATCTTTTCCCCAAAACTGTACAGAGGGATGAGGTTTCCTGTGATCAGTATTTGCTTAGATCTTGTCTAAACTTTTTTATCATCTTTTTTGGAGGGGCATTGCCCTCAAAAGTTTGATTGAAATCTGCTCTAAAATATCTTGGATATTTTGACAGGGTTAGTATTCTATTTTTTTGTTGTCCTGGGGAATAGTAAAAAAAAGAGAAAAATTCCCTTAGAACTGTTCCAAATGCTTTCTTTAATGTCATAAAAAACAGTGTGTGCTACTTGTAATAGGTTAAACTCAAATAGACATAAAGTAGCCTTTATAAATACAATCTCTTTACCATGGGGTAGATTCATGATCTTAGCTCATAGCTGCTTTTGGAGATCAAATTGACAAATTTTGTTATGTTTTTGAAGCACCTCTTTCTATTTCTTTGTTTACCTTACTTCCTGTTTTTATTGTTTTGATTTTTGCTTTCTCATTATCATTGCATTATACTCTGATGCTTTCAAAATGGAAAGCTCAAATGCTTCTTGTCTTCATTCAAAGCCACCAGTTGACTTGATTTTGATCATCATCACTTTATATTAAAAGAACAAAAGAAACATAACCTACATTATTAAATCTGCATCACCTTGATATGATTCAAACAATTTAAAGCCTCTGCAGAGTAGATTTAAGGGTATAAAAGCAAGTTTACCCAACCATCACCTCATTATACAGCAGTGACCCAGAAACGTCCAGTTCAGTCCATTTGTGAGGGATATCTGGAAATGCAGGCATCCTTCAATATGGCATCTATTTGGTTATGAAAATGGTTGTTTTGAGTTTCAGGAGAAGATTTTCTGTCAAATCAATGTCACATCTTAAGAGTTTGTTTTGGTATTATAGATATCATCTGGAAGGTGGTAAAGTGCTTAAGACATATTGACCTCAAGCTGGTAGTGTGGAAAACAGTATAATGGGGGAAAAGGACTTCACATGAAGAGGAGTTAACTGGGAGAAGTAAACAGCATCGGAGAAAGGGGGAAAGAGAGAGAGAGAGAGACAGACAGACAGACAGAGTGAAGTAAAGAGAGGTAGAGAGAGAAGGAGGAGGGAAGGAGAAAGATTTGGTTAGAAAGGAAGGGGAGAAAGAGAAAGTCTGAGACAGTATGGGCAATTCCGCGTGGGAAAAACACTACCTTCACATTTAAAGTAAAAACAATCACTGATAACCCTGAATTGCCAAATCTTTGAATAAAAAAAGCTGAAACAATAAAAAAAAAAACACCACACTCTTAGTCTGTATTGGTATAATGCATGTTTGATTTTAAAAGACATGTTTGAAGTTTAAAATTGGTGCTTTTTTCTGGTAATTCTGTTACTGAGGTGTTATACCACAATATCATGAATGTAAGAATAAAATTGTTGCAATGAAAGAACTCACATGAAAGAATGGGCATATTTACAGAGTATTAAATGGTGAGAATGGAGGCAGAGTACAAAAGAGGCACAGAAAGTCTAAAAATGTTAGTAACGGAATTACTTTAAGTAAAAGGAGAACGGGCAGACACAGAAGAGAAAGAAGGCAGATAGCTGTAAACATGTAGGGGTGGGAAACTCAGCAAGAGAGGGAAAGAGAGAGACAGACAGACAGAGAGAGACAGAGACAGACAGTACAGACAGACAGAGTCATACTGAGATGTGATTAAATGATTGCAGTTAAAGATGTATGTCCTTTCATTGTTGAACATCAGAAAACAAGATATGACATTTGTGCCATGGTATCTATTGGCCAAATGGCAGCTTCAAGTTATAGAAGTAAATAGGGAGAGAGAGAGAGAGGGAGGGATGAAGAAAACTTGTAACAAGTTCAAATAACAAAAATAGATCATTTGTCCATATTTGTACATTTCCATTCTTCAGAAAGGGAAACATGACTGGAGTTTTAGTGAAATTTCAGGTAATACCATTCCTTTCAAAATACATATACAAAAACTTTGGAGAGATGGGTTTTTGTTCATGTTCCAGATTGTAGAGTCTGCATCAAGAAAATGCAGAAATATAGAACAAAAGTGCAAAGAGCAAGTATGATATATACAATGTTCTGGAAACAGTCGGTGAATCTCTTTTGGATGCAAGCTTCTTTGAAAACAGATAAGTAAGAACCTTTGGGCAGATGAGTCTTTGTATTCATTCTCTGTATTACAGGGTATATAAGAAATAGACCAAGATGGAGAGAGAGAGAGAGAGAGAGAGAGAGAGAGAGAGATAGAGAGAGAGAGAGAAAGAGGGGAGAAAAGGAGAGATAATGCAAAAAGCATGTATCATGCATGTCTGCGTGGTTTCAAGTGTGTTTAGCACATCCTTATGGATGCAGCTCCTTGCGTGGTTATGGAATGCTTGAGAGAAAGCGGAGTAAATATCACATGAAATATTTAAGAGGGTAAACCACTCCGCTCTTTGCATTAAAGAGAAGGTTGTGTTCTGGAAAAGGTGACAAAATCATTTTCAAGCTTTCTCATTCTTAGATGTGAGTTACAAGGAATAACGTGGTAACAAGAAAGGTTCCCTGAAAATGATAACTCTTCAGATGCCCTCATATTGGTAATAAAATGAGAAATAGCCAATGTGTTTAGATCAAATAGTCATGCTACATTTGTTTGTTGTCCCATATACTCATTTCTCTGTTCAGTGCATGTGCTTTTCTCACAATTTGTAATGATTCCAGACCTTTCACTGGATACCAGATTTTTGGCACTGCACAATTAACCTTTTCTGATTGCTTGGAGACCACCTCTTTTGGAATGTAATCGCATGGCCAGAACTCACATTTATCTTCAGTGATAAGCTCGAGTTCTGGGCCTACAGTAGTTTCATAAAAAATGATGTCAGTAACAACTGCCACATTTCTACAACAAATTTGCTCTCAGCCAATCCAGCGAAATGATTTCAGTAGCTTATAAGTTATTGCAACTTGTTATTGATAACAAGTCTAATGAAATGGGGCCCTGGTCATTAAATTACAAAATGTTTTTTTTTTTTTAAATCAAACTACTTGGAACAACAGGTTGATTAAGTACTAAATTGGTGTTTATGCTGAGATTATGAAATTACAAAAATGATTGAGAAATTTCCTGGATCTTATTGAAAAGCACATGCATGCACAGAGAAATAGGTATATGGGACTACACACAAACAAATGTTCAGGCCAAACATTCAAACCAAACATTCAAGCCATTACTTGTTATAATCTTTTATATGAGAGCTTTTGAAGAGTAGTCCTTTTTCCGAGGACATTTCCACTAGGATATTCTTCCAGAAATCATATTCAAGAGACTGAGGAAGCTCACAGGTTATCTTTCACTTTCTCCTAGAACTTGAGCTTCTCTTTAAGAGCTGATCCTAACCACCAAGAGTGAAGACAAAGAGAGGGATTGGAAGTGAAGAGTAGTCATCACGAGGGATAGGGTGCCCTGAACTATGAAATTTGCCCAAATGAAATGTCAAGATTTAAATAGTTGCAATGATGCCGACTTCTTCAGCCCACATGCCTTGTACTTTATTCCATCCTGAAACTAAGTCTGGGGTTCTGATAATGGAATTACATTTCCAGGGAGACTGCCTTAAAGTAATACAGGATCATCTATCATGCAGTGTAATTTGGTTTTTGAGAGGAAAAAATATATAATAGCAGAATAATGAAACTTTCTTAAGGTTGTATTCATCAAGCCACAACTCACATTTGCCCTTCAGAGAGACAATATGTTATCTATGTATATTAGGGTGATTACCTTGATTGACTAATTTTTCTGAACCCTTTATGATCCCCTCAAGGGGCTCATTTGTGCCACACTGTACTTTTCCTGGAAGAGATTTACCAAAGACTTCAAGATTATTGAAGTCTTTCAAGTGCACAGTGAATGTCGTCTGTTTAGAGCCAGAAGGGCATTAAGTTACAAATTGATATGAGTTATCGCTCTTCTGGCTCCGAACAGACGATATATTATGCATGGGGTTTAAAGGATTGTCATGTAGCTAATCAAGCCTTGAAATGGGTGAACAGAGCAGTCCTGCCAGTTTTTGTGTATTCTGTGCCAGTTTGCATGTGGGGCTTACGAGCGACTGCTAATCACCATTCTTGGTAAATGAAGGGTTAATCATGCTTTAGAATCATGTACACATTATTATTAACAATTAGGTTTCCTTTGCAAAGTGTAATTAAGTTGTACATCTGAATGCACATCCTTCAATTATTCTCAATGTATATTTTACCAGCATTTTATTAAGATTATCTTCTAAATACATTATATGTGACCTGCCACCTCAAAACCACCAATAAGTCGCCAAAATTTATTTCTCTGTTTTATAGCCCATCTTAAAGTAGAGATTCTCAGCTTTCCAATGGTGTGTGACTCATTCAAATTGCTTCACAATAGCCCCCTCAAAAACACATTAGATAATTAGGAATCAATAACTTCCATTCAGAGAAAAGAGCCTTTGAAGTTCGGAACAAAAGAGCGTGCAGAAGCTCCTCTGTGCTCTTTTGTTTGAGGAAGCACAGGAGGTATTCAATAGTTCATGGCAAACTGAAGGGATTATCAGATTAGGCTAAAATTGGGCACATCTTTGGATTAGCACCTATTCTTTATTTTCTCCCAAAATCAGTTCATTACCTTAATGAATTTTTGATTAGGATGGCAATGAATGAAGGCATAATAAAAACACTCTAACACTCCATGAGGCTTTTAATATCAAGGGAAAATGAGGAGTCATTTTAAAATTGCTGAAAATCATATTTCTGGGCCGAATTATGATCCCAAACTTTCAGACATGATAGAATGATAATGAAACTACCCATTTCTATCAAAAACAAGAAATAGACCAATCAAACCGAAATGACCTTTCTTGGCCATTTTCTCAGTTGTGATGCGTGCGACTTATTGGTGGTTTCGAGCCGGCGGTCACATATGGGCCTTAGGTTATTCTTTGTTTTGCTCTTTTAAGATAATTTTTTTATTTCACATACATATTCCTTCTTTTCCATGTAATCCAGTGATAGATAATTTTAAATATTCATGCAAGTACTTCCCATTTTTCTAAATGATTATGTCTTGCCAAGGACATGGTAGCAAATAATTAGCCAGCAGAGAAAGAAGTTGTAATAAGGAATCAAAGAATGATTTTGTTCTAATTTAAACCAATGAAGAATATTCTAAAGGTATCAGGAGAAAATTATAATTACATAATTTTCTCAATGCCTAATACCAATAAGCTTGTTCTAGTTTGAAGTAATGAAGCATATTGTATGAATATTGTGAGAAAATTATGATCATAATACATCTACTGCATATGTGCTATGAATAACTGAGCAACATATATATTTTTTTTACTCTATGACAATAAGCCTTTAGGCATTCTATGATTATATTTTTGTTGTAGTTTTTTTTTTAATATCTGTTTTATAGTTAAGAATTTTTCCCAGCCACGCTATAAAAAACTTCTAACGAACAGGTAAAAGACAAAATTTTGCCCATGCAAGGTTCTTGTTCAGTCTTATGTTGGTTGATTTTGAGCCATCCAATAATCATGTTTATGTCATGTTGCGTTATACATCCTTTCGTGAATGATAGGCCCTAAAATCCTGCAAGGTAGGGTGTAACGCATTTGTGAAATACCCCCTTCTTATCCAAGAGGAGGGGTCCAGTTTACCCAAAACCTTATGAAAAAAAAAGCTACAGCATATACATGAATATTCACTACCCAAACCCACATCCTTTCATGAATGATAGGCCCTAACATCCTGAAAGGTAGGGTGTAATGTTTGTGAAACACACCCCTCTTATCCACAAAATGGGGGATCTAGTTTACCTGAAACCTTATGAAAAAAAACCTATAGCATATACATGAGTATTCACTACTTGAACCTGCCACTTATATTTCACAAATGTTACACCTTTACCCTTTAGGAATTTAGGGCCTGTCATTCATAAAAGATTGTGTAGAGAGATGGTGGTGTTCATGGGATATTTATGTTGAATTATAATGAATTATTCTGATAATATTTATATCTATATATTTTGTATTAAAGGAAGTATCTCTTCCTTTCTCTCTTGTTTTTCTATGCAGATGCGAGCAAGGAATGTCTCTTCGCTTCTATCTTGCAAGGTAAGAATAAAATCATGATTTTTCTTTTATTGTGTTTTGTAAATTATAGCCTGGATGATTTGAAAGGGAGGTAGTTTATTGACCTTCTGCAGGGAATAAACAGCTTTCAGTCCTGTCAGGGCTTGAAAACTGGAGAGAAAAGTTTCACTTAACTGAAAGCGGACAGGGTTTTCTTAAGAGCTAAATTAATCAGCTTTCCCTCCTCAAATTGGCAACAATTATTTTTTTAAATTTCCCCTCCTACATAGTTTATGCATTTGATCCATTGCTTACTGAAATTGGATAGTCCCATTGTTAAGTTAATGGGAGTTCGAGAATTCTCCCGTTTCACAATACATGCGCCATCAACGTCTGTACCATTAGAGGCCTGTTTTCCAACTAGCGGGTCGACAACTGTTTTCAAGATAGTGCACGCTGCGAGTGAGAGTTGACCACTTTAAGAAATATTTTAACTGATTGAGGGATCCCAAGTGCAGGGAAGAAGAAGAATGAGTTAGTAGATGGGCCCAGAGAAAATATGAAGTGTTAGAAGTCTGTAATCAATTAGAATAGGAGCAGAAAAGACGACTTGTGTAAGGTTTTAATGGTACTGTTGTCAACCTGTCTAAGGCTAGAATGACTGTCACAACTGAACCGAATGAGGGCGCAAGGTTGGCAGTAGTCATCAAAATTGCAAAAGTTAAAAGAAATATTGCCAATCTGTACATGAAAATAGCAATTATACATTTGACACGGCATTGCCAATTTAGAGAGTTTAATGATTAGTTACAATTTATTCACTTTTATTCCAGAACTGCACAACATACTGCATTGGAAATGGACAAAGAATTTTCAGTGATATATTTCTCTTTCTGCCCATGTATAATCTGTAATTCATAGTATTGTTGATCAAAAGATCCTGCAGAAGTGTTAGTAAAAACAAGACACTACTGCCATGGGTTAAAAGCTGCATATCTTATTTTGATTTGGTGTCATGTCATATCCGCATCCCATTTTCAAAACCATTTTTTTTTTATCTACTTGGCCTTACTAACACTGGCGTGGTCTTGTTACATATGATGAGCTATTATAATGTGAATCCATCACGCGTGGATGTATACTCGTTCTGTACACTTAGTATTCTCCCTTGATTGTCATTAGGGAACTTGTACGTGACATAGAAACCTCAGTGATACTAATGCTGCTATGAAGTGGATAGGTAATCATCATGATATTGTCTGCCTCATCATTTTGGGTGATGAGTAGCCTTATTACCCTTGTTTTTTGTCACCATATTGCCTCTCTCTCTAAACTATATTCCGTATTGTACATTTTATTCCATATGATTGTGAGAAATTTATTCTGTCATAAAGAATTATAACAAATCACTCATTATTTGAAATACATAATTGATTCTTGATTTTTGATAGACAACATATTTCATGAATCATATTTGATTTAAATTACATTACAAACTCAGGGAGAATGGTTTTGAATTTTAGAAGCTTTAGAAGATAAAATCTTGGAATTGAACTGTTGAATGGATGAGGTTTTCCAACCACTATTGAGTTACAAGCACTCTATTCCTGTGATATATCAGATATTGATGAGCACGCATGTATCACTGATCAATTGTTTCATTGCCATCGACTTCACTGTCTCAGCATAGATGAAAGAGCCGAACCCGATGCAATAAAAGTGAAACATGCAACAAATGTTGCTATTTAGATGCAGGACACAGCTTCCTAACGTCCACTACCGGCTGAAGGAAATGGAGCATTTCATTTCCCAATTTCCCAATGTTTTTGGAGTGAAAGCGGATATTTAGGAGCGCCCTCTGATGAATAGCCTGTCCTCGTATGTGATGGCGATCATCCGTCTCCTCCTGTGAAAAGCGGCGGCTCGGCCAGCGTCAATCAAAACCGTAGAGCGATCAATTACAGCGCAATCGTGAGGCGTTTAAATCATGGTGTACCATTATCCTTTGTAATGACATATTACATAGGGAGGCAGTTAACAAAGAGATAAGGGATTGAATGATAGAGATGGAAGGAGGGAAGGAAAGTAAGGAGATGAGATGAGAGATGGAAAGAGAAGAAAAGTACAGAGAAAGAGATAGAAATAGAGAAAGAGAGAGAGAGAAAGATAGAAAGAATAGATGAGATGAGAGATGGAGAGGATAGAATACAGAGATAGAGAGAGAGAAACAGAAAGAGGAAGAAAGATAGATGGAGAGAGTGAGAGAGAGAGAGAGAGAGAAAGAGAGAGAGGAGAGAGACATTAATTAGGATGAAGATCTTAGACAAGAAAGATAGGGGGCAGAGGTGACTAGATGACAAAGTGTCAAGGGAGGGAGAGAAAGAAAAGGGGTTGGGGCTGTTTTGAAAAAAAAAAGTCTCAGTTTCCTTTTCTCTACAAGATATAATTGTTGACTAATATAAACTTACCTTTTGCTTTCTGTAATAACAATGTTCCTACATTAGCCATGCCCCTTAACAGAAACTGGAGTTTTAGGAGTAGGGGATATTTGTGAGCAATTTCTCCATCTTTTGATATCAGTTTGGAAGTTTTCCCTGCGAAATATACTCTTCAAATGCCCTCATATTCGAAATATGATGGGAAAACAAGCTGGAGTGTTCAGCCCACTGATTTTGTGAGTGTACCCATATACCCATTTCAGTGTGCAGTGCATGTGTTTTCCAACATGATTGAGTTGATTTCTTATTATTGTGGTGATTTCAAAACTCCAAGGGTATACACTAAATGTTCATTTAATGTTCAATCAGCCTATCTGAATTGTTGTAAAACATTTCTTTCCCACAATAATTGCATGATCAGAACTTGAGTTTATCTGTAATGAGTGATCAATAAAATGGAATTGAATGTGTAGGATAAAGGATTACATCATTTGTTGAGGGCTAAAAGGCTCTTAATTTAAATCATGAAACAGAGTTTTAAGCCTTTCTGGCTCTCTAGTTGCTGTGCCCTATTGGATTTAATGTAAAGTAAACAGATAGAAAAACATTTATAACTGTCTGCTATTCTCCCAGGGACATTCTAAACAGATTAGAGATAGGTGCAGGCTGTGTTTACATAGGCAAAGGGTCATTCACACCAGAGGCAGTGAAAACTGCTTCAGGAAAAGGTGAAAGACCAAGATAAAACCTTTTTATATGTTAAAGCAGATGTAAATCAGTAAACAGTAAATGAATGCAGAAGAGGCATCAGAGTATTTCCTTATCAGTGGATTAAAAGTCAGAGAAATATCCACTTCATCACACTTATGTCACATTTTGCTGTGACTTTTTTAAAGGCCGTTTGAATTTTCTTGTGTAAAAGAAGCTTAAGTTGCCCTAGTTGGTTGTTGGAAGTATTTGCTTTACTTAAATGAGATTTAATGAAACTTATTGTGGAAAGCTTTTATAAGCTGGAGGGGGGGGGGGGGGGGGTTGCTTCAGTGTAGACTTGTACATGTATTTGGGGCCTTTTTAAAACATATATTTAATGAACCAATTAGTGAATAATAGATGAAATTAAAGTAAATGAAATTAAATGAATGAATATATACATTTTTAGATTAGCAAATAGGTAATTATATTTCTAAATAAGCAAATGAATATATGAAGGATAAACAAATAAAAAAATAACATTCATTGAAAAGTATATGAACAGATGAAGTCGCAAGAGTGAGGGAAAGGTTTTTGAAATGGTGTCTGCTGAAATGGTGCCTGTTGAAATGGTGAGCAAGATCTGATCTAATGAAAAAAAAAGAATATAAAACCTAACAAGGCAGAGAAATTAGAAATATACAAGGACAGGAGATAAAAGAGGGTAGAAGGAAGAGGGACAAAGAAGGGAAGAGAGAGAGAGAAGGAGAGAGGGGAGAGGAAGAGAGAGAGAGAGGGGTTGTAGTTGTCAGCAAATGTATTACTTTACATTTTCCATGATTGCTTTATGTGAATGTCACTTGAGCATGAAATACATCCACTGTAATATCTTTCCAAATGAAATCCTTTTCGTTCTAATGTGAGTTTTCAGAGAAGTCAAATCCATGTTTGAGAGTATTGGAGTGATGTTTCAGGGTGATGAAATTTTAGCGACGGTTTTGGATATTTGATCGGAGAGTTGAATGTACAAGGTTGCAATTTTGTGTCCATAATAATGCTAGCAGGGGAAGATGTAGACATTGGAGGCTGTCACATTTTGGACTGCTGCCCTCTTGTGTTGAATGTCAGCACAGTTAATTGCACATTGCAGAGCTTGGATGATGTGGTAAAATTTTTAAGGTGAAGTAGAAGGAGGAATAGAGATTAAAAAAGGGAAAATGGAGGAGTGTAACTGGTGTAAGAAGGGCAAGGGAAAGATTAATGAAAAATGTGGGATGTATGTGAAAAAATTAAAAAATAAAAGACAAAGAAAAATAAATGGAAAGGGGAAGAAGGATTGGAGAAATAAAAATATGACAGAGTGAAATTAATGCTTGGACCAATTTTCATTCTTGCTTTATTATTTATTGTAGGTTTAAATTTGGGGACCTTGATTTGTTTCCATTTGATGGATTTGTCTTTTATATCAACCATTTCTCAACCAATAGCACTTTCATGACCTATTTATGGGCGTGCATGTCTAATCGATAAATCCATGGGACAGTTAGAATTCAGCACATCGTTGGTGTGGGAGGGTTTGTGAGGATTGTATATGGGTTATATTTGAAAAGCTGTCAGTGAGCTGTAAGCCAACATGCATGTGAAGTAGGGCAATTCTGGGTTGGAAAAACAGTCACCTTACTTCATATCTATATTAAAAACAATCACTTTGATAGCCTTGAATAGCCAATTGAATTAAAAAAAAACATTGAAACAATAAAGAATTCCACAATCTTAGTCTGTGTTGTTATAATGCATATTTGATTTTAAAAGACATGTTTGAAATTTAAAATTGGCACTTTCTTCTGGTAATTCCGTTACAGAGGTGTTATACCACAATATCATGAATGTGAGAATAAAATTGTTGGAATGAAAGAGCTCGCATGAAAGAATGGGCATATTCACAGGATATTAAATGGTGAGAGGGGGGAGGCAGAGTACAAAAGAGGCACAGAAAGTCTAAAAATGTTGGTAATGGAATTACACACTTACCATGGAATTGCCCAGTAGTCAGAGTAAAGACCTACTCACATACATGTATGAAGTGGCAACCCCCTCCCCCCTTGGTAAACCCCTGCTGTAACCCCCACAGTTGTTTTTTTTTTATATGTGCATGAATGAATGGTACATGAAAAGGCAAATACCCCCCCCCCCCCCCCCCCCCAAAAAAAAAAAAAAAAAAAAAAAAAGAAAGAAAGAAAGAAAGAAAAGAAAAGAAAAAAAAAAGAAACCAAACCAAACAAACAAACAAGGAGTTCAACAACAAAGGAAAAAGAAAAAAAAAAACAAGTTATTGCATGCTTTTATGCTGGTAGCTCTATCATATCAATCATCACTGTACAATTTTAAATGTGCTGTTAGTGTTGCTATTCATTTACATGTTTATACCAACTAAGTATGTAGGTAAGATGTCTTTCTTCACTGACCTTTTACAGCTAATTATTCAAAGCTTAGAAGCGACCCGAAAATTTGGGGTGCCAGTATCATTCTCTTTCTACCGCGTGGCATATACATGAAATTTTAGAATATCAGTTGATATCAAGTTTGACTGTTCTTACAAGGAGTGAAATGTGAAAATTTATATGCGATATTTATAATTTTCATGTTTATACCCACTAAGTATGTGGGCCGGATGTCTTTCTTCACTGACCTTTTACAGCTAATTATTCAAAGCTTGGAAGTGATCCGAAAATTTGTGGTGCCAGTGTCATTCTCTTTCTCCCACGTGGGTAACATGTGAAAATTTGGAATTCAAGCTGATATCAAGTTTTACTAAACTTATGCAAAGAGTTTAATGGAAACTTAGGCCTGATATTGATAAGTGAAAACAGTGATATATGCAGATATATCAGTTTAAATGCATCCTCTTCCCAGAAGAATACATGAGATGATCATATCATTTCAGTTAAAAAACAGTTGGATGGCGGTCTTTCATTTCCACTTAACCAACTCATCAGTTCGTAATTAAACATAATTTTGAATCCTTTGATGGCGAAGAATAAAATACATCTACCTTGTGAAGAAAATCCCTTGGAAAGGCATGTTTAATAACTTTGATATGGTCAAAAGGAGATGTGTATCTCAATATTGTAGCCTACTAAAAAATGTGTACTGCTGTTGACACTTTAGTGAATATGAATTTCTTTTGAAACTATATGAACAAGAAAAGGAAAACAATATTCCTTACAATCACCATAGAAATAAATCATCTTCATTTTGTTTACTAGGAGATAACAATATGAACTAAAGTCAAACATATATTTAAATGAACCTATAAAACAAATAAAACTCCTCTGCTTTGTATGCATGCAACTAAACTTATTTGTCAGTCGGCTTTAAGAAATCCTTATTTTCTGTCCATCACATTCTCGTGATTTTATTCCACAAGATTTTAAGAGTACAGAAAAAAAGAGCAGCAACAATAATATAATAATGCCCTGCCGAGTAACTTCCCATCCTCTCTTTATCCAGGCAGACTTAAGATATTTGAGACTTTAATATGTCAGTGTGATGTGGATTAATCTTGTTCTGAAGTCATTCATTGTCGGCTTTATTTCACGGCTTATCATTCCAATCTCAGTATGTAAAATGATGATACATTAAGTCATTGAGAGCATTAAGACTCTCAGTAGTATTATGTGTGCTGTTAAAACTCTTATTACCTACTGGGACTTGGTGTCCCTTGTATCAAGTTCGTGGGAATGGAAGAATCCGGTAGTTAGAGGGTTAATCAATTCAAACTCTTAGATTAATGTAGTAAATGTCGTACATGCTCAGATGACAGTCAGACTTTAAAAAAAAAAAGAAAAGAAAATAAAACAATGAAACAAAACTGGAATGTTGACTTGGCCTTAACTTCTCTTTTACATAGAAAGGAATTAAGGTTATCAACTCTTTCATAATTAGAATGAGATAATTCCATCTGGATAGCCTATTGAAAATGCTATGTAGAAAGGAAATGAAACCTGAAAAGTCACAATTGTAAAGGATCAGATGACAATCAGAAAAAAAAAAAAGAACAGATTAAAAAGAACAAAGAATACTGGAAAATGACTAGGCCTTAAAGGGGGTACCCAATGCTGAAAAAATATTATTTCATTTAAAAGAGCATGATTTCATTAGCAGAAAATCATCTGCCTAAAGTTTTTTTAAAAGTCGTGTTGCCAAGGAAACCCCCAAATGTGGTAAGATTTCAGGATATTTTTGACCCCTCAGCTGTGACCCAGTTTCAACTGGGTACCCACTTTTACGTCAAAATGACGTCAAAGTGGGTACCATGTCGCGCAATTCTAGTAAAATGCGCGCAAGGTATAATACATATTGTACAGTCAAGCGCGCAGCATAACTACAATGCGCGAAGCTGGGTACCCACTTTGACGTCATACCTCAAACTCAAATTTTTTGGTCAACTCTTGACTTTTCATGAGAAAATTAGCCAAAATGCATTGATTTCGATTGAAAATCATCAAATTTTTAATGTTATTCTTCTTAGAATTCTATTCTCGATCATATATCAAAAAAACTTTTACCATTGTGTAATCACTTTAAGTTGAAATGGGAGTTTATCAACTAATACTTAGCATAAGTCTTCCTGGAAAGCCCATTTGAGAAGCATGTTAAATGGTGTTGAAATATTTCTTCAAAACTGAAACAGTTATGTAATGGATAAGGATATAGGTCAGTGGATACCAATTGGGTATTTAAAGAGGAATTAGTTGAAAAATAAGGAATTTGAAGGTTATGAGGTGAGACTGAGCAGAAAGTAATATCTTACAACTTGAAAAGAGGACTGGTAGAGGATTAGTTTCAAAAAATGTCTCACGACATTGTTGCCTTCTTATTACTCTCATTACTCTCATCAATCACCTAATGACTATCAGTTTGTTTCATTCGCAAATCTCATCGCCTCATTGATTCTTTAGACCCATACCACTTTATCACTTCGTATTAAACTCTATTGAGAGATTTAAATCCCCCTGTCCATTCATTGTCATATTGCAATGCGACAAACTAAGGAGATAAAAAGAAAGGGAAGGGGGTCACGATGATTATCAGAGTTTTTATTGTCTTCGTGGGAGGGGACTTTCTGCTCGACCGGCCACACACCGACTCAAGGAGACGCCAGCGTGCCATGCTTGGGCCCAACAGGGGACTGAATCATCTGATTTCTATTGGAAATCAATCGTTACTTCAATGGGTAGTGGTCACAAGAGGGCGGCATAGCATTGTTGTTGTGATTGTCCCAATCAATTGGGGAAGAGCTGAGGATGTGTATCATCGGCAGTGTGTAAGAAATGGAGCTATGCCAAGGTGTCCTGTGAGTGTGTTTATAACTTTTCTCATAGCGTATACCGGTTGATTCTTGAACTTTTTCATGGATAGAAGAGTATTTTCTCACAAACTTCTTGGTTGCATGGTCTGTTAACTCCAAGTTCAGTGCATTGTGGTAAGCTGTCTCAACTGCTCAACAACCACAGAGACATCTTATCTTAGTAAGAGAAACTACAAGGTTATTGGCATTACTGCCTTCAACCAAGGAGTTATCACCTTGCTTCAACCCATGAAAAAAAAACTTTGAAGAATAACGGACAATGAACCTTGTATCGTAGCTGCCTTGTGATTAGTTCCTGAAATATTTGATTAAAGTAGTAAAGGTCTCCATGCAGTCTTTCGCTCACGTTGAACATTGTGATTTATTTCCTTGTTCTTCTATCCTGTGATGATCATTAATGCTAAATGCCGGCAAAGCAAACTCCAGGGAATTCTTTACATTTGAACAACCTTTCCTAGACCAATATCATGTTATATTCATCAGCTGGCTGAGCATGTTTTGAACCCGAGCCAAATGGGTGGAGCTTGCCATCAGTGTGAAGGAATAAAAACAAGTCATGCCTGAGCAAGAATGTTTTTATTTGAATATTTAGATGTTAAGAGGAAGTAAATACTACAGTCAAACAGCCCTGGTTGGTAATTCAACCTTGTGTGTCCATGATCTAGGAAGATTGCATTGTGGCATTTAAATCACTGGAGATACATGTACATCTTTTTGCCAAGGGATTAATTGTTGAAGGATTAATTTGGAGTACATTTGGACGATAATCGCTCAAATTTGGACTTGATGCCTCCATGAAGGAAATGGCACGTAGACACTCAAGTCGGAGGAGGTAAGTCTTGCACTCTTGTACCCCCACCTAATTTGAATTATATTTCTTCTACACAGAATTTAAAGTGAATGGTATTTTTTATCGAACCCATGTGTTGTTCGGATAACTTATTCCAGTGCCATGATTCTTCCTGGAATACTGTAACGTTTGAAGACCTTTGATATAAAGAAGTGATATAAAGACATGTGTCAATAACAATCTTGAGGTCACTGTCAGGTTTTGCTTTTGTATTCATGAAGCTGATATTGTGTTTTATTTTGCTTGAAACAGTTCATAGACATACTCCTTTCTTGTTTTCATCAAAATGAAAACTTGAGTTGCATTTTTAAAGTAGCCATACTTTAAAAATGTCTTGAGAACATGCACCCATAGTCATAGACAAGCAACCAGGTACCAATTTCCTTCAGTCCTAATAGGCCCTTGGTAATGAGGATTTATACCTTTTACAAATCACACCAAAAGGTATGATGTGCATTAACTTGTTTTGGAATATTAATTTTGAACTTCCTTGGCCCCGTTGCATAAAACTATACCATTGATGGTAACTTTGCCATCAATGGTAACTTCCACGGAAACCTTGAATTTGCTTGGCTGTTGAGCAATGTTACCATGGTAATTACCATTGATGGCAAAGTTACCATCAATGGTAAGTTTTATGCAACGGGGCCCTGGTATCATGAAGACCGCTGTTGTCCCCGGAACCTTGGGCCTCCCAGCAAGGAGACTCCACTCTCCAACTCAGCCAGTCATTCCTCTTGTCTTATCGACGGAGGAGCTACTTCATTTCATATTGTCTTGGCGAAGTGATGCCTGGTTACTTTAACAGCTACTGATGTTGACTGCTTAGTCCAGCCTAAGTCTTGAGGGAGATGGGTCCCAACTTGAGACTAAGCTGATATTGATTTTGATATTGGGAGAACAATTTAAACAGCTTCCCTAGGATATGGGAGGACGGGAGACCGGGTTGAGGTGGCTCCAACACTTGATATATCATTGATCAATAGAACTAATGACAAGGGAACACCCTAAACTCATATATTGACCAGGAGTAATCTTTGTGAATAGATGTCCCTGTGATACATTCTAGTCATTCATGTTTTTCCATAAAGCATCCTTCATTGCTATTGATTATCAAACAGAGTGTACAGCCAAAAAAGAAAAGAAAAAAGCTTCCCATACATCTTACTCTACCTTCATGATTACATTAAGTTAGCTGTAAACATTGCCTCTTTCTGAATACCAAGTTTTATTGCCTGCTTTCTCTCTTTCTGCCTGTAAAATTTTTCAAATTTATTTTTTATTTATTTTCTTTTCCTTTACCTGATGTAAAAAAATCACTCCTTTCCCCCTTTTTCTTTATAATGTTGTTGTACAGTTGCTGTACAGTTATATAGTGATCACACTTGTTGTGAGTTGTTTTGGTTGTGTTAAAGACATTGGTTAACATTGTTATGATTTTAAAAAATCTTGTTTTGTTACTTGAAAATGGGATAAACATAAAGTTATAGTGTAAAAATACCAGTCTGAAAGTTTCAAAGTATAATATCCACAGGAAGTATTTTTAAATATCAAAAAATGTGAACCAATGTTTGAGAAATATACGAGGGTCGGTTGCATAGAATAGACATAAAGAGTGCGCATGCGCGTATGACTCACCTTACTGTACTGTGTGTATTGGCGTATCACGTGGCGGGAGGCACATAACGGCATTTTCAAATTCAAGCAAATCCTCTTAGTGATTGTCTCGTGAGACAATCGCCGTTTGCGTCTAACTTACACTTTTTCATTCCAAATTATGGTTGGTTTCAGGGTTTTTGAGTACAAATACAAGTACTCATACACATGTTTCATCTTAGTTTGAGAATTTTTTAAATCAGCTACTCACAAAGTTAGCCAATGCCTTTAAGGTTTTATTCTGAAAGGTTTTGTCCTGGTATTCCAAGACCCTTATTTGAAAATCTTCCCTTAGCAGTCTGTAATCCAACAAGAGTCTAGTGGTCAAACAAAGGGATTGTGGTCAAGCAGGAGACAACTATATGCTGATCAGTGCACATGACTTGACCAATGCCAGACTAATTGACCATCAAAGGGATAATCCAAAGCAGATTATCCTCGGATTAATGGATCAAGTATTGATCTCTTCTACACTGTATGAGCAGACCGAGTTAAGGCTATAGGCATTCATGTTTCCTGTTTTGCAAACTTTAGTGTTTGTCGGGTAGGCCCTAGTTATATTTCCACACACATTTGTTTGTTTTGTTTTGTTTTGTTTTTGTTAAGAGCCAGCAGGCACTGACTCACAAATCCATGTGGTTTTTTGTGGCACCCAATTCCAATAATGCTTTATTTTGTATTTTCACATTTGTTTAATTAGTTTAGCTCATCTCGTATCTTTAATTGTTTATGCCTGCTCTTGTTCTGTTTTAACTTTATTGGAATTGCATGAATATTGAATTGAATAAAAAAAAAAGATTAAAATTTTAAACACTCGACCTGAAAGTAAAAATACCTTTCAAAAGTAGAGAAAAGGAAATGGCATTTACAGACTTAAGTAGAAATTGACTGTATAGCAATATAGCCTTCATGATTGTCGACTTCATTTGCTGTAATAACAAAGCAATTCTAATATCAATGTTGAACGCATTATTCAGTCATTAACACTCCTTTCAATGGCATTAATTCAAGCTTGACTTTTAGCATCATTCTATTTGTAGTACAAACGGAAACAAGTCAACCTGAGCCTGTGTTTGTCTTTCACCTATAAAACTTTGTCTTATGTGGTATTAATGACTGTTCCTGAGAGCTACGCAAACATGAGTGGAGATATCTCATTTATTTGAAAGCATTAGGTTTACATCAGTCCGCTTGGCATTTAATTGATGCTTTGGTAGAGAATTTCAGTGCAATACTTAAAGACCTTGGCAAATGGTATGCACAAAAATAAAATAAAATTTATTTTTAAGTGTGTTTTTAGTTGGGTGTTACCATCTTCCATTTTCAATGAGCACATTTCTTAGTTTTGTCATCACTACATGAATTTTCTCCATGGAATGTGGCAGAGTGGAAAAAAGAAAGTTTAAATTATGCTAAAATCAGTCCATATCCAGTAGGTCAAGCTTGAACAACCACATTTGTCCCAATTCTATCTTCTCCAGTTTCTCTTTCTTTCTTTCTTTCTTTCTTCCTTTCTTTCTTTCTTTCTTCTCTCTCTCTTTTATTTATTCAATTTTATTAATAGGCTTTTCACACCTCAAATTTAGTCCTGTACTAAGCTTAGCCCCGGACTAGACTGAGCTTAGTACCGGACTAAGCTTCACCCCGGACTATCTGTTTTTGCGTTTCACACCTCTTATTTTAGTCCCGTACTAGCCGCCTAGCCTGGGCCGAGAAATTACATGGTTTTCACACCTCAAATTTTTAACCCCGGACTAACGTTAGCGCATGCGCAGTATGGGCAGAAGTTGACTTTTGGGGTCATCGGTCGTCCTCCGGTCAGAGCGAAAGCGCGCAGTCTTCCAAATGAAAATCAAGAACAGAAAACTCGTGCACATGTGCGATTCGTACGTATGCCGTGCATGCACCCATCTCCTCGAATTCATTACATATTTATGTACAACATTGAACACGTTGTTTACATCAGCGAAACCGGTCAGCTAACGTGCGCCAGGCCGATTATGAATACATTACGTGCTGCCGTTTCATTGGCTGATGCACGGTTGCCTTTGTTCACAAGACGCAGGCAGCCTAGTCCCGGACTATGTTTTCACACCTCAAAGCTTAGCACCGCTTTTGACAAAGGGTCAGATAGTCCCGGACTAAATGTGGTGCTAACCCACCTCCAAAATTTGAGGTGTGAATCCGAGAGTTAGTCCTGTACTAAAGGTGGTACTAAAAAGGCCTTAGTACCACCAAATTTGAGGTGTGAAAAGCCTATTATTCTTCTTTTGGGGGGTGGGGGGGGGGAGGATTGGTGGTAATTGTGATGGTAGTGGTGGGGGGGGGGTATATGGTGTTTAACAACATGTTTTCCGCAGATCCTATCATGGGAACATACTGGACCACATACCACCTGTTCGTCTGTCATTCCATATCATATCATATATCAATGTCAAGAGTCTGTCCTTCGCATCTCTCTTTGTCAGTTATTGGGTTGCCATGACAACCCAAACTCACTATGAGATTAATAGCCTTCCTATCAGCTGTTTGAGCAAATTGAGAACTGTTAAGTCAATATTTGGATGTAAACCTTGGGGAGATTGCAAACCAGTGATGTCATTTGAGTTCAGCAAGGAGAGTTCATAACTAGATTCTGATTGAATCTGGAGAAGTCATTAGTGGTAAGAAATTAATGAGAAATTGTGCATTTTTTGACTTTCGGTTTATAGTGTTGTACAATCGAGCAGGAATTTGTATCAAGATGAGTAATATGCTCTGTGTGTTATTTTTCTTTTTACCAGAGATTGTAACTTTTCTTAGTCTTCCTGAGCTTTTGGGAGTTCTAGATTCTGCCTTATGAAGGGTATAGAGTGAAGAAACTTTGTTTCTTTGAAGATTTAGGATAAGGTCTTAGGCGGTGATTGGTTTTATGTTAGGTTTAGGATTAGGGAGAGGTTAGGCTTAGGTGTAATAATTACACCTCTTGGGTACAAGATGAAAGGAATTATGGCTTGAACTATTGTCTGCACAAAGTTTGCATTTCATTTTTTAGTTGACAAAAGAACCTTGTGTGTGTTCATGATTCCATAGTGTTTTGATATTATCAGCTGAACAGTTATGCTATTCCTGCATTAGTATACATACATGCCTAAAATGCTGGACCTTTGTAAATTTGGAGTGTGTAATACTTCAGTCATTTATTTGTTCAAGCACTCCAATGAGTCATTTTGTTTAGATCTTAGATTTGATTGCTTTTGATACAAGGAAAAGAAGTCTCTTATTTGACTTCTCAACTTTTTGTATCTTTGTTATGTTTGACTTGTAATTTTCTTTGTTATGGCAGTTGTAATAAAAATGATGATGATGATGATGATTATTATATTGAAAATGATGATGATGATGATTTGATTATGATGATGATGATGGTGATGATGATTTGATTATGATGATGATGATGGTGATGATGATAATTATAATTATAATAATAACAGAATATTTATGAAGTAACTCAAATATTTCTCTATAAATCTTACTTGTGGACCTTTGAACAGATAAGGTAACAGTCATCTGCATCACTGTCATTATATTCATATCATAGACTTTCTGCAACCATTTCCTTGAAGATTTGCTCCATTAAAATGGCTTTGACACGATTTGGCGTAATAGCACAATACACACTTTTTGGTCATAGAAGCCTCTTTTGATTTGCTTCAGTATAATTTTTTTTTTTTTTTTTGTACAGAAACGGGGTATGTGGGACAACATGCAATGTTTACACCAAACACTCAAACTGTTTCTAGATGCTTCGAATATGAGGGCATTTGAAGAGTAATCCTTTTCAGGGGACATTCATACATTAATGATATTCTTCCAACCTGATCTCAAAATACTGAGAAAGCTCACAAATTATCTCCTCTCTAAGAAACGGAGGCAAGCACCTTTGCTCAGTCAAGCTTTTCTATTTAGTCCATCATGCAATATGTTGAATAATAGTCTTTAGGTGGACAAGGTGAGAAAATGACTTGAAAGGAAAAAGGATTAACTCAAGCTTCTATTATTATACTGGTAATTGAGAAGGGAAGATGTTTATATTTAGGATTTACATGAATGAGGGTCCATATGAGGTGTGATCTCTTTGTATTGGGGTTGGATAGGAGGGGATTGTTTGATAGGATGTGTTGTCAAGACTGGGAGACGACCTACCACTCATATTGGCATCCCAATCTACTAAACATCTTGCTTTCTACCAGTTGTACAGGTCTGGAGTGGGTAGATTAGACATACCATGGTCAGTCAACACACATTATGAAGGTCTGGATAGGAGACTAAAAGAGCTCAGTATGGATCGTGTGCTATAAAGCAGACACAATACATTCCAATATATTGTCAATTAGAGTCTATGCTTGCAGACTATAGGTAGACTACCATTTTCAGTGACTTCCTTTGTGAACTTGTGAAATTATAATTTGTCTGTGCTTTCTACATGTATGTGGAAAATAAAAAAATTCAGTATATGTAAAGTTTTACATAATCAGAATGTGAAAAACATGATCAGTACATTAGGGCCCTCGAGGACAGCAGTTTTAATAACTGATGAGCCTACCCTGAATAAATAAAACTGAAAATAAATAAATAAGTAAATAAAATACAGAGCATGCTTAGGCATTATGTGTAAAATTTGAAGATTGCTTCATTTGTATTTGAAATGGAGAATAAAACATGGGTGGGGTGAGAGTTGTTCCTGAATGTCTGCACTTACCTAGCCCACAAGTCCTGATTATATGGGCTTTAGCAGATTGTTTTCATTTTATTGGAAATAGCATTCAGTATTCAAAGGAACATTGATCCTTAAATGGGAAAAAATTCTCCTTTTTACTTCTTCATTGGGTCTGAAAAGCAAAGACCAGCTGATCATGCGGGGTGTTATTTTTTGTGGTCCATGTTCCATTGTAAAATTATCCTGAGAATAATGAATGGCAAACTACTGATTCATTTTTCATAAGGCATGCCGATTAGAAGTAACTACCACTTTGAGCAGTCTAGTGAGAAAATTGTTACAAGAGCGGTAGCGAAATTGAGATTGGTTTGGGGCGCTTGAGTGATTTCTTTTTTCCTGCTCTCTAAACCTCCGACTCCAGTCATTCCATTTTCACTATTGACGCGAAGTGATATGCTGCAATGGGAATACACACATGGCTGACTGCAGCATGCATCATTCATGATGTACAGAGTGTCTCCAAAGAAGCAATATTCACCTGTCATTATTTGTTGATCACAAGACTCAGAGGGCAAATGATTATAATCCATCCAAACCCAAATAGATACTTTCAAGGTATTATCTTGATAAGTTTTACTCCTATTTAAGATTGCAGTTCATAACATTGGCACCAAATTAAGAACATTCGCATAAAAAAAGGCTTCTTAGTTTTTCAGAAGAAATAGTAATAATTGTCTATTCTGTCATGAACATCATAACATAATGAATTTATATCTTATTCTTAACTTTCTCAATATTTGTTCAATAATACTCTGCTCAAGTGTTTTTGCACTTTTTTTGGGGGGGGGGGAGGGACTCTCTGAACTTATGATTAAGGTTGTAGTGAGTTATCATATGTTTTCAAGTCCAGGTACATGATTTGCATGCTTTCTTATTGTTGTTTCTCACCTGATATATGTTTCCCTCATATTAGAGAGATAATATGCTTAATCTTTGATATCTTCCTTTTTTTTAGAACACCTTGTAGGATAGCAGCTAGGAAATATGGACCATTACCCTGGACCAGTACTGCACTTAAAGTGTTTCATTTTGTGATCTAAGTCACCAGCTGTGCCCTTTTCATTGAAAACCTCTCATTATTCTTCCTTCATACTCTTAACCCTTTGACTCCGGTTCCAGGATCCAGTAGGTTAATATCTGATAGAAATAAATGAAAAGCTTTCACCTCACAGATGTGACAAATACATTTATTATTCTGCTTTGTTATTCTGCTTTGTAGCAGTCTTTAAACATTAGGCGCATTCACACACAAGAGGAATTGAAATTTGAATCGCGATTCAAATTTCAGCTTTACTGCTACCGTTCACACGCAAGGAAAAATTGGAATTTGGATCACGATTCAAATTCCGATCTTGTTTTTTGACCATTCACACAGGAGAGAGCAATGGAAACAGGCAGGAGAGCCCACAAACTTCTCTGCTTAAACTGCTGTTATACACGATCTGAACAGGGAAAAATACATATCGACAGTAAAAGGGCTACAGAAAGTACAGCAACAAACTCAATAATTAAATAAAATAATTATGTACTATTATACAAAACATTTGTTTACTATATGAGGTCATCAGTGCCAAGATAGCATGCAGTGCGTCCATGCTACAGTACAACTAGTGTATGCATCCTGTAACGTAACACACACTGCACAGTGCATACACTGCATACTGCATGCACAGCGCATCAATCGCACACGCGCAAAGAATGATGGGATAGATAAAACCGATTTTCTAATTACGATTCCGTTCACACAACGCGCGGGAAATAATTGCGATTATTCTGAAAACTCGCACTTCGTACTGTGAGTTGAATCGTGATTAGTATCGCAATTATTAGTGAGATTATTCTGTCCACACACAAAATAAAATCGATTTTCTAATCGCGATTAGAAAATTGATTTTTTAATGTCACTTTTTAATCTCACTTTTTAGCTTGTGTGTGAACGTCCCTATTGAGTGGTAAAATGCAAATTGAAATTCACAAATTCTGAAGGTATTAAAAGGATTAAGTACAGTCAGTGATGATGGGTTTGTGGTCATTATCATTTGTTGTGGAATGTTTTGGTGTATGTCAAAAAAGATGTATTTAATGTAGGATGTTTTCCTGTCAATTTAATGGATAGTGGAGAATTTGTCATAATGACAGTTTTGTCCTCATGGTATATTTCACCTTTTCACGATGGTGACAGATTTTTCTAAGTGTTTTGCTTATCAAGATAATGAATGGAACAAACTGAAGATGAAGTATACTGGTATAGAGAAATGGAATTTATTATTTGTTTTGTTTCTTGTTTCGTTTAGTTTATTCATTCAATTCAGATTTTAAAAAAAGTGTACATATATACAATGAATACAATGCATACAAGAATTATTTGCATCACAATATTATAAGTACATGAAATATTGCCTCTGTTAGAAATTAATGTTGAATGAACAGAGAACTTGAGAAAAGCACTGAGGCCTTGTGAGAATAAGTTCTCAAAAACATATATAGGCATATTTAAATTATAATGACAGTTTTTTTGTAATTTTTTTATTCCTCAGAGTGCAATTTTATGAAATGCACTCTCAAAACAGAGGCATGCGGAAGGGTCAAATTATATTTTGGCTGAAATCTTCAATGTGATTAGTATTAACACAATTCATCCAATCATTATTTTTTTTTCTCTCAAGAAAAGTTTGAATATAACTTCTAGATCATCCATGCTTTTGTCCCTTCGTTAACTTCACATTAAAACTAGGCCAGATGACTACTGAAAAATATGTGTTTATAACTTTATTCATATTAAAGTCTATTCATGCTTCCCTTTAAGAACTACTAGAGTATACCAAGGGACTGGTAAAGCTATTACTCTTACTAGAAATATGATACTTCTCAGCTCGTTTAGCTTTGGGGTTGATTATTATGATGATCATCACGCATGCATGTAAATGTATTTTTGGCATTCCACCATGTGCCTTACTGGTGAGCTTACTTTGTTTGGTCCAGGGGCATTTCCTCCTGGCTTTTCTTCGTCTTTGGGTTAGGGTTAGGGCTGCAATTTTGTTTAAGCAGGGCTTCTCACTTCCTTTTTTGAAAAGGGGTTGGAATTGAAACTCTCAGGTCTTTTTCCATTAAGCCCCATTTGCAATTTTCTTTGTTTTGTTTTGTTTGTTGTTGTTGTGGTTGTGGGGTTGTTTTTTTTTTGTTTTTTGTTTTTTTTTTTTTTTTTGGGGGGGGGGTCTGGACAAAGATTTTTAGGACCTGAATGGCCTGGATGGCTGTTTATGTTGAGACCTGGTGTAAGGATAGTAAAAGTTATAAGCTGTCAAAATGTGAGGAAAACTCCTTTTTCCACCAGGTGTTACGTAAACTTTTGGGCCCAACTGTATATAGTAATGGAGACATTTATATGGTGGAACATATCCGCCTCAAAGAGTGCTCAAGGCACTTATGATGCATTATTATTACTCTGGCAATGCCAGGTATTCATTTATACACCTGGGTAGAGTGCAGCAAAGGTGGATGAAATGCCTTGCTGTAGGACATAAGGAGCCAGGCCTCTGTGGGAATCGCACTCGTGACCCTTTGATAAAGGGCATGCGCTCTTAACCAACTTTGCCACAGTTAACAACCTCTTTAATGTATTGAGAATCCCTAGTATAGAACTCAGAAAGGTTTATACATATTTTAGTCAATCCTATGTAAAATAGGGTACCATCAGAAATTTTTTTTAAAAATCCTTGTAACATGAATGAAATGCTAGAAAAGGTATGAAATATCAATCACAACCATAATGAAATCTTCCTCAAACTATGCAAGCAAAAGTCCTCATGTTAATTATTAATAGTTGAATGTCATGAAATTGATTACTACCATCATCTCATAAATCAGAAAACTACCCAATGCCTAAAATCTAGGTAGACATACAGGTGTTGATTCCCACAGTTTTCAGATGGCACACTTTCATTTGTTGTGACTGTATCTGTTGTAAGGGTGCGTTTTTTCAGGAATATCATCTTCCTAAAAGCCTTGGAGTACACATGTTTTGCTGACCAAAATTTAGCTAATAGTTATTGTTCATTGAGACTGTCCCTTTAAAGAAGGCTGGTATTCAAGACTATATTAATCTTAAAAGCCTAGGAGCACACGTGTTTTGCAGACCAAAATCCTAACGGTTCACAAGTTGACACTGCTTAGCTACATTGCTTGTGTTCAGCTCAGACCGTCATGCTCTGCGACCTCCCATTTCAGCGGCCGCCGGACCACTCCACTAAATTAAGAGGGATCAACTCTGACTCGCATGCTTCCTCGTTCACAAAAACCCCTCTCCATTGATAAACCTGATCACCCACTTTTCATTCAGACCAGCAGTACTATCCTGACCATACAATAAAGCGTATCCCCATTATGATCACCATGTGTATATCTGCTTCGGTGTCTCATTATTAAAGCCCTCTGTATTTGTTTGGAGGGGGATGGTCATCCGTGTTTTGGGACCGTTGTTTTGTGTGTCTGATGCAGGATTCGGATTCACAGTGGGAGATATATTCTTGCAGTGTCATAGTGGTACCTCTTTGCAACAAGAACAAATATGGAGGCCTATACCATCATCTCATTTTGGTGTTGGTTATCCTGATCATCTTGTGACAAAAGTACTATCATAACAACAGGAATAGTTTTGAATCACCATGTGCACATATCTTGAATGAATGGCCTTCCCCATGGACTTACTTCAGTATTGAACTTGCTTTCGAATCTTTCTCACGCTAGTTAATTGTTTACTTTTGAGGACTACTTTATTTTTTTGAGAGGGCTACTCAGACGCCATCATGACTCAAGGATGATCAGTTGTGAAACGCACATTGGAAGTCTGAGATCTTTCTTTGTTTTGAATTGCACTATTTGCTCATCACAGAGCGTAGGTAAACCGGAATGCTCTGAGCAAACAGAACTTGTCAACTCCTGGCCAGGCGGAATCAACGCCTGAATGATTCCTTCCACGTTGTGTCACGTTCATGCGATTAAAACATTCAGGAACCCATCGATTACTCCATTCATCTATGACAACGATAGAGGCAATGACTTTGCAAACCATTCACCTTCCAGCAGGTACCATTCTATTGCGATTACTCATCAAGAAATGCTGAATGCAGGGAAATCACCTCAAATTTTTTTGGTATTCACCACATGGCAAATAGTCATTGACAGAGGAATCCATCTATTATTGATGCAACATTTTACATGGGAAGGATTCAAATCTTTCATCAGATAGTAGGATGACTGAGATGATACTGTACTATACAGTTTTTTGATCATTTTGCTTTTGGCAGTGGACATGATTTAGGATTATTCTGAAAGGCAAATATATTCTCTGGCAAGGAATCGGTTGGAAGTAATTTCTTCATCTGCTTGTTAGGGTAAATTTGAAATTGAATCCTATCATACTGTATGCCATTTGATAGACCATGTAACTGACTGAAAGTACGGCATACTGTACGGTATAATTACTGGCTAAGGGCAGTCAATAGACCTCGCTTTGGATGTTTCCGATTGAGAGATAATATCTCCAAGAGAAATCAATTGGGAGTAATTTTCTCGTCATCTGCTCATCAAGGACCAACTCCGAATGGAATCGCTTCTACCATAAGCCATTAAGTGCTTTATGAAAGTATCTTGCCTTGAGCGACATTGGTGCAGATAGGATTCTATGATTGATGCTTTATTCAACCTTTCATCAAATGTTGTTGAACTGCCTTGCCTATAAACTGTTGTGTGGTCAAGACATTGATTTGCTGATGGCATATGATGAAGTTGGAATCCAGGCAAATACTGCCTGGTTGATTGTCCTTTAGTCATATGAATAACGGGATCAACCAGCAAATCTGTTTTAAGGGATGTTTACTTCATTCTGTTCGTTGCTGCAGCTGCATCTCCACATGTCAGATTTCTTCCAAGGAGTGAAGGGAAAAATAGAGATTAGACAATCCTCCCACAATAGAAGTAAAGTGGTACTGAAAAAAAAAAAAAGAATAATGGATCAGAGAGACAAAGGTAATGTATAATAACCTAATCCAGCAATCTGCCCAGATTTAAGCTGCATTTTAAGATTAAATTTGTGGCTTTTTGACATTTGCTTGGATTCCTGTACTCTCTGTGCCTTAGACCTACATGCCAGGTACTCAGTCACCATACAGTTTTAACTCAAACAGTCCTACATCAAAGCTGGTAAAGCATTACCCAGTGGAGTGCTTTTACCCCAATCTTTACCTCTGGTATTGGAAGTGCTAACAAGTACTCGCCCATAACATGCTCGTTGAATCAACTTCGATAATCCAGGTTACATATTAGATATTCTTTTTAAGCAATTTGCAGAGGATTTATTTATACCCAAGGCGGAAGTCTTAATGTTGCTCATTCCGCCACCTTATTAAGACTTCTGTAATGCTTCGATAGGAATGTTTTTGTGATGTGCGAGTATTTACGATGGTATTAGATTCATGGAGCATTAAATGGCCTTGGAATGTTTGCTTCCGAAATCAAGGAGAACGATTGGGTCCGGAATTCAAGGAGATTATTTAGAGGACATACATGTTGCTTTGACCAGTTAATCTAGAGGTGAAGGATTTTTAACATTATTTGCCTTGTTATCTTTAATCAATGTGTGTTCAGTCTTCGTTACCATCTGTTGATTGAAGAACTGTAGGCCTACACTTGTGATTTTCTGATCTGAACACTCCTCAGTTGGAGTCGAAGACACCCTAAGATCAGTCTGTCTCACATTTTCCCCCGAGACATAGGCATACTTATTCATATTGAACCTTCGAAAAGATGTGCAGACATAATTATCATGGCATAGTTAGCTGTGGTAATCCTTGCTAAAATAAACAGTGCATATGTTTTTATAGAATATTGCGGTTTTTCGTTTGACTATACCTCCCCAGAGACTGTAATTGGAATCATATGCTGGCAGGAATATATGACATCGAAATGAACTATTGTCAGTATGGAACATAGCGTAAAGATTTACATTGTATTGTTTTGCGGCATTTTGTTTGTTGATTTATGCGGAATGCAGACGTCTTCATCATGACTATTATATTGTGAGCTGTGAAACAATTGCCCAGGATAAATACTAAGGAATATACATTATCGAGGAATAGGTATATATTGGAGCAAAGGAGAGAAACATATATATGTTTCATATTCTGTGGATATATGTGTGCAATGTTTACTATGATGGAGGATTATTCCCCGACTCAGCCCACCTCGGTGCTTCATAAGATACAACTCATCGCCAAGGCAACCAGGTCAGGGGGAATGAGAACAAGGTATGTTCACGTTCAGAAACATCAACTATTTTCACATGAAATTAATAATAGTATTAATACCTTTTTTGAATGGTATATAGTTTTTATACAGCCTTTTTCTATTCACAAACAACTGATCAAACTGTTTTGCAATTTTTAGCATTACCCCAGTCATCCACATTAGCCCATTCTGTAAAGAAGGCTGTAGATCTTGCCGATTATTTTCAGTGTTGGTCTATGGGGCAAGTTACTTCTGTCCTTCTTAAAAGCATCTGCCTGTCGAACTAAAGACCTTTGCTCAAATCCATCCCAGGTGTATGACTTAAGCCTGTGTTGTGTGTTAGTGTACCCCTCCCCTGTTCCATAGACACTGACTATGTTGCAGTAAAATACTCTGTTCCTCAGATCGACCATTAAAATGGAGGCCCTATGTATATAGAGGAGAGTCACCACCTATAGAGTTTAAGAACCCACTGCACTATTCGAGGAGGATGGGGGGGGGGGGGGAGGGAGAGGGGTTACCCCAGTGTAGTGACACACCTGAGAATCCCAGTCTGTCATACATATTACAGGGAGGAGAGACTGGAGAGTCACAGTGATTATGTTTGCTTATTCCCTCCCAGGCGAAAGTGATGCCAAATACTAAAAGACTGCGAACAGTCCATTTTCCTGAAAGAGGCACAAGTTTATGCATTTTTTATGTTTTAACCAAAATTTTGAGATATACAGTATGACTTAAATGACATCAGTTGAAAGCTCATTTTCAAGTATTATTTTTCATGAATTATAAAAGTAGTGCAATAGAGATAACCATGACATTGTACATTTACACTCATGCTTTCAGAGTAAAAATTATTTTAAATTAATATAAGTGTATTCAATAAATTCATCTAATTTAATTTGTGAGCTTTTGTGAGTGTTATTAAAATAGGTTTGACAGCAGTTAAAGTGCCCATCTAATCTTATCTCTCGATTATTTTTATTTCAAATTTCATTTCATTTCAATTTATATTTATTTTGCTAGCCATGCATGAAAATGAAAAAAAAAATAAAAAGTTGTACAAATATAATATTACATGAATATAATCTTAAAGAGTTCAAGAGGCGTTTTCAGAGAGCTTTCTGGATTTATAGTGAAATGTGCCACCCTCCATCTTCCTACACCAAGAAAAACATGTTTATCTAATTATACTTTGCAAATATATGCACTTGTGATATTACAGTTTCATAGAGATGTGGCACAAAGCAAACCTTACCTTTCCCTTTCAATAACTCCAAAATGACCTAGAGGCCTCCCTTAATGTACCTTTCTCTAACCTCTTTGTGGGTCTACGATCCACATCGTGTTTGGCCCATATACCAAATACATGAGCAGAAAAAGCCACAATTCCACACATACTGAACCTATTTTGGTTGCATCAGTATATTGTTTGACGCTGAATGTTTAAACGAAAACAAATACTTAAATCTTTGAAGTGATAAAGACTTGAAAAATTCAAAATCATTGTTTATAAAGCAAATTCACATTTTTAAAATAACTTCTCAACAAACTTTCCATCAATTTGTATTCATTATAGATGCATGTAGCTATAAAAAAAGGTGTTGCCAATTTGAAGAAGAAAAGCTGATCAAATTGGGCATCAAATAATGATTTGAATACCTTAGAAATAAAAGGGATTTTCCCTTGATATTTTACAGATCATTTCCTGGTCTTAGTTTTAACAATATAATGCTGTCAAAGCCTGTCAGGATCTGGATTAGGAGGTGGATTTGGAAGTGGCAAATGACAGCCTACTCCTCAGAAAGCCTACCGTCTACTATGTTGGACCTGCATTTTTATATTGAAAGCATTTTTACCAAGCATTCATACTCGTGAAATTAGAATAAAACGATGTTAACCTGTTGGACATGATTTGATTTTGGTACACACATTTTTCCATAGACTCCAGCCCGAGTTGTCTCTGGCTTTGTGCTGAACGGGTTAACATCTATCTTGTATGAAGATCAGAATTATCTCATAAGTCTGGCCTGGATATGACAGGAAACGTGCTCTTCTTGTTGTTAATAAACCATATAACATCAAGTACGCTTTTCCTGATTGATCTAATTGTGAATCAGTCATTTGTGCATCAATATATTTTTCTTTACTTCTTACCTGTATTTACAAATGTTAAACCATATTCTTTGTGGTACATTTACCATAGAGGTGTAGGCATGATGTTGGAAGTCCATGTTATCATAATAGTTATCTTTTAAAAAAATATTTGTATGGTGATAGTTATCTTTGTTGTCATGATGTTCATCTTGTTATCATGAATTTCATCAAACTGTTGCCTATCGGAACCAGGGCCCCTTTTTTTTTATTAAACATGTTATCAATAACAAGTTGCAATAGCTGTTGTACGCTACTGAAATCCTTGCATCTGATTGGCTGAGAGCAAATTTGTCATTCAAATGTGGCAGTTGTTACTCATAACAAGTTTCATGAAACGGGGGCCCAGGTGACCCTACTATTAAGTCTGTAGGAAAGGGAGAATTCAGTATACAAGTGGTTAAATACTTTCACTGTAGTAAGATTTGTCTGCTGTATTCATTTCTGTTTAAAGATTTTTCTTTTTGAAAGCTACATGCAGCAGCATCATTTAAATATTTTTTGTTGTAATTTGAAGCTGGTTGAATTTCATGATTGCCTTTTACACTTCTGAATCAGATTTCCCAAATATATCTATATATTGGTAAATGTCTTGTTTTTTAAAATTTGTTATTCCTTATCATCAGACCTGTAATAAAACTGCAGAGAAATCGAAAAAAGGCAACATTAAGACTCATACATAGCTTTTGCTCCCAGACACCACTGCACTCTTGCACTGACAGAACCTTTATTGGTTTACAACTGAATAGGGCTATTCAAAACTGATTGTTTGCTGTGTAAATTGAGTAATTTGCTCTTCAGCTTTTTGACATACAAAAGCTCTATTGACTCTCCTCTATATGCTTTACACAGCTTAGATAGAGTTCTATAGGTATGGTTAGGCCTTGATCTTTTGTGCATCCTTTTCTCATTTTCCTCCCTTTGTTTGATCTTTTTCCTTTCCTTTCTTTGATCTTTGCCCTTTTCTTCTTCTTTTTTTTTTCTTTTGTTCCTGTTTGTTCCCCTGTTTCTGTCTATATTATTTTGATTTGAGGCTTTCTGTGTGTTCAGTGATGTTTCTGCAGTACCAAACATCTATTTAAGTTTTCTTTGGAAAAAGAAAATCATAATATAAAATGTTTTTTGCAGTAGAAGCATATGGTAGCTGTTGAAATCTTCTTGGATTTGTCAGACACAGATACCCCAACCCCCTCCTCATAAAAATGTTCATGACACCTTCATCATCACTGTATCAACAGGAACATTGTATGTTCAACACATATTTCATTTTATTTTTTTTTCATTTCTAGACCCTAAAAACAAACAAACAACAACAAAACAGGACAAAGCTTGTGTGGAGCTTACTGTGAAATCAAGTGTAGTAATAATACTGTATTTGACTTGATTATTCTATGTTGGATGTTTCATACTACTAATAATACTATGATCTAACAATGTATGACTGTTTATTCAGGTATATTCTCAAACCATATTCTCTTTTCTGAATGATGTACTGTAATTATTTTTTTTTCACTTCATTTTTTTTTTACATTTCTTATATTTCAAAATGAAGTACAAATTGTATGATGCATAATTAGCATGATAATGTAAGGTAATAGAGTGTAGTTCAGTATATATCTTTTAGCGATAGCATTGTAAAGTTCAATGGCATGTTTTATGTAATGTGCAATGTGAATATACATTATTATTTTATTGTATATATGTAGGCTCAGTGTAAAGTGTATGCAAATAATGCTGCAAACCATTTCTATGCCATGTCATGCAGTATTGGCATACAGCAGGTATCGTAGGTCACTGACCTGTACTAAAAGTTAAATCTAAATACCAGAAAAATAATGGGAAAAGGGCACTAGCAGGTGCCAAAATCTATATTTTGTGCTTGGTATTCCACCCCAATTTTGCTGTAATTTTCAATCTTTTCGCACAAATTGAATAGGTGACCCTAAATGACATTTGGTCTTCTGTCATCTCCCTGTCATAGACCTGGTGTACAATTTTTAGGGTCAGGAAAATCATGTAGTGGAAGCCTGATGAAGGAAGATTTAAATCTCATTGTTCACCAGTCAACACGATTATTTAGCCCATTTCAGAATTATTTGATTGAATTGCCAGCTTCATACTACTGTGTTTATGAAATTTGCCTTGTGAATTTGAAAATGCAATGATCCTTTAAAACATGAACTTCTTGAAGGTTCTAAATCCAAACTAGAATGCATGAATCGACCATGAAGAGATGAGACATATACAATTCATATATTGATTGCTCCGGATAGTTTAGTATTATAGATTTGTGACTACCACATAACACAGTTTATCTTTCAATTTTTTGCATGGTAGATCTTTTATTTCATGATGTGATATTGTTTATGGTAATTTATATTTGTCAGTCATATTTCTGAAGAGGCTGGTTTGTTTGTTGGTTTTGCATGATGTAGAGACTGAAGGAGAGTGAGTGAGAGAGAAAATGAGAGGATAACAGAGAGAGAGAGAGAGAATGGGAGAATGAGAGATTAAGAATTAGGGAAATGTAGAATAAGTTAGAATTCAAGAATTAGAAATGGCCCTCAGTACTCCTCTGTGGTATTGTTTGAAACTTTTATATCTAAGAGAACCATATTTGATGCTTTGTTAGATTAATTTTACCACTTTTATGACCCTCTTGCCACCTTTAAACTTTATTTGATGCTTTATGTTGATGTTTTATGTAGGAGTCATGCAAATAGATAACTCTGGGTATCATGATATTTGTGACATGTAAACAACCTTTCTCTGAATGAAATGCATACATGGAATATTCTGTGACCTGCGGGGGTTAGGAGCCATGTCTTTGTTCAAAAATAATTTATCAAAACATGTACACACAAAGGAGTCAAGAGCACGAAGGTACTTGGCTTTTAATTTCTGGGTGTTGCAAATAGTGCCTTTCTATCAAACAAAGTAACTTATAGCTTCAGGAATGTTGTTTTCTACTGTATGGTTTATTGTAATGTCATGGAGTTGGTGAAATTCACTCTCTTGCTTTGTTGCAGACTGGAGAAATCATCTCTACAGCAACTGATTTCATTGAACATAAACCAGAGAATTTTCTGAAAATAATATTAATAGTAATACCGAAATCTAATTGTAACTTTTTTTCTGTGAGATTATATGTAGGTGGATCAAAGGTTTCCTGCTGTAGTGATGTTATTAGTAATGGCTAATTATTTCTGAAATTCATGAATCACATGACTGCATATCTAAACAGTATTGATTTCAATAATTTTGTGTTTTGTTTTGTTTTTCAAAAGTAAACCTGTAAAGTACTGAGATTCATCATAATGCAAAAATAGCTTAGCTATAGCGTATCTAAACAGTATTGATTTCAATAATATTTTGTTTTGTTTCGTTTTTCAAAAGTAAATCTGTAAAGTACTGAGATTCATCATAATGCAAAAATAGCTTAGCTATAGCGTATCTAAACAGTATTGATTTCAATAATGTTTTGTTTTGTTTTGTTTTTCAAAAGTAAACCTGTAAAGACTGAGATTCATCATAATGCAAAAATAGCTTAGCTGTATGATAATGATTATTTTTTTCTTAGTGTAGGTATTTTTGGTATGTTCAACATGGATAGCATTTTTTTTCCCATTGAATATTTTTCTTTTTTAATTTATGTTTGTTATTAGGCAATCAGGTCAAATCACTATTTACAATCATTCAAGGTGATAAGGTACATAATTACAGGCAATTACAAGATTTACAAAATATAACCCATTGAGTAAATTTAACCCATTGTATATGATCTGATCATGGTATAACATACGTTTTCCATAGACTGCTACCTAAATTATCTTGGGCTCTATATATTCACTGTGTTAACTTTGATTGTACATAGCTGATAGCCAAGACACTCCAAGACACTTATCAAACCCATGGTGAAGTTAGTACCACTTCTGGAATGTTTGTCAAACTAACCCCTATGTAAGTACGGAAAGTGAAAGTAATTCACACAACATTCACCTTGTTCAGTCCACGCCCCCTTCTGAATGAACGGAAGAGCTCTTCTAGCAGACAGGGTTGTTTTGACTACCAATGCAATTGGTTTCAATAGCAGAGCAGTTCATTAATCTAACTTCTCTGTAAATATGAGTGAGAGAACCAAACGTTTTGCTTTTTCACAGCATGCAAGAGTCATTCAGACACTAACTCTTCCGAAAGCTCTCCAAGCAGACAAGATCATTTTGACCCTTTAATTTTGGAGTTGGTCTCAATTGCAGAGCTAGTCTCCTGTGAGGGGTGGAATAGCGCACCCCTCTACCGCATAGGTTTCCTTTCTATTGAGGTGGAGGGGACTTTAATCCACTTCACGCCTGTGCCCATTGTGTGGCTTATTCTTTCTGGCTGGTATAAGGGGTGACCTGAGACCAGAATAAGAGGGTGTGGGGTACAAACATGAAGGTGGGAATAGGACAGGAGGGGCATGGAATATGAGGTGATGATAACAAAAGAAAGGGATAGATTGACAGACAGACAGATGGATGGATGAAAAAATAGCCATTATGTTAATAGACTCAACCTTATAGAAAAAAAAAATACCATGGTTCCCATGGTAAAACCATGATAATTTGTTACAACATGGTAATTTGAAGGTATACCATCGTATTACCATGTATATCTTAACTGTGTTTGATCCATGGGTATGGTAGTTTTTTTTATTTTTATTTTTTCAAGGGTTGACATTTTGTAGTTAACACCTTTTTGCTACTAACGTTATGATACTTAGTGATGTTGTTGAGGAAAACAATGAGAGATGGTGTGTGTGTGTTAGAGAGAGAGAAAAAAAAAAGAGAAAGAAAGAAAGAAAGGGGATAGGGTAGATAGAGGGTGAAGGCATGTCTGATCTACAAACATTGTTTGAAAGAATGTTTTCATTTTCTTTTGTTTTTCCTATAGATAAACTGAAAAAGAATGTTGTGTGTGTTTCTTCTCCTGTAGATAGACAATGAACAGAACAGAACTATAACCATGCTTTACATGCCTTTTTTTTCTTCTTCAAAATCACACCTCACCCTTACACCTTTATGAAATGCAAATGTACATGATCCATTTGAACTTTTTTTTTCCGGCAACATTCCTATTCTCTAATACTAAAGAAGATTCAACCGTTTTTTTCCTTTCAATTCAAGCACCCTCCTCTGGCTAGCTGCAACCACTTGCCAATTACCACAAAAGCTGAAGTGAAAATATTTGCTCCTTTATTGTGGCTGAATTAGACTGGAGGGTCTATTCACAAATAGAGAGGATAATATGGTACTCCCTCCCAATCTACCACTCTTTCATTCTTATACTTTCTTTTCTTGACAGTCTCTAGTTATTTCCATCAAAAAAGTTCGCGGACTCTTGTATCATAAGTTGACACCCTTTCACATTGTGTGTGGTCTGTGGGATGTGAAGAAAGTGTAGCAAGGTGTGTGAAGATTCTATTTGTTTGATTTTTGTAGTGACCGACCAACCAAAGGAATGGAAAGAAGTTGAAGATGATGAAAATCATTTCCAGCTCACATTGTTTCTTCTTTTTATTCTGTCAGGAACTTAAAAACAGTGATGGCTCGCTTGTGCTGCCTATTTAATATGCAGCTTATGACTAGGTTCCCGCCTGTTTTACCAAGTAAAGTAGAAGGCCACATTGGCCACTCTTGTAACAGTAAAGGCTTTGGTGAAAGAGGGGAATATAGGAAAAATTAACCACTTTACCTGGATTGCAACAAAGATGAAGGGATAATGATAATTATATCATATTGACTGGCCTTGAGGGGAATATCGAAAATGTTGCCCGCAAAATGAATCATATTGTCCCGAGTCGAAGACGAGGGCAATATGGATCTTTTAAGGGCAACATTTTTTATATTCCCCGAAAGTAGAGCCAGTCAATATAATTATTATTACCTACAGCTATAGGATGATGCATAATTCAAGCCTATCATTTTGTAGCAATGACAAACATGTCTGCTAATTGCCTGTCCGTCCCTCTGATTTCAGCTTATTCAGGCAGGTATGTAATCCTGGCTCGTCCTGGCTAAGCGATTGTGACATAAATTGGTACCTCGCGTATCAATTGTTTTTAACCTCTATCGCGTACACAATACTGCGCGTTTGCACTTTGCTAAATGCGCGCTTATACTAGAAAGGTGGAATATGGATATTATGGACCGATAATTTAGTACACAGGCGCAATAGGAAAATGACAAATTTCGCGGAGGAGGGGAATATGAATATTATTACCCTATAGTCATGCAGCTGAGCCCTGGCTGAACCATTGTGACGTATTTTGTGTTGAGTGAATCAATTGACACAGACAAAATACGCACTTATATCTTGTCTCCAAAATGCCTCATTCAGGTAATAATGTTTAATATCATATTTATAAAAAAAAAAAAAGGATTGAGGGAGAGAGAGAGAGAGCTAGTGATAGGAGATGAAAGGCTAAACTGATATTACGTTTGGATAGTCAATGTCAAGTAGTATGTGGTGGAAAAATGCTCCCTCTCTTGTTCGACTGAGAATTTTTTGGATAGCTTGAGTGCACGTACACATCATGAGAACAGCCTACAGTCTCATACGATGGCATGAACATTTGCTGGTATGACTGTTCCGGTAGGTGATGCAGGAGAAGATAAAAAAGAAAGAGAGAGAGAGAGAGGGGAGGGAGAAAGGAAGGATATAGAAAAAAGACAAAGAATTGCAAGGAAGAGGAAGGAAAGGAGGGGAAAAAAAAAGAAGAAATTGAATGGAATGGGAGATAGGGTGTGAGAGAGAGAGCAAAAGAGAGAGAGAGAGAGCACTAAGGGAAAAGAGTTACGCTTATGTCAAAGCAGGCAGATTTAAGGAAAGGAATAGTAGGTCGAGATAGAGCTGTATAGATACTTGGAAAGAAAGAGAAAGAGGTGGAGAGAGAAAGATGGATGGAGACAGAGCATGTGTGAGGGATGGAGGGAGGGAAGGAGAGAGAAAAGGACGGAGGGAGAAAGGAAGAGAGAAAGAAAGAGAGTTAGCTAACTAATGAAGATATGAACTCCCTGTTTGACTTGACTTGGTGTATGATACTTGCTTACTGTGCCTCGTGTTTTATTGCAATGCGTGGAGTGTGAATATAAGCTACCTGCTCCCTCTACTGCCTAAACAAAGTGAATGCTCTTCTATACGTAGGTAATAAACATAATATTGTTGGTCAGGGCCATTGGGCTGATGATGCAATATATTTCATAATGCGTCATCATTGTTTTTTAATAGCCAGCCTTTCTTTGACAGTTTTCTCGATTTCAGAATCGTCTGTTTTTCTCATGTGATGTATCAAAATGAAAAAAAAAAAAATTGTGAAGTGTTAAGACATGAATGAGACCATTCCCTCTGTTTGATATTTGTAAAGTATTTGGACTATATACTCGTAGCAAGAACTCATCATAATTGGAATAATCGCCTAATTCATGCCAATATTTACCCTAAATATGTAATTTCTGATAATAAATATTCAGGGATGCCACTTTTCAGAAAAAAGTAGGAATTCCTACTTTAGCAATATATTTTTGTCCAAAGTAAACACCTTTTTTGTGTACAAAGGGGCCCATTTTAGATGATTTTCCTACTTTTCTTAAAATCAATTTTAAGTGGCATCCCTGATCCCTGTATATTTGATACAGAGTATTTCAAGTTATCTGATGTTTTCTAAATGTATTTTTTGTTGGGTAGTGTTTTTTTTTAAAGTCCATATAAGGATTTATCCACAGTATTCTATTGAAATGTATGTGTAATGTCCTTTTCACCTTTTCTAACACTTTGTATTCGCATTTGACGTGTCTATGATGCAGGCATGAAATTATTATGCAAGGCCACAGGGCTAACATGTGACTTCAAAACCTACTGGTAGGATAGAGTATTGATTACAGATATGATTTCACTAGGTTGTGGTTGGAGGAGAGAAAGAGAGAGAAAGAGAGATAATGGGGATAGGAGAAAAGATGAGGGAGATGGGGAGAAAGGCATGCTGAAAGAGCAAGAGTTAGAGGCTGGGAAACAAAGTTAGTTGTTATGAATACGATGGACTTTTTTGTTGGAGAAGAGAGAGGGAGGGTGGGGGCAGAAATGGAGATTGAGAGAAGGAAAAATACATTCTTAAGAAAGATAGAGAGAAAAATGAAAAAAAAAAAAAGAATATGCAGAAAAAAAAGTTGGTTCTTGTGTTTGACTTTTTTGAAAGACTTTCTGTGTATTTGTGTGTTTATGTGCTTTTTTATTTGTTTTTTGTTGGAACTATAAAAGAATGTATTTACAAAGGAAAAACATGTGACATATCAACAACTTCAATTGAAAAAAAAAAACACACCAAAAGTGCAACAAAAAATTGATTGAGAAATTGCTGTCTTCATTGTGATAGATGTAGACAAAAGCAAACTAAGGCGTTTCATCTTTATGTCGTGCCAAAGAACACGTCCAGCTAGAATGCAAAATACAAAAAATGCAAAAAATGAAAATGTTTACTTTGACATATTGGAATAGAATTTCAGCAAAGATCATGCCACAAGAAGATTGTATATCAATTTGTAAGGTCTACATGCTACCCGTGAAATTATCAATCATTGTTTGAAAAAACTGATTTTCAATAATTTTGCATTTTGCATTCCGGACGCGTTCTTTCACACAACGACATAAAGATAGGATGCCTAATGAATGATTTTGATTTCCATGCATTGTGTTTGCAAATATCCTCTGTCAAAATCTGTCCTTCACCTTCAGGAATAAAATATCTGCAGTATTATTGTTCATCATGCACATTCCTAGTGTTCTTTCCTTTCAATAGTGCAGAAAACCTAACTAGGTTTTCCTAGAAATCAGTTTCAGACAATTTATTGGTGACTTTTAAAAAGTGCATTCCTCCCAGTGTTGTTTTATCTGTTGATTTCCTCTGTCAGAGCAACATGATTACTGTCTATTAACAATCCAATCCTGAACAAAAACATTAGTGAGAAAAATAGATCAAGTGACTAGGCAAATCTGGAAATGCTATGAAATGGAGAGAAATGGTAAAATGCCTTCTAGATCTTCATGTTCTGCTATGACTTCACTAGAAATAAGTGATGATATTAGAAAAATACATTAAAAATGGAATACAATTTGATTTATGTGTAACAAGCATATTCTGTAGATTAAAACAAATAAATCTGAGTTTTCTCTTGGTTAACACTCATCACATTAAGTTCATTAGTTGCTACACTGTTTTCTGGCTCCTGCTTAGCAGAACCATGCACAAATGGACTGTCCAGCATAAAAAAACCAAGTCAGAATAGAGGTTTTGCCAAAATTGTCCCGATATGCATGTGTAGTTGTACACAATCAAAAGTGAATAAAATTGTACTGTCAATGATCCAGTCATTAATGGTTATATCATATGATGAATTTCAATTATTTGTTTGCTAGTTTTGTGCTTATCATTTTAGTTTTGATGTACAGTTTTTAATTGTATATTTTTTCCCCTCTTTTTTCTCTCTCCATTTTCCATACTTTCTGTCATCAATGGTTGGAACATCTACTGTTTCTCCGGGCTCTGCTGATTGATGCTGTAATATAGGTAAGAAGATAGATTTCTTTTTGATCTTTGTAAAACCTTTACTCATGGAAAATGTAATATTTTTTCAGGTCCGTTTCATGAATGAATGGGATTGATTTAGAGAAAGCTGCCTGAATAAATGAATGAATGAAATAATTTGAGATGAAATCAAATGGAGAGAGCAAGGGGGGGGGGGGGGGAGAGAGAGAGAGAGAGAGAGAGAGAAAGCAAAGCTCTTGCAAGAGATCACAACGAAGAGAGAGAGAGAGAGAGAGAGCGAGCAAGAAAGCAAGGCTGTAATGGGAAGTAAGTGGGAGCACAATAATGAGAGAGAGAGAGAGGGAAAAAGTCAGGGATGGGGTAGACTGAAGGAGAAAATAATATGAGGACATTTTTTTTTTTTGGTAGTATACACACTGTACAAGAGATTGAACAAGATTGTACAAAAGGTGTAGAATATCTCACCATTTCCTGAAAACAGGCAGACTGCCCAATAACTGGCAGCTTGCAAACACCTCAAATCTCAGAGAAACAGAATAGGTTGTAAACAGAGAATAAAGGCAACTCCTGCTGGCTAGAATACAAATATCATTCTTACATCTCGTATTGACTTTCCAAACCACCTGCTTATACACTAGTCTGGTCAAAGCCAGAAGGGCATTAACTCATACCATTTAATACAGGGCTGAGGCCTTTGTAGCTCTTAACAGGTACTCTAATGATTTAACATGCATCTGATGATAATTGTTGAAATACTATTAAGTACACACTGTAATAATTGTAATGATGAATTATAACGGTATTTCTCATAGAGTGTTTCTACAGTTAACTGATAAGAGCTCTTATTCAACAAAGATAAGATGGATATTTAGAGCAATAAGATATACCTGCAAGTAGCATATGGTATTGAGCATGTATTCCTCCATAAGATACAGCAGATATAACTAATAATGTAAATGTAATTATGTGTATATAACAGCTAGTAGCACAGGTATAGATGGACATGAAGTAGACTAATTAAGATGGGGAAAAAATAGGGTTTTGAGTTTCTTTTTGAAAGTGTCTTCTTTAATACATCGGTCAGATCATGTCATGGTAGAGCATTCCAGATAACCTATCCTTCCTATTTGTGCTTTGGATTTGAAGTAATGTTTTGTCATGCTGTGATCGGAGATGGAAAAAAAAAAAGGAATTCAAGAGCAGAATCACCAATCTTTTTATACAGACATAACACTCTTTTGCCTCCAAACAGACATTACATTATGAATATAGCACAGGCATAATCTCTTTACCTGTTGATTACAGAATTTTAAATCAAGGGAGCCTCCCCCCCCCCTTTTTTTCCAGTAGCCAATAGGTTAATATGTCAGAATGGTATGTAGCGGTTGTGCACTATAGGGAGGCTTTAAATATAAACCTTAGTATTAAGTGTGATTGCAAAGAAAAGACGTAATCGTAAGTTGTAACACCAGTGAATAGAACGTCATGAATGGCTCCAGCATGGAGAGTAAGGTCTTTTTCGTTGCGAACAAAAATTATCACAGCTGCCTGCATAATAGCAAAATCTATACGCAGAAATCGATGCGGCAGCGTGCAAATCATGTGTCAAGTCTACTTGTGTTTGGAGTGGGGGGGGGGGGGGAGCAGGGGGTGAAAGCATTGAAGGGTCAGTGACTGTGAAATCCAATGAAATCTTGGAGGAATAATTTAGTATGATGAAGCAGTTTGGATGATAGCTTATGAAACTAGTCAGGTTGCGGATTTTTCTGTATTTTGAATTGTTTGTCTCCTGCATTATAATGTGATGCTTTATGAAATGACATTTCTGTTTCCCTTTCTTCTATCTGCTTGTGTGTATCATTGGCATTTCTTTTCCAGTTCTTGCTGATATGATTTATTGACTGGCTTCATTATTAGGGAAAAAAGCATATTGAAAGTGTGAAAATGTCTGATTGTGTATGTGTTAAAAGAAGATGTTGTAACTCAATTTGACAGAGGCACAAAGGAAAACATGGCGTTCAAGTATGGTCATCATGTACAAATCTAAAGCAGGATAAATAGTTTTACCTCCTTCATTCTTACAGAGATTTATCAGTTTTTGTTTTTTGTGTTTTTTTTGGTCTTTATCTATTTATCTTTTTTCATTATTCATTTATTTATTTATTTATTCATTTATTTATTTTTGGGGGGGGGATTCATTATTTTGAATTTCTTATTTAAACAGTACTTTCAGTCACATTCATTGAAATTTTTTAATCTTTGACATTGTTATGTCAGTGAGTATAATTAATGTTGGTGGTATTCTTAGATATTTTGCTATGCTTGTATTAGTCACATGTGACATAGCATTCACATGTTGCTCATGACCTTGCATAGTTCTGTCAATTATAGTTTATTACCACAAATTACCACAAAGAAATAAAACTCTCTCATCACTTGACCTCATTTTGAAAAGAGGGTGGCTTTGGCTTTATGAGACAGCAATTATCTCTTTAAATATGAAGTTTTTATGAATGGAATGTCATCCTTTATAGAGCTTGTAGAGTGACATTTATTATTGCTTGTTGCTGTAATTTTTCATGGAATGGTTATTTTCATTTTTAAAGCAAACATGACATTTGTAGATAATTGTGTACAATTATATTTTAGATTTTCTTCAATAGGACTTGTGACCACTCCATGCTAAACTGTAATGTAGATCAAGTGTTTATCTTCAAAATGTGTTACATCATTGACCAAATAAAGATATGAAAAACATTATGGAGAGTTACTCTTCGGAAAATTAAAATCATTTTTTTTTTTGCATGTAGCTAAAGGTGAATTGCCATGGAGTTTGTTAGTACATCATTCCACTTTGTGGGCAGCTATAAAAATTGTTCATCTTTGTGCAGTCCCACATGCTTTATTTCTCGTACCCTTGTGACTGCATAATCCATCTTGCCTATGATCGATTGTTGCTTGACAATTTAATTTAGAAGACGATTCATCATTGTTTATTTTTATCTTTTTATTTTTTGCCATAGTTAAACAGGGAAAGAAGCATTTCCAAGGGCTTTCAGCAAATATTGTCTAGCTTCCAAGTCAGCAACCCTTTCATAAGGTGCTCTGTATTTTTAAAGAAATAAAGTATTGCCACATTTATTCTCCTCTTTCCTGAAGGTTGTAGGGCAGGATGAAAAACTCTCATGAATATAGATTTATTTCAGTCTGGTGTTCTCTCTTTTTGCCAAAGATAATTTGCTGTTACCATGGACATTTTATGTGTTATGTGATCTGTCCCGTTCTCTATCTGTGCTTCTTCGGCCCTCCCTCCCTCTCTCTGTCTCTCCACCTTCCTTCCTTTTCTCTTTCTCTTTACCTTTCTTCCTTCTCTCTTTTTCGCTACCTTTCTTCCTTCTCTCTCTCTCTACCTTTCTTCCCTTTCTCTATCGCTCTACATTTCTTCCCTCTCTGTCTTTCTACCTGTCTGCCTTACTTCTATCTCTCTTCCTTTCTTCCTTCTCTCTCCCTACCTTTCTTCCCCTTCTCTATCGCTCTACATGTCTTCCTTCTCTATTTCTCTATACCTTTCTTCCTTCTTTCTATCTCTCTACCTTTCTTGCCCCTCTCTATCACTCTACCTTTTTTTCTTCTCTCTGTCTATCTACATTTCTTCCTCCCTCTCTCTCTACCTTTCTTCCTTCTCTATCTCTCTACATTTCTTCCCTCTCTATCGCTCTACCTTCCTTCTGTCTATTTCTCTACATTTCGTCCTTCTGTCTATCTCTCTACATTTCTTCCTTCTGTCTATCTCTCTACCCTTCTTGCCCCTCTATCGCTCTACATTTCTTCTCTCTCTCTCTCTCTCTCTCTCTCTCTCTCTCTCTACATTTCTTCCTTCTATCTTTCTCTCTACCCTTCTTGCCTCTCTCTCTCTCTCTCTCTCTCTATCTCTCTACCTTTCTCTTTCTCTGTATCTTCTACCTTTCTTGCTCCCTATCCTCTATGTCTACTCCAGTATCTGTCAAATACTCATTATTATTTTAACCCATTGTTTATGGGAACTGGGTGGTCCCTCTATTAAGTCTATGGGAGGTTTAGAATTCGTAGTCAATCGGTTAATGTCATCTTTTTACTATAAACTTTAAGAGCAAATGTGTTTATGTGTTGCACCCTCCATTTCTGAATTTCCCAGAACTCTGCCTTTAAGCATTAAAGAATTCTGTCACTACATTTTATTACATTTTGATATACCATCATTTTGGTGCAATATTTCTCTCTGTTCAAAAAAACCCCTATGATCCTTGTCCGATAGTATCACGTATCAGCCTAACAGTGTAGCCTGATACCAACCTACCAGCAAAACTTCACAGGATGTTTTAAGAGTTAGTTAAAAGAAAGGAAGAAAGAAGGGGGGTCAACAGCCATATTATATTCTATCTTATTGTTTGGTCATGTACTACCCATACAAATTTGACAGCATAGAGTCAATGGATATGCCTGTTTAACTTTTTCAGTCGTATTTTGGGGGATCTTGAGATTTTTGAAGTTCCGGCTTCTAAAGGTTATATAGGATTATTGCCATGAAGCGAGCCCAGCAGTCTGTGATTGTCAGGATGATGTAAGTAACATCCTAGTCCCACTTTTTTTGTTCTTAAGATGAAGTAAAGAAATGTTGTGCATTTACTGCGTAAGTGGCACATGGCTGCTGGACAATTTGCCGAGATATTTTTCCTGGGTATGTAACACCCATTGCAGGTGTTACAGTTGAAAAACAGCAGAATGGTTGAATGACTGGAATAAATCAATTTCTCGTTTGTATAATGTTATGAACTAAATGTATTATTTGCTTCTACCAACATTCTAGTGTATTCCAGTTTCATTGGTGGGGTTTTTTTCTCTTTCTTTTTTCTTCAAAATCAACACATATACTACTAGAAAAAGTACTCCGATAAGAGCCATGGTGAGTTTCAAATTTTCGATCTTTATTTTAGATCATCTTCAGAAACTGAAGCATTGAGTGAAATGAACTGTTAATGGTAATGCAGTTGATTTAGTTCATTTGTTCTCAAACTTTCTCACTCTATATAAACAGTCTCACTCAATGCTTCACTTCCTGAAGATGATCTAAAATAAAGATCACAAATTTGAAACTCACCATGACTCTTATCAAAGTACTTTTTCCAGCAGTATATATATATATATATCTTCTAATCTTCTGTGGCAATATTGGATTCTCAATGCATATGTATTATAATATTTCAACTAATTTGATATGGCTAATTCAGAATAAAATATTGACAGTTAAAAGATGAAATGTGATTTTTTTTACAAAATGCTGAGCAAAAAAAATTATATATAACAAATGTAACAAATAGTAACATGACTTAACATAGACTAAGGTGGTACATTAATGAAGAAAAATTGGGGGGGGGGGAGCGACAGAGAGAGAGAGAGAGAGAGAGAGAGAGAGGAGAAAAGAGAAATAGAGAGAAAATATATTTAACTTAACTTAATGGATAGATACACATATTGTTCCAAAATCTTGACCTTCATCATATTGAGTTGACACTCCCTCTATCCCCCCCCAAAAATGAAGTAATGTAGACTGATTACTTGTCCCCTTGATCTGCACCCTTGCTGCTGCCCCAGTCCATCCCCCCTTGTTAATCATAAAGCTGTTACCTTAGTAGAGCAGAATCTGATGCATTTTTTATTTATGAATTAACAATCTCCAGTTTTGCCATTATCCTATCTACATGTACATGTCCAAAGCTAAAGATGGCACAATCTCATATTCATACTGACATTAATTTAAGCCCCGCCAGCTCTAGAATTTTCGTGCCTTATCTAATGACAATTTGCATTCAGGTGTTTTGAAGGAGATGGGAAGACTACATTTCATTGCAAGACAATCTACCCAAAGTTTTTTTTTTTTTTTTAAAGACTTGGCCTACTTCTTTGACCTCCACCTCTTCTCCTCTTCCTTTCTTTTGAAAGAAAAACAGAAGGAATAAGTGGATGATGAGGGATGATATCCTCTCGGTAAAGCCGTAGGACTATCCTTAACGTCATGAACGGTGAGAGGCTGGATGAACATAGCCACACCTTTCAGGTTGAAAGTAATTAAATACTGCCCTCTACGTGTCACTCTTTGTCAGACCCGCGGCTGAATTCAAGAAGTAACGAGGCATCGTCTAGCATAACTGAATATCAAACGTTTGACTCTTCTTGTCGGGCTTATGCAGTGAGTGGGTGTGCGTAATATGAGGTTTGCATGCACCAAACTCGTCTGCTGCAATTCTTAACATGCTTCCTACGTAAAAATCTGATTTGCGTACTACTTTAGGTGATATTTATAAGGTTATGAGCCTGTCCAATTTCGAACATGGGCAGTAATCTAATTTTCCAAGAAGAAGTTGGAATTTTTTCCACTTTCGTTATTAAGATAGATTATGAACAAATAATTTTGTGCACTACTAGAAGTGCACAATTCTAGATGGGTGTTCTATAGAGGGGTGTTCAGATTTTTAGTGTTCAGATATGGCGCGACATTGTGGCACCACTTATGTTAACCCATTCGTGACAGGAATTATTTAAAGCCTAATTTGATCAGCTTTTATTCTTCAAATTGGCAACACCAACATTTTTATTTTATTGCTACATTTTTCTTATAAAACGTCATGTATCTGAAATGAATATAAATTGACAGAAATTATGATGAGAAGTCAAAAAGTTGCCAATTTGCAAGGGAAAACGGTGATTTTAAACCTTCTATCACTTTGCCAACTTAAGGATTTTAATGCTTATTTTCTTTTAAAAAATTTTCAGCATCAAACAATGAATATTGACACAACAAAATGGGCACAGTTTGTGTAGATTTTTTTGCTCTTTCTGCTCATGTATTTGGTATGATTTTTAGGGCTTTGCATCAAAAGATATTAGGCCAAACCACAAAATGTGGACCTCTGTCACGAATGGGTTAATGAACGTGCATGTATGTGTCAACTCTCAAATAAAAGAGAACTTTGCGCAGACAATCTCATAGCAATGCACATTTTTTTGTAGCCAGGCAGCAAAAAAAAAAAAAAATGTGTCCTGCCTGAGGACAGATTTTTTTACTTGTACACCAAAATGTTGCGGGAATTTTGTGGCGCCACAATGTCGAATCATATCTGAACACCCCTTAACAGATTATTCCATGGACTTTGGTTACTTTAACCCTTTGACTGGTAATTCTGTGTGAATGAAAGAATTTGGTAGCCAGTGGGTTAAGAAGTTAATCATGTTTGTCATTTGAAAGCAGAATGTATTTTCAGAGACAATGAAATGGGTAGAAAGTGAAGTTAATGTGCGATTGAATTAAAGAAAGAGAGGGAGATAGAGAAAGAGAGAGAGTGGGGGGGGGGGGGGGAGGGTGAGAGAAGAAATAATCAGGTAAATCCTAAATCAGCATGTAAAATCTGTTTTAATAAGGATACTGAAATTAACCTCAGCCATATAACATAAAGAGCTACACTTTATCGCATCTCCCAAAAGTTTATTATATCTTTTTAGATTAATCACACGTATACCATCAAGAGTAGTTTAAAATTAATTTCATGTTACAGATATACACTAAACAATGTAAGGCACAATTAATAATTAAAAGAATGGAGGGATGATAAATGTTTTCAATTCATTATAAATCGTTGTTTATGTTACTTAGGACCTGGATTAGTCAGGTTTCCTGCAGATGATTATTGCGTGACTGCACTTCTTGTTCTGACCTGCAAATCTATGATGTCCTTTCAAATCCATCCTTGATGATTTCTCCTCAAAGAGCACTTGATCATAACCTTTTAATACAGGGCACAGATATGATTTAGTGCAAGGATTCTAACCTGCTCCAACTGTTAATGTACTTTCAAACTACAACATTCTACAGTGCGTCCCAAAAAAAACTTTACACTTTTGAAATGGCTGCCAAATGAAAAATACATGATTCTGGAAGAAAGGTTTATATGTACGGATAGCTCATGGACTCAACTTTCATATGAGACCAAAAGGCCGAAAATAATTCATGCTTGGGTGAGCACTGCTCACTTTGTAAAGGGTATGAAAATTAGGTTGCGCAGGAATTGCACCTTTCATTTGTGAGGAAATGAGTCCTTGGAGGTTACAGAATTGAGGGTGATATGATAACTTCATGATCAGTTGCAATCAGTTTAGGTTTGTGCTGAGTGAATTTTATGGTTTATTACATCAAAATTTATGGCGCGAGTGAACGGGAATTCCATTCATTATTGTAGCATTGTACCTTTCCCTGGTAGACCCAGTGGTGTGTTCACGGGAGTCAGGATTGGGTGATGGTACATGGTACAGGGGAGGTGAGATGTAAGGTAGGACTTTGTTGGTAGATGGGATAAGGGTTAAGAGGACATGCATGCCCCCCCCCCCCCCTCTCTCTCTCTCCTCTCTCTCTCTCTCTCTCTCTCTTCCTGGGTGTGCTTGTGCATATCTTGATAATTCACATCCGTTGGTCTCCTCTCCCAAAATATCCCGACCAATTATCTATTACACAAACTCCTATTAAATGTTATCATTGCATAAATGTACTCCCATTTATCATGTTAAAGCCACGGTATGATACTTGATATTGGCTGTACATCTGACTGTGAGTGGGTGACCAAAATGTTCAAGTAGTTCAAGGCTCATGTAATGCAACGTTGTTTCGTCAGTTATTTGAAGGGATTTGTTCTTATGCCCTCTGCTGTGGCTCTGTTTACTATGCATCCACTTCAAACTTTTTTTATATGGGAAACAAGAATTGGAAGGGTTTCCGCAGGTTCTCATTTTTTTGTCTGAGAAATGCTCATTGTATCTGCGATTCTTGCATGTACTTGAATAGCAGTTTCATCTTAAGCTATGGAACTGCCAACATTATACGTGTATGTCTTTTTCCATTTCACAAAGAGTGAGTATTTCTCCTCTATTTTAAAAAATGTTCGATAACTACTCTGCAGAATGCGGTTTCTTGGAACCATTGATGTGAGAGCCTCCCCCCTCACTGCATTAACAATGCATAGTTTTAACATTGGACAGCTCCCATCCCAGGCAACAACAATCTCTCCAAGCTTGAGAGACATTTATACCGTTAGACTAAAACACAAGAGGTCACTTCTTGTCCTTACTGATGTTACAAATGCTATGCTCAAGGTACGATTCGACGTACCTGGACAAGTTTGTGCAATTGAAATACCAACCAGCAATTTCCTCGCGACCTACAAGCCCTAATTTAATTTTCCGCGATGACCTTTCACGGACGAATCCATTGTGGTGGGCAGTTCCTTTCTGGGCTCTTACTTTGTGTTTCTGTTTGTCATTATGTTAGTATTCTCTCTCTCTCTTTCTCTGTCCCCCCTTTATGATTTTGTTCACTTTTGCTCCTTCTCTTGTTTTCCGTATTTTACTTGCGAATACATGTAATCACCAGTGTAGTCTTATTCTCTGTCGTTCTGTTTACTATATACTCTCCTTTGTGTTTTTCCAGATCACTTGTTTTTTTCTTTCTGTCTTCTCTTTAACTCTTGAAATACAAGTAAATCCTTTACCAGGTTTGTTAAGAATATATTGATTTGGTGACTATTTTGTGATGGTTTTCAACCCAGGACCTTTCTTTCATGAGAGTGAAATCAGTTTCCTTCATGCATGTCATGTCTGTGTTCTTCCTCAAGACATTTATCCAATTGTTTCTTGTTTTTTTTTTAAAATAAACCACAAGTGGATTATTCTCCTCCTGCTCTTTCTCATCATTCCCTGTTCAGTAAAGTATTCTCGTATTGTCTTGTATTTCCTTTTGTTTCCACACCGTAGATTCTCTTAAGAAAAGGAGGCATCCAAATGTCATTTACAGTTCATATTGAAGCAGCAGGAGGAAGAATCTGCATCATACACAAGTTTCTGACTTCCGTAGGTTTTTTAATCGAAAGAATAGTGTTATTTTCATCTTTACATTTTTTCTCTTAGTAAAACCCGAATTGTTGCAGATTTTCAGTTATGACAGAGAAACTTTTTTTTCTC
>CM057166.1:15977564-15998290 GCA_029962745.1 Echinometra lucunter
TATTTCTTTCACTCTCATTGTAAATCATGTGCTTTGTATTCTTCATCCTCCATCTGTAATCCTCTTATGTTGTGCCCCCAACAAAATAGCAAGGAAAAACACAACTTCAGAGTGTTTTAACACCATGTAAAAGGGCTTAAGACTGACAGTATTATTAAATATAGAATTTAACTCTTTCCGTTGAGTGTGATTTGATTTCAGTATAACAAGTATTTTCATAGACCCTACCTCGAGTTATCTCAGGCTCAGTGTTCACCGGGTTATCGTGGTGAGTGCTGTGCTTAAAGAATAGGATTTTAAAAAGTAACAGAAAGTGTTGGACACAATATATTTCATAAATTCTGACAAGATTTTAACTTAACACTAAGAATGCAGAATTTTTGGTTAACACATAGACTTTACTACACAGGTGTCAATTTTGTATTGAATAGTGTTATAAAAGCTATTTCTAAAAATAATGTTTCACATTCACATATTTGGAAAATGAGAAAATGTGTCTTGAAAAGACCCTGAAACTAGATGAGTGTTTTAGGATTGAACCATTTCCTCTCTCTCAACTGTTCCTAAACTCATCCATCTCTCTACACACAGCTTTCATCCTCTCCTTTCCCCAAACCTTTCCATGCTAGATAATGCACAGGCCTCGTCATTCGAGCGTGGCGCCCGCACTTGACATTTAGCCAGAGAGGCTATCGAACTGAAGCTGAAAAGCCAAGAAGACATGGCGATATCCGTTCCACTGTTATAATATCCAACGGTGTAAGGTTCTGAGCTTTATAATAGAAATATTTCTTTTTTCGATGGACGAAGGAGAGGCGGGAGGTGTTTTGTGAATGCCGCTACTCGAGGGAAAGAGTGTGACCTCTTTCAGCATCGAAGCTAGGCCTCTCGAAAGTTGACCGTATTTTTACATTATTTATGAAGTTCTCTTTTGAGTGAAATATATTGATGAGTATATATATATATATATATATATATGTCAGATGGGCTGTGTTGGTCGAATTGTGCAGGGCATTTTTATGATGATTTATGGATAATCTATGTGTAATACACTAAACATATACATTTTTGTACTAGAGTAGTAATGATTCATGCATTTTAATGACCATATACATCTATTTTGAATAAAAACCATGTAGGCCTTGGTCATGTTTGCCCAATCAGACCGATAGAAATAATGAGAATTTTAACCTGGTGACTACTGAATTTTCAAATCCCCATTATACAAGGGTTACCCGGTAGTGAAGAGATTAATCAAAGGTGCATTCTGTCATACTGTACATGTATATACTTGTGAGTATGCTTGTGTCTTCTTTTTTTTTTTATAACCAATAGTGTCTTCTCTTAGCAACACTTCTACTGGAATGCTAGAAATTACAAATCATTTATGAGCAGATAGAGAAAAATTTATCGAGAAATTGTAGTTCGTTTCAAATGCAGTATGTTCTGTTGTTCTCAAATGAGAGCAGTTTGGTTTTGAACTAATCGTTACACTCTCTACATTGGTGACATAGAAAATTATGTTACCCTTATTTCTGTGTGCAAATTGCTAATTTTTCTATTAGATTTTGTTATTGTCATTTATGTGGCTCATGTTATATGAATTTTTATTTTCATCAAACTGTGTAGGATAGGAAAAAGAAAGTAATTGACACCAATATGACGAGGAAATATTGATTAACTTTACCTTACTTACCCCCCCCCCCCCCCTGAAAAAAAAGAAAAAAAAAATCTGTGTACAGTGTACTGCTTTCGTCTAATGGTACCAGTGGGCCACTTCTAGCATGTAAAGTACCTTTCATTATAAATGTAATTGAAATTAAATTTTGAATGGATTTATTTTTCTACCAGTATATTGTGGAGATTAAAATTGTATGAGATGACTGAATGTTACTGTATAGAGGAATTACTCCCTCTGGTGTTCAGGTAATGACAGTGTTCTACTTTGTGAAGGTTTACTGATCCCAGGAAAATGTTACAAAGATCCACGCCGTGCTTGCGTAAGCCTGATGGGGGCTATTTTTCATAACCCTGGCATGGGGAAAGACAATACCCACTTTGGAAGTGAGTAGTGGCTTCAAGAGGGTTTAGGTTCCTCAATTAACCTTGGTATGTGCTAAAGGGACGGATGGATGGATAGATAGATGGATGGATGGCGGAGAAATGAAGATAGTGATAGGAGGAAGGAGATAGGAAAATTATTTTGGTCAATTAATTTTGATAGCAATAAAGAAGAAGGAAGCTTTTATCAACAAATGTAGGTAGAAATTTAGGAGAATGCTACTAAATTGACATGTTTGAATGAGTATGGGAAATAATTGTCAGAGAACTTAAGGGATAAACTAGCAATCAGTGAATGATTAGCTTGATTAAGCTCTGAAAATTCCATAGTCAAAAGAAAGAAAAAAAGCTGAGCAGTTGTTGCAAAATATCCTCTTTTTCCATGGTAAATCCCCAAAGAGATCCAGTAAAAGAAAAACTAGTTCTTGCAATTGTCAAAAGTAGTCCAGAGAAAGAGAAGAATACATGGTGATGCAGTGCAAAAAATCTGACAGAAAAGGATGGAAGAGGATATATATAAGCTTGTTTTTATGATGCAGTGGAGTTCATCTCAAATGCTGTATGTGTGATATATATATCTGGCATTGTCTGAGCACTTGTAATGTTTGGGATGATTCAAGTGCTACATTATCTGTAGCATTGGATTTCACAAAAGAAAGATTTCCCAGACAAAGGAAACGAGTACGACAGAGTTCTACTTGTATCATACTGTGAGCGTTCTCATTTTGCTCTCACAATCTCATGTGATTCATAGACATATTTAGGATTAAATCAGATCATACTTTTGTATCAAGGTGTAAAATAATAGTTGCACTGCAGCACAAAAATACATCCAAGCTTGGACTAACACCTGAGAGACAGGAGGTATAATTGGATTTGAAAACGTTACGAGATGATGAGGAATAATGCTATTGGAAATGATTGCTTCCTGCTGTGTGCACCTGGGTGGTGTGAAAGGCACATAGTTTCTGACAGGGTCTGTTCGCTTTCGTATGGATGCATGTTTCTGAAACATTCACTGCAATGTAAGGCCCTTGGTGTTATGAAAGCTGACATAGTTGCTGACAGGGTCTGTTCAGTCTCTCATATGTGTGTTTCTTATGCATATTCTGCTGTCACATAGGGCCTGTTTTTTTAAATTTGAAATAGAAACTGAAATGAGTTGTAAACGTGATTGCAGCGTTTTAGCAACCTGTAAATACATGTATTTATGTATAAAAGTGGGGTAAATAAGTGTTAATAGAGTATTAGGGTTAAGTTACTGAATATTACCACCTTTCTGTTGTTTGTGATCAAATCTATTAGAGAGGTTTTTTTGTTTTTGTGTAGTTTTTGTCTTTGTTTGGTTTTATTTATTGAAAAATTGTATATAACATGGCAATGAACTGCTGCATCCAGTGTGACCAGCACTTCAGGCCTCTATTTTCACAGACAACAGAAACATTTCAATATTTACAAGATTCCTTAGACTCACTATTTTAGTAAACAGATATCAGTAATAACATTCTCTAGGATACTTAGATGATAATCGAAAATATATTAAAGGAAACATATTCGCATTCACCTCATACCAGTCTTGAAGCTGATATTGCTGTGTTTCTAGGAGAGCCGAAATTTTGTTTCTGACGTGACCAGAATTGAATTCAAACTGCAGTTGCCAAGGAGCGAGAGTCCTACCCTTGAACTACTTGAATTAATAATGCGTCTGGTGAGGATTAAAAATTAGAAGGCTGGGCATCAGTATGTAAAAAGGTACATTGAGTAAACACTGTTTAAAATTTCATCAGACCATTCAATGAAGATATTTACTGTTCACCCAATGAATACTAGCATCACACTGTCCCTGTGCGAAACTGAAAGGAAGAATGAAATACAGTAGTTGGCAGGTTGAGCAACAAGCATTATTTAGGTGACTCTGGAAGAAAGATTTTTGTAACTTTGTTTTCTTTTTGATTGTTTTTGACATAGCACACACTTCCACGTTGTCCTTATCAAGATACTTCATAAAGGACATGATGGTGGTGATGATGGTGATGATGACAAAGATGGTGATGTCGATGGTGATGAGGATGACAATGAAGCAGATGATGATAATGATGATGATGATGATAATGATGATGATGATGATGATGATGATGATGATGATGATAATGATGATGATGATGATGATGATGACAATGAGGAGGAGGAGGATTATGACGATGATGAGGAGGAGGATGAAGGTGATGATGATGATGATGATGATGATGATGATGATGATGATGATGATGATGATGACAATGAGGAGGAGGAGGATTATGATGATGATGAGGAGGAGGATGAAGGCGATGATGATGATGTGGCGGATGATAATGAGGATGAGGAGACTGATCGCAATGATGATGAGGAGGAGGAGGAGGAGGAGGATCATTAAGATGATGGTGACAGTTATCAAATGTTGATTTCCCCATTTCCCTTCCAGCTTGGATGAAACTCAAACTACACCAAAAACAATAAAACAAACGAAAGAAAAACCATGACATCACTTTAAACTGCAATTTTTCATGATTTAAAAAATGTTCCTAGTTTGTGATCATATTTTTTTTTCTGTGAATACAGCTCTTCCATCTGCTGGTGGTAGGTGGAGACTAGAATTTTCATGTTAAGGTCACAAGACCTTCGGAAGAAAAAGATGTTTACACAATTATGTCATTACGTTTCCTGGCATGAAAATCTGGAGAATATGAAACGGTAAAGAACAACTCAGATTCTCCAGGCACATTTTATGTCCGGTTTCTGCTTTTTCTGGGATTTTTAGCCCTTGAAGAGAATGCCATATTCTCATTTCCTTTTTACCCTCACAACATTACCCTAATGAAAATACACAGCCACCATGTTCGACTCAGCCGTGAAAAGTAAGGCTCTTCCACACTAGTGCATTAATTGTCCTTTCCTCATTTGAGAGTTGAAAAATCAATTATTTGAATCAATGAAATAAATCATTGTAATTATTATGATGAGTGCATGGTATGAATTGCAATTACTATGAAGCATGTAATTAGTATTGATTGCATTTGTACAAAGGCAATTAATCATTTGGTTTTGTGCTATTAAACAGCTGATACTGAAGATGTTACAGTAATCTAGAAATGATTATCATTGATGTTTTGATTGTCCTTCATTTTGCTTTTATTGCTGCTCTTGTGTGAAGTGTAAATCTTGTTTTCTTGCAGGAATGAATATTTTTATGATGTCATGAATATTCCTGTAAATATTCCTAAGTATTTTAATCACATTGTGAAGAGTTAGCAAATTGTCCAGTAGAAGGTGTGATATGTTTTTGCTCCCACCCCCCTGATAGGTTCACTTTGTGCCTACCACAGTTAGACCTTTATATCAAACATATCTTTCATTGTTAGTCAGCAATAACCACATTTTGCTACATAGAGACAGATGTGCTGATTTATTTTGGTCATTGGTATGTGAGCTGATTGCACTGTAAGCTTGAAGATAGGCCTACAGTTTTTCATTCCTGTTCACTTTATACATGAACCAACCAGTTCCAGTGGGCTGTGGGTTAAATCTATTTCTCAACCCATGGATATTTACCTAGTGTGAATGCACCCACTGGACAAAGCATACCCAGGAGTCTATCAAAGAGACAATCCTCTGCATTGTGATTCCACCACATGACATTGAATGTAATGCCCCAGTAATGAGATTATGTCATTAAGACAGCCCCTCCATTGTAATGGCTCGATCCATGGGCATCCACTAGACAGTAGGGTAACCAGGACCATTCCAATGTCACATCAGGGATGGTTAAGTTTCAATAAAACTTTCCCTCTGAATTAAATTTTAGCTGAAAAATGTTCTGCAGTCTGACTTCCACCGAATGTCACAGCACCATTTTTTCATTCCTTATTTGGCATAAAAATGTCCAGATATGATTTTGGAAAGTTATCAGACAATGCCAAACAATTGGATCTTTGTCATCACAGGAAAAAGAAGGCAGAACTTCTGAATTACTTTCCCAGTTTAGATATTTCAAATATTTTCCTGTCAGTTTGCAAAAGCGTCAAACTTCTAGCCCCTATATCTTGCAGCTCGCCATGCTTTATATTTGCTCTCTGGCTTCGGGAGTTTCTCCTCCCAAACATCTGGGAATTTGGGCACTTAATTACGCTGGAATTTGTCTGATTGCATCTCCAAACATGCTGCTGCCCTCGTGAGTCCTCGGCACTACTCATCCCAGAAATGGAGCCATGCTGCAGGGCGGCTCGGGATGCTGATAAAGGGTGCAGAAATAGAAACATTGCATACTCATCTCATAACGTCTCATTAGCGTACCAGCTAGATGATATCATGGATATGATGTATCAGAAAATTATGTTGAGGGGAACAAAATTGATATTGAAGCTTGTTCATGGGATGTATCAGCATAGCCATAAGGGGAGGGGGGTACCCCCTTTACCAAACCATTCTTTATTCGGCTATATCGAATGTCTCATATTTCTGTAAACAAGTCTTGCTATAGGTCTTGAGAAACAGTTCATTTGAAGCTTGTGAAAGTGTTGAAAAAAAGATGGTATTTTTGTATTTCAATGTCAAGTGTTTAATCGTAAAAAAAAAAAAAGGGAACTTTTCATGGATGATCGAAGTGTTTGGGTTTTGGGTTTTGGGTTGTTGTTTTTTAGCTTTGCTTTTCTATGAAGGTTAATGAACAAATTAGAGATTTTGCATATCTAGGTGTATATTATGAGAAATTAAAATTTTTGAAGAAATAATAAATGTTGTATTATTCAAGCTGGTAACAATCACTCCTTGTTGAGATACTATAACTTGGGAAATATGAATATTGTATAGCTTCAAGCATAAAGCTTGGATCATGATTATGAGTGAGCAAGCCTCTTAGTTTGATCAAGTAAACCATTTTGAATAGCACTTTGACTAACCCCATGCCTTCAACCAGCTAACACCCTTGTTACACACCATTAGTGCGATGACTGTCTGCGTGTTTGGGGCTGATATTAAACTGCCATCTTATTGGAGAAAGGGGAAAGAAGATAACTAAGACCCCAAACCCCTCATTCCAGATTCTTTATTTATGACACAAAGAGCTGGATGCTAGCTGCGTGCCTTTCAATAGATAACTGCATATCAAGAACAGCCAATAGTTTTTAAATATTAGAAGGAGTTAAATCAGTTATCTATTTTGTTATTTCTTTTGTTATTCGGTCAGGGTGGGTTTGCGTAGTTTGAAATGATGCTTCATTACGGGGTATTTCATCCCTTGTATTCTAATGTTGCATGGTAGAACTAATTAAAGTTTTAACATCTAACAAGCTTTCCTTGAACATTTCTGCAACAGCAGACTTGTTGATTAATTAAACAAAAGTTTCAATTTCATTGATATCAGTGAATAGAGCAAATCACAAAGGAAATGTGGTTCTTAAGAAAAGATGATGTACCGGTAATCTGAATTTTATACAGATGTATAGAGCCTGCAGATAGTCTGCTGAGAACGTGTGAGTTATTGTGCTTTTTGCACTCCTGAGATGTCATACATATGTGCACCCTCTCCATTCCTTAGCTTGATAGAAACTGAGATTAAATTATATTGTTGATTTCATTGATCGTATGCCATATATAGCTTTAAATATATTGAATACTGATCCACATATATTAGATATATATATTCCATATACACATAGGCCTACCTGTGAAAAAAATTGTAAGTCCACACATATGACATTTTTAATTTTTGTTTTTTTACATTTAATGATATTGCTTTTAATTGTACTAGCAACTACTAGAAGGTCTGGGATCTATTATCAATGCAATTTTATTCCCATAACCGAGAAGGAAATATTGTATTCTAAGATATGTTCATTACAGATTGGTGGGAAAATATCAACTGGCATTGTTATTATTATTTTCATGATTATGCATCTATATATATATCAAGTGTTTTCAGTTTCAGTGCATTGCAATGAAAAGCGGTGTCATATTACCTGAGCATCTCTCTTCTCTATCTCTCTCTCTCTCTTTCTCTCTCCATCTCTCCTGTGTCTTGCTGTCTGTCTCTTTGTATTTCTGTCCTCTGTCTCATATATTATGCTGTTTGTCTATGTTTATCTTCTCTCTATCTCTGCGATATTTTTCTGTCTGTCTCATTGTATTTCCTCCTCTATGATCTATCTCATATCATATCATGCTGTTTGTCTATGTTTATTTCTCTCTCTCTCTCTCTCTCACTCTCTCCATCTCTCCCATGACTTGCTGTCTATCTGTCTCTGTATTTCTTTCCTCTATCTCATATATCATGCTGTTTGTTTATTTCTCTCTCTCTCTCTCTCACTCTCTCCATCTCTCCTATGTCTTACTGTCTGTCTATCTCTTTGTATTTCTCTCCTCTATCTCATATAATATTATGCTGTTTTTCTATGTTTATTTTCTCTCTCTCTCTCTCTCTCTCTCTCTCTCACTCTCTCCATCTCTCCTATGTCTTGCTGTTTGCTGTCTGTCTTTGTATTCTCTCCTCTATCTCATATAATATGCTGTTTTTCTATGTTTATCTTCTCTCTCTCTCTCTCTCTCTCTCTCTCTCACTCACTCTCTCCATCTCTCCCATGTCTTGCTGTCTATCTCTTTATATTTTTCTCCTCTATCTCATATGATATCATGCTGTTTGTCTGTTTATTTCTCTCTCTCTCACACTCACTCTCTCCATCTCTCCCATGTCTTGCTGTCTGTCTATCTCTTTGTATTTCCTCTATCTCATATAATATCATGCTGTTTGTCTATGTTTACTTCTCTCTCTCTCTCTTTCTTGACATCACTCTCTCTTCTGCTTCTTTCCTCTCTTTCTCAATCTCTTTGTCTCATTCTCTCCCTATCCTCATAACCTTTCATGTTGCCCGAAACTAAGAACCAAGAAGAGGATAATCCCTGAATACAAGAGGTCGTTGACTGTCGATACATTAATTATGGCAACCGATAATGCTATCTAAATAAAGAAAAAATATGGAAATTCACTGCTAATGATAAAAAGAACCTTTAATCGCTTATGAAGGCAACAGAATGACAATCCCATGTGCTTGTCAAAAAAGTTCATACCAGCTGAAAATAACTGTGAAAGAGAAAGGGATGGTGGGGGGGGGGGGGGTGCAGTGTCTCCAGTTTGGAGGGTACTTTTTTTCGTCACCAGCGCTTGTGGTGTTGTTCAATTTTCGATGAAAGACTCGCAACAAGCTCTGGTACGAGTTTGATCTATTAACCAGCCATCGTAGTTTGTGATCATCTCCGATGGTTTAGTCATCTAGTCCCAGTTTAGGCCCTTCTTCCAGTATTTTTTTTCACTCCTGTTCCCTCTACTCCTCTCCTTTCTCTCTCTGACCCTTGTCCAAAATTTTGATGGGTTAGTCAGTATCCAGTTGGATTGTAGTGGAGTCAACACCAGTAGTAAATATCCCCTCATCTCTTCTGTATTCTTAGCTTCCATTATGTGCCATCGATTTCGTTGGAGGAATCCTTCATATCTTAGTGATTACTTTCAGGAACACTATTTATCTTGTGTTTTCATTGATGGATTCCTTTTTATGTGATTATGATGTGTGGGAGTGGCTTATTACTGCATATGATTCACTCACAACACAGGATAGAATGAATCTACAGGATTAAGAGATGGATTTACTTTTATCTTTATCTGTGAAACGAGAATCATGCTTTGTGGGTGCTCTCACTCAACATCAGATTTTTTAAAGAAATTTCAATTGTATTTTGCAGATTGTTATTTTAACTGAAATTTTCTGGTTGATTTGTGTGGGCAGTCATGAACAGCAAGAACTTAAATTTTCTGGTTGATTTGTGTGGGCAGATATGAACAGCAAGACTGGATACTTTAGTGGAATAGTTGTGATTGAATTCTCAACAACTATTGTCATCTGTCTATCTCCATCATCATCATTCATTTAATTGGCCTTTCTGTCATCTTCTACATCATACAAATCATCCCTGTACTGTAGTCTTTGTCATCATCATTATCATCATCATCATCATCATCATCATCTTCATCATCATCATCATTATCGGCATCATCATCATCAATATCATATAATCACCACCAACAACACCATGGTCATCATCATTATTATCTTCGTCCTCCTTTATTTTTTGTGAATGTTTCATTACCAGAAGGCAGTATCACAATAGATAATATTTCTTCCTTGGGGAGAACATTACATCAGAACAATGTCCCAAATGAGATCAAAACATAATTGCCCTCATTATTCTCACTTTGTCGTGACAACCTTACTCAACAGTCTTCTTCATTGAAATTCCCTCGTCATGACCTCTATTACAGCTGTCCAGACCAAGGCCTTTTCATTTACTTTAGATCTCATAAAACAGATATTTACATGTTACTACCAGGGTTGTGGTTTTATTATTTACTAATAGATCTCATAACAACAGGAGAAACATACATCTCATAACCAGGGGTGTATCAGTCATTTGCTCTTGCTCAGACATGGTAAAACTCCCATCCCTCTGATCAGACCAGGTGCCTGGTAACTCCTTGCTCAGACTAGACAAATCACAGCCGTCATCTTCTATCCATCGACCTAGTCCATCTCATAAAATTTCCTCCCATCTTCCGTATCTTCTCATAAACCGGTGACAGTTTACATCACATTCCATCCATCCCAACATAGGATTTAATCATCCCTCCTCTAAATGTATCCAGGACAAAAGCCTCCAAGGGGATGATGGCGGGATTTTCTTGGCGATGTTGTCCGTGATCTTCTGGAGCATTTCTTGATCTGTTTTCATGGTATCCATCTTGTTTTCTTGTCTTCACTGGCGTACAGCTGGAGGACGTGGAGGCAGAGGTAGAATCTTCTTTCCTTGAGAATCTAGGCGAGGATTTTAATCAAATTCGATGCGGATATTGGGAGTGGTGAGATCTACAGTGATTTCTATGCGATCATTAATGTGTCTCTTTTCATACATGATGAAATTTTACACAGCAAAGAAACCTAACTAGTTTTCATAGGGAGGAGCCCAAATTCAGCAGCAAACTTCTTGTGGAGATCACTTTATTGTATCATTCCCTCTCTGTCCCATTGGCAGTCAAGATTTGTTGCTTGCAATCGGAAACCTGGTGATACTTCTCGTCTTCTTGCACACGAAAATACAATCAAATGGGGCTGCAAATTGAATGTGGATCACTTTATTGTGGTACCATGCTCTATCTATTCCATTGGTAGCTAAGATTTCTTTGCAGGAGGAGACCTGGTAATATTCCTCGTCTTGTTGTTTACCAGAATGAGCTACTCAATCACATGGTGTCAAACTTATCATGAATGCACCCATTGGTATACTCTTTGCTGAGTTTGTTGTTGAAATCAGATACCTAATGTTATTTCTCTTCTTGAACGGAAGCGAGACTCCATCAAAGGCATCTTTTTCCTTTATGTTCTCCACAGTTTCTGAAGCTTGTGGCAGTGAAAAGCATCGCTGTATTTTAGCTTCATCCAATGTTTGTCAAGGTTTGTTGCTGCCATCACTGAAACCAATGACAACTTCTCATCTTCCTCAACCGAAGCAACTACTCCATCGTATGCATTTTTTCCCCTTCCTGTTCTCCTCCATAATTTCAGAAGCTTGTGCCCGTGAAAAGCATCCTTATTGTGATCTATCGCTGACATCCGTCTTCATTGTTCATCTGCAAAGTTTTGCCGCAAGCAAGACTGCACCAATCACATTGTTTTGTCACTTCTTTCCCCTTGAGCTTGGGCAGCCAGTCGCCCAGTCGGTCTCCCGATGTATCAAAATATGTATTTTATGTGGATACCTCAGGGGTAATGTGTCATGAAGATTGCGAGCATTGAATGTTCTTCATGTTCCCTTTGTGGAAGCTTTAGAATGTATGATGCTCGATTTCTCTTGGTATTGCACTGAAGTTGACAAGAAATTTAACAAAAAGCTCCAATTCTAAGTCATGTTTTTTGCAAACAGACATTTCTTTGATCTCATTTTAGGTGTTGGTGTTGTCTTATGAAGCATTTTATTTTGCTTTCCCATTTTATGCCAGAAAGATACAATTTTACTCAAGATGCAGTGGTTAAAACAGACAAAATCATTATGCAATGTCTGTGGGATGTCAGCATTATGCTAACAAGGACAATTGCCAAGGTACTGCTGTTTCTGATATTATCCTTATTGGTATATAAAATTTGATTGGCACAAGGAAAAAGTATTGTAAATGCTTTTTACACTAACAGTTTGCATTGCAAAAATGAACCTTTTTTACACTTTCAGATACTCCTATTAAATCAATTTGGTGCTACACTGTATATGCAAGACAAAAACTTGTCTGAATGATTCGTGAGGTGCAAACTTTTCATTGGGACTGGAACCTTATTTCATTCATGAATGAAATAAAGTTATAATTCAGGGTACTTGACGTGCAAGTCATCAGCCTTTGTTTGGAACTGGAATCCCCACGCGATCTCTTACTGGAAGTTGCAGAGACCAATATTTGTTCTAATTTGACATTTAAACCCTGCACCATCCTTTTAACTTGGAAGTGAAGTTTTTTTGTTTTGATCCATGATTGGAAGGAAGAGAGCTCACCATATGTCGGGACATTTCAGAATGAGACACTCCCGCCCCTCATACGTCCGTTACTATAGCGATGGATTTTTCTCGTAAGTTCAGCTCTTCTTTTTTTCTTTTCATAAAAAACACACTATTGTTTTATTTTCAGGCATTGTAAATGAACCTGAAGGCATTTAATATATTACAAGTTTTCCATGTGAAATATATATTTCTGTGAAAGTTTCTTATCAAATCATATATTTCTTTTGATGATGTAGTATAGGTGTGCATCACTTTCTCTATTAAACTCCTGACTCCTTCTTTTCAGGAGATTGATAGAGATACAGAGAGAGAGAGACATGGGGATGAAAAAGGTGAAAAGAATGCTTGAAGTTTGAAGTTTCTTTATTTTCCACATAATGCAAGTAACACAATTAAATAAACATACATATACAATATTTGAATAAATTTGCATATGAAAAATGATAATTTTACTGTTTGTAAGTATTAATTTAAGTTAAATTAAGAAGAATGAATCAGTGGAGAAGTTTATTTAAAGAAGCAAAGCTTGTATTGTATAGACCCCTGTCTGGCTTACAAAAATGATAAAATAATAATGTAATATGAACATATATGTGCTTTTATATTATTCCACCCCCCCCCTGTTTTATATAAAGGGTAGGATGAGTTTTTTACATAACAGGGTAAGAGGAGGGTTTACATAACAGGGTAAGATGAGAGAGATGAGAGAGATGAGAGAGAGAGAGAGAGAGACAGACAGACAGACAGAGGAAGGGGGTGTATGGGAGATGGGTGGGGTTGGAGGGGAAGGGGTCAGGGAGATAAAGGGGCTTATGTTGGGTTCAATGAACTCATAATATGAGAGGTGCTAGAGGACATTTGACAGAACTGCTTCACACATGGGTTTTACAATGCCATCCATCAGGATGTCATGTAGTCTCTGTTTTGCTGCATACCCCATAAATCTCTCTTGTTATTTTCAAAGAAAAAAAATGGAACAATATCTTCTTATCCCAGTGCAAGGATGCTTGACCCATCCCAACTACATGTACTGTATATTTTCACAAGTGTGTGGACAACAACACTGGAGCTCATTGGAGTTGAAATTCTGTTAGTTTTAGCATTCATTTTGAATTCAAAATTTGTAAAACTTCAACTTTCAGTCATTTATTATGATTGAAAGTATATCTTCTTGTAGTTATACTTTGTTTATTTGTATTAGAGATAATGCCGTAATTACATAGCAAGATTACAATAGTTATACAAGTAAGAATAAGACTGTGATGGTATTGATAATGATATTTATATACTATATCGTGCTTTTTCCTCCGGATACAAAGCACTTGATATGTCATCATATTCAAATCATATTTTCATTATCATTGCAATGTTTAAGTTAATAGATATTTATATATCATGTTTATTATTCTTTTAAATCTTATGAGGGCTTTAAACTTTCAGAAAGCATCAGAATAGAAAGACAGAGAGATGTGATTTTTAGAGGAGAGAAGAGAAAAGAAGAGAGTGCTTCACATATCATTTGATTGACAGCTGCAGCATCGGTCGATATTGAATGTCATTTCAAAGTCTTAGAAACGTTATTAAAACGATGACTTCCAAAGACTTCCTAATAATCCCACACATCTTACCATACTGAAAATATTTCCTGTCTATGTATTCATATTTCCTGACTATGTATTCATGTTTCCTTCATAAACTGTAATCTCCATCATTCATCAGTTAATCAACATGTACAAACAAGCCCCCCCCCCATGAAATTGAGGAATTGAAGGGGGGTGTAGCTCCCACAGGTTACCTCACATTTGTTTTTTGTTTCTGTCTTTTTAAAAATTTATTTTCAATGTATTTCAAATGTTTTCTGGTATGCCCATATTGAGCACGATCTTTCTTGGCCTAAACCTGTGCTCCTCAGATGAAACAGGCTTAATGTTCCCCTCTGTCCCTACCAGTACTAAAACTACAATTTTATATGGTCTGAACAGTGATGGGAGGTATGTCCTCTGTCCAGATGTTCAATCTCTCGGTACATTTAGGAGTAGAGATTTGTAAGCCCTAGAATATTTGTAAAATTATATGAACATGTTAGAGCCTTTGAGAGGCCTACTCTCTGGTATATCACCGGAACACAATAGTGAAACCATAAGAATTATCTGTAATGTCAGTTTGTGGTATCAGTAGACCGATCCAAAAACTGATTTGTGGGCAGCGCCATTACTGCAGTGTCCCCCTTGTACATATGTAACTCTATGGTTGGGATTGCTCTACTGCACGCGCTACATACATACATGTACAGCCATGCTGTACGTAACTCTATGGCGGGATACCGCAGTCAGTAATAGCGGATACCATCTGCTGCCCTCAACGATAAGCCTGATCGGTCTATACCAGGCACAGGACGCGCGAACAGGACATAGTGTCTCAATTTAGTCCATATACCAGCACCATTCTGAGAAGGAGCCTGGGAGAAGCTGTCCCTGGATAAATGGACAACACGTCCAAAGAATTATAGAATTGTATTAGCTTTGTATTGATATGTTACAGTCTGAACAGGGTATGGAAGGCTTGACATTGAATTACATTGATTTCATATCCTCTAGTATGAACATGGTATGGAAGGCTTGTCATTGACTGGAGGTGGTCCCCAAGTCTGACCCATCTCCTTGCTCAGCCAGACATATATCTCTCTTATCATTGTTTATGTTGACATCATTTACATAGTCAAGCTCTGATTGGAGACTGTGGAATGTGTAGCCTTTTACTGCAGACGGTTTTGTATGTGGGTTGTATGAGACAGTTTCATATTGCGGGTAGTATGAGACAGTTTCATATTGTGGGTTGTATGATATTGCTTAATAAGTCTACCTTAAGAAAGTTACCAGACATTTTCTTATGCTAGCTAGTGTCCCAATAGTGTCCAGATTTATAGATTATATTTCAGTTTTGATTCAGAATTAAAATGCATGGTGTAATTGTTTTTTATTTAATAGCCATAAAAAGAAGAGGATTCAGGAAGTAATTTCCTGGTTTCCTGGAATGTTCTAGCAGGGAGTAGTTCCCACATGCAATTAATTAGTGGCTTTCATCATCACTTTGTGGTTTAACAGTAACAATCCTGTGGTTAGCTCTGTGTCTGAGTTTTTATTTGAAACATGGGCATGTACATTATACAAGCTATTAAACACTTTGGCTGCTGATTTGATTTTAGGGAAAAAATAATGAAAATTGTTCTCAGGTATTTTCTGTAAAAAAAAGAGGTCTACTATCCTCTTTCTTTTGCTCATTGATGCTAATAATTATTCTTAGATATCCCTCAAGTATCCTAGCCATTTCAGGATTCGTGGTACACTTGTAAAGGAAAAACTAATCATTATTATTGCTCAATTTACTTGTATGATTGTGACAATGGACAACAGTAGCTGGCAAAAGGTATTTTAAAGAATCTTTTGTATGAATTCCTTTTTACTGTATGTACACGGCAAATATATTAATAAGAACAAAAAGGCGAACTAAAAGTATGAGCTATTTTGTCCCATACATTACATATCACATCTAAGATAATTGATATTTCTGGTGATTGTACTAAGAAAAAAATCCCTACTGTAGTTACATGTAGGATATCTATGAAATATGAAGAAAAATTATACCTTTGATGTCAAATATGTTCATAATTCCCAAAAGAGTTGGCATGATGTGGGGCATCAAAGAATATACCTTTGACTTGCCCGTTTATGATCATCTTTTTTTTATATCATAATGTAAGAGCAGATTGAGAGTTGAAGGTCTAAGTTGTAGACTAGGACTATTTTGGAGGAAATAAGGTGAAAGGGTTGCTTGCTGCACACTGCACACCAATCCGGATATTCACATGTGGTTGTACTCAGTTCACTACTGGGATGTTTCAGCTCTGGGATTTTATCTTCCCAGACCAGAAGTGAAAATGTAGATAGCTTATTTGAGCTGTGAAATAATATCTAATCTACCACAAGGCAAACAGTTACTGGTGTTTTCGAACCAAGTGAGAAACTTTCTGTTTAGAGGGTGTAGTGGTGACGCCTTCACCACATCCTTGTACTGCAGTCATTTTTCTTTTCTTTTTGTTTGTATCACCAAGCTTCAGTTTCATATCCATTTCATCTTCTGCATGGACCTTGAGGTTTAAAGTTGCAGACTGATTTTTCTAGGGTTCAATCCTGTGGTCAGAGTCTTTGTCTTCCTTTCTCTCCCATCATGTCATGGACCTACTACGAACCAGCTATTCTCTTCCAGCTTGTCAAAGTTGATGCAGAGAGTGGGCCAGCTGTATCTACAGTCAAGGTATTGAAGAGGTGGAGTTTTCATCATGGTGCATGTGTGTGACTCTCCATCCACCACAGCTAGCCGTCTACCCATGTGTGTGCAATGTCAATAAAAACAGTGAAGCGTGCCTTGTTGGTACAGAGAAAGGCACACATGTTTGTATGCATGTGACTACTCTCCCAAATCAGTAGTTGTGGAGTTGGTAAAGCCGAGAGAGTAAGGTTGCCTACTGACAATTCTCTGTGCTGAAGTAGCGGTAATGTGAGGAATATATTAGACGGAAAATAAGGTGAATTTGTCATTAGATTGTGTGGGATGTTGTCTTTGCTCTATCTGACCCGTTATCTGCCCTGACATCGCGATTGAGGCTATGAGCTTGATTGCATGGGATGATGTGTGTGGAGCATGAGTTTTCACGACTGGCCTCGTTGAAGCCAGCAGAAGAGCGACAGACCGTCCTTCCACATGCACCGCATTTGTAACGCCGGAGTATCACCCGTGTCGGCAGTGCGGCGGTGGTCGCCAAAGTGCGGAGGTCAGACGGAAAAAGTGTATCGTGAGAGGAAGTTCAGAATTTCTCGTACTGTTTTACCTCCGCCACTTCTATTCTGAGAAGGGGGAACGTGTGATGATCATTATTGGTGTTCAAAGCGCAGCTAGACTTGCGGGCACAGGTGACCGTGATGCAGATTTTCAAATGGAACATCCCCACGCACGTACACGAATCATGAAAGCCTAAACGCCTCTCTGTCAATCAGTTTCAAAGGAGGTATTGGATTACAAAACACGGATAGTGCCAGTAACTTCTTTAAAACATCTCATTTTACATGCATTGGCCTAGTATCAACATCCTGTTCACCATTCAGGGAGGATCAGTATTTAGATAAAATACTTTCAAAACTAGTGTTACGAGCAAAACTGCACAATCTCCCTTTTTGCTCATCATCATCATCATCGTCATTGGAGAATGATTCAGTCCTTGAATATGATATAGGCCTGCAGCTGTACGATCTTTTTCGAAAACTAGATTGAGATATTTATTCCATGGTATTTTCACAGGAATATCAAACCGGCTGGTATCATTCCTCATTTGAAACTCGTAGACATTGATATTGGAGTATGTGATTGTGCCTGCATGGCCACCGATGTGAACTTCTTTTTGCATTGCGATATAACCCAATTTATACGACATCGTTCTCCGTCGTTTGGTGTGCATCTGCCAGACATCAATTCTGGAATACACATTATAATATATCTATCCCACTATACACCATTTTGCATCTCTGTATTTGAATCAGTTGTACATACATTGCTGCAGGAATTACACCCCTTTCCTGGCAGATCAACTCCCCCTTGGCTGTAATAAGTCAATCATTGTATTGGATTAAAACCGGGGTAAGCTGGATTATCTCCCCCTATTAGGTCTGCTGGAGGAATCTGTATAGGTATGTGATCAATGGTGTACATTACATAAAATACATTGAAGGAGGAAGGATAAACGTATTAAACTAGGGAGAAAGAAAGAGAGAGAGAGAGAGAGACTTAGATTTGTTTGAATATTGTGTATTGGTTTGTGCATGGGTTGTGCATACAATAAAGGAAGGATATGAGGGTGTACATATATTCAGTGTAAACTTTGCACTGTATAGTCCTTTGTATGTGGACTTGTAGTAGAAAGTCAGAACAGAATCAGAACAGAATATTTTGCTATAGCCTATACTTGTAGAAAACAAATGCATTTCATTTCTATCCGAATGTTAAGAAACAGTCTCTTAAAAAAGTTTCTTTTAAAAAGTTTTCTCTGATTCATTTTGTTTTATTTTTTTATGCTAAGACTGATGATACCGTAGCTCTGCTTGAGTTCTTTTGGGAATGTTAAACTATATCATTAAGAAAAAGAAAAAAACTTTTGAAATAATTCTGCATGTATACCAAATTGCTATACACATCCAAATTTGAAAATTGGGAGCAGCCAGCTACTATGATTCGTTTGAAAATCATCTTCACAAATGTCATGATGTTGAAGTAATGGATCTTTGAAAGATTTGTCATAGTCATAGGCAGTTATTTCACTGCTGTTTTCCACAATGCTTGATTGAATACTCTCATACATTATGATTTTTTACTCAGAAAGACAAATTGTGAAAAGAAGTGTGCAGGTATTATTTGTCTAATGCTAACCTGCGATAGTGTCACAAGAGCTCTTTGTGATGCCTAAGTGTTCTATTGTAGAGCCAAGGTCATTGACGATTGTGAAGCAGAAAGGTGCTGTGAGCTTTTATTGAAAATTTATGACCTGAACTGAAGTCAGTTTCACTCACCAGTGCTTGCACTAATTCGCTCAAGAATTCATCCCCTAAATGTTCATCATTTATCATTTTGGCATTCATTTAGAATCGTTTCAGAAATAGGTTTTATGTTTTGACGTAAATAGAAGGTATGAAGAGCTACTCGAGGAGATATTGAACTCAGATTTTCATATCTTCGAATTTTTTTTTGCAGAGAATGTTTTCCCATTTTCATGAGATTCTATCGAACATTGATAAATCTTATGTGAATAGTTAACCCATAGAGGTACAGTGTCTCCTTTAGGAGACGTTTTTGCAGTATCTGTTGGTCCAGAATGCTGAGCAGTACATATTATACATGAGCAGAATGAGAAAAATTCACTGAAAAATTTGAGCCCATTCCCAACACTGTATGGTGTGGTGTTCTCGATTTAGAGCAGTTTGATTGTAACTAATCATGAAACTCTTTGAATTGGCAACATAGTGAATGATATATATCACTATTTCTGTGTTCAAATTGGCAATTTCTGATAAAATTTTACAATTTCAATTCATTTTGGTTCATGTTATATCCATATTTAATTTTTTCAAACTATGTAAGCATGGAAAAAAATTAATGTTGCTGCCAATTTGAGGATTGCAGATGATTAATTTAGACATCCAGAAAGCTCTGTACTGCTATGGGTTAAGGATATGAAATTTGAGACTGAGTGTGTTAAGAGAAACTCCAAGCTCTTATGAAATGCAAAGGAAAAACATGGACTGGCCATTTGCCTCGTGTGGAAATTACTTTCCCATCCTTGCTATCTGTTTTCAAGAGCTCACTGAATGCTGCAGGCTCCAGAAAAATTGTCTATGCAGTATTCGAATGCCTAAATTTTCATTTGTTTTGCCTTTCACACCCCCTTCCCCACCCCCCCCCCGAACAAACCAGAATACTTACTTTTCATGTAGAAAAACTTATCATTTTAAAAAAAGCAACATATGTTTGCTCTACCAAGAGTATTTGGTAACAATGAACTTTGAGTGTATGACAGTGGAAGAAATGATTGGCTTACGTAGTTTGTTTGTACTAGCAAATATGAATTCATAAAGCTGTGTTTGCGTTTACCCACCCAGTCGGCTTCACCAGCCATTGCTTCTGGGACTGTCTTTCTGTTTTCTAACACGGAGATGTTGATACAGCGTTCCTCTCTGCCCCTATGCGGCAATCCTGCTGTCACAAACTTTAGGGGTCTGCCATGAATAGTACTGCTATGATACAGTTTCAGATCATTTTCTTTCCATTCATTCAATTTATTTCATTCAGCAGTCACAGCACATTCTTTTCGAGTAGGTTTCATGCGAAACAAATATCGCCTGTTTTGATTTTCTGTGGTCTTCTTGCTCTTAAAAGCCAGCCAGTGTTTTTCAACAACATATTGACTTGGCAGCTGGAAGCTGATTCTCTTATTATTA
>CM057166.1:15998790-16270320 GCA_029962745.1 Echinometra lucunter
TTCTGCTTCTTTCCTCTCTTTCTCAATCTCTTTGTCTCATTCTCTCCCTATCCTCATAACCTTTCATGTTGCCCGAAACTAAGAACCAAGAAGAGAGATAATCCCTGAATACAAGAGGTCGTTGACTGTCGATACATTAATTATGGCAACCAATAATGCTATCTAAATAAAGAAAAAATATGGAAATTCACTGCTAATGATAAAAAGAACCTTTAATCGCTTATGAAGGCAACAGAATGACAATCCCATGTGCTTGTCAAAAAAGTTCATACCAGCTGAAATAACTGTGAAAGAGAAAGGGATGGTGGGGGGGGGGGGGGGGGGTGCAGTTTCTCCAGTTTGGAGAGTACTTTTTTTCGTCACCAGCGCTTGTGGTGTTGTTCAATTTTCGATGAAAGACTCGCAACAAGCTCTGGTACGAGTTTGATCTATTAACCAGCCATCGTAGTTTGTGATCATCTCCGATGGTTTAGTCATCTAGTCCCAGTTTAGGCCCTTCTTCCAGTATTTTTTTTCACTCCTGTTCCCTCTACTCCTCTCCTTTCTCTCTCTGACCCTTGTCCAAAATTTAGATGGGTTAGTCAGTATCCAATTGGAGTGTAGTGGAGTCAACACCAGTAGTAAATATCCCCTCATCTCTTCTGTATTCTTAGCTTCCATTGTGCCACCCGATTTCATTGGAGGAATCCTTCATATCTTAGTGTTTATTTTCAGGAACACTATTTATCTTGTGTTTCATTGATGGCTTCCTTTTTATGTGATTATGATGTGTGGGAGTGGCTTATTACTGCATATTATTCACTCACACCACAGGATAGAAGAATCTACAGGATTAAGAGATGGATTCACTTTTATCTTTATCTGTGAAACGAGAATCATGCTTTGTGGGTGCTCTCACTCAACATCAGATTTTTTAAAAATTCGATTGTATTTTGCAGATTGTTATTTTAACTGAAATTTTCTGGTTGATTTGTGTGGGCAGTCATGAACAGCAAGAACTTAATTTTCTGGTTGATTTGTGTGGGCAGATATGAACAGCAAGACTGGATACTTTAGTGGAATAGTTGTGATTGAATTCTCAACAACTATTGTCATCTGTCTATCTCCATCATCATCATTCATTTAATTGGCCTTTCTGTCATCTTCTACATCATACAAATCATCCCTGTACTGTAGTCTTTGTCATCATCATTATCATCATCATCATCATCATCATCATCATCATCATCATATCGGCATCATCATCAATATCATATAATCACCACCAACAACACCATGGTCATCATCAGTATTATCTTCGTCCTCCTTTATTTTTTTGTGAATGTTTCATTACCAGAAGGCAGTATCACAATAGATAATATTTCTTCCTTGGGGAGAACATTACATCAGAACAATGTCCCAAATGAGATCAAAACATAATTGCCCTCATTATTCTCACTTTGTCGTGACAACCTTACTCAACAGTCTTCTTCATTGAAATTCCCTCGTCATGACCTCTATTACAGCTGTCCAGACCAAGGCCTTTTCATTTACTTTAGATCTCATAAAACAGATATTTACATGTTACTACCAGGGTTGTGGTTTTATTATTTACTAATAGATCTCATAACAGGAGAAACATACATCTCATAACCAGGGGTGTATCAGTCATTTGCTCTTGCTCAGACATGGTAAAACTCCCATCCCTCTGATCAGACCAGGTGCCTGGTAACTCCTTGCTCAGACTAGACAAATCACAGCCGTCATCTTCCATCCATCGACCTAGTCCATCTCATAAAATTTCCTCCCATCTTCCGTATCTTCTCATAAACCGGTGACAGTTTACATCACATTCCATCCATCCCAACATAGGATTTAATCATCCCTCCTCTAAATGTATCCAGGACAAAAGCCTCCAAGGGATGATGGCGGGATTTTTCAGCGATGTTGTCCGTGATCTTCTGGAGCATTTCTTGATCTGTTTTCATGGTATCCATCTTGTTTTCTTGTCTTGACTGGCGTACAGCTGGAGGACGTGGAGGCAGAGGTAGATCTTCTTTCCTTGAGAATCTAGGCGAGGATTTTAATCAAATTTGATGCGGATATTGGGAGTGGTGAGATCTACAGTGATTTCTATGCGATCATTAATGTGTCTCTTTTCATACATGATGAAATTTTACACAGCAAAGAAACCTAACTAGTTTTCATAGGGAGGAGCCCAAATTCAGCAGCAAACTTCTTGTGGAGATCGCTTTATTGTATCATTCCCTCTCTGTCCCATTGGCAGTCAATATTTGTTGCTTGCAATCGGAAACCTGATCATATTCTCGTCTTCTTGCATACGAAAATACATCAAATGGGGCTGCAAATTGAATGTGGATCACTTTATTGTGGTACCATGCTCTATCTATTCCATTGGTAGCTAAGATTTCTTTGCAGGAGGAGACCTGGTGATATTCCTCGTCTTGTGTACCAGAATGAGCTACTCAATCACATGGTGTCAAACTTATCATGAATGCACCCATTGGTATACTGTTTGCTGAGGTTTGTTGTTGAAATCAGATACCTATGTTATTTCTCTTCTTGAACAGAAGCGAGACTCCATCAAAGGCATCTTTTTCCTTTATGTTCTCCACAGTTTCTGAAGCTTGTGGCAGTGAAAAGCATCGCTGTATTTTAGCTTCATCCAATGTTTGTCAAGGTTTGTTGCTGCCATTACTGAAACCAATGACAACTTCTCATCTTCCTCAACCGAAGCAACTACTCCATCGTATGCATTTTTTCCCCTTCCTGTTTCTCCATAATTTCAGAAGCTTGTGCCCGTGAAAAGCATCCTTATTGTGATCTATCGCTGACATCCGTCTTCATTGTTCATCTGCAAAGTTTTGCCGCAAGCAAGACTGCACCAATCACATTGTTTTGTCACTTCTTTCCCTTGAGCTTGGGCAGCCAGTCGCCCAGTCGGTCTCCCGATGTATCAAAATATGTATTTTATGTGGATACCTCAGGGGTAATGTGTCATGAAGATTGCGAGCATTGAATGTTCTTCGTGTTCCCTTTGTGGAAGCTTTAGAATGTATGATTCTCGATTTCTCTTGGTATTGCACTGAAGTTGACAAGAAATTTAACAAAAACTCCAATTCTAAGTCATGTTTTTGCATACAGACATTTCTTTGATCTCATTTTAGGTATTGGTGTTGTCTTATGAAGCATTTTATTTTGCTTTTCTTATTTTATGCCAGAAAGAGACAATTTTACTCAAGATGTAGTGGTTTAAAACAGACAAAATCATTATGCAATGTCTGTGGGATGTCAGCATAATGCTAACAAAGACAATTGCTAAGATACTGCTGCTTCTGATATTATCCTTATTGGTATATAAAATTTGATTGGCACAAGGAAAAAGTATTGTAAATGCTTTTTACAATAATAATTTGCATTGCAAAAATGAACCTTTTTACACTTTCAGATACTCCTATTCAATCAATTTGGTGCTACACTGTATATGGAAGACAAAAACTTGTCTGAATGATTCTTGAGGTGCAAACTTTTCATTGGGACTGGAACCTTATTTCATTCATGAATGAAAAAAGTTATAATTCAGGGTACTTGACGTGCAAGTCATCAGCCTTTGTTTGGAACTGGAATCCTGACGCGATCTCTTACTGGAAGTTGCAGAGACCAATATTTGTTCTAATTTGACATTTAAACCCTGCACCATCCTTTTAACCTGGAAGTGAAATTTTTTTGTTTTCATCCATGATTGGAAGGAAGAGAGCTCACCATATGTCGGGACATTTCAGAATGAGACACTCCCGCCCCTCATACGTCCGTTACTATAGCGATGGATTTTTCTCGTAAGTTCAGCTCTTCTTTTTTTCTTTTCATAAAAAACACACTATTGTTTTATTTTCAGGCATTGTAAATGAACCTGAAGGCATTTAATATATTACAATTTTTCCATGTGAAATGTATTTCTGTGAAAGTTTCTTATCAAATGATATATTTCTTTTGATGATGTAGTATAGGTGTGCATCACTTTCTCTATTAAACTCCTGACTCCTTCTTTTCAGGAGATTGATAGAGATACAGAGAGAGAGAGACATGGGGATGAAAAAGGTGAAAAGAATGCTTGAAGTTTGAAGTTTCTTTATTTTCCACATAATGCAAGTAACACAATTAAATAAACATACATATACAATATTTGAATAAATTTGCATATGAAAAATGATAATTTTACTGTTTGTAAGTATTAATTTAAGTTAAATTAAGAAGAATGAATCAGTGGAGAAGTTTATTTAAAGAAGCAAAGCTTGTATTGTATAGACCCCTGTCTGGCTTACAAAAATGATAAAATAATAATGTAATATGAACGTATATGTGCTTTTATATTATTCCACCCCCCCCCCTGTTTTATATAAAGGGTAGGATGAGTTTTTTACATAACAGGGTAAGAGGAGGGTTTACATAACAGGGTAAGATGAGAGAGAGAGAGAGAGAGAGAAGAGAGAGAGAGTGACAGACACAGAGGGGTGTGTATGGGAGATGGGTGGGGTTGGAGGGGGAGGGGTCAGGGAATAAAGGGGCTTATGTTGGGTTCAATGAACTCATTTTTGAGAGGTGCTAGAGGACATTTGACAGAACTGCTTCACACATGGGCTTTACAGTGCCATCCATCAGGATGTCATGTAGTCTCTGTTTTGCTGCATACCCATAAATCTCTCTTGTTATTTTCAAAGAAAAAAAATGGAACAATATCTTCTTATCCCAGTGCAAGGATGCTTGACCCATCCCGACTACATGTACTGTATATTTTCACAAGTGTGTGGACAACAACACTGGGGCTCATTGGAGTTGAAATTCTGTTAGTTTTAGCATTCATTTTGAATTCAAAATTTGTAAAACTTCAACTTTCAGTCATTTATTATGATTGAAAGTATATCTTCTTGTAGTTATACTTTGTTTATTTGTATTAGAGATAATGCAGTAATTACATAGCAAGATTACAATAGTTATACAAGTAAGAATAAGACTGTGATGGTATTGATAATGATATTTATATACTAAATCGTGCTTTTTCCTCCGGATACAAAGCACTTTCATATGTCATCATATTCAAATCATATTTTCATTATCATTGCAATGTTTAGGTTAATAGATATTTATATATCATGTTTATTATTCTTTTAAACCTTATGAGAGCTTTAAACTTTCAGAAAGCATAAGAATAGAAAGACAGAGAGATGTGATTTTTAGAGGAGAGAAGAGAAAAGACGAAGTGCTTCATATGTCATTTGATTGACAGCTGCAGCATCGGTCGATATTGAATGTCATTTCAAAGTCTTAGAAACGTTATTAAAATGATGACTTCCAAAGACTTCCTAATAATCCCACACATCTTACCATACTGAAAATATTTCCTGTCTATGTATTCATATTTCCTGACTATGTATTCATATTTCCTTCATAAACTGTAATCTCCATCATTCATCAGTTAACATGTACAAACAAGCCCCCCCCCCATGAATTGAGGAATTGAAGGGGGGTGTAGCTCCCACAGGTTACCTCACATTTGTTTTTTTGTTCTGTCTTTTTAAAAATTTATTTTCAAGCTATTTCAAATGTTTTTCTGGTATGCCCATATTGAGCACGATCTTTCTTGGCCTAAACCTGTGCTCCTCAGATGAAACAGGCTTAATGTTTCCCCTCTGTCCCATACCAGTACTAAAACTACAATTTTATATGGTCTGAACAGTGATGGAGGTATGTCCTCTGTCCAGATGTTCAATCTCTCGGTACATTTAGGAAGTAGAGATTTGTAAGCCCTAGAATATTTGTAAAATTATATGAACATGTTAGAGCCTTTGAGAGGCCTACTCTCTGGTATATCACCCGGAAACACAATAGTGAAACCATAAGAATTATCTGTAATGTCCGTTTGTGGTATCAGTAGACCGATCCAAAAACTGATTTGTGGGCAGCGCCATTACTGCAGTGTCCCCCTTTGTACATATGTAACTCTATGGTTGGGATTGCTCTACTGCAACGCGCTACATACATACATGTACACCATGCTGTACGTAACTCTATGCGGGATACCGCAGTCAGTAATAGCGGATACCATCTGCTGCCCTCACCGATAAGCCTGATCGGTCTATACCAGGCACAGGACGCGCGAACAGGACATAGTGTCTCAATTTAGTCCATATACCAGCACCATTCTGAGAAGGAGCCTGGGAGAAAGCTGTCCCTGGGGATAAATGGACAACACGTCCAAAGAATTATAGAATTGTATTAGCTTTGTATTGATATGTTACAGTCTGAACAGGGTATGGAAGGCTCCTGACATTGAATTACATTGATTCTATCCTCTAGTATGAACATGGTATGGAAGGCTTGTCATTGACTGGAGGTGGTCCCCAAGTCTGACCCATCTCCTTGCTCAGCCAGACATATATCTATCTTATCATTGTTTATGTTGACATCATTTACATAGTCAAGCTCTGATTGGAGACTGTGGAAATGTGTAGCCTTTTACTGCAGACGGTTTTGTATTGTGGGTTGTATGAGACAGTTTCATATTGCGGGTAGGTATGAGACAGTTCATATTGTGGGTTTGTATGATATTGCTTAATAAGTCTACCTTAAGAAAGTACCAGACATTTTCTTATGCTAGCTAGTGTCCCAATAGTGTCCAGATTTATAGATATATTTCAGTTTTGATTCAGAATTAAAATGCATGGTTTGTAATTGTTTTTTATTTAATAGCCATAAAAAGAAGAGGATTCAGGAAGTAATTTCCTGGTTTCCTGGAATGTTCTAGCAGGGAGTAGTTCCCACATGCAATTAATTAGTGGCTTTTCATCATCACTTTGTGGGTTTAACAGTAACAATCCTGTGGTTAGCTCTGTGTCTGAGTTTTTTATTTGAAACATGGGCATGTACAATTATACAAGCTATTAAACACTTTGGCTGCTGATTTGATTTTAGGGAAAAAATAATGAAAATTGTTCTTGCAGGTATTTCTGTAAAAAAAAGAGGTCTACTATCCTCTTTCTTTTGCTCATTGATGCTAATAATATTCTTTAGATATCCCTCAAGTATCCTAGCCATTTCAGGATTCGTGGTACACTTGTAAAGGAAAAACTAATCATTATTATTGCTCAATTTACTTGTAATGATTGTTGACAATGGACAACAGTAGCTGGCAAAAGGTATTTTAAAAGAATCTTTTGTATGAATTCCTTTTACTGTATGTACACGGCAAATATATTAATAAGAACAAAAGGCGAACTAAAAGTATGAGCTATTTTGTCCATACATTACATATCACATCTAAGATAATTGATATTTCTGGTGATTGTACTAAGAAAAAAAATCCCTACTGTAGTTACAGTAGGATATCTATGAAATATGAAGAAAAATTATACCTTTGATGTCAAAATATGTTCATAATTCCCAAAAGAGTTGGCATGATGTGGGGCATCAAAGAAATATACCTTTGACTTGCCCGTTTATGATCATCTTTTTTTTATATCATAATTGTAAGAGCAGATTGAGAGTTGAAGGTCTAAGTTGTAGACTAGGACTATTTTGGAGGAAATAGGTGTGAAAGGGTTGCTTGCTGCACACTGCACACCAATCCGGATATTCACATGTGGTGTTACTCAGTTCACTACTGGGATGTTTCAGCTCTGGGATTTTATCTTCCCAGACCAGAAGTGAAAATGTAGATAGCTTATTTGAGCTGTGAAATAATATCTAATCTACCCACAAGGCAAACAGTTACTGGTGTTTTCGAACCAAGTGAGAAACTTTCTGTTTAGAGGGTGTAGTGGTGACGCCTTCACCACATCCTTGTACTGCAGTCATTTTTCTTTTCTTTTTGTTTGTATCACCAAGCTTCAGTTTCATATCCATTTCATCTTCTGCATGGACCTTGAGGGTTTAAGTTGCAGACTGATTTTTCTAGGGTTCAATCCTGTGGTCAGAGTCTTTGTCTTCCTTTCTCTCCCATCATGTCATGGACCCTACTACGAACCAGCTATTCTCTTCCAGCTTGTCAAAGTTGATGCAGAGAGTGGGCCAGCTGTATCTACAGTCAAGGTATTGAAGAGGGTGGAGTTTTCATCATGGTGCATGTGTGTGACTCTCCATCCACCACAGCTAGCCGTCTACCCATGTGTGTGCAATGTCAATAAAAACAGTGAAGCGTGCCTTGTTGGTACAGAGAAAGGCACACATGTTTGTATGCATGTGACTACTCTCCCAAATCAGTCAGTTGTGGAGTTGGTAAGCCGAGAGTAAGGTTGCCTACTGACAATTCTCTGTGCTGAAGTAGCGGTAATGTGAGGAATATATTAGACGGAAAATAAGGTGAATTTGTCATTAGATTGTGTGGGATGTTGTCTTTGCTCTCATCTGACCCGTTATCTGCCCCTGACATCGCGATGAGGCTATGAGCTTGATTGCATGGGATGATGTGTGTTGGAGCATGAGTTTTCACGACTGGCCTCGTTGAAGCCAGCAGAAGAGCTGACAGACCGTCCTTCCACATGCACCGCATTTGTAACGCCGGAGTTATCACCCGTGGTCGCAGTGCGGCGGTGGTCGCCAAAGTGCGGAGGTCAGACGGAAAAGTGTCATCGTGAGAGGAAGTCAGAATTTCTCGTACTGTTTTACCTCCGCCACTTCTATTCTGAGAAGGGGGAACGTGATGATCATTATTGGTGTTCAAAGCGCAGCTAGACTTGCGGGCACAGGTGACCGTGATGCAGATTTTCAAATGGAACATCCCCACGCACATACACGAATCATGAAAGCCTAAACGCCTCTTTGTCAATCAGTTTCAAAGGAGGTATTGGATTACAAAACACGGATAGTGCCAGTAACTTCTTAAAACATCTCATTTTACATGCATTGGCCTAGTATCAACATCCTGTTCACCATTCAGGGAGGATCAGTATTTAGATAAAATACTTTCAAAACTAGTGTTACGAGCAAAACTGCACAATCTCCCTTTTTGTTCATCATCATCATCATCGTCATTGGAGAATGATTCAGTCCTTGAATATGATATAGGCCTGCAGCTGTACGATCTTTTTCGAAAACTGGATTGAGATATTTACTCCATGTTATTTTCACAGGAATATCAAACCGGCTGGTATCATTCCACTTTTGAAACCTCGTAGACATTGATATTGGAGTATGTGATTGTGCCTGCATGGCCACCGATGTGAACTTCTTTTTGCATTGCGATATAACCCAATTTATACGACATCGTTCTCTCGTTGGCGGTGGCATCTGCCAGACATCAATTCTGGAATACACATTATAATATATCTATCCCACTATACACCATTTTGCATCTCTGTATTTGAATCAGTTGTACATACATTGCTGCAGGAATTACACCCCTTTCCTGGGCAGATCAACTCCCCCTTGGCTGTAATAAGTCAATCATTGTATTGGATTAAAACCGGGGTAAGCTGGATTATCTCCCCCTATTAGGTCTGCTGGAGGAATCTGTATAGGTATGTGATCAATGGTGTACATTACATAAAATACATTGAAGGAGGAAGGATAAACGTATTAAACTAGGGAGAAAGAAAGAGAGAGAGAGAGAGAGACTTAGATTTGTTTGAATATTGTGTATTGGTTTGTGCATGGGTTGTGCATACAATAAAGGAAGGATATGAGGGTGTACATATATTCAGTGTAAACTTTGCACTGTATAGTCCTTTGTACGTGGACTTGTAGTACATGTAGAAGTCAGAACAGAATCAGAACAGAATATTTTTGCTATAGCCTATACTTGTCGAAAACAAATGCATTTCATTTCTATCCGAATGTTAAAGAAACAGTCTCTTAAAAAAGTTTCTTTTAAAAAGTTTTCTCTGATTCATTTTGTTTTATTTTTTTATGCTAAGACTGATGATACCGTAGCTCTGCTCGAGTTCTTTTGGGAATGTTAAACTATATCATTAAGAAAAAGAAAAAAACTTTTGAAATAATTCTGCATGTATACCAATGCTATACACATCCAAATTTGAAAATTGGGAGCAGCCAGCTACTATGATTCGTTTGAAAATCATCTTCACAAATGTCATGATGTTGAAGTAATGGATCTTTGAAAGATTTGTCATAGTCATAGGCAGTTATTTCACTGCTGTTTTCCACAATGCTTGATTGAATACTCTCATACATTATGATTTTTTACTCAGAAAGACAAATTGTGAAAAGAAGTGTGCAGGTATTATTTGTCTAATGCTAACCTGCGATAGTGTCACAAGAGCTCTTTGTGATGCCTAAGTGTTCTATTGTAGAGCCAGGTCATTGACGATTGTGAAGCAGAAAGATGCTGTGAGCTTTTATTGAAAATTTATGACCTGAACTGAAGTCAGTTTCACCAGTGCATTGCACTAATTCGCTCAAGAATTCATCCCCTAAATGTTCATCATTTATCATTTTGGCATTCATTTAGAATCGTTTCAGAAATAGGTTTTATGTTTTGACGTAAATAGAAGGTATGAAGAGCTACTCGAGGAGATATTGAACTCAGATTTTCATATCTTCGAATTTTTTTTGCAGAGAATGTTTTCCCATTTCATGAGATTCTATCGAACATTGATAAATCTTATGTGAATAGTTAACCCATAGAGGTACAGTGTCTCCTTTAGGAGATGTTTTTGCAGTATCTGTTGGTCCAGAATGCTGAGCAGTACATATTATACATGAGCAGAAAGAGAAAAATTCACTGAAAAATTTGAGCCCATTCCCAACACTGTATGGTATGGTGTTCTCGATTTAGAGCAGTTTGATTGTAACTAATCATGAAACTCTTTGAATTGGCAACATAGTGAATAATATATATCACTATTTCTGTGTTCAAATTGGCAATTTCTGATAAAATTTTACAATCTCAATTCATTTTGGTTCATGTTATATCCATATTTAATTTTTTCAAACTATGTAAGCATGGAAAAAAATTAATGTTGCTGCCAATTTGAGGATTGAAGATGATTAATTTAGACATCCAGAAAGCTCTGTACTGCTATGGGTTAAGGATATGAAATTTGAGACTGAGTGTGTTAAGAGAAACTCCAAGCTCTTATGAAATGCAAAGGAAAAACATGGACTGGCCATTTGTCTCGTGTGGAAATTACTTTCCCATCCTTGCTATCTGTTTTCAAGAGCTCACTGAATGCTGCAGGCTCCAGAAAAATTGTCTATGCAGTATTCGAATGCCTAAATTTTCATTTGTTTTGCCTTTCACACCCCCTTCCCCACCCCCCCCCCCCCCCCCCCCCGAACAAACCAGAATACTTACTTTTCATGTAGAAAAACTTATCATTTTAAAAAAGCAACATATGTTTGCTCTACCAAGAGTATTTGGTAACAATGAACTTTGAGTGTATGACAGTGGAAGAAATGATTGGCTTACGTAGTTTGTTGGTACTAGCAAATATGAATTCATAAAGCTGTGTTTGCGTTTACCCACCCAGTCGGCTTCACCAGCCATTGCTTCTGGGACTGTCTTTCTGTTTTCTAACACGGAGATGTTGATACAGCGTTCCTCTCTGCCCCTATGCGGCAATCCTGCTGTCACAAACTTTAGGGGGTCTGCCATGAATAGTACTGCTATGATACAGTTTCAGATCATTTCTTTCCATTCATTCAATTTATTTTCATTCAGCAGTCACAGCACATTCTTTTCAGAGTAGGTTTCATGCGAAACAAATATCGCCTGTTTTGATTTTCTGTGGTCTTCTTGCTCTTAAAAGCCAGCCAGGTGTTTCAACAACATATTGACTTGGCAGCTGGAAGCTGATTCTCTTATTATTAATTGGATTGGTGTCTATTTCTGAGCTCTATTAATTATGTCCTGGATGAGGGTTAATAGCATGCTACAGGTGTATAATTTGAGTGATTTCCTCTCCCATATCCATTGATACAGATTGGATTCACTTCACGGAGGTTTCGTTTTTCAGCAGGATAGCACTCAGGCATGATGTCATCTGTGTATGCTCAGTGTCAGAAGGGCATTAACTCATATCACTTTGCACAGTTTAACATCCTTAATTTTAGCTCTAAGCAGACAGTCTCATGCTTCGTGAAGCATTGGCCAAACGCCAAAGTCGTGCCAGACGTGTTGATCGTCATGAAGAGTTCATTTGTCTTATCAGCAATGTAAATTTGATGTACTGAAATTCTAGTTGATTTCCCCATGTCACAGAGAGTGTGATGTGTATTTTGCATGGGAATCAGACCATACCGTCTTAATAAGCTATTAATAGTCATATTTGGGGTATTAAGCATAGCCATAAGGAGAATTTTAGTATTTTTAGTTTGCATCAAACAATTTAACTTTGATCCTTTTTATTAAGAATCTGTAAACATGAAGCATGTCATGCTGTATGTCCAGAAAGTTGGGATGTATTTTGCTTCACATTCTAGTGTACAAAGTAGTGTTGCTCTCAGATGAGCAAGCCCTTGGCAGCACAAGGAATAAGTACATTAACATAGTGATGAATTTAAATGGTTAATGGTTAAATGGTTGGTTATTTTACTGATAAGAAAGCATGTGTGTGCTTGTTAGTAAGCAACCAGGGGACTGACGGCTTTTTCCCCTCCGAAGGACTAGGTAATGAGGATTAATACCTTACTAAAGGGCATACTCCCGGTTAAGAGACCACTGCTCTACCACTGAGCAACAGTGCCTCCATGAGTGAAATCAATATAAACTTTAATCCTTTTATCATGCAATGTTGTTAACGGTTCTAGGACAACTCCCCCCGGAGGACAACTCCCGCGATACGATTCCCACCTGACAACTCCCCCTGGAGCACAGCTCCCCTGTAGGACAGCTCCCCCGAGGGCAACTCTCCCCGGAGAACACTTTTCCCCGGATGACAATTCCCCAAGGACAGCTCCCCCAGTCCCCGGGGGCGTTTTCCTCCCGGGGGAGTTGTCCTGATACGGTTGTTAACCCATAGCAGTACAGAGCTTTCTTGAGGTGTGAATTAATCATCTTCAATCCTTAAATTGGCAATACAAATTATTTTTTTGCACGTTTACATGGCTTGAAAACAATAAATATGGATATAACATAAACCAAAATGAAATATAATTGTAAAATTGAATTAGAAATTGCCAATTTGAACACAGAAATAGTGATTATATATTATTCACTGCATTGCCAATTTAGTACCAAAATTATCTTTTGAAGGTTTCCATGGTGGTGAAACATTGGCAATAGAGGGCTTCACAGGACACCATGCAGAAATTTGTAATTGCAATTTTTTCATTTCTTTCTTTAGAAATGAGTGTGGTCCCGTAACCTAGTTAGCAGCATTTCCTTCTGCTGAAGGACGGCAAGAACATGCTTACTGAAACATCGAGAGTGAGTAGGTCCTTCACAGGACCACACTCATTTCCAAGAAAGAATACATGGTGTACCGCCATGAAGCCTTCTACTGCGATTGTACCATATTTTCATTACAATCATGATGATTCTCTAATTCCTTTAGGCATTACATGATCTTGCTATTTAACCCAATGATACAGAAATCTCATATTCCTATCTACGTTTAGTACAGGGACCAAAGGGTTCCGGCAGTCACTGGATTAATTGCTTATTTTGTTTGTTTGTTCATTTATTTAAAACCAAAACAAAGCAAATGTATGTGCGTGCACATATATCATATCATATAAACATTTCACATGATAGTTGGGTGTTACTAAAGCCTATACATGTATTACAATTTATATAATGAAAAAAGTAGGACTTAAAATAAAGCCAATGATGGCCTTGTCGAGTCAAGTCTCCTTATGTGTGGTTTGGAGGCTATTGGGTATATAGAAAGTGATACAGTATAAATATAAATCTGAGTGGTAAGAAAGATAGGGGAACAAATCCAAAAACAAACAAACAAACAAAAAGGCCATGCAAAGGATTTCCCTGTCCCACACTCTATTTCTGCAGGAAAAGATTTACCAAAGACTTTAAAGCAACAGTGAACTGACCCTTATTATGATGTATTTACAACAGCACCAACTTATGCCTACTCAAAACCAGAGACTCTTAGAAACATTGGTGACAACCCACTTCACCGAAGGCCCGTGAGACCGAAGGCCCACGAGGCCGAAAATAGCAAATTGTAATCTATAATATCACACCGCTCTAATCAATTCCTGTACCAGAAGGAAGTTTAAGAAGTATTAAAGAGCAGCGGGACCTCTGGAAACGAGGACTAAACATGCTAAAGGAGACACAATTATCTTATATACCGATAGCGCATTATTTGTGATGAAGGAAAATACAATACGAGAAAAGTTGGCCTCGCGGGCCTTCGGTCAAGTGGGCGGACCCCAGAAACATTATATCCTCTGTAGCTTCTCGTGAATTTGCTTAGTATGAATACAAAAACTTTTTAACAGATGTCACTCAAAAAATAAAGCTCTCATTGATCAGAATAGAGCATGCTAGGAGCAAGAAGGGGACAAAATCAGTAGTTTTGGACTGAGAGGGTGCTATTTCAAAATCCCATACGAGGGTGCCAGTTCGCTCTGGCTTTAAGATTAGTACAGTGTTTCAAGTGCAAAGTGAATCAGTATATTGGGTGTCTACAGGATTGCCCTGTACATGTACATGTAGCTATGGGTTTTCCCGCCCATATTCGTAAATATATCATCGTAATCAACGATATTTTTGTTCAATTTCACACGACATTGATTGACAATGTGGATCAACATTTTTAAAAAGCAAATATTATCGTTCAGTTTGATTTATTTAGCATGTGATTTACTATTGTTAGAATACAAAAGTGCAGAAAGATCATTCACTTTAATTATCTGTGTAAACAACATTCAAATTCGTGTAAACAGCATTATAATTCGCACAGGACATGACGTGGGAAGAATCTTGGCATACAATTTCATGAGTAGGCATACAATTTTGACATTAGTGCAGTGTTTTTCATGGTAATGAGTCAATGGGTGTTTCTGCTTATATGAAAATTATGAATGTGGAAAGAACAAGACTGAGATTCATTAGCATTTAGCAGATGGAAAGAAAAAGAAATAAAAGAAACCCCCTCACAAATATGCAAATAAAGATCACAACAACATAATCCATGACCATGTTTGACAGGCATTTTATACTGAATTGCCTGCAAAGATAAAGAATAAGACCACAAAAGAGTAAAAGAATAATGACATCTAAACTGAAAAAAAAGAAATGTGCATGTCAAATATATAATGACAGAAAAGAAATAGAGAATCAAAGAGAATAAAAATGAAAATGGAAAAGAGATAGACCACTTAAGTTGTTCTAATTGAATGGCGTAAGTGCGAAAGTGATTGCCTAAAGATGAATATGAAACCGCAATTCAGCAAGGAATTTCTTCTTCCTCTCAAACTTGGCGAAATTGAATGATGGTTATTTGTTACCAAATTGAATCAAATTTCATTTAATTTGAATGATAATTTTACTAATTTCAGTGTTTATAAAAAGAATTGAACGCAAATAGTGTTAAATTGAAACACTGGAAAACCGATAAACTATAAATTTCTTGAATTTTAATGCTTGATCATGAAATTGAATGCTATTTTGACGAATTTGGCTGGGAAAACCTATATTAATCAAGCCATAAAATGGGTAATTTTGTATTTGTTTTGAACAGAGCTATACTTTTGTCAATTTGTACAAGTATTGTTTTGTGCTGATCTACACATGTGGCGAATGAGCAACTGTGCCATTTGGCATCCTTGGCAAATAAAGGGTTATGATGATGTCTATTCTTTTTTATAGTCAGTAATCATAAATATTTATACATTTTTTTTAAAATTTGAAGGTCATTTAAAATTATTACAGTTATTTCAGTATCCTAAATACAATGTTTGGGGCTTTGATTTAAGCCTGATAGGTGTGTCTTTTTACATGACTACTGCATTACAATTATTTTTCTCTTACCTTGTTATTTTATTGCCCCTAGTTTCTTTTGTCATTTATATTTCCTGGTACATCAAAGTCCCTTTCCTCCCCATAAAACATGCATACAATAATCTTTTGTTTATTTTCTATAGCCTGCATTGTATTCAAAACTAACAAACTACAACAGAATGAGCATGTGTAAAACCCAGGGGTGTGTACTATTAAATGTTAATGCATATTAATAAAAGTAATTCGTAGTGTGTTGTCATTAAGGAGCCCCATGTGATGTGACATGAAGTTTGATATCAGTGCTTTTTATTTCACCACATATGGGACAGTATGTCTTTCCTTTCCTTTTTCTTTTCTTGGAGGGGGGGGGGGGGGGGTGTCATCATATTTCCTGCATTTCTTTGATCTGTGTGAAAGTCATATCCATCTAAAGCTGATCAAACAGTGTTTTATGGTTTGTTTGCAATCACAGACGAGGAGGAGTGGTTGAAAAGTGGCCTGTAGCCAAGAATATACGAGATTGGAGTGCTTAAAAGAGTCAGAACAAGTAGGAGAGCATTTTACTGCAATATGGTACATTGATTCTGAACTTTTGATTTTGCTCATGAGCAAGCATTTGAAGATTAATCTTTCCAATCCAAGGGACGTTTCTACTCTGATAACCTTCCAAACTAAAACAAAACTACTAAGAAAGCTCACAAATTATTGCTCAGTGCAACTTGTTTTTAAGGCATATGGTGCTGTTTCCAATAATTCTTCCACTTTTGGTCCGCACTGGAATAGTCCCATCAAGTTGGAAAAAAAAAATGCGTTCAGTGATTCATAGCAGACTTTGCTTCTGTTATGAGAACCCTGTCACGAAATCAGTCCAAAAGGGAGTATGGTGGCCCTGAAGTATGCTCGATAACAACAGGTCATGTGCGACGCGAATTTTGCGACCTAGTCGTGAAATTCGCGATTTGGGTCACCAATTTCGTGACCCATGATGTGAAATTCATGACCCGGGACCCGAAATTCGTGACTGAGACGCGAACTTTGCGACAAGAGTTGCAAAATTCACGCCCTGTAGTCGCGAAATTTGTGACTTTGGGTCGTGAATTTCATGACTTTGGGTTGCGAACTTCGCGACTTAGGTCGCATAATTGCCGACTTACGTCGTGAATTTTTTGTACATGGCTGAGCGGGACCGTATGAATCGATCACAATATAAGTCTTACTGTTACCGGAAGAAGATGACCCGTTTTTGCGTCAATGACATTGTCATCTTGACTCTGCCGTATATCAAAAGATAGTGAAGAAGAAGAAGAACTTCATGAAGTCAGACTTCCATCATCATCAACACCATGTGTTGACAGCTGACACAAAGTCACACACGTGCATATGCTCATCATACACATAATATGTTGATCGATTAACATCCTTTGCACTCGCACCACTCAGCCATGTACAAAAAATTCACGACTTAGGTTGTGAAATATGCGACCTAAGTCGCGAAGTTCGCAACCCCAAGTCATGAAATTCACGACCCAAAGTCACAAATTTCGCGACTACAGGGCGTGAATTTTGCACCCCTTGTTACAAAGTTCACATCTCGGGTCACGAATTTCGGGTCCCGGGTCATTAATTTCACGTCATGGGTCACGAAATTGGTGACCCAAATCGCAAATTTGCGACTAGGTCGCGAAATTCGCGTCGCACATGACCTGTTATCGAGCGTACTTCAGGGCCACCATAAGGGGAGTAACTCTCGTGGTATTGATAACTATACACTCTTGCACATGACACCATCTTCCGGTCAAAGTGGAAGAGCTCACGGCTTTGTGCTGGAAAAGGGGACCTTCGACCATGTGAGGAATTTTAGGGTGGATTGTTGTGCAGCTCTGTTGCACTTGGTCCACTCCTGCTGCTGATAGGAGCAGCTGTAAACTAGTGTGGACTATTTTGGGCTGTGCCTTTCAGTAATTCAAAATTGTTACAACTTATAGTGCGCTCCTGGTCCAGACTGGCAATTTAATGTGAGGGTTATGAGTTAATGTTCCTTTGGCTTTCAGCATACATGTACATCTGCTTGGAGCAAGGAGGGTATTAACCCATATGCTTTCTCTATTTTCAATTCAGTTTAATGCCCTTTTGGGTATGAATGGATGCTATAGAATTTCTTTAAGGCTGTAATTGTCTTCCCTTATTTGCAAGTCTCCATTGATTGTTGAATGGCACGGGGGCGGGATATATAAGAGTTCGGCTCGAAGGCACGGAACTGTAATTATTCAGATTCTATCGCACAGTTAATCTTAAGATTTGAGGCTTGGGATGCAATTAGCTGCTGTGTTCAAAGATGCAGAGTAGAAAGAGAGCTGGAGATGATGTTGGAAAGTAGAAAACAAGATGGAAGAGAAAGAGAGAAGAGGAAAAGAAAAGTGAATTTGTGAGTGGGATGATCAAAATTGTTGAGACGATAGAGAGAAAAAAGGGTTGGGAGATACTCTGCATTGGCCGTAAAGACAGTAAGGATGCATTATCAACTTTTGCCTAATGATGCAGAAGAACATAGTTGTTCTAAGATAAGATTATAAAATAGTTTAGATATAACATGCAACATTATAATTAGATATGAGGGATAGAACACAAATTCCCCATTTCTGATTATAATAGCCATAAGATGTTGTGTAATGAATAGGCCCACGGCATATCAACATTTCCCTTGTAAGTAGAGAGGTGGGTTCAGGGCACTGAGATCGTTTTCATGCTAAATAGACCATGCAAATTATCCATTCCTGTTTATCTCTAATAGACAACTGAATATAGAAGCAAAACAGACCCACGGCACTCACAGAACCCATTTTGTTTCAAAGCCTGTGATCATGACTAGAATACTTTGCCATTCAGTCACCTTAATAACGTGACATTTTCACTTATAACCAGTCCACTCTTTTTTTGCAAGTGCATAAGAAGATACACACACCGTAATTTCAGCTTGTAAAGCAGCAGAAATATTCATCATATATGGAGGTGATTTTTTAAAGCTTGATAGAATTGTGCTTGAACGAGATTAGTAAAATTATATATTGACTCCCAATAAGATCAGGAAATTCATTTGAATATAGAATATTTTGATTGTTATATAAGTTCATTAATGAATCTTTATTATTTCTCACTCTAACAATTCTTTCTTTGTTGTCTCTCATTTCTCTCTCTCTCTCGCTCTCTCTCTCTCTGTTTTGCGGAAATCCACCTACCTGGGCTGAATATCACCTTGTGACTTTTGACCATATTTGGAATACTCTTTGCATTGCCTTCTTAGGTAAGTCTATTTAAAAGTATTCTGTATTTTTTATGTCTAAACATTAGATAATACCAAAGATATTTCTGTGACTCTGAATTTCAACAATATTGCATGATTTTCTTTTGTGGAATGTTTTATGTTTGCAAATTCATGGTATACCAAGTATTGATGAAAGTGATATGGTACTTACTACATGTAACACATCCTTAAATGCTTCAGAGAACTGCTGAACACTCAGCAAAAGGGAATTTGGACATTGTTTACACAAATAAGCATACATCACATTGTTAATTTAGCAGTGTCATCTGCAATTAATGCAGTCATGGGGAACATAAGTTGACTTTACTAGCATTGTTTACTCGGATGCATAATCATAATGCAAACAATATTGGTTTTCTGGTATGGATGATGCAGTCACAATGCTAAATGATTTTCAGGTTTGTCATCAATATCCATTAATATCAAACCAGCGTTTTTCCATTAGGGAAGAAAAATGGATTAGATTTACGTGATGAATTCATACAAGGAAGGAGGGAGAGAGATGGAGAGGGAGAGGGAGGGAGGGATGGATGGAGGGAGGGAAAGGGTGTGTGTGTGTGTGTTTGTGTGTGTGTGTGAGCGTGTGTGAGAGAGAGAAGGACAGAGAGAAGGGGGGGCATGGGAGCTATAACAAAGAGTGTAACATGTAGCAAATTTAGGATAGAGAGATTGAGAAAAAGGAGAAAGAAATAGGAGGGAAGGTAGGGAGATAGAAGGAGAATGTGGGAGTGAAATTGATGGAAAGGGAAGAGAGGGTGATTGGAGCTTAAAGCCAGAGTAAAATACCATGATTGAGGGGAAAAAGATTGAGAAAAAAAGGAGTGAAAATAATAGTAATAATAATAATAATGATAATAATAATATGGTCCATTTATATAGCGCAACTACTATATGCATATACTCTACTGCGCTCTACAAAGTTAATATTAGAATAATAGAAGGGGAAAGGTAAAGACAGGAGAGAGAGAGAGAGAGAGAGAGAGTGAGAATGGGAGAGAGTAGTATGTACAGATACATGTAAGACACAAGTGAAACTGAAAGAGAGAGGGGCAATGGAAAGAGAGGGGGAGGGGCACAAGAGATGAAGAGGCAGAGGAATGAAGTTGAAGAGAGAGAGATTGGGGGGGGGGCGCTTAAGGGGATTAAAGAGAGAAATAGGAAGAGAAAGGGATGGGATTAAAAGAAAGGCTGGATTGAAAGATTGCAGACGGGAAAAGAGAAATATAAGAGACGAAGGAAAGAGTAAAAGAATAGGAAAGACTGCATGGAAGGAGGGGTTGTTTTGTGACACTGTACAAAAACGACGAGTCCAAGACAGACAGCATGATGAATAAAAATGCTTTGATTTTCTTGGGAGTTGTCATCGTTGAAATCAGATGTCCTGCTGGCATTTCTTGTGTTACGCAGTTCCCTCCAACCGAAATGCAAATATTATGTGTGGCTGTGTTAGGCTAATTCAATCTCTGCTGATCGTTTATTTGTACTACAAATGAAAAACAAATGACTTTGAGAGGTAAATTTGGTTTGCAGTTCCTGTATGTGGAAGCTAGGCTTTCAAGGTACGCTCTTGAAAATTGATTTTCAATCTTACACAAGGCCATGTTGTTTGATGTGTAGTGTACTGTATAAAGAAAGCTGCTGTTGTCATATTGCGGATGACCGTAATACTTTGAAATGATTTATTGTGCAGTTCTCTGAAATTGGCTTATTGATTTCTTTAATAAGTACCGTAAGATAAATAATTTCCTTTACTGAATGGCATCCTGTATTTGAGAACACATGCCTTGTGACATCCTTTTTGTTTTTCAAAGGAAAGGTTATTATTATTATTTTTTTTTAATATTCATGTTAACTTGTTAACTACTGAATTTCCTTATTCCTATAGGTATTATATATAGGGACCACCCGGTTGCAATATCCAATGGGTTAAGAAATAAATGAAGAGGTAATGGGGCTGCCCTAAATATGGTTGTATGATCCACATTTGCTCAGTAGTATGTCCTCCTTTGTATTGTTAACTACATAGTCTTCGCCAAATAAGATAATAGTAATGATAATAATAATACTAACTCTATGATAATTGTTTTTCTGCTTGTGCGATAAATATATCATTTTCTACAAATAGGCTTTTGAAGTTCTAGGCACATCATGAAAATAATATCTGTCATAATGTTAAACACCACCAAATATATCTTCTGTTCAGAGCCAGAAGGGCGTTAACTCGTATCATTTTACATATACTTAAACCCTTCCAGCACCAAACAGACGATATGTTGTTATTTTAAATGTGAAATACACTGTGAAGGCTTGTTCGCATATAAAATGGCAAACTCCTAAGATGTATGGGAGAGGGAAACACCCCTAAACAAGGCATAAAGCATCTTTTTGATCTCCTAGCAGCAAAAAGGTTTGGACCAATCAAATTCTTATAAATGTAGTACAAAATGTAACGTCATCAGTTGTCTGTGCAACTTTTGGCAAAACTCTATTTTATTTATTTGAGTGTGAACTGTATTGATGCATTAATGTGGTTCTCATTATCATTATAACGATGATAATAATATTGGATGTATTGTAAGGCCTCTTTTATTAATGTCGTGCTGGGGAACGCAAAATGAAAAATTGTTGAAAATCGTATTTTTCCAACAATGATTGATGATTACATGGGTAGCATGTAGACCTTGTAAATTGATATACGATCTCCTTGTGGCATGATCGTTGCTGAAATGTTGTTCTAATATGTCACATTAGACATTTTGTGTTTTGCGTTTTTGCATTTTGCCTTCCGGACGTGTGCTTTTGCACCACAACATTAAAGACATTGGTTAACATTGTTATGATTTTTAAAAAAAATCTTGTTTTGTAACTTGAAAATGGGATAAACGTAAGGGTTATAGTGTAAAAATGCCAGTCTGAAAGTTTCAAAATATAATATCCACAGGAAGTATTTTTAGATATCAAAAATGTGAACCAATGTTTGAAAAATATACGAGGGTCAGTTGCACAGAATAGACATAAGGAGTGCGCATGCGCGTATGACTCACCTTACCGTACTGTGTGTATTGGTGTATCACGCGGCTGGAGGCACATAACAGCATTTTCAAATTCAAGCAAAGTGGTCCTCTTAGTGATTGTCTCGTGAGACGAAGGCTAACTTACACTTTTTCATTCAAAATTATAGTTGGTTTCAGGGTTTTTGAGTAGAAATACAAGTACTCATACACATGTTTCATCTCAGTTTGAGAATTTTTAAAATCAGCTACTCACAAAGTTAGCCAATGCCTTTAATATAACTGAATGAGCCTTTAGTATTTGCAAGCAAAAGGAGAATCAAATGAGGAGTGGGTAAAAATGTCTCTTTCTCTATCCATATAGTCTTTGAATACGCTCAAGTCAAGATCAAGCAAGATTTTCAATACTGGTATTTAAAGTTCGGAAGAAAGAAGCTGGTGTATATTTAATATGATTTGGTAGTGCATTGGGTCGTAATGATGTCATTAGAATGAAGCGCCCTCGAGGGATGAAAGGAAGCATTGGGAATAATACTAAGCTGGGGGGGAAACGCTTTCCATTCTCTTCTTTCCTGTTCTCATTTGTGTATGACATATTGGATATGTGCATTAATTATGAGGATTTGGAAAGAATTTGATTGCGAGTGTGGCCATGCATGAGTGTGGGGCAGGTCCTGGGAGGAAGTAGCTCTCTTTGTACTATTACACCCTTGAACTTTGTTGAGGGATGGAGAGAGAGAGAGAGAAGGATAGGAAAGGAAGGTAAGCTGAGTTATAGAAGGGGAGAGAAGGAGAGAGAGAGAGAGATGGAGATGAAGTAAAAAGGAAAGTAAGCTTAGCTGTGAGAGAAGAGAGGGGAAAAGAGAGGAAGGATAGAGATGGCAAGCTGAGCTATGGGAGGAGAGAGAGAAAGACAGAGATGAAGAGAAAGGGAAAGTAAGCTCAGCTATGAGACGAGAGAGAGAGAGAGAGAGCTGAGAAAGAAAGATATAGATGGATAGAAAGAGATGGCAAGCTGAGCTATAGGAGAAGAGAGAAAGACAGAGATGAAGAGAAAAGGAAAGTAATTTTGTTACATATTTCTTTTGAACATGCTCAAGAGTCTTTGAATATTGTTCATAAAAGTGTCACCGGTGTTTGCTTAGTTACAAAACTTGGTTCATATTAACCCAAAGAATACAAAACCTAAGATAACTCAGGCTGGGGTCTATGGAAAATGCATGTTATACTGAAATCAATTTGTGCTCAGTGGGTTAAATTTCAAACTGGATAAAGATGCTGGGGCAGTGGTTTGGAAACTAGTTGAAGTTGGAAGGATGGTTGTTATACTAAAATATGATCCGGTTTCGTATCTGGTGGTAGGTAGATTCTCACGCACATGTTTTGGTTTCCATGAAGCACGTCAACACAAAGCAGGAAATATGTTTTTTGAAGTGTATTATTAGATTTAACATAGCCATATGCTTTAGCCCTGTTGCCTAGCACTTGTGTTTCTGGATCGAGAGCCCATTGAGAGCCCATGCATCATGATGGTTTCTTTGAGCCAGCTGCTCTCCTCCTCGTGACAGGGTTGACAGGCTCGAGAAGTTTGTGATTTTTTCTATGTTCCCAAAGAAGCCCTCCCACATCATCAGTAAGCAGGAGCACGCAGAGCAAATACTACACGTCTACTGTACGTAGCACTGAAGAATCCCCTAAGCCATCAACCATCACTGTTTTTCTCACTGTCATTGCACAGTACCAACTTGCTTGCTTGTTTTTTAGGGAGAGGATAGTGAGATGGGATGCTTAAAATGATATTGTTTTTTATGCATGTAGTACCAAGATAAAATAGATTTAACAAAGTAAAATTCCTAAGGGGGGGGGGGATGCAATCAGAGTATATTACTGTATAAATGCGAATGCGAGGCCATGTATACATTTATTGCTTACTGGTACAGTGGTACGTATAAATTCACTTGTAAATTGTAAAAGAAAAAATGTATTATACCTTATATTCATGATTGTAATTTGTTTACTATGTTTGTACAGGCTATTGTTGTTACTGAAAGAATAGAATATAAAATATTCAAAGCAAAATAATGCAAGTTTTTTGTTTTTTTCAAAACCACCCTGAACAGGTTTTATCTTTTGGTCAAAAGCATGGCCTTAAAGTGATTACACAATGATAAAAAATATTTTGATATATGATCAAGAATAGAATTCTAAGAAACATTACATTAAAAATATGATGATTTTCAATCGAAATCAATGCATTTTGGCTAATTTTATCATAAAAAGTCAAGAGCTGACCCCAAAAAATTTGAGGATGAGGTATGACGTAAAAGTGGGTACCCAGCTTCGCTCATTGCAGTTGTGCTGCGCGCTAGACTGTACAATATGTATTATACCTTGCGCGCATTTTACTATAAGTGCGCGACAAGGTACCCACTTTGACGTCATTTTGACGTAAAAGTGGGTACCCAGTTGAAACTGGGTCACAGCTGAGGGGTCAAAAATATCCTGAAATCTTACCACATTTGGGGGTTTCCTTGGCAACACGACTTTTTAAAAAACTTTAGGCAGATGATTTTCTGCTAACAAAATCATGCTCTTTCAAATGAGCTAACATTGTTTCAGCATTGGGTACCCCCTTTAACATTTTTTTTTTCTTTTTCTCAAGAACTTTAACATCTAAATAATCTCCTTGAGTTCCTTGAATGAGGTCACTGTCTCTTTCATTTTCAGCAGACATTCCTTCAATGCGAGACAGCACGAAGACTATACTGTCAAATGGGGAAAGGGATAAGCCTAAATGCATTTTTAACAAACTTGACAAACACCTTTCCCCCTGATTTTTTGCGATTTGACAACCTTAACTTGGGGAAAGGGATAAGCCTAAATGCATTTTTAACAAACTTGACAAACACCTTTCCCCCTGATTTTTTGCGATTTGACAACCTTAACTTGTGACCTGCCTAAGCTGACAAAAATTACCCCTATCATACATTTTTTCTGGTAGTGCTTGTGTACCACAATATATTTGACTGCCCTGCCCCCTCCCCCTCCCCCATATTCCTCATGCCTCATGGTAAAAAGCTAAATAGATAGCCCTCCTACTACATGTCATATGAATTAAACATAGGAAAGCCTCTAGAGGGGTTTTTACACTGTCAAAATTTTGCTTAGTCCCGGACTATCAGTGGGGTAAAGGGAGGCCTTAGCCCCACCGATAGTACCAGACTTTCCTTAGCCCACTTTCTGTTTACACTGCTTTTTGCAGAAGTAGGCTAGCCCCACCGATAGTCCCGTATTAGCTGGCCCTGCAAAAAAGCATGGCTAACCCCGCAATTGCGGTGCCAAGCAAGCCAGTGTAAAAAGCAAGAAAAGATAGTCCGGGGTTAGCAACGAGACGAAGCCCAATGCCCATTGACCAATTAGAAACGAACGCTTCTCAGCGAAAAGGGTCAGGTGATTCGTGCTTGTATCACAGATACTAGCGCGCTTAATGAAACAGATTTGAGGTTAAGTTGAACTTGAAGTTGAAGTATGTACCCGGACGGCAAGAATCTTTTGCATGCTCAGACGTTCGCGCGCGTGGGATATCCTTGGCCGGCCTTCGGAAATAGTACAGGATTAAGAAAATGCAAGTGTAAACAGCCAGCTATTCCTTGGCCCGGGCTAAGCGCTTAGTACGGGACTTATTTAGCAAGTGTAAAAAGCAAAAAAGATAGTACGGGACTAACGAAAGTCCCGTACAAAGGAAAGTACGGGATTAAGAAATGCCAGTGTAAAATCTGTGTAAGCTAGTAAATATCAAAATTCAACTTGAAGATCTGCGCAAGCTTAGCCCAAGCTTAGCCCAAGCTATGGGCCTGGTTAGGTGAGTTTTCATTAGCTCAAGTTTGAAGGAAGAAAAGCCTGCAATTTTGGCATCTCGGGCATTAGCCCAAACTGGGCTGAAACAGGCAGTCGTGTCTACATCAGCTCGAGCTCCATAAATTGTAATCTGGCTCAGGCTATAGCCCATTGTTGGTGCACATGCATGATAGGACTGATGAGCCAGATCTTGGAAGCTCGAGCTAATGAGGATTATCCAAACTAGTCTGCTATTTTGCAAATTAGCAGGCTATTCTGTAGTTATATAAGTCCAAGATTTGGGTGGCTTACTTTTCAAATGTAATAGCTGGCTAATTCTGTCTTCATCTGGGAATTCTCCAATAGGGTTAATTCAGGGGATCAGAAATGGCATGCTATTCTTCAAGCTCAGGCTGATAGAACTGCACCTAATGAGTGTACTTGATAGATTCATCTATCAGCAACAGGAAGAGGGCAGTGATGTGGGTGGACTTCAAGGCAGCAAGGGTCAGGTGACCTTAATATAGGTCAGACCCTGTGCATACTTTCCATTGAAGATACTCTCTTAAGGAAATAAACGTAGCAGACCATTAATTCTCCCTGTCACTAGATAGAGCTGCCAGAGAGGAAAAACAGCTCCTCTTTTGCCATAGTGTTTTTTTTTTTATATATACATTTAGAGGTTATGAAAGAGTTTAATGTTATAATGAAACTAGAGTTAAACAGGTGCACACTTGTTTGTATGGCTTGGTACAATCTCAAAGAAATCAGAAGTGAATCTGAAGTTTGAAACTTTAAATCTCCTTGTGTATATTGAGAACAGTCTGATAGGCCTATCACTATGAACATGGCGGACAAAGAAAGCGGACAAAATAAACAACCTCTCATTCTACCCTTCACAATGGTTCTGGTAGTCAAAAGAACATCCCTTCACAGCTATTATGTTTAATCATGTAGTTCCAGGTGAATATGCATGTGACACCTGTTCCACATATTTTAGACAATAGCAGTGAAGGGATGTTCTTTTGACTACCAGAACCATTGTGAAGGGTAGAATGAGGGGTTGTTTATTTTGTCCGCTTTCTTTGTCCGTCATGTTCATAGTGTATATGTGGCTATTATTGCCTATATGTGCAGTGATAGGGTGCATCACATGCCAAACATTTTTTTTAAAGCATCCTGACTTTGAGCAAATTTTTAAGGGGGAAGGATGTCAAACTTCAACTTTCCTTAGTCTATTAATACCTTTCTTTTGTGTTTGCATGATCTGGTATTGTGTCTATAACTTACATTGTGGAGTCTAGCCCATACCAATACTTACCACTCCCTATAACCCATTGAGTGTGATTTGATTTCGTATAGTACACATTTGCCTGAGACCCTAGCCAGAGTTATTTTGGGCTTAGTGTTCAGTGGGTTAAATCAAATATATGCTGGATTTGTCAGACTGTTCCTTGGCTATGATATGAGTAGGGACCAGTGTGTGAAAATAAAAAGAACCCCCCCCCCCCAGATTATTAAGATTCTTGATCTAGGTGTGAATCCGCTGGGGTACGAAGACATCCACCATCACGTCTGGGATGATGACAAGATCAGAGGAGAAAGTGAGAAAATAAAAGGTCGAGTCATGCCTGACCCATATTCAGCATCACCTTACAAGATGGAGTGAGATGGGCTGGGATGGGCTGAAGTGCTTGTTGGAGTATGGTTGACATAAAAAAAAAAGGTAGAGGAGGGAGAATTGGTTTATTATGTGATTCTCTATTTTATTTAGGGCAGTAGCTTTCATATAAGAGTTTGGTTCAATAACTTATGCTGTAGAGCTGCTTTCCCTCTCCCTCAAAGAAGCCTCCAAAAGTAGTCCTTGGTCAACCAGAGAGAGAGAGAGAGAGAGAGAGAGAGAGAGGGAGGGGGGAGAGAGTTTACCATGTAAAATGAAAGTGGTTTTTAATGATATTTTGATTTAAATTTCTGTTTTCATATTGAGCATTAAAATTCATGAACACGTATTGAATTTTAATGGGAAGTAAAGGGAAAATTGTTTTCCTTTGTCTATGAATATCGGTTACGGTATCAAATTCGGGGCAGCTTCAATAGCTTTTGGCATTATAAGGTTTGGGTATTTTAGCCCATCCATTCAAAATTACTAAATAAAGTGACTGACATATGATGTGATGGTGATGATTGCTATTAAAATGGAAGCATATTTGTTTATTGTCTGTTTAGAGCCAGAAGGGCATTAGCTATGTGTTAAAGCATATGAGTTAATGCCCTTCTGGCTTTGAACAGATGAAATGTTTTCTGATGTGGAGCAGATGCTTAAAGGTTTAAAAGTGTTGCTTATTTTGTTTGCTTTCAGTGCACTTTTCAGTGACGTCGATAATGGAGGATGATTATGATCATGGTCATTGTGTAAATAACATTATTAAAAGGAACAGTATAATGTTTAGTGTTCAGAGAATGATGGATCTATATTAAAGAGAGCTTACGAAATACATCATAATCACGCTTCTTCAGAAAGCCTTTTAGACATAATATCGTCCCTGTTTTCACAAAGTGACGGATGAGCGCGTGACTTTAAAAAAAGTTAGTTTTAAGTAAATCGCTTTCAAAGTTTAGAACCTCAACCTCAACCTCTTTAATGTATGAAGGGTGAATAAATTTTGTATCCTCGTATAGGGCATATTCTGGACAATTTTCATTTTTAATTATTTGCATATTCCTTTTATATTTAGAAGAAAACGAGGTGTAAACACTGCCGTCATTCTGTGAAAACACAAAATTCAAGGTCCCACTGTGATTTTGTTTTCCCGAAGTGACGGATCTCAGCTGCACACGTGTTAAACAAATGGGACTTGATAAGCACGCATTTGACCTAAATGCGTGCGATCACGTATTCAAATCGAAGACGCGCTCTTTCATTTTTTTCACAAAGTGACGGAACTCAACTGTGCACGTAAAACATATGGGACGGCTGAAAGCCGTCACTTCGTGAAAACAGAAAATCCTTTTACTGGGTATTTTCTTGTTGACGTCATTGCCATAGATACGTAATGAAACATTATTACGGTCTGAAACCCTGTGAAGTTCAAGATGTTAGTGAACGATGTCCAAAAAAGAAAAAAACTCAAAATTGAAAAATTTGTGATTTCCCTCGTATCCGTCACTTTGTGAAAACAGGGACGATATGTCTGATATATTATATCAGAGTTGAAAATGCTGTCACTTTTATGTAGAAAAGTATATGCTGCTTTATGTGCTAGTTTGCTATTTATGGACATGAAATCCATATATTATTCTGCTGAAGAGGCAAGATGGGTAAACCAAAGCCTGAGGGCCTTCATTTGCATACAGGAGAGGAATAAGTAAGAGAGTGATAATAACATGTTTTTCTCTAGATATCAGTTTCGTGACAAAACTTGAGATCCCTCCTGATGTGGCCGCTACTAAGAGGAATTATAGCTATCAATAACCGATGATCTTCCTGCCTATGACAAGCTGTCTCATATCTCGCTATTAATGGTTGCCATGGAAACAACCTTTTCAGAGTTGCATTAATTAAAATCATATATGGATAGGCCTAAGCTTCAAGTGTGCTTCAGGTCTCTGAGTGTGATGGTCTACAGAGAGGAAGGGAAAACTGAGGAAAAAGTCAGGAAACATCAACAACTGTCATCGAAAAAAAGGTGAAACAGACTAAATGATGGATAATGCCATGATGAACTGGCACGTTGGTAGAATGTCCTGAATTGACTTTGTAAATAATAGATGAACAAATCGTTCAAAATAGGGATCAAACTGACAAGTGCATTTGCCATAACAATTTCTTTTCTCTCAAGCTTATAATATATAGGAAATAAGAGTAATAGCCTCTTCAGACTACTGGCAAGTTATACAAGATTAAAGAAACATGATTAGCAAAAAAGAATATACAGAAACACTGCATCATTGTATAAATAAATGTATATAAAGAAGCAACATGCGCACCATTGCACTGCACATTATGTTTACGCATGTAATATTGTCACCACTCTTCAGCATGCACTAATCTCATGTAGCGATTTGAGTCAAGCATGCTCACAATAAGCGCTGCCCAGTTATGCGATTCTTGTTTAGCCGTACAATGAAATTAAGTAGTCTGAACACATCAAACTGTCCATTGCATAGCAATTTTAGATATCCTTCTGTTTTTTAAAGTTTTAAGATATAGGAGAGTTAGCTTTGATATGATGATTCAAGACATCAATGCACCCCCCCCCCCTGTTATTTTGCCCTTAAAGACACTGTAATGGCAATGCCATAGAGATCTATAGATATGGAGACAGAAACACTGAAAACTTGGAAGAAAATAGAAACATAAAAACAACATGGTTCGTAGGGTTGCAGACAGACCAGCAATATGGCTGTGCCGTGTTTCATATCAGAAACTAAATCAGCTTTCAATGACCCTCCAGGTCCTTTTTTTTTGGTTGCGATAAGAGCCGCTTTGTGAAAAAGAATACGTCAGAAAACAGGCGGCTGCTTTTACCATCTTTCTCTTTTTCTCTCTCCAATTTCTTGTTGGTTTCTAAGTGTTTTTTGATGCATCTGGAACTTGCCTTGGTTGGTGAAGCATCTTGAGTTTCTTATGTTTCGTGGATATATATTTTTTTTTCACAAATAATCATCTATAAGTATTTAGCCAGTCAAAACTATGTTTAAGATGAAACTAATTGAATTTAAGCAAAGTTTTAAAGTTCCTTGGAAATCCCATCCATTTGTTTAAAAGTACAAGACAGTGCACTTTTGGCTAAACTTATATAAGTTCAAAGTTCACTTATTAGCATTGACATGGTCACTTACTGTGGAAAACTATGGAATAGTACTTTCAAAATTTTGGCTTAATTTTCATGTTACTGTTTTTGTTGTTATATTCTTCGTGTATTGTTGACAGGAGATTGAGTAATAGTGTATGTTGCATCTCCAACACAACTGAAAATTCAAAGACTGATATGTTTTGTATATTTCGAATATGAGGGCATTTGAAGGTTAATTCTGTTCAAGGGATATTTCTATGATGATATTCTTCTAAACTGATATAAAGTAATAAGAGAGGTGTTGTAATTACTCTTAACAAGATCGGAGCACTTATACTCAAACACGTCTTTGAACCACTTTGATACAAGAGAGTTTGGTTCATGGGTAGACTCATCGGTATATCAAGTAAAGCGATAAGGTACAGGGGTTATAGCATCATGTAGCAAGACAGGTTTGGACATATAATTCTGTGGGTGGTTTAAGGGGTAGATATTGGGCAATCTGTTGCCACCTTACAGGTGTTGGGTCAGACATGAAGCTGCTCTACTCGTCAAAGAACCCACCTGCACTGAGTCCTAGCCTGTGGCCATTGGATGCAAGGAGATGTTCTGTTATAAGACATGGACCCTAGATGTATGTTAGGTCTGTAAAAAAAGTAACCCATTGGGTACCGGAATCGGACTGCCCCTGTACTAAATTTATGGGAATGAAAGAGGATCGATGGAGTAGTGCCTTTCTGGCTGTCGCCAGAAGCTATTCCATTAAAAACAAAAGCCTACAGCTTGTTGATAGGCATGATGGTTTAGTAAAAGATAGTGAGACAGTGTGAGAGAGAAGGATGAAAGGAACTGATGAGGAAAGGAAAAGAGCAAAAGGGAGAACTAGAGAAAAATATTTTGGAGTTCTAAGGACATGTATGCTTGTCTATTTCTTTTTTATTTGATTCCTTTTTCGCATTCAGCATAGGGCATAAGATACTAGTAAAGCAAGAATCTGAGACCTGTTGATGGGAAAAAGTTGGATGGTTGAGAGATGATGAGCTGAAGAAGGAGAGATTGATGGGAAGAGAGGGAGATGAATAAAAAGAGAAAATGGACTGAAATTGGATTAAGAAAATGAAGGGCCCAGGGGTTGCAGACCTTGTTGATGAGCTACTATTTTGAACAAACAGGAAAATTGCTTTTCTGTATTTGGTGAAAGCAAGCATAGATCCTCGACCGATTTTTAATGATTCTAACGAAATTAAAGGTATGCCGTCAGCACAGTCCCATTGCTCTTAACTATCTTCACCTTTTATGTTTTTTGGTAATCATCTGGAAGTGGAGAAGCCTCTTGTGCATTTCCTCGCGGGATGTTTCGTGCGTCGGCATCGACGCGAGGAATTTGGGAACCCCTGATCAAACATGACATTTGGGCCATGCTGATCTGCGCTATTTACCACCGAGCCCATCATCGCACAATCGTCCTATGACGATGAATGGATGTCAGGAGGTTATTTACCCCACTATTTGCTGTCTCGGAACTCCCCACTGTTTGATTTGTACTGAAATTCCAACAGTGGGAGGCACTTATATTTTGCTCCTTCCTACCCCACCTTAAAATAGGGATATGGTGATGGATATGGTCAAGTCTGTTGGATAGATGGGGTTTATATAAATACCGGGTGTCCCAGAAAAAGCAGAACGGTGGATTTTCAGTACTTTACCTTCAGAAAGTAGATAATCTGTTTACTTTAGTAGGTAAATCATCTTCTACCAAAGAGAATGATACCAAGATCATTAAATTTGGTGAAGTAATTTTGATTCTATGCCCATTTTTTAAAATACAATAACTTTCGAATTTTGCATGTTTTTCACGCCAGTGGAGAGAAGAATTGTGTCGGGAATGGCCTTTCATATGGCACGTTTTGTTGCTGACATGCATCAGTGGACTTCCCTCAGACATCGTATTATGAAAGGCTATCCCGACACAAAGCTACTCTCATCAGTCGCCAAAAATTTGAAAATGACTGTATTTTAAGAAACGGGCATAGAATACAAAATACTTCACCAAATTCAATGATCTTGGTATCATTTTCTTCAGTAGACGATGTTTTACTACAGATGTAAAAAAAGATTATCTACTTTTTGAAGGTAAAGTACTGAAAATCCACTGTTCTGCTTTTTCTGGGACACCCGGTATATATACTACATGATTTCAGTTATCTAACTTACCAAAATGTATTTTTAGTATATAAACACAAAATGAAATAATGTTTACCTAGCTTTATAGCATATGGAAGAAAGATTACAACAGTTGTAGGCTTAAGGTAAAAGAGTTAGTACAAATTCATGGTTTTGCAGTAGGTAATAAGGTTATGAATATTGATAATAAACAACATAAAGATCTTTGGAGCAGAAAGAACATCCACAGAAAGATAAAGCTATTAGACAGGGAAAGAAGGGGAGTGGAGAGATATGGATAAGGAAAATCATAGGAAAGGAGAGATAAAGGAAAAAATGAAAGTTAGAGAAGGGTATAAAGGAGTCATTAGATAATTGAGATGAATGAGAAGTAAATGACTGTAATCTTTCAATGATAATAGATGAGAAATCATAGTTGATTTGGATGGCAAATATTTGTTCTCATCTATTTTCGTCCCAAATGGGAACTGCTGAGACTAGTAGGCAACATGGTTAGTGTCATGACATGTCACTTCAGAGATAGAAAGAGAAAGACAGAGAGAGAGAGAGAGAGGGGGGAGGGAGAGAGAAGAGAGGAGAGGAGAAAATGCCCTGTCAGTCAGTTTACATGTAGGTTTGCCTTGGAGGGTGCCGCAGGGTACTCCCTTTACCCTCTTCTAATTTTTTTTTCTCTCCTTGGAAAATGCAAAGGGTGTATAGTTTAAAAGATGCTAAAAGTATTCCACTGGGAATCATGCTACTCTATTAGTTCTCACTCCTCTTCTTTCCCTTTGTATTTGTCCATTCAAGTAGGAGCACTGTGGTATGTTGGGGAAGGCTCTTAACTCTGATACAAGAGGTCCTGGGTTCAATGCTCACTTGGTGCTCACACCCTTAGACAAAGTGTTTTGAAAGAAAGAGAGGGTGGGGAGGGAGAGAAGAGAGGAGAGAGAGAGAGAGAGAGAGAGAGAGAGCGGAGAGGAGGAAATGCCTTGTCAGTGACAGTTTACATGTAGGGTTTGCCTTTGAGGGTGCCGCAGGGTACTCGCTTTATCCCTCTTCTGTTTTTCTCTCTCTTTTTGTATAGCGGAAAATGCAAAGGGTGCATAGTTTAAAAGATGTGAAGGTATTCCCTGTGAATCGCACTATTTTATAAGTTCTGACTCCTTTTCTTTCCCTTTTATTTGTATTTGTCCATTCAAATGGGAGCACTGTGGTATGTTGGGAGAAGGCTTTTCACTCTCATATGAGAGGTCCTGGGTTCAGTCCTCTCTTTGTGCTCACCCTCAGACAAGTTGTTTTGCCCACCTGTGTCCCTGTCAACCCAGGTGTAAATGGAGCAATCCTGGGGTTATATTGATTGTTGGAGCCACGGAAAGAGTAATATGAAAACTGATGGGGCTATCCTGAGTAAAGGAAACCCAATTATTATAAGTATTATTTTGTATACATCAAGAGAACTTAAACTTGGCATGTTTTTTTTTTCTTAACAATATGTTAAATACACATACTTTTTTTTCTTTTGCTACTTTGAAAATGAATTATTTTCTGGAAACTTTGAAAATGCCTTTTGATACCTCTTCAGGTGAAGTTCTACACAGTGCTTCTGCCTTCCATTTTCACTTGAAAATGTTAAGTAGTACGCTTACAACATCACCTAATGCCCAAACTGGATATTGGAATAATATTTTTGAAACCTGTAGGGGAAATGATAGTATCAGCATTTATGGTAATCTTTTTGTTTAAATTCAAAATGCCCCTAGACTAGGAGCTGGGATAATATTCGTGAATTCTGTAGGGATAATAATATCATCATTCAGCTACCATCACTGTAAGGCTGTTTTCTTTTTTCTTTGAGCAAAGGAGCAAAGCTTTTCTAGATGAGTTTCAACCTGCATCACCAGGAAAAGAAAGGGAGAGAGATGTCGGGGAAGAGAGTCACTGTTTTTCTCACTTCGTTTATCCCCCTGTGTTATGATCTCTCTCTTTCTCGCACCGCCGCGATGCGAAAAATTCTGCGCCTCCCGCCAGTGGAAATGGTTTCCATAGCGACCAATTTGCAAGAATGAAATGCCCATCAGGTAGCCCCATGTCAGACCAGTGTCTCCTGTCTGCTACTATGCCACATCTATGCTCATTCACTGTCAAATTTGTTAAGGTGCTGATGGGAAGTTTTCTTTTCCTCCGTCCTTTTTCTACCTCATGTCAGCAATATCTGTACATCTTAAGTGGGGGAAAAAAGGTTTTATATAGAGGTCTGTGTTTCGGTCTATTGTTGTCTAGACTTCCACAAGATTTCTTGATGGTCAGGGGCCCATTTCATAAAACATGTTATCAATAACAAGTTGCAACATCTGTTATAAGCTACTGAAATCCTTGCATCTGATTGGCTGAGGGCAAATTTGTCATAGAAATGTGTCAGTTGTTACTGATAACAAGTTTTATGAAATGGGGTCCAGATCTGAAATGACCCGTTTGATTTCAGTTATTCATTATGCATACTTGTTGTGTTTTGTAATAATGAAAGTTTTATGCTAATAGCTTCAGCCCAATGAGGAATTTCATTATATTCTATATTTTTATCATTCTTAATAAAAAAATCATAGTTTCTCATCCCTTGCTCCTTTCTTTTTTTTTCAACCCACCTTAAAACTTTTGTTACATTTTTTGTGCTAAAAGGAAATCAAATCTGAGTACTTGTGGACAATGTAGCAACCAGAAAACCATTTATTATGCATTATTAAATTGCTTTAGCCTCTCTAGTGCTTGAATTGACCAAGTAGCATTTTTATGTACAAGTAAAATATCAAATATCAAATGACATGGAGCCCCCTCCTTGATTTTAAAATATCATGAATAGAAACTATACAACAATTTTGCATGGCCTTAATTATAGTTTGTATAGATAGTAGAGTAGTAAAGAAAAATGAGAGTGAATTTAGTCGAAATATTTGAACAAAAATTAACTAATATTTGATGGGGAAAGTGCCATACCGGTAGAGGACTAGAGGGACTTCTCAAGCGAAAAACTGACAGACGACAAATTATTCACTTCTAAATTTATTAGCAGGGGGATGGGGTGGAATTGAGATGAATCTATGCGTTTAGCACAAGTCATGTGCCCTGGTGCATAGAAACGTTCAGACCTCATTTCCATTTAATGAATAAATGGGTTCCCCTAGACCTTAAATGAAAGCGTGTCCTCTAGGGACAGAATGTATGTCGCATCCATAAATTTCCTCGCTCTATTCCAGTTCATCCCTGGTAGAAATTAAATCCTTCATTTGTCATGGACACGGCATTGTGCACAAGTGTATGATAGCTGTGCAGGAGACCATGCCATCCACTGAGTGCAAGAAGGCCATTAATGTGTATCATTTTTTTGAAAAAAATATTCAGGGTTAAGTTCCATCTTCTTCTGAGCAAAATTCACCATTACCTACATTATTTTGTTGATAGAATCCATCATTCTAATTAAGAAGTGTTTGATAGTGTGTTCATACGTACCGGAACAGAATAGTGGCAGGTCAAGGATTTTTTTGAGGGGGGGGGGGGGTGCTTGTAAAAAAGTACCATGGTACCCATGGTAATCTTATTAAATTTCCGTCAAATCATGGTAATTTGTTGTTACGTGTATGGTACTTTCATGGTTTTGAGGGTAATTTCATCAAAATACCATGGGTACTATGGTACTTTTTCAGCAGGGAAAGGGGGGGGGGCATGGGCCAGGTGGGTACCCCCTAAATTCTGTGCATAATACACAGATAACTTTTATCTCTCTCTCTCCCTCCCTCTCTCTCTCCCCCCTCTCTCTCTCTCTCTCCCCCCCCCCCCCCCTCTCTCTCTCCCCCCTCTCTCTCCCTTTCCCTCTCTTGAGTATGGCACACACACAATACTGAAGCACATATTCCAGCATGAGTATTACAGATATCTGGAAGGTTTCTGTATCAAGACTTTCTGTAAAAAAAAAAAAAAAAAAAAAAAAAAAAAAAAAAAAAAAAAAAAAAACATGCAAATTCCATGAAAAATCCAGACTTGCAAATATTCATACTCAAAGATTAAGAATTAAAATGATGAAAATTTACCAAAGTTTCTTACCCCCAAACAACTGACTGTCATTAATGCTTTGGGGAGGTTTTAGGTTTTATCGAAGTTGAATGGTTTTACCCTATCCATGTCCAGGTTTCATTCTGTGCAATAGTGCTTGCTACATTATAACACTGAGATATATATACAGATAAAACAATATAGAAAAAAAAAATCGTGGTTGATATAGATATTGTAAGCAAGAAAATTTGTTTATTATTTCTGTGGTGTAATATTTTGAGACAAAGTCCAGCAAATAGCCTTGACCAAGTTTTAGTCATCTGATATACATATTTGGTTACCATGGTTACTGATACCCAAGAGGGTTTTCTTTGGAGAGAAAAAGAATTATTTCATCAAGATGCCATGATTTGCAATATCACCCTTGTTGACAAGATAGATCAAATGGGCTTTTCTCAGAAATATCTATTTTCGAGCAGTTTAAAGTTTGTTTTAATCAAATTTATGAAATTCATTGCTCTATAGTTTGTAAATGATATCTGTGTTGTTTAGCTGAAAAGTACAAAATCATTCTTGTTATTCATCCTTTACTTTGCCATATTTTTCTTATAGCTTTATGGTTTGGATTAAGACACTAAGAATGGTAGAAATTATGTTCATTTGGATTACTTTAGTATTAGGAAATATTTCACATTGATATCTTACTGATTATTCCAAACATATGTCCTTGATGCCTATGTTTTAAGTAGTGTCTCCATAGATAAATTGTAAATAAGGGAGGGGAGATGTGATATATCTACCAACTGTTGAGCCTATCTTACCGGACAACACAGGGGCGGGGGGTGAGATGATGGAAAGAGGCAGTCGATAGGAGGAGATGTAGTAATTGTTGTCTAAGAGCTTTGCCATATGAATTCTCATCCTGGAAGTAGGGCAGATCAGATCCAATGCAGCATCAAAATGAAATCCCAAAGTAGGACCTTCTTTCAGCTCTGTGAATGTTCATGCCAGTTTTACAAGAGGTTTGATCAGATCTTGTTCTCATGGCAGGACAAGGGCATTCTTCCGGGAGTGGGAGAGATACAACCATGCCTTCAAGTGGGTAGATAGAGTATTTTGCTGGTTTGGATGTAACAATTGCAAAGAGTAAATCAGTAAACATGAGAGAGTGAAGGTGGGAAAAAGAACTGTTATCAAGGAAAATATTATTCTTACTGCATAGGGACAAGATAGAAGTTTTGAGATAAGGAGCACTGGTAAGATGACAGGAATACTGTGCGATATGTAAATTGATCTCAAGTTCTCAAGTTTCTTTTCCCATATCCATCCATCTTTCTCATTCTACAACTTTCCTTTTTGTTTCTGCAATTTCTTCAAGACAAAACTCCCATTCAGCCTCATTAGCTCGCTATGATCATTCATTCTTAATGGAACGGATAGCAGCTCTTCTTTGTTTCTATGGTGACGGATGCTGCATCCACTGAATGCCTCTCCCGTCTCTTGAAATTGGAAGATGTATGATTTGATGTGAATGAACATAGTACAACATTCATGAGCCAACTGTGTCAACATATCCCTTTGTAAGGGCCAGAAAGGCTTTAACTCCATATGAAAGGATATGAGATAAATGACCGTCTTGCTCTCAGGAGGTGGTAGAGAAGAGGGATGATGAATCGTTCCACTGCTCCAGATTTTACTCTCTTTTATTCTGTTTGTCTAACTTTTAGGGAGCAAGAATGCTGTCTGCACTTCAAAAATACTTGGTTTAATGTGTGCATTGACAGGTTTGAGAGTCGGGAGGGTAAATATCAAAGGTACCACAGTATCTGGGCGAAGTGCCCAAGAGATGCAAATTATGCTCTTAAAAGTTTGGGGCCCATGTTACAGATATGGGCCAGAATTCACAAAAGAGGTTTAAACCATGGGGTGGTTTAAACCCTGGGGTGGTTTCAACCCCTGTAAGCGTACTAAAATAAGCGTAAATTGGCATGTATTGGCCATGCGCACGCTTAAAGAAAACAGATGATTAGATCAGATTAAACACAGGAGAGGGTTTTTAAAACCATGGGGTGGTTTAAACCTCTTTTGTGAAATCCTGCCATACTGTCTGTAGAAGAGATTGATTTTATTGAAATGTACTGTAATTCATGATATCACCTGAATGGTACATAAGAACAATATACATACAGGCCTACAATGGTTACAATTTTATGACTGCGCTATACCTCAGTTTTAAGAGGTTCACTGGTCGTAGTCAATAAAAAGGGATCAAATTACATAGATTGTTGGTTTAAACCTCAATTAAAATAAATTTGTCATGTTCCATGATTGTGATCATTGTCTCATGATCTACTTCACAGTTGTCAGTATATGGTAGGTCGTGTATGTTAGATAGCAATTAGGGATTATGCTGCCCTCCCTTGGCAAAAGGAAGCAAGTGACATTTTCATCCAAAAATTTACTTTTTGACTATTGTTTTGAAGTTGCTGTTGTCTTCCTTCTATAGGTTTTAAAGAAATGATGGATGAAGCATTAAAAGCTGTTTTGCATATTTGATGCAAGCTTCATTTAACTGACAAAGCCATTGGTTACATATTTGACCCATTTCTGATATACTTTGGTGGCAAAAGGAAGCAAGTACTCGGAATTTCCTGGAAAACTTTAGCAAAAGGAAGCATGCAGTTTACAGCAAACACCACTATTACTGATCATATATTTCCATGTTATAAGGCCTGGTCAAAAAAACATAATATTTTTCTCCATTTTGGGCATTTGTACTGCTTGCCAATTTTTCCTTTTGCCAAAGTAGGGCAGTATAGATTCATAATAGATTCAGAATATGAACACGTCTACCGTAAATGGCACTTCACAAAGTCTTTCAAATGACTCGGATCAACATTTTCTTTTTAGCTCACTGTTTGTTTTAATTGTTTTCTTTATAACTGAATTACAGTTTCCAGTAGATATGAGATTACTGTGTTACATTGTTCTTGTAATGACAGAGACTCAATACAACCATCTTTCTGATACGTGACTGATGTAAATATATCTGATAATGTGAACGTGCCTTTTCATCAGTATTTGAGATTAGAGTGTTGCATTGTGCTTGTAGGGACAGAGACTCTACACACATTCTAACACATGATAGATGTATAGATATCAGATCGTGTGAACATGCCTTTTCATCAAATCTCCATTACTCAGTCTAGACTGTTGTGGATGTTAGGTGCAATATATCCGTCACTTTCAATTCTTAGAAACCACAGGATAATGAAGTAGGAATTATCTATCCAATAAAACAATTATTCAAACTCTGTGCTCCATACTAGCATTCTATTTTTGTTGACAAACTTGTGCAAATGAGTAAAGTCCGGCTACTGTTTTTCCTTCACCGCTTAGACAATAATGAATTCAGCAAATGTTATTTTATTAAAGTGCAATGACCTAATATATAGGGACGTCATTCATGACCACTGACCAGGGGAATTTTAACTTCTTGAATACTAAGCCTGTATGCCTATATATTTTTAAGTGATTATTTGCATATAAAAAGTGTAAAGCTTCAGACTTGATGGCCAAAATTCACGAAAGAGGTATAGATTTTAACCATTGTCTAACTTTAAACCATGGTCAAAATCTCCAAGGGCGTAAAACGTGCATGTCCTCTTGCCCAATGGGTGGAGTTGTAATGATACACTTACTTACGCTTATCTACGCTTTTTTATGTTTATTTATGCATATCTTTTTTAACAAGCACCATGGTTTAGATATACTCTTTTGTGAATTGGGCCAATCTGTCTCCTTTGTTCTCTAGATCTATTCTGATAGCTCTCTGGCTGTAGATATCTCCATGTTTTACTTGATTCCATCTGACAGTTAATGTCTAGAGCAGCAAGAAGGGAATGTGGCCCTTCTGCTTGTTCTACATAGGAGGGGTCATGGGGTCATGACCTCAGGTCAAATAGTGGGTGTAAGAGGCAGGTAGGAGGTGGGCATTGTAGGAAGCTGATAGTCTACGTATTCCAGACTTCTCATAGTGCATTAAAACATGGTACCTCACTGGAAGGAAAACAGAGAAAATGAGAGAGAGAGTCAAGGAAGTAAAGCAAACAAGACTCAGAATTGGGACAGACTGAATATCTGATGAATACAGGAAGATGTGCAATGCAGTCAGTTCTTTATAGATTACCCCACCCCACCTCTCTCCCCTCCCCCCCCCTCCCAAAAAAGAACATGAAGAGAGGTACATGAAAAAGAAAAATAGAAATCTAGGGAGGAGCAGCAGTGATGCAAGTTTGCACTTTTTAAAGTGATTATTTCCAAATACCAGTATAGTTCTTGAGCTGTTGTATTTATATCCATCCAGAATAGTCATGCTGGGTTTCAGGGATTTTTACTCTTATTGTAACCATTGCTTAAAAAAACAAAGATAATTTGAGCACAGCCATTATTTGTAAAATAACCCTCAAAAAACTTTATCTGACATTCTGTGGTTAACAGTTATAGAGTTGGAAGAAAATAAAGATTAAGATAAATGCCCTAATTGATTATATTATAATCATAACTATCTATACCCAACCGGAAAGTGATTTAAAATTCAATAAAAATCATTTCCGCAACCAAAAAGGGCCCCTCATCATACATTAACTTTGATCACACAAGTTTCATTTACCTCTTTATGACGTCATCGAAGTATCATTTGTGCATTGCATGTATTGCGTATCCGAGCATTGTAATCCTCGCTGCGCATGTTTTGTGTTATTGCGCACGTGAAGAGACCATGCAAAATATGGTATAATATTGTACGGCAAATTTTGTACATGAGGAATTCAGCTTTTCATACAATATGCTCTGATGTTGTACGGACAACTTGTCTACTTCACTAGTTGCTCTTATGTTAATTGAGAGAATATTTGATCTTGGGCAATTCCGCGCCAGAAAAACAGTCACCTTACTTCACATTTATCGTTAAAAACATTTGCTTTGATAGCCCTGAATAGCCAAATCTTTAAATTTAAAAAAGCTGAAACAATAAAGAATTCCACAATTTTAGTCTGTGTTGGTATAATGCATGTTTGATTTTAAAAGACATGTTTGAAGTTTAAAATTGGCGCTTTTTTCTCGTAATTCCGTTACCGAGGGGTTATACCACAAAACAAAAAATGCAAGAATAAAATTATTGGAATGAAAGAGCTCACATGAAAGAATGGGCATATTTACAGAGTATTAAATGGTGAGAAAGGAGGCAGATTACAACAGAGGCAAGAAAGTCTAAAAATTGGTAACAGAATTACACCTTTGCCGTGGAATTGCCATCTTGCAGTATGTTTTTGCAGAGGTAATATTTAAAAAACTTGTATTTTGAACATAGGCCTATAGTTAAATTGAACCTCTAACATACAGAATAAGATGTCTTTCGATGATTGGTTCACTTGAATGAGTCATATTAGGCCAATCTTGGCAGGGTTTTTTTTTCTATTTTTTTTTCTTTTTTTTCCCCTTTTGTTTGCAGTTTTTGTTTGGAGCCCCTTTCATGCTTAATCCCTGTCACATGCCTCATGCAGAGAACCAAACCAGGCATTAAATTGTCGTTTTCAATCCAGAAAGTCAAGTTTATGTCCTTAGTGAGAGCATTTTAACTAAATAGCCAAGATATTGTCCATGGAGTCAAGTTTAAACACTCTTTAGAAGAGAACTTGTAAGAATTTGCTTTTGATTTGTGATTGTGTCAAATCAATTTATTGCAAAAGTTGATGACACTTTTAAGGTACCTTGCACTTGAATAAGACTTCATAAGAGTTCTTAAAATTTGAGAAAGTTGTAGGCCTACGACACTCATAAAACACTAGTAGACATTTAGGCATCTTTGGTCTTTAGATGAAGTTAGTTGTGAAAGTTTCAAATTGAAACGTAATAGAACCTGCATCTCTCCTGGGCTATAGATATAGACCTACATGTTTACTTGCTCAATATGACTTTTCTTTTATGACCAGTTCATCTCAATCGGCCATGTAATTTGATCAGACAGTGATATATTTCTTTCTTTCTTGCAAGTATATTATTCCTTAGGTATAAGCATCTGATCATTTATTCTTCTGGGGAGAATCATTCCAGTATATAGGATGACAGTACAAGCAAGAATAGTCTGCTTCCACAGACCCTTGGCCTTAACACGCCCCCCCCCCCCTCTTGCATTTATGCTTAAATGCAGCCTCAGCCTGTCACTGTTGAGCACTTGTCCTAAATGCTTTAATATCTTTTTCTTTTCACCTTTTTGGTGTACATATTTTTACTTTCATTTTCATTTTTTGTCCCCTCATATTTCATCTTTTATATTACCTGTGGGTTTTTTTCTTCAATTCCAAACACTCGCTACTTCAGCTCGGCTTTAGAATGCCTTTTCCTGTTTTTTATTTCCTCCAAACTTTGATCTTTTTTTGCAGCAATGACAAGATAAACATTGGTGATCAATCTATTGTACACATTTTTTATCAGAAGTTGTTCGATGATGCTATCTGCAACTACATGTATAACCTTTAGTTTCAGTTTATTTGCTTGATTCTCAGTGACTGAATTTTTTTAGACTACTCCATGCACAGATTGGTATCATTGATGGAAACTCTACACTGATTAGTCTGGGAGGATTGGGTCACATGACCCCTTCGTCTATATCTCATATTCATGGTCACTTTGTTTTACAATTGCTGAAGTATGCATGTGTGTGTGGGGGGGGGGGGGGATTCTATTCAGTTTCTGCAAAGTTTTTGTTCACTTTCATAAACAAGTGCTTCTTTTTTTCTGCTGTTATCTTATGTCATCATTTTCTTCCCTGTTTCCTGTCTTCATTTTGCAAATGAAGGTGGAGACTTGAGATGATATAGGAAGAGAGAAATACAGGACCCTGTTTCATAAAACTTGTTATCAGTAACAACTGCCAACAACTTGCTCTCGGCCAATCAGATGCAAGGATTTCAGTAGCATTGTAGTGAGGGCCCAAACGAGAATGTTCTATCTTAGAAAACTGAGCTCTTTACATGTTGGTAAACCCATCCTAAGTCTCTTTTACAAATCCATTGTTGAGAGTATTTTTCTTTTCAAATGTGTTGTTTGGCTCGGGGCATGTAGGAAGGATGATTTTAGGAAAATGGAAAGTGTAGTGAAGAGGGGGAAATAACAGGAAATAGACGAAACCTGGCTGAAGAATGTAAAGCACGAAACCTTCAAAAAGCTGAAGAAATTATTGCAAATGACAACCATAATTTAAAATATTTATATGAGTTATTGAGGTCAGGAAGAAGAATGCACTCACTGAAATGTCGGACAAGCCGATATTTGGGCTTGTATGTTCCATACTCCATTAGGTTGTACAACCGAATGGAGTGAGGCACATATGAGCCCAAATGTCGGCTAGGCGTGGTTTTCCTCCCTTAATACTATAATCATAATGCAATATTTTTTAATGTTTGTTTTATAATATTCCTTTTCCCCCTCAATGTGCAATACAAGAATATAATTGTGAACCACTGAGCAGCGCCCGTGCATCTCATTTTTTACATGTACAGTAAAGTCCCCAGTTTTCCGCTATACGGAAAAATGGAAAAGTTTCACGGAATTCGAGAAGAACACGGAATTCATGGAATTTCACAGAAAACACGATTTTTCAGGCCAAAAAAAAATTGAATTACGAAAAATACAGTGAAAATCATGAAAAACAAAGCAAGATCCAATAAAACAAAACCGTGCATCAGCAGAAAATCTGGATCAAACCTGTTCGCAGTGTTTAACGTGTGTTCGCCAAGCTTTACTGCAGTGTGTGTATATTAGGATAACTTACGTTTTTCAAAGATTTTTACTATTTACAAATTGCTTTATCATATGTTTTGTACATGTCACGGAAGAACACGGCATTTGCATTTTAGAAAACGAAAAACTGGGGACTTTAATGTACAGGATATTAACTGTTTAAATGTGTAAATATTTAGCCTGTTAAAGTGTTAAATATTTTTTTTTTAGTGTGTGACCAAAGCAAATTTCCATGCTTGAGAATTATGGATGAGTAATTTTGAATAGAACTGAATTGAATTGAATTGAATTATAACACTTACTGCAACTTGTTACTGATAACGAGTTTTATGAAATGGGGCCTAGAAATGGAGAGGTGAGGAGAGGAGACAGAGACAGAGAGACAGAGATAGAGACAGAGACAGACAGACAAACAGTCAAAGATTTTATCCCACTTTTCATTTGAATGATGAGATTGGCTTAATCAAAAGCTATTTTCTGGAATAATTTCCTTAAATACATCCCTGTAATCATGTATAAAAAAATGAATGAATGGTCTGAATTAATTGTTTCTCTTCTGTTTTTATTTCTTTTCATGAACATCTTGATGTCCATCTTAACTTCATCAACTAAATAGGTAAGTGTCTTTGCTTTATTTGATCAAATGTAAATGAATTCTTAAAAGAGACAAATTTATCCAACAAAGGTGTGATGTATGGATTTTATTTAAAGGATAGATGTTCTCACAATATTCATGTATAATAACAGAATGTTTTCAAATGCACAAAAGTAAGAGTGATGACTGTCAAACCAGTTTGGGAATATATACATGTGTATTGGTTTAACAGTCATCACTCTTACTTTTGTGCATTTTAAAACATTTCATTATGATAACTTATAACTTAACAGATCAATTCATTTCTTATAAATTTTTAGGGGAAAAGTGAATAATCAGCAAAAGTATTACAAAAACATCAGCGGTTGTTGGAGCTATGATAGTATAGGTCTAATACATTTCTTAAATATGTACACAAATTGTTGATTTACACATCATAAGAGGAAGTGTTTTTATACACGGTTGTATACAGTTGTTGGATCTTTGTGCGCAAGTGGTCATATGTTTAGGATCCGTGAAATAGAATACGACCACCTCCTTGTAATGTGATATCTAGAAGAGGGCTACAATGTATTTGGTATCTGTTAACATGTCAATTTTATTGAACTCCGTAATCAAGTGGCGTCATGAAGTCTGTGTGTAACATATGAGTTGTGCAGGAAAGGATGGGTTAATCGTTTGTCATCTCTTATGGTTGTCTTTGGTGTTCATGCCAGTAGGAAACATATTTTGTTTGAGACGAGTGTTGGAAGGAAAGTAGGATATTGTATTTAGTGGCAAGATAATAAGGATTCTTGTATCAAAACAATAGTAAAAGGTTATAAGGGAAAGAAGGCTGTTTTAGATTTTGGAACAGCAATAAAGTCAGTGATTTTATCAGTTGAATATGCTTATCTCTCATATTTACTTCATGCAGTTACTGGTGATCATCACTGGTTATCTGTAAACCCTGTATTGTGTCATTAATGTAGAAGCATGCATCGTTAATATTATTCTGTGACTATAGTCTTCAGTTATGGTTATTTCTTTCATATTAAGCCAATATAGCCAAGCTTCCTAGATAACCTTTAAAATTTATATTCTTTGAGAAGGCTTTCTGTACTATATTTTCTTCAGGAGTTGATGCAATTGTAGTTCCTTCAGCTTGCTTTTTGTCCTTTTCACCCACTTTTCCAATTTACTATTAGTGTGCTATTGTGATTGGCAATGCGGTCAGTACAAATCTATTTATGTCCATGGGGAAAAATGTGTGAAACACCACCACAGTCATTACGTCTTTACATGGTGTATTACGTCGAAATCACTTAACCATGAAACCACTTTGCTATTGAGAAATGTCAAGGTTTTGTTGACTATCAAAAATTCAGCAATTTTGAAGGACTTTTTTTTAAATTGCTGAATGAATTAGAATTGATCTTGCTTGCATAGCTATATAGTACCTTGACATATTTCTTGTAGTGATAAAGATATTGAGGAATGTTTACCTTAATGTGGGGGAGAAAGCTTTGTTAAAAGTAATTAATGACATTTTGAAATAGTCGTGTAAGAAGATTAATTTGTCCGAAACCCATAGCAGTACAGACTGTTCTTAAGAATTAAAGGCATTGGTTAACATTGTTATGATTAAGAAAACTCATTCTGATACTTGAAAATGGGATAAACAGAAAGGTTATAGTGTGAAAATACCAGCCTGAAAGTTTCAAAATATATTATCCACAGGAAGTATTTTTAAATATCAGAAATGTAAACCAATGTTTGAAAAATATGTTAGGGTCGGTTGCACATAGGCTAGATGTGAGGAGTGCGCATGCAAGCATGGCTCACCTGACCAAACTGTGTGTGTTGGCGTATCATGCGGAGGGAGGCAGATAACTTTTTTTTTTTTAACTCAAGCAAAACGGTCCTCTTATTTATTGTCTCTGTGACCAAAAATAATAAAATCGGAGTTTGCGTCTTACTAACAGTTTTTCATTCCAAATTATGGTTGGTTTCAGGATTTTTTAGTACAAATGCAAGTACTCATACACATGTTTCATCTTAGTTTTAGAATTTTTTAAATCGGCTGCTCACAAAGTTAGTCAAGTGCCTTTAAATTAATCAGTCTTCCCTCCCCAAATTGGCAAGAATTATTTTGATATCTCACTCCTACACTGTTGGGAAAAATTAAAATGTATACCAAAATATCAACGGGTGGCCCAGAAAAAGCGAAACAGCAGATTTTCAGTACTTTACCTTTGAAAAGTGTGTAATTTTTCTACATCATTGGGTACAGGATCCTCTACCGAGAAGAATGATTACCAAATATCATTGAATTTGGTGAAGTAATTTTGATTCTATTCCCAATGTCTTGGAATACAGTCATTTTCAAATTTTGGGTGAGAGATGAGAGCAAAATTGTATCCAGAAGGCATTTCATAATACATGTCTGAGGGAAGCCCATTGATGCATGTAAATATCAAAACATGCCATATGAAAGGCAATTCCCTGCACAATTCTGCTCTCATCAGTCGCAAAAACATGATAAATTTGAAAATTACTGTATTTTAAAAAGGGGCATAGAATCAAAATTACTTCACCAAATTCAATGATCTTGGTATCATTTTCTTTGGTGGAAGATGCTTTGGCCATTGGTGTAAACAAAATATCAACATTTTGAGGGAAAAGTACTGAAAACCCGCTGTTCCGCTTTTTCTGGGACACCCGGTATAACATGTAAATTTGTGAATGAATATTGCAAAAGTTAACAGAAAATTTACATTTAATACACAAAAGTACTGATTAAAAATTTCAAACTGCATTGCCAATTTAGAAACGTCAGTGATTGGTTACAATTGAATTGCTCTCATTTGAAAATGAACAGATAATGAATTTGAAATGAACCCACAGTGATATTTGCCCTTTCTTATTCCTAGTGTTCCTGATCAGAAGACCATCCTTATTTGGCTGACATTACCATGTCAACGTCACATAATCCTCTAAACATAATCCTCTTAAATCTCTTCTTCTTGATGGCAGATTATTTCAACCTCCTGAAATACCTTTTAAATGCTCATTACGTTCTCTTTTTAAGCCAGAAAACCTTTCTTTCATTATCTGCTTCTCTCTTGCTCTGTCTGTTTGTCTTCTGTATTGAGCTGGGCATGTTGATTTGAAATGTCTTTGAAGGTTAAGTCATGTCTTCTTTTGCATGTGCTCAACTTAAGTCCCATTCAGTTGTATCGTTGTGTGGTCACCTTATGTTCAGACACATACGGGTGATGATTCTTTATCAAGTTTCTAGTTTGAAACAATGCTCAAACCTGCATTTTGCTATATGATGTTTCGTTATATCGTCAGCTTCCTGGGAAAAGGCCGTTAGCGACCTTTTCTCAATTTTCCCGCCATTTTTTTTCATTGCAGAAATGGAAAAAGCATGTCATAAGCTTTCTTCTCGTACCATTCTCGAACCTCAATTTGACGTCATTATGACGTAATAAGCCAAAAAACAAAATTAAATGAGCACGTGAATTCCTCCTCACTCAACGTGCTTACGTGCATAAACCGATTCGCAATAGCATTCTTTTTTGGGGAACTATTGCGCATTTTTTGTTCCCGGAAGAAAGACACTATTCTTCGCTCAACGTACTTACGCGCACAGACCGATTCGCATTAGCGGCCTTTTTCTGGGAACTGGATTTACGTACTCGCGCATTTTTGGTCCAGGAAGAAAGCCGTTAAGGATAACATGCTGATGATTAGAAAACCTTCAGAGTGTTTTGAATAAAAGCACAAAATATCATTGAAGAAAAATTCTTGCTCTGTCAGAAAGTTTGAGAGTTCGGATGGAAAAATAATACACTAGCTGCTAAAAGCTCAAAATAAGGTCAAAACTTCATTCACGTTTTTCTCGAAAACGTACATTTCACACACGTGCGCGTTAGTTGCCTTTTTCCGGGAAGGCAACGATATGTTGTTACATGTATGTCAGCTTCAGAAATTCAGCTATATATGACAGATTTTTTATGTCTGAACAGTCTCCTCCATGTCCCTCTCCTCTCTTCTCCTCTAATCTTCTCTCTCTCTCTTTCTATCTCTCTCATTTTATGTATGCCCTTTGAAATATTTAATTCAATTGAGTCTTGAACATCCTCCCTCATTAGGTGTTTGCGTCAAATGGAAATTATGATGTCAGAAAGTATAGAGGATTTAATTTTCAGATTCCTAAATATTCCATAGAAAAATTCTATGGAGTTGGGATGAAATTTCTATCCTCGAGCAAAACGATCCAGGCATCAGTGTGCTCTTAGTGAATAAAGATAACCAAGAAGAGTAAACAGTGAAAGTTTGAGTAAAATTGGACAATCTGTTCAAGAGTTATGATATTTGGAAGTTTCAGTAAATCCCTATTATGGGGATCCTTGAGTCGGCAACTTTGCCAGCATCTGTGATGTCATCGTGGACAACTCTCCATTCATTTTGTACATAATTTTTCGAAAAAAAATGATTTATATGAAATTTCAAGTCAGGAATCAACATAATTCTTCCCCAAATGCTTTCAGAATTGATATAGCCATGTCATACTTAAACAATAAATCAAAAGAATATTTATTTTTCTTGAAAATAAAGAAAATGTCAAATTCTGTGAACAAAATGAATGGAGAGTTGTCCATCACAGATGCTGGCAAAGTTGCCGACTCAAGGATCCCCATAATAGGGATTTACTTAAACTTTCAAAGTTCATAACTCTTGAACAGATTGTCTGATTTTCCTCAAACTTTCACTGTGTACTCTTCTTGTTCTTCTTCATTCACTGGAAGCACACTGATGCCTGGGTTGCATTCTCCTTTAAATCCTCGAGCAAAACTTATTTTTCATTCTGTTTCTGTAGTCACTAATGGTAATGGATTTTAAAGATGGAAGAAAGTCTCTTGATGAAATCATGTTCCCGAATGAATTTTCCCTCCAGAAGTTTATTCACATCTTCTTTAGATTCCCCTGATGTACAGGTTATCGACCTGAGAAATATGACTTAACCGGATGGAAGAGGTTTTTTTTTTTTTTTTTCTTTTTTCGTCTTCTCCTTTTGGGTAGTGTGTGGGGTATAAACCAAGCAAAATCTTATAAAGCCTTTGGATGGAATTCATAAAGATGGTTTGGATTTAGACCACGGTTTATCCAGATTTCATCGTATAAGTACGCTTGATTTAGCGCGTACACTCAAGAAAGGTCCGATAATGAATGCGCATTTTTGGCAAGGGACGCTAAATTCATGCTAGTTGCTATGGTTTAGACCACGGTTTACATTTCAGTAGATTTACATAAACCGTGGTCTAAACCCAGACCCCTAAAGCTCCGCCATTTTGTCCAGATCTATTAGAAGGCTGACCTAAGCACCCAATAATATTCATGATCAAAAATGAATAATTCATTTTGTAAGATGCTTCCGACTAGTAGCATTTGTTTGTATGCATCATGAAACATTACACGCATCAGCTTACCGCATGCACAGTTAATGCACAATAAATAAGCAACAAATGCGCATTAAATCAAAGTGTTATAATAAAACTGATATGCGCAATAAATATGAATAATGCAACAGGTTATCGGTATCATGGCGATAACAGATGTTTATCACTGATATGAAACTGTTGTACATTTTTACTTATTACTAATGTTTTATTCCATGCAATTAACGGTTCTGCTCCACAATACAACATCAATCTGATTAACAAATACACTCCTGTCAGGTCCCTACGTTCATCCAACTCTGGTTCCCTAGTTGTTCCCAAATCCGTTAAGACATGCGGGGTACGGGCTTTTAATTGCTCACGCTGGCCCTGTTCTCTGGAATGATCTTCCCCTGGTTATCCGTGAATGCACTTCAATTGACACATTTAAACGTTACCTTAAGACACGTCTATTCAATGCTTCCTACTCTTAATTGTTCCTTAATTTATCATTGTATTTGTGCTCTTCTCTCTCTTTCTTTCACTGCGCCTTGGGCACTCTGCAGAGTGGATTTGGCGCATTACAAATCCCATCTATTATTATTATTATTATTATTATTATTCGGCAAAGACAGCCAAGAAAGCAGAGTACAAAACAATAGCAATATATAGGCAGTGTCACATGGATGCTGGGAAAAGGAAAAAATTAACTAAATAGCTATAACCTGAAGGTCTTTTATTCCAATCCATGTGACTTTACATAAGTAGAATGACATAAGAATAAGTATCATCACACTCTATAGTCAGTGGTTTGTTTGGTACTTTTGAAAATTAGTCCTCAATACTGATTTTTTTTTAGGGTGTTACACAGAAAATGATTTGTAATGTTAGAATAACCACCCTCCCCCCCCCCCCCCTCCCTCCTCTTGGAAATCTGAAATTTTGGGGTTTACATGAATGCATTTTGGAAAGTTGTTTACATTCTTAGACACCCAGTGTGCAAGAGTTTCTAGCTTCTTTTTTTTAGAATGTCTGTAGAGGAATTTCAAGTTGTTAAAGCTTATCATGCATGGTAGCATGTCTGAGCTGCTTTAATCCTGTATTAAATAGGTTTGTATTTAGTACTCCTCTTAGGGTTTTTTTGGTGTCTCCTTGCCGAGATCAATCAGATTATCATGTTTTTTGAGGGATATAAACCAGTTCATGCGGACATAGTAAATACTGTAGATGAGTATGAGGGAAATTTATTTGCTGTACTGTCACTGTTTTTTTTTTCCTGTACCTTCAGTGTCTTTTTTTCCTACCCTTCTTCGAGTTGACAGTGTCTCTGCATTCACTATCAAAGGAAATGGTGACATATAATTTCATGCATTTTCCATGTCATGTCCTTCTACAAGTAATTTTCCTTTTTCTCTCTCTCTTAAGTCTGTCCCATTGCCAGTCCTCCTCTTCCCCCTCTGTCTGTTTGTCTGTCTGCCTCTCTCTCTCACTCCATCTTTATCTCACTCTCCACAGCTCTCTCTTTTCCTCTCCTTTTTGTCTCGATCTTTTTCTGTCTCTCTCACTCTCCACGTTTCTCTCTTTCTCTCCCACACTCCTTCTCTTCCTCTCCTTGCTCAGTCCATTTGTCCACTGTTTCATTTTCTATCTTTCTCTTTGTTCTCCCATCTCTTTGTCATCTTTCTCTCTCTCTCTCTCTCTCATTTTTTTCCCTATAGTTTTCTTCCCCTTGTGCTCCCCCCTTTAATTTTCACTATCTTGTCATCCCCTCTATCATTCTCTCTCACTCTTGTCCTCTATATCCATCCCATCATTCCATGTGAATTCCCTCCCTGCTAAATTACAGACAGAGCCCATTAGCGCTAATACAATTTCACCAAGGTTTATTAAGGAAGGATTGCCAAAAGGGAGAACGAAACAAAAAGGAAAAAAAGAATTTCAGAAAAGGGACGGGGTTAAACTGATAGAAAGAGAATAAACTAACTAGGGAACATCCCACTGTGTGCTTTCACACTGATGTTAAAAATGTGAATGCAGACATAGGCATTAGTGAATTGACAAGGGGTGTGTTTATTGAGGGTAACAGAGAGCTAATAAGCGACCCAAGTTTCGAACTAGCTTACCCGTTACCCTCGATAAACACGACGGCACTTGATTACCGAACTAGCGTACCGGACTTGAGTTCCGCAAAAGAGGGGGATTTGATTACCCGTTGAACGAGATCAGCGACTCAAGTCGTGGCAATACACACAACGCGACTTCGGTCGCGTTTTGTTCGGGAACTTCGGACTCCTGTTTCCGTATCAGATAAAATGTAATAAGCTCGCCAGATTTGACCTTTACTACCGGATCATCTTGCAGCTGGGCATGGGCTCAGGGTTTCGGGAACTCAGATTGCGACGATAAACATGACATCCAGAGAAACCACCCGTTGTGAGTGTGATTTGTGTTCGCGACTCAAGTACCCATTTCTAATTTCTAGAAAATGAGTTCCCCCGTTAAACACACCCAAGTAGTCAGTCGAGAGCTTGAAAGGACTGGTGTTATAATGACCAATGTTATAAGTACCAAAGCTTAGGTAGCTTAGGAGATAACGGAGGTGCACGGAAAGACACATGGGGGGGGTTATTTCATAAAGCTGTTCGTAAAGTTACGCATGACTTTACGAACAACTGGAACAACTGGAATATGAATTGCCAAAAAGGATGCCCAAAGTTTTTCTCTGACGTTTTAACAAAGGATGACTATATTTCCCATAATCTCAATTAAATTGTGGCGAAAAATATACCTCGCAATAAAAAAGTTTGTAAACAGTAGTAATGTTAACCCACATCTGCATATTTCACTTTGGACTGATGCAATTTAGAATGATTGAGAATCCCATTTGGCTTGCCATATTCAAGTCGTTCTTAAAGTCATTTGTAACTTTACGAACAGCTTTATGAAACACCCCCCTGAAACACAAACACTTGGACAACAGTGTGCATTTTGTGTTCTTTTGGTGCCACTATGTTTTGGTAAACTACCTTAGACAGAGAATGCATACATTTACCTGTTGATTACTGAATTCATATTTTCCCATAGACTTAATTCAAGGGTCACCCGCTTCAAGTAGCCAATGGGTTAAGTCAGTCAAGTTGGTGGTGGTTTTTAAAAGGGTCAGTACAGGACTGCAGTGTGAATGAAGCCCGAGCACTGCAGAGTACTAGGAAAGGGTTTTAGATGAGTGTGAATGCCTTGTCCACACTGCCACATTATGAGGGTCAGAGTGAACAACAAGTTACATCAGGTGGAAAGATTATCATATGGGAAATGAAATTGTGGGTACATGCTCCTTCCACGAGCCGTGGTGAGTAATTGCATAAAGATGAAATACGTTGCCCTTAACCTGTTGAGGACAATAGGATTTTGGTATAACATGCATTTGTCATAGACCCTAGCCCAAGTTTTCTCAGGCTTAGTGTTCAATGGCTTAAAATTGCTTTTTCTTTCTTTCTCTCAAAAGGCATCAGCCAAAGTTGATTGCAAAAGTTTCATATTTTCTCCAGAAAAATGATGAAAAATGAATGAAAAACAATTATTTTCATAAACTCTGAAATAGGAAAAAAGGAAAATCCACAGCAGCCCAAATTCCATACTGCTAGCCATGAATATTCTCAAGTACCTTTGGGATTTAAGATTGTCTTGTTATGCAAACAATATATATCACCAGATGGCTGGAAAACATTTCCAATATTGATATTTTCTGTTTTCGCACTTATACATCAAAAAGATGGAGCCATTCTTAAATAGAGCAAGAAATGACAGATGAGCATCCTGCATTAATGTATACAGGTCAATGTAAAAACACAGATTTTGCGCCAGCTAAATAATGGAATTGCGGTGCATTGGTACGGCATAACTGTGTATGATATGTGGAAAAAATGTAAAAGGATCAAATAAATGCTAAAAAAGAAAAATTGTAAAAGGATACGGGGGGGGGGGGGGGGGGGGTAGGAAGAGGAGGGTCACAAGGGAGGAAAGTAAAGAGTGATGGAGAGGATAAATAACAAGTGAATAGATGAATGGGGGAAGGTGCAAAAAGCATGTACCCAAGTAGACAGAAATGAATATTGTATTTGGAGTAGAGCGAACCCTTGTGATGCTCGTGATTTCCATATTAAAAAAAAGAAAACATCTTTTCAAATCTATTCAATGTTTCTAACATTCTACATTTTCTTTTAGGATTATGTACGTGTGATATTCCTTACAATTACCGGTAGTGAAGAGATAATATCTTCTAAAAACAGTATTTATCAGCAGAGTAGATTACTGGTGAAGAGTAGTTTGATATCTACTGCTGATTTCATAGTGTTATTACTGAGAGTTGATATATGCAAATTCTGCTTTCTGATTTACTGCAAAGCCTAAGAGAATGAAGACATTTGGACTCCAAGAGATACATATCGCGAGCATGAAGATATTGATGATTACTCAGCATTGATCTTTATTATCTAATGGACAAAGAAGATTCTCGAGAAAAAGTGTTTTAGTCCATGCTTGGGATGCAAAAACCAGCAAAGACCACATCCAGTCCAGATTTTATATTGTCCTTCCATGGAAATACTTAACTCTTTTTTATGTGTATTATTTGCAATCACAGACAAGATGTGTATACTTTGCTAGTTATTCTTATTTATGATGAGGTTAAATTAAGATTGCCAATTCCTTGATCCTTTTGTTTAGGCATATTCAATATTAGCAGGTGATTTATGATAAGAGTGATAATTCTTGCATAACATGCATAAGCACATATGTGCAATCTAATGTACATACATGTACAGTTATGTATAAAACATATATCCCTATGCTAAGGTGTCTCTAAAGAGAGTTTACAATTCACAGGGGGGCGGTTGAATTGACTAAAAATGTACTGGATTCTTGTGAAACACAAAACCTTCCATCAGACACCCACATAAACACTTGAATCATATCACATTGATGGGTATTTGCCTAGTTTGCTGAGTGAAGTTTGTGGAGCTTTTCCCTGGTGTGAGGGCTAATGCGGCAACTCTCTTTTTCTCCGCTCCCGACTTCTCTCTCTCTCTTTCTTTCTCTCTCCCTCTCTCTACCTCTTCTTTCTCTTTCTAGCTTGTTCAGACTCACTTTCTCCCTCTCTCCTTTTGTGGTTCCGTCTCACTCATTCTTACGCCCTCTCTCTTCCTTCATTCTTTGCATCTTCCCCACCACTTTCCTTCCTTCATTTCTCTCTTTCCATATGTCTGTCCTCTTTTAATCTCTCTCTCTCTCTTCTTTCTTTTCTTTCTCTACCCACTTCCTCCTGTCTCCCACCCCACTCCTCTCTTTCTCTCTCTCTCTCCATCTCTCACTCTCACTTCATTTTCTCTCTGTCTTCTATCTATAGCCCTTTTTCCCCCTCCTCTATCTTCTTACCGCGACTTCCCCCTTCTCCTTCCCTTCTCTCCCTCCCTCTCTCTTTCCTCTTCTCTTTCTATTTCTCTTTCTATTTCTCTTTCTCTCTTCATCTGATGCCCAGAAGGGTAAACTGTCCATCCATCTGTACACCTCGCAGTCAAAGTACACTCCTAACCTCGGGCTATCAATTAGTAACTAATTCACGTTACATTTAGGGACTTCCGACAAGTCTTTCCAATCATCTTCTCTTCTCCCTTCATTTCCCCTTGCCACTTCTTCTTTCCCCTCTCTTGCTCTCTACCATCCGTCCATATTTTCCCCCTCTCCCCGAAGGGTTTTGTTTTTGCGAGGCTGACTGTTGGTGTAGTTGTATTATTGATTGCCGTATGAAGAGGTTCGGCATTTTGGTAAAAAGAGTGAGGTTGGAAGTATTTAGTTTGTCAGGAGTGTTGTGTTTTGAGGCTGTTATATGATGGGTGTCAAGTATAGCTAATGAGGTATGATCTAATCTCATGTTGCTTCATCCCCATCAGGATCAATCTTTTGCATTTTGCGCTGGAAATGGATTTTTCGTTTCTCTCATCTAATCTGCAGCCTTTCAATCAGTAGGTTGTTGACTCTCAAGGATATCGGTTAGGCCATCAGTTTGTGAATAGTTCTGCTGACGCTTTTCTTCAGTTTTGTTGAGAGTTCTTTTGTTATATTAAAAATTTAAAAAGGTTTGATTAAAAACAAAATGATTTAAACTGTTTCTTTGATGTGTTTAATGTGGAGATGAGTGATCGATTCAACCATTTTCAGGACGAAAACCTAATCAAATTTTTGTCTTATTGACATTGTTCATTCCCTTTGAAGAAATGAATGGGATAGGTGAGTATCATTTCATGTAAACCAAGATTAACTCATAGGCTACTACTGGAACCGGGTGGCCCCAGTATTAAGCCTACAAGAATCAAATAATTCAGTAGTCGAATCTTTGTTTTAAATTATCAGAAAATGTCTGTGTATTTGTAATTTCCAGTTTCATATAGCAATCATTTGCAAAAGTGTACCAAAAGATATTTGAATTAATGGTGTTTATCTTTGAGCACTGAGCAGCGTCACAATGTATGTATTTATTGTTTCAAATTTTAAAAATAAGAAAAAGCAGTTCAACACTGTAACTTTTGTTTTGCGAGATGGAATTAAAGACCTTTTTTTATTTTGGAAATCTTGTAATTGTCCTGTATTCCTTGTGGAGATAGTTGACACACATTTTCACAGGGTTAAATCCAATCCTCTCAGGCTCTATATGCAACAAGTTCAGAAGGTTAACCCAGTATCCTATCCTGTTATTTTTGACCTGAATAAAGAAGTGGAATATACACCTGCTTCTCCACCTTGCTCTTGTGCTAATGAGATCAACTGTGTTTTTAAGCACCTCATCTCATGACCACCATCCAAACATGGCCGCTCTTCAGGGAAGAGGGTCAGGTGAAGAAATGAACCCAATACCAAATACCCCCCCTAACGTAGGATTCACCGGAATTCTGATTGGTAATTGAAGTAAAAGTCAATGTTGTTTGTTATGTGGTGATGCTTTTCTCAGCCCTGGGGACAGCGCATGAGGAAAGCCGCCCAACTCAAGGCCAACGCCAGACCGAACTGCGTCATGGGTGCTTATTTTTTCCTTCGTGCACAAAGCAGAGAAAGTTCCCACCCGTCGTTGATGTTATTGTTGTCAGGCGAGAGCATCCCCTTTCTCACAATTCCAAACATATTAACCATTTATCTCACATTGAGACAAACAAGCTGTGTTGATTTGTTGGAATGTTTGAAATATAATCAAAAACTTTTTTCTGTTCATTATGGCTGATCATTGATTGCTTTCTTCCTTTGTAAGCTCTTTTTTGCTCATGTTGTATTGAGGGACATATTTTTGCGTGATTTCATCTCTTGCTCTCAGTTCACCTTAGGCATTTTAATTCAATTGGATTTGGCACTTTACATGTAGTAGTAGTAGTAGTAGTAGTAGTAGTATTAGTAGTATTAGTAGTATTTATTTCCGTATAAAAAGCATAAAAACAAAATATACGGGGGATTGCCCACATTCAGCTAAACCAACATTGGAAAGCTGGTCTTCCTTGGGGTCCGGAACAAAAACATAAATAAAGACAAAAATATAACATAAACAAGGTAAAATAAACATGAGAGCAAATTAGTAAATTGAATTATCAAAAGAAAACATACAACCATAACAAGATAAGTGAGAAAAAAAGAATTAAACAAGTAAAAAAAAATATATTATTATTATTTTTATTATTGTTATTACTATTATTATTTTCATTATGCCTCCGCCCACCGTAGGTGGTTGCCGGAGGCATTATGTTTTCGCGTCGTCCGTCCGTCCCGTTTTCGTTCTCGTGATAACTTAAGAACCGTTTGACGGATCAACTTCAAACTTGGCTCGTGTATGCATATGTGAGGGACAATGATCTGATTAGATTTTGGAGTCTCAAGATCCAAGGTCAAGGTCATAGAGGTAATAATACACATAAAAATGGCTCGTTCTCGCGATAACTTAAGAACCATTTGACAGATTGGCTTCAAACTTGGCTCATGTATGCACATGGAAGGGACAATGATCTGATTAGATTTTGGGGTCACAAGGTCAAAGGTCAAAGGTCATAGAGGTCATTATGTACATAGAAATGGTTCGTTTTCACCATAACTCAACAACCATTTGACCGATCAACCTCAAACTTAGCGCTTGTATGCATATGGGAGAGACAATGATCTGATTAGATTTTGGGGTCTCAAGGTCAAAGGTCAAGGTCATAGAGGTAATAATACACATAAAAATGGTTCGTTCTCGCGATAACTTAAGAACCATTTGACAGATTGGCTTCAAACTTGGCTCATGTATGCACATGGAAGGGACAATGATCTGATTAGATTTAGGGGTCACAAGGTCAAAGGTCAAAGCTCTTAGAGGTCATTATGTACATAGAAATGGTTCGTTTTCACAATAACTCAACAACCATTCGACCGATCAACCTCAAACTTAGCACATGTATGCATATGGGAGAGACAGTGATCTGATTAGATTTGAGGGTCACAAGGTCAAAGGTCAAGGTCAAAGATGTCATTGTATAAATGAAAATAAATCAACGTGAAGTGCCATTTATTTCTGATTTGGTAATGGCGGAGGCATAAAGTTCGACCACGCGTGGTCGAAGATTCATCTAGTTTTTATTGTTATTATTGCTGTTGTTATAATTGATATCATTATGATTAATATAATCATTATTATTGTTATCATCAATGTCATCATTATTGTAATTATATGAACATGCCACATAAATAATGCTCCCTTTTGTCATGAAGGTATTATGTCGACAGAGAGAAATAGAGAGAGCGAATCGATTATTCTGGTTTGCAGACAGTAAAACGTGTCAGTCTTAATACTCATCCAACTCCCAGTGACATTTCAAGTACCACTGTCAAAATGAAATTCTACAGCCAAACCACGGATGGAGAGAAAGATTATTTCTAGTCAATTCATAGAGTGTATTTTAGTGGTTTCAAGATGGCATGTGGGCGTTTAAGTCCATTAGTGTGAATCGTAACTACACAATGGAAGAAAAATAACTGTTTGAAATTGGCATTTAGCTTGTAATTAATACAGAACAGAACAATAAATTTTGTGATATGTGGTATTTTGTGGAAGATGCACACTATAACGCTACTGTTGTATTCTGGCATTGAATCAAGAAATTTATATTTCAGTTGCTTTTGATACTTGAGAACTATCACTTTTAAGAACCAAGATTATTCAACTTATTTTTGCAGTCTTTCCAGTTTTGACATACTGTTTATTTATACCATGATATGACTCTTACTTCTCACATGATTTTGTTATACTTATTTGAACACACATGTATGGATTTTGGGGGCGATGAGAGTTGAAGTAATGAAGATAGTGTTAGATGTACTGAATGTACAGAATGATATAGAGGGTATGGATTTCTTGTCTGCTGGGGTGTGTTTCATGAAGAGTTTTGTCGGTGATTTTCACCGACTAATTTGCTGTCAGCCAATCAGATGCGAGGATTTTCAGTAGCTTGTAAAATTTGTCGGTGAAAATCACCGACAAAACTCTTCATGAAACACTCCCCAGGTGCTGCTCCTATTTTATGTAAATCTCTCTTTACATAGACGGTACACGTAGTATTACAAGTTGACTGTGTTTATGCGATATCTGAGGGAGGGGCAGTGAGAAAGAGATAGTGAGAGAGAGAGTGGATGCTATGGCAACAGCAAAAACAAAATTTGATGTGAAGAGCTAGAGAGAGGGATAAGCAGAAACAGGCATTGTTCGTCAATTTATGAAATATCACATTATCTGCTAGGAATCACCAGGTGTTAATTTTATGTAAAAGTACATGTATATGACTTAACACCCTAATGAAATAGCATATCATCTGCTTAGAATTACAAGGTATAAACTCGGTGTAAAAGTATATTAGTTATCACCCTAATGAAATAGCACATCTAAGAACCATAAGGTGTTAACTCAGTATAAAAATAAATGAGTCAACTCCTTTATGAATTTGAAATAGCACATCATCTGCTAAGAACCACCAGGTGTTAGCTCTGTGTAAAAGTATGTTAGTTAACACCCTTATGAAATAGCTCATCATCTAAGAACAACAAAGTATTAAGTAAGTGTAAAACTAAAAGCATATGGTTAGATTTCCCTATGGCATAGAACATCATCTAAGAACCACTAGGTGTTAACTCAGCATAAAAGTATGACTCAACACCCTTATGAAATAGCACATCATCTGCTAAGAGCAGAAGATGTAAAAGGTGTGTTAAAGTGTAAAAGTGTAAAAGTGTAAAAGTGTATTAACACCCTAATGATATAGCACATAATCTGCTAAGAACCGCAAGGTGTTGACTCTGTTTAAAAGTATATGATTGTACACCCTTTACCCTTTTGGCTATAGTGATAATATCATTTTGAGACAGGAGTAGAAGTAGAGCCATAGGTTGATGAAAGAGAGAGAGATAATGAGGAGGAGAGAATTCTCTGAAGTGTTCTGACCTCATGGAGATGCGTTACCATGGCAACGTACGAGCCTACTCTTTAGACCATCATCTCCAGTAAGATGCTATCATGATACCCATCAGTGGTATCATAGACACTGACCTTAAATGCAGCGATTTCTCATACTCAAGCAGCTACTTAAAGGTTCCTATTGTTGAAGATATATTGCATAAAAGTAGTCTTCAGGGAAACCAAGCAATGGCAAAGATATCCCTAAGATGGTCATGAAGTATGCACTAAACATGTTTGAATATCTTTGAATAATTTTGTGTGTGTGTGTGTGTGTGTGTGTGCATGTTTTTTTTTCTTCTTTTGTTTGATAGAATGTAACTTGTAAATGCAATTATTCTAAATAGAAAAAGATTGATGTGACTGAAATTGTTATACTGATGATTAAAAACAGACGATTGTCATTACATCATTTTTAGCTATTGTTAAAAATGAGAAGTAAGGCCTGCAGCCTTCAGACTAGTTCTGTCCTGCTTTTGAATATTGTGTAAAATTCCAATTTTCATCATGTCTTGATGCTGTTCAAATATCGCCGCGAAGGACAGACACGATTGGTGCTTTATTTGGGAAACGAGAACATGATTTCGTTACCTAAGAATGTGCCGTAGCTAGTGGCCATCAAGCCAGATTTCCTGCCTAATATCAGCTTTCCACACTCCGAGTTTGTTTTAGCTATTTGCTGAAGAATTGAATTTTTTAAGTGAAGGAATATTGGTGGTATCGCCATGCGGGCACGCTTGACATGAGGATGGGCTTATTTGAGTTGCACTCTCATGCTTGTTGTGGTATTTTGAAAGTAGGCAGAGAGGAAGCAAGTCTTTTGAGGATAAGATTTGTGGGAATGAAGGGAATGAGAAGATAAGGAAGAGAGAATGAAAAGGAGAGAGAAAGATAGGAAAAGATAGATAGTGAGAGAAAGAGAGAGAAAGATAGAGCCAACGAAGAAAACAGACAAAAAGACAAAGTAAAAGTTATGTAGGGAAAGAGGAAAGGCTGACGGTCTGTGTTTGTCTCTGCTAGATGTGGAATTATTGAGATTTGATGAGATGAGTTCCTGTATCCCCAAAACAATTTTCGCTAGCTACAATTATACATAAACATACATAAACCTTATGAGGCATCCTACTCCCGCATTTTCTTTCATATTTCATCATGATAATAAAGTCTTGGAGGATGCATGTTCTACAAACTCGAAACCATTTCATCATGGTGCATCTGTATGATAGATTAAGTGATGGAGTTGAAAGACAATACAATATTTTTAAAAGGCACACACTTCTTGGAAATCTGATTTATTTATGACCATCCAAGCAAAGGCCTCAATCAGTAATGGATACTCCAACGATTGCTCCTGTCATTCAGGATAGCGGAAGACGGGACTAGCGGACTAAGAAATATTGATCCCTGTTCTTTCATTTCCTCACCAGCGCATCCTTTCTCTCTTTATTATCAAGTGAGATTGGAAGTAATAAGGAAATGGTTTGGCATTATGGATTTGGGCAGTGTACTTTTGTATTGTATCTGGTAGTGGTTTGTGGTGAATGTAGTGATCATGGTGGCTGTGGTGATGATGGCATTGATGATTGTGGTGGAGGTGGTTGTCGAGTCAGTGGAAATGGAGGTGGTGATGGTGACGATGTTAGTAATGGTGGTGAGGACAGTGTTGATCGATCAATCGATGATGATGATGGCGATGATGATGATGATGATGATGAAAGTAGTGATGATGATGATGATGATGATGAAGGCAATGGTAATGATGATGATGACGATGATGATGATGACGATGATGATGAAGGCAATGATAATAATGATGATGACGATGATGAAGGCAATGATGATGATGATGATGATGACAATGATGATAAAGGCAATGATAATGTTGGCGATGATGATGATGATGATGATGATGATGATAATGATGAAGAAAACGATAATGAATGAAATGGTGACAGTGGTTGTGGTGATGATGATAATGATGAAGATATATGTGAGTATGATGATATTCAGATATGCCCCAGTAAATCAGAAATCCCTAAACTAGATTTTGTCATAGAGAGTCCTAGTTCTCCTACTGGTGTCTCTCTGGATGTGCATGAGTCATGGAGATCCAAGTTTGCTTACCAGTGCTCTAAATTCCATCATATAGTACATGCCACCATGCTTTTGGGATGAGTGAATTGTCATCCAACCCACTAATGGATGGGACTACAGTCAAGTGAGAGGCCCATGTCTGTGTCATAAACAGTCTTTAAGAGAAAGGAGCATCTATCTACCTTCTGTTGGCAAATGCATTATTTGAGAAGAGGGAGAATATAGAGACTATGGAGGTCCTCGACTGGGAGAGGGTAAAGGAGTGATGACAGAGAATGTTTTCATTGGAGTTATCTGTCTAAGCAATAAGACTCCCTCATACTTTCCCCCCTCGTTCAATCACTGATCACTCTAACTTCCAAAACAAATTTGTCTGCAAGAAGCATTGACGGAACTTCCAAAAGCAGCGCCATGTACTTTCTGTCTCTCTCTCCTATCCAGGGAATAATCAAACCCTTTACATTTCTCGTTTTCCTTCGCTGGTAATGTCGATCATGAAGATTTTTATTGTAAGGTGTAATTGCATTTACGAGGTTGGTTTGGGGGAGACTCTATTCCGTCCAAGACGGTTATATCGAGGACGCTCTTCCATTAGAGAAATGAAGTCTGTGCTTGATAGAAAGCCTTAAACAAGCTCATCCTGTTTAACTGTTCCCTTTACTGCAGATGTGACTAGAGTATGTTTAATGAGTGTGTACTTCTTTGAGGTTAGGAGGTGTTTCAGAGGGTTTGTATTTTTAACAGACAAGGATCCATAATGTCATTTGGAGAGAATGTGCTGTATCGTGAAAGTCTGCAATCTTATTAAAATATCTGCACATTTTGTCAATACTAACTTCTAGTAAGTGGTCTGATTTGAATAAATCTCTTTTATTGTAACTTGAGGGGTTGGGGGAATTGAGATCTAGAGTGATTTTTAAAGTAGCAATTTTAAGACTATATAAAAACTGGAATGTTTGTCTTTTCGTCCAGTGTCACTACATGTACACTAGTCAGTCAGATATTCCCAATAATAAGTTGTGTACGCTTATATCAAAGAAATGGTGTGCCTACACTTGAACTGGGTGATATCCTTATTAAGCATTTATGGCAGTTACAGAATTCAGTAGTCAATGGGTTTAAAAAACAAACAAACAAGCAAACGTGAATTGTTCTATCAGTCTGTTGAAACGGCAGCTTAGTAAAATGGAGTGGCAGTTCTTTACATGTATTTTTATGCCACTGTGTTTCTCCATGCAACCTAAATGGACTGTAAATTTATGACTGGAAACCAGTACCAACTCCACTGCTGTTCAAAAAATAGTACACTAGCTCCACATCTACCCTAGATGATAGTTCGGCTAACTTCACAGAAATACACCAACTTTTCCTAGCCTTTTTAAGAAATGATAAAAGTGAACTTAGAAGTAGTGGGATCTACTAGATGTCATGACAATCACTACAGCTGGAGAGGGAGGGTTCCCAGGACCAAAGCGCTCGACCCACCACCGCCCCTCCAGGTCAGGGGCAGCTGCAGTGGACTCATCAGAAAATGTCACCAGGATTTAGAATTAACCTGGGCTTGATGTTCTCACCACCATCAAGGCTGTGCACGTTCTGAACAAACAATGATGCAGATCAAGCCAGGAAGTGGCCACACTAGGCCATGGATTTCAGCCTTCCATATGACTCCTTGCACTGTAATGCCCCATTGTAGAGATAATTCTAGAGCAGATCTCCAGTAGCTACCCGTGAAAACCACCCCTCTTCCACTCCTTCATTCTCACTCTACCCTCTTTAGACAAACACATTGAAAACAGATAGATGTAATTTGTCTTCAGTTCCCACTCACATTAAAGATTCTCCCTGAAAGTACAGCTGCCTCATTTTCAGTCTGCATTCTGAGAGCTTTAAAGATGTTCTAGTTAAGGGCTGATACCATTCTCATACTTGCAGACATTGCCAATGTACATGTGTTGCATTTAAAACAGTTTACTTTTAGTCCTTTCCAGATTTAACCGAATGAGTTCACCACAAGTAGGTGAAGTCTTTGATAGGGAGCTTTGAGTCCTCTTCCCATTCCCTCCTCCTTCATGTCCTTTTGACCAAATTTTAGGGCATGGATTGTTTTTTAGGTCAAAGAAAATATCTCCTGTATTTTATATTTTCTTTGATGGAAAGGTTAATATATCCACCATGGTTTTATTTTCAAAGACATGCATTTCCAGTCTGTCTGAATTGGACTATAAATCATGTGCTTAGGCTTGGTTTGTGAGGTGTGAAAGAAAGAACTAGAAGATTGGCACGAAGGGCTTGACAACTTTCAAACAAGGTATATGTGTCTGTCTTTTTCCTTGGTCAATCGCTGTCTGTCTCCTACAATCAAATCATGGTCATCAATTTTTGGAGTAGTTTCTGCCATGACTATCATCCATACAAGTGAAAGTAATAAGGATGGAAATTCTCTTGGAACTGCAATGCAGAAGGACAAACTTATGTGGTGATTTGAATGTATTGATTTTGCATTTTATGTGTAGCATTTCAGGCAGTTTTTCAGAGAATTCACGCTATTTTTCTTCTATCTCTCTCTCCTTGACATCTCCCTTTTCTCTGCCTCACCCTGTCTCCTTTCCTTTTCCTCCTTTCCTTTTCCTTTTTCTTTCCTTTTCCCATTTCTTCCCTCCTTTCCCCCTTTTTAAATTCTCCCTCTTACATTTCCTTTACAGGGCCCTGTAACATAAAAAATACAATCAGTCTTAGGATTGATATTAATCGTAAATCTATGGCAAACCATGTACTAAAGAGTTACAATTGATTGTAAGATTGATTGTATCTCTTTATGTTACATTCCTCTGCTCTCTTTTTCTCTCAAGTCTCTCTCTCTCTCTCTCTCTCTCCCTCTCTCTTTCACCTCCCTTCCCAATCACTCTTTTTTTTCTTGCTGTCCTCTTTTCCTATCCTTTCCCTTCTCTTCCCCTCTCTTTATTTCTATCTTTCTTTCTCTCTCTCTCTCTCTCTCTCTCTCTCTCTATTTTTCTTGCCTTTTCTCTTGCCTTCACTCTCCATCCTTATCCTCTGACTTCTACTGTCGTCTTTATTTGATTTCAATTTCATACCCTGTCTTTTAAATTGAATTATAAGAAGCAACTATTCAAAGAGGATTGTCATTACCATTCTTACACTGTGAGTGCCAGACCAAGCAGAAAGCAAGGAAATGCTCCTGAGAGTAAGATTCATAAATCCATACCTCTATAACAAGAATTATTTGTATGATAAGTACTAGGTGTGAGAGATGAAATCCGGATAGAACCATACTTCACTTAGTCTAATGGAATTGGGGGGGGGGGGGGGGGAGAGACAGAGGCTTCTTGGAGCCATCTGATGAATTGAGTTATGAAGACGTTTAAGGAGATGTTCATTTAAAATTTCTTTTAACTCAGATATGAAGTGCATTTCCTGGAATATATCATCTGTTTGGAGCCAGAAGGGTGTTAAGTCTGTATTGAATGATGGGTTAAAGCCTTTCTGGCTCTGAACAGACGATATATAAATCATGGCCATGTTTTATTTCATCGGCATATATTTCTTACACTCCATCATATGATTTAATTTCTTTTATATTATTTATTGTTTTTAGTTGTGCACAATTATTAACCCATTGAACACGATTTTATTTCAGTATTACACATAAGGCGCTTTCACACCTACCCGATCAGGAAAAATACCCGTAAATTACGAGAACTTGTTAAGGCCCCAAAATACCCGATAATCGTTCTGCGCTTTCACACCTACCTGAAGCCAGACCTCTTCGGGGTAAGTTCTCGAAGTTACGAGCATGCGCAGAACTATTTATTTTCCAGACGAGGCTCGTGCTTTTAAATTCGCTCAGCTAGCTCAGCTCTTGCTATGATAGCACTAGCTAGTTAGCTCGATGCGGTCATCAATACGTCGATCTCTACATATTGATGTACACTTGCAGTCTGATAATCTCTCTTTAGAACTTTTATTTTTTATTTCGAGAGGTATTTCGAGAGGTATCCTCTCAAACCCCAGGCTGGCAAGTCTTGCAGCCAGCATATCGTAGATAGTCCTATTTCGCTGGAGGAGGCCACTGCCGTGTACACCTCCTTCACCCTCCACATCGCTATCAGCGATGATTAGAGGATGACATACTACCGTATCGATATATCAGAATAAATCATAAATAAAAAACACGAAAGGGGAACAGAACTTTACAAACACAACGACGTAGCTAGAAAGAGACAATACAAATCTCAAATCCAGAATGTACGGTACACAATACGTACACGGTACACACAGTACAGTACACGGTTCGTGCGCCAGTGCTTGATGGAATAGAAGTTCTCGTAATTTGCTTTCACATTACAAAAATCCCCGCGACCTTGGAGAAAGTACTCGTAATTTTGAGAAAGTACCTACTAATTTACGGGTATTTTCTTACGGGGATATTACGCGTAATTTGGTTTCACACTGGCAAAATACCTGGTATTTTCTGATCAGGGTAGAATACCCGATCTGAAAATACCAGGTATTTTTCCTGATCGGGTAGGTGTGAAAGCGCCTATATTTTCCATTTAGCCCAGCCTGGGTTATCTCTGGCTAAGTGTACAACGGGTTAAGATTGATGATTAGATAAGGGATACAATTATCTCAAGATATATGATCATCTCATTTATACATTGTAATCTAATAAAATGCATCATTTTGCAATTCTTCATTGTTAGCAATTGGATTGTAAATGTATGTTGTGAAGAAACACTCTTTCCAATTATTTTGATATCATTTTTGTGCACCATCTTTTCATGGTTGAGTAAATAGGGGACAAGTAAAGAGACCCAGTCAATTCTACCGACACCACCTCCTCGAACTGACTGGATGATTCCTGTGTGAAGGCCAGGGGAATAAAATCATGCATTACGGCATCGAGTTAAACACCTGTTGATGACAACAAACTTGAATTCTCTAAAATGTTTTTTGAACCGAGTGGCACAGCATTGGACCAACATGTAAATCAGTCTTACACTAAAAGATGAACCAGACATGATTGCCCTTACCAGCCTCCCTGAGCCATGATAAATGGCAAGCACTTGAATCATCTCATGATATCTCCCATCATCTTCATACTGCAACACGATGAGCCTCATCAGTCACCATCAGCATACCGACTGGATCTCTGTCGTCATGCCAATTTAGTTTTTCCTAATAGTCGCTTAGCAGTCAGAATGTTCTATGTGCCATGTCACGTTGTGTGCTTCATATTTCATATCCTCTTTTGAGAGGTAGAAAGGCATTAACTCGGTCTAGAAAGTATGAGTTAACGTCCCTCTTGCTCTGAGCAGACTATCGTATTTATCTGGGATAATGAAGGAGGCCCTCGACGACATGTTCAGTGAGAGAGATAAAGAATGTTTCATTGAGAGATAAATAAGAAACAGATAAAAAAGACTGAGTCAAAGGAATGTTACAAACACTATTCATCCATTCACCTGATACTTTTCTTCACTGTGATCTATCTTCTTCCGTTGTTTGCCAGTACTTGAGAGCAATTTTCTCATTGGAACCCCCCCCCCCCCCCCCCCTCCAAGAATTCAGTTGACAGTATTGTATTGTATAGTCTGAATAAGAGTTATTGCAATCTGTCTGAATAAATAAAAGGAAAGTTTTTAGAGAGGCACATTTTTGTTTATATCTCAACCCCTATGTTGCTGCTGGTTACACATATCACCATCTTTATCATTTTATCTTTTTTTATTGTTTTGTTCTGTTTTTGGTAAGAATATTGTCATTCTTCTCAACATCTATGTTTAGGAGAATATTGTCATTCTTCTCGACATCTATGTTTAGGAGAATTCATACTTGTAATTGGATGAGCATTGGGTTATTTTGATTGGCTACATTTCACAGAAGATATGTATTGAAATATGTTGGCTGTTGGAAGTGACCTTCAAAAAGTCAATTTATCTGTAAAAGTGGAAATTTTAGTTTCACAAAAGATGAAAGCTCATATGAAATGTGACCATAATTATTGATCTGTCTCCTATCTTCAGGGGAACATCTGGCCAATGTGTTTGTATTTTTTTTGGGGGGGGGGGGAGTGAGAAAGCAGGGTACTGGTATTAGTCTTTTCTCGAAGATTGTGGAAGGAAGAGTGAACAGATTGTGGTTCGGGGGGGGGGGGGGGGGGGTGGAATTGGGGGGGGGGGAAACTATTCTCCAAGACTATGTAGACTGTGTAGACTACTGTAGGTGAAGAGAAGGGGGGGGGGGAGGAGGATTTTTGCTCATTCAGAGTGTTCACATTGGTGGTTTGCTGCTGGATTCTTTGTTTATTATCCAAAGCATACCACACTTAAACTGTTAGAACACAAACAACCTTTTCAACTTTTGTGTTTTGTTTTGTTTTGTTTTTCTTTTTCATTGATGTATTGCAACGTGTATGAATGAGCATTTAACCGTAAGAACGTAAACAACTTCTGCGTTTTTTTGGGGGGGGGGTTTGTAGTGTATCTCAGCACTTGTGAAAGAGCCTCAGACTGTAAGATTGCAGAAGTGAGTATGAATAGCACAGGGGTGTAGGATGCAGTATAGGATGGTGGGACTATATTCTCTTCACGTCCAGGATTGCAGAAAGGTATTAGCGAAGATGGAAGTTTTAGGCTCGGCTGGTGTGAAGAGTCTACTCTCCTAACCTATAAGATTGCTGAAATATGAGTGATTTTTTTTTCTTCCTTTGAGGAGGGCAGTAAAGTTGGCTGGCTGTAAGTGTCTGTTCTCCTAGACTATGAGATTGCAGAACTTTGTGCAAGTGGGGAGAATGAGGTTAAGGCGTATGTTTCTGTGATTGAGCACCGTGGATTTGAATTTCGGAAAACGATCTCCGCGAAGGATTGAAAATGTTGGCCAATAGCCAAGTCCAAGTAGGGACTGGCATGCTGTTTCTTTGTGGGGAGGAATGTCCGAAAATCAGAAGCCGGTTGGAACGAATTGAAGAAAGCCTTTTAGAGAAGTGGGTGACATCAATTTGCCTGTTATTTTATGTGCCAAATGCTCTAGATGGACTTGATGTTAGAAAAGTGCATTATTGATTTTCATGGCATGCTCATATTTTCTTGGTGAAAGGCAAATATTATATTTGGAGTAGAAATTAAGATAACAGGTTCTATATCTCTTTTATGTTGTTTGAAGAATATTGTGAAAAAAAAAAGTTGTGTGTGAACATAAATTGTTGTAACCACAGTAAACTTGTGCAATTGAAAATACTCTCTCCAACTTTGCCTGAGCTGTAATCCAAATCCCTGTCGTGCTCAACTCCACACAAACTTTGGCATTAACTTCAATCCCTCCGACCCAGACAAGCTTGAATAAATCGGAATTTCCATTCGTCTGCGATCCTTTACACACACTAAATATTTGTGGATGGACTCCCGGGCGATTTAGAATTTGTGTTCATTGTTATACAGCGAGCCTCCTCTTTAAATCCAAGCCTTCCAGCCATGGGGGACCATGATTTGATGTGAGATTTGTTCAGATGTATTGCCTGTGATAACTGAACTGAGGGATACGTTCCTCAAAGCATTCCTCTAAGCAAATGAAAATCATAATAATATTGAGTGATTTAGCACTGAAAAGCTGCAAAAGAGCTCTTGAAAATGTTTTGTGTGTGTGTGTGTGTGTGTGAGGGTGCGTGGGTGTGTGTATGTGTATGTGTGTTAAAGATGCCATAGATTAGAAATTGGTCAAAAAATATCACAAGGAAATTGGCCATAGCAAATTTAAAAGGCATTTCTTTTGATAGTATTTTTTTTTTTTAAACTTTCTTTTAGACACTGGATTTATTTCTTTGTACTTTTTGTTTTTATTATAAAGCTTGGGGTTATAGCTGCATATACCAGGGAAAAGAGAAATATATAGATGTGTATGAAATGTGCTTAATATTTGAAGGAATATTTGTATTATGACATTTTTTGAAATTTTGTGAAATCTTATGCGTGATGTACAAATAAGGTGCCCGTTACATATTGTCTCTGCCCTTTAAGATATTAGGGAATATTGGTATTTCAATTTTTTTTTTATTTCATGAAATCTTATGTGTGATGTACAAATAGGACCCTCACTCCATGTTGTCTCCCCCCCCCCCATTACCATTGCCTACTGCCTCATGCACCACCAGTTCTGCTCCTCTGTACCATGTCCATGGCTTTCAAGCCTACTTCCCCAGACTCTCTTACCCCACCTCACTGCTTGACCCCTCTTGAAAAGGACCACATCACTAGCGTTCTATTTCTTATCTAGTGGTCATCTATTGATCAGGTAGAGTGGATGAATTGCAAATGTCTCTTCCCAGGTGTAAATGTATTAAACGACTCTTGGCCGAGTGTGGCTTGCATCTTTTCCCTCTTCCCTTTATCTTCCCGTCCTTTCTCTTCTTCTTCTTCCTGCAGAAAGTGGTACCTTCCATTCCCTGAAGTATGCATTGAGATCATATTAGTTTGTGGTGATGCGCTATCTCTTTCAGCCATATGTAATGATATTTAATAATGGCCAACTAGCAATATCTTCTTGCAACTTTTAAATTTGCCAGAGTTGATATCCTGGCACAAACATTCACATTTACCATAAAAGGCTGTATGTTCAGACAGTCTTGTTTGAAAGTACATACATGTAGTTTTGTACTTACTCTGTAAACTGTGTTCTTATGGAAACTTGGAAATTTAAAAAAAAAATTGTTCTCAAAAAGGCTCTTAGATAAAGGATCAAAGTTTGGTTTTGATTGTGGCTTTGATATTTTTTAAGGTAAAAGAAGTACAACTTGAAAATTTTGATTTTTTTGCCGAGTATTTGTTGTTATTTTTTAAAGAAGAGAGGGGGGGAGCAGAATTCTTTTAATGATTTATATACTTATCAAAAAAAAAGAGAAGAAAATGTAGGCCTATATATTTTTATTTCATATTTTTCTATAATTATACCTATGCAATGTCATTGTATTTCTTTTCTTCCTGTTGGAAATGAATGAATATGAATTTGAATTTGAATTTTGAATTTGAGAGGGGGGGGGGGACAGTGAAGAAAGGATGCAGACATCCTTTCCTAGTGAAGTTCATTGCCTTCACATGTGTTGTGTCTACATGACTTCCCAGCTGCATTCCCTAGGGCAGACATAGAGGGCTCCCTAGCCTTTCCAACATGACGATGGCATGGCATGAATATTGATTTGGCTTGAGGGCAGAAATCACTTTCTCACTTCATTTCGGTCCATTTCCGCTGCAATTTGTCAGTTTTCTTTTCTCCTGAAAGGCTGAAAGGGTATGATTTGTTGGAAGTTAAACACAAGGGACCGAGAAGAGTCTTCATACATAAATTTTGGTTGATTTGGTTTAATATTGCGCTGTTCCCATGTGGTCAATAAACTTACATACAACCTGTATCTACGCGAAAGTTGAAGTATATTGTATGATGAGACTTTTCTTTTTAATACTGTATGTTCAGGAAATGTTCAGGCTTCAGGTAAGAAAATAATAAAGAGGGCAAATGCTTGCTTGGTGTCTATCTGTCTTTCATATTTTCCTTCTACTTTATTTCTCTTTATAAATGACATTTCTGTTATCAGTCTCTTCTTTCTCTTTCTCACTCTCTTTCTCTCTGTCTTCCTTTTACCTTTTAGCTATCATTTTATATCAGCTCATCTTTACTCCTTTTCGTATTTTTGTCTTTGTATTAGTCCCTTCATCTCCCTTTCATTATGTTTGTTTTCTCTATGTAGATCTCTTTTGTTCTGTTTTATTTATTTTTTATTTTATCTATTTGTTTCTGCCTGTCCATCTTTGCTTCTCTCTCTCTCTCTCTCTCTCTCTCTCTCTCTCTCTCTCCTCTTTCCATCCCTCTATGTGATTACTCTCTGCATATTTGTACTTGCTACTGTATATTAGTATTCTCCTCTTACAAAAACTTGTTGGCTGTAATGATGACAGGGTATCCCTGTATCATGAATATAATGTATTTGACACAAGAGGGCAGCATTCATGTTGTCAAGCAAGTGACTGTATCAATTCAGCCCAACCAGGAAGGGAGTTGTATCTGGTGTGCATTTTACTATGTGGTCTGATGTAGAGAAGTGACTCAATCTGTATAGTCTTCCACTTATAACCCATTGGCTGCTGGTATCAAATGGCCCCTGTATTAAGTCTGTGGGAATGAAAAAAATTGGTAGTCAGCAGGTTAAAACAAATCACTTGCACTTGACTCGTTGAATACAAAGCCCAAGATAACTCGAGATGGGGTCCGTGAAAAATGCATGTTATACTGTGCTCAACCAGCTAACGTGATGCATTGAGTTTTCACTAGTAACCTTTCTATGTTGATGATGAAAATATGTCAGATACATTACACTGACCCAAATCATAGAAATCAACTAATATAAATCCATTCCTCAAAATGATTGCATGCCATCTAATGCCATTAGTAATTTGCATGATGATGAAATTGTCCAATATTCAGAGTTTTATAATCTATCATGTTTTTCCTTTATATACATGTATACATGTAGGTCCATATGGAATTATGTATTCATGCTTGCTCCACAGTGATGTGATTTCTTCTTTACATTAATGAGATTGTTTTGTTTTCTCTTCGTATCTTTCCATGCTTGTTCCTGACAATCCATTTAGGTAAGTCTCAATACATCTTTTATCATTTTGTTGTGTGAATGATGAAAATTAAGGGAGCTTAGTGAGAATTATAGTGGGACGAAAAGATGTGTAAAGAATGCAAAATGCATACTGATGTTTGTATTATTTCTGGTCCGGATGCATCTTTTCGTTCTACTCCATATCACTAAGTTACCTTTAATAGTTACTTTATTGTGGAGGTGAATCATAGTTAGATCGTGGAAGTCCTTAATCAGGGACAGTCGCCTGGGACATGTGGGCCCAAAAAATTTGGGTCCAGACCCTCCAAACTGAACACTCTTAACGTATGGCTTAATATATGCAAAGCTCGAAATATCAGTCTGGACCTCCTACCTAAAAAATTTTTTTGTGGTGGACCTGCCATAATGCTCATTCTCTACAGTTAGATTTAAGTCAAATTAATCAATCTAGATGGGTAATTTCAAACCAACATCCTGGCTCTTCCTATCACATCGATTGAATGTAACCAAAACCTTTTTTCCTGGCTACGCATAAACCCATGACTGCTACATTGTTTGGTTTGTATGGTACATATATACATTGTACATGTGCCAAGAGTAGAAAATGGGATCCTAGCGAGTGTACCGTAAGTTGACATAAGCGACTAACGGCTTAATAAACAGATGCATCCTTACCTTGATTTACCTCAGGCATTCGTGACAGGAATTATTTAAAGCGTAATTCAATCAACTTTTATTCTTCAAATTGGCAACACCAACATTTTTATTTTATAGCTACATTTTTCTTATAAAACGTCATGTATCTGAAATGAATATAAATTGACAGAAATAATGATGAGAAGTCAAAAAGTTGCCAATTTGCAGGGAAAAACTGATTTTAAACTTTCTATCACATTGCCAATTTAAGGATTTTAATGCTTATTTTCCTTTTAAAAAATTCCAGCATCAAACAACAAATATTGATGCAATGAAAATGGGCACAATATGTGTAGATTTTTTTGCTCTTTCTGCTCGTGTATTTGGTATGATATTTAGGGCTCTGCATCAAAAGTTATTAGACCAAACCACATAATGTGGACCCTCTGTCACGAATGGGTTAATAAACAGATGCATCCTTACCTTGATTTACTTAATAAGAGAACTCTATCTCTAGTCATCACTTTGTCATTCTTTTGAATTGATGCCACATCTGCTGGTGGTCGTTGTGCTGTGCTGTGCTATGTTGAAATTCTGAATGATGTCGAATGAGTGTGGGGTAATAGTGCCCTCTCCTGTTGAATATATTGTAATGTGAGTTGTGTTTCCTGTGAAAAGGCTGTGAAAAATATACATCATAGCATATTGGAGGGAAAAAGAAATCTCGAAATAGGATTTTTCTTTTTGTTAAGAAAGTAATCTATTATTTGAAACAGGAGTAGAAGCAGCATTTCATCCACACTCTTTTTTTTTTTTTTTTTTTTTTTTGCACACACACTCTCTCTCTTGTCTGTGTTCAATTCTATAATTATCCACTGCAAATGAAAGACTGTGCTTCATCAAATGGATTTTCTCTCTCTCTCTCTCTCTCTCTCTCTCTCTCTCTCTCTCTCTCTCTCTCTCTCTCTCTCTCTCTCTTTAGGTCTGTTGTGTAATGTAATGGATACCATGTTTGTATATATTCAAAATGCAGACATTGATGGTTTCTTCTGTAAATAAGACAAAGAATATATAGTTGTCCTTCATCATTTTTTTTTAAATTAAAATCTCATGAGAGAAGGCTTAGTAAGTAAAAGAAATTGTAGGTGTGAGAGAAAGAGAATTGGTGATTCGGAGAGTTGAAGATAAAAAGCAGGGGAAAAATATAAGATATGAAAATTTAAAAAAAAAGAATCTTGAAAAAAAATTGTTATGAAAGATAAATAGGAGACAGACTGAATAAGATAGTTTAGTAATGGGAACTTCCTAATATAATATTAAGAAAGTAGTACAGAGATAATCTTTTGTAATATGTATTCTTATGTTCAAGTGCTTGGAAACAAAATGTTAAGCACTATATAAATGTTATCTATTGTTATTGTTATTATTATTATGAAACTTAACTTACTTTCCGATCAACATCTTAACTTGACAAATCCTGCTAAATTCTGGACTTTGCAGATAGCAGGTCAAAATTTTGCAGGTCATTGCTTTCATTAACCTCCGTTATAAAGACGACGTTTAAGGATCCGTCTTTTAAACCGCACAACGCGAGAGGAAACAAACCCTAAATCTTACAGGAAGTCCTTCATCAAAGAAACATCGAGAATTTGATATCAGAAGGAAGTATTAAAAAATTTACGAGTCCTTGTTTTGATGCTGAGAGTGTTATAACAGAAAAAGCAGTAGCGGTTACCTGCTCTCTTTGTTGATATGTATACTCTCTCTCTCTCAACCACCAAGTGCCCTGTTATTACTCGTAATTGTGTCAAACTTCCTGGTACATGATGATTCGATTAGTTTTCCATGTAAAGAAAAGGAAGAAAATAAACATTTCATAGGATATATTGACCTTATGTTGCACATTCATTTGCATTTTGACTTCCTTCCCTCTCCCTCCCTCCCCCCCCCCCATAACTAAATAATAAACTAGAAATGTATTGCTTTTTTGTGTGTTGATCTTAAAAATTGATAAGTCATGTGATCCATTGCTAAGATTTCTTGTTTCGAGGTCCCAATTTCCATATGTTTTTGATTGTCACATTTCTCTTTCTGTCATTTCCTCTTCCCTCCCATCCCTCTCTCTCTTTCTCTCCCCACCCTCTCTCTCTCTCTCTTTCTCTCTCTCTCTCATGCTATCAAGTTTTGAAAAAAGTATTTTATTTTGGTACATAATTGTATCAAACTTCCTTAGTAATGACTTTCGGATATCATTTTTCCATGAAAAAGAAGAGAATGAAACAGATTGTTTTCTTGTACATTGGCTCATTAAAAGTAGTTGCAATTTCATATACTCTTGTTGAGTTCCTGGTAAATAACTTTCAGATATTATTTTTGTTCATATACATGTAACCTATGAAAGAAGGAAACATATTGATATTTGATATTGATATACAGGTCAGAATCCAATGAATTCTCTTGATTATGTTCTTTTGAAGAATGTAAACTTGCTTCTGCTTGTGATAATTTTGTAGGGTTTTTTTGGACGGACATTCTCCTTGTCAATATTTGCTAATGCATCATCTAGTATTGTTTTAAAGATTCTATTCCATTGAAGTGGCATCACTGAGCCAGGAGAGGTAAGTCAGTCGCTTGCATCCACATGCCCTTCTTCCTTCAACAGCACCAGTAAGGGAAACTGTCCCTAAAGCATTCTTGCGAAGTGTGTTACCCAAGAAGCAAAAATACTTAAGGTAAAAAGATTAACACTAAAAAAAAAGCAGACAAAACAAAACAACAAAAACAAAACTGATTATCAGAGGCAATCTTGGTTAGATCATTTATTAAGGAATTTGTTTAAAAGTATGAAGCTCAAATAGATTTCTCTATTTAGTTGGAAATATATTTTTTTCGAACTAAATTAATTCATTAAAAACTTTCAGGTATTCTGCTTTTCGTGTACAAAATTTTAGAACAATCCTGTTCTTATTACATTGTTTTCTGTAAGTTTCATTTTTTTTTTTGTATTTTCATATATGATTATTTTATTTCAGGTACATTATAGAGAAGGGCTTATCATATGGCAATTATCATGAGCATTCTGTTAAAACACAGTATGCTATCAACTGCCTAATCTTATGATGTACAGAGATAGATGTATGAAAATGCATCAATATCTCATATGCAGATGTATAGATATATATGTATTGATGTACAGAGATAGATGTATGAAAATACAGTCAGATGTAGATGTATAGATGTACAGATAAAGGTGTATTCTCATACATTTATAGCTGTACATCCATACATCTATGTCTATACATCTACATCTGAGATATTGATGTATTTTCATACATCAATATCTTTACATCTATACATCTATAAGAGAAGGAAACATATCTTGTACACAATGACCTCTGTATTACCGACTGGACATATCTGGTTGAAACTAGAGATTTGTTTACAGTGTGAAACTTGAAATGCATCCTTTGAAGGAAGTAAAATTCCTTCTGTTTGTGATTTTTTGAGGATGTTGACCTATATTCAATGCTTTCTTTTATACCATCAAATATTGTATAGATACCGTAGCTTTTGAAAAAAGTAAAATAAAATAACCCTGCAATCGATTATCAGAATCAATCTTGAGTTGTAATGATGTTTTATTTGTTTGAAATTATACAATTGTCCTCCAGTAATGATGAAATCTACTAGTTTGAATTGTTTGTGCTTCATTACAATTGCTTGCATTCTGTTGAATATTGCAGTGTCATAATGACTTTTATCTTGGATTTTTTTTTTTTTACAAACTTTTAGAGATATTATAATTTCACATCATTTTTTATTTAGAATATGAACTTTTTTTTTTTTCATTGTAATGGGAGTTGTGTTTATCTTGTAATATCAGGTAGTATTTTTTTTTACTTTGTGCATGCCATAAAGAAGGTCTTCTCAAATGGAAATGCTGCCAAGCATTCTGCCCTACACAGCATTTTGTCAACAGCCATATCTCCTATATCTATAATGAAAATATTGTATTCCATCCTCTTGTTCATTCTGCATGTCAGCTGCACATGCTTTTATTTCATTTTCCACAATCAATAGGCTGCAAACAATGAGAAAGAAAAGATGGAATCCCTGTTCAGACGAATAAATCCATCGTATGAATGTATGAAAACCGTATGGTGATGCTAAAAGTACATAGTCTGAGCATCGTATAATGAAATGTTGTGTAGCAGAACTCATGTTTAAACATTGCTTTGAATAAAGACTCAATGAAAAATCAGCATTCCCATGTAGCCTGAGCATCATTTGAAGCGAAAATAACTGGGTAGAAGCTTAGGCACCTTACCAAAAGTCAGAGCCAATTTGGAACGCAGCCTTTAGCGTCTTTCCCACTCAGCATCTTTTCCCCTCCCATCCTCCCGTTTCCCTGTAGACAAAGCAACGGAGGATCGGGAAAGCCGATGTAAAAGAACGGTCACGGAGAAGATGATCAAAGACGCGGGATGAGACTTTTGATAAGCGGCCTTAACATGTGTGCACATACTTTGATATGCTCCAAGCCTTCAACACTGACGTAACGTGATAAGAAACATTTACGTAGTCTAGCTGACCTCCCTCAAACTACTTGTAATGTGTTCCTTCACATGATAATTTTTTACAAGTTAGTACACCCCTTCAACTAGATACAATCTGTGATACAAAATTTCTCTTTGTAAATTTTGTATAACCTTTCTATACATGTAGTCTGAATGGCTAATTATCCAGGCCTGGTGTGTTTGAAGGTTATAACTGTAGCAGTAGGGTGTAGTCAGTTGGAAATAACAAGTACAGAAAATATGTAAACATTGATTTTTCTTTTCAATTCTGAAGGGAACTCCCTTATGATGATTCATTTCTATTCAGTATTTCCTGTGCTGGATGGAATTTAGGTTTTACATGACATTAAAATAGAATTCTAGGTAAAGATTTTTGAAATATTTATGGAGAGGCTACAATTTTTTCTCACTTTTTACTGTGCTCAAATCAGTTAAGGAAGGAAATGGGTCTCATATGGGTTGTTTTGCAGGCTACAGATATAAGTCATCCTTTGTACCTTTATTGAATATTAAAATAAGATGAGTTTGGCTAAATTGGATTGATGAATTCATGATTGTTTATACTAAACTCTCTAAAAATTGGAAATCATATTTTCATTTCGATAACAAATAGACTCTGTCATTTCGAGTAAGGAGCGTGGTTGTGAGAGAATGTTACCTTTTTGTCTGTGAGTCATGATTGAGAAAAAAGGCATTTTTGAGTATGTTGACTAAGTATAGAATAGTTATGTTGATTGAGTTGTTGGTTCAGCATATCCAATCAGCATCTCCCTGCTATAGTATGAAACGATTGGACATGCCCTGACCAGCTGCTCTTGGGCTATTGTATTAATTACAATAGTTTGTCTCTTGGGCTGAATTGGTTAAGCACTGTTCACATATGATCAAATGTTTCGCTAGTTCTACATCTGAAGAAGATAGCTGAATTTCTTCTTTCTTGTGTGTATCAATATAGACAGTTTTATTGTGTGCTGCTAATAGATGCATGGGTCTTTGCTATACCAAATACTGTATCAAATTTCTTTTGTCTCTTAAGCAGTTTTGTTTTGCTATGTCTGGCATACCTTTGACCATCTTTTCACCAAGAAACACTTCTGAGTGGAAGTGTATACCTGGTATCGATATATCAAACTAACCACTACAAGTTTCTTCGCATATAAGTGATTACGATATGAAGAGAAATGCATGATCATTTGACAAAAAAAATAAAAGAGAGAAATCTTACGGAATAAATGTCTATACCATCCCAAGTGAATTTGTTAATGTTCATCCAGTGATGAAGCATTCCTGCGTGTGATAATTGATGTACATGTGTGAACGGCTCTTTACATTCATTTCTGCACTGGAAGTGGCAAAGACCTTGAACTGGGTGAAAGTACTTGTTTTAGGCACATGAGCAGATGATTCTGTTGTTCTTGAACAGAAAAGCTTGGTTTGAAATTGTGAGATAGGAGACAGAAGGACGTTAATCATATCACTTTGCTTTGAAGCAACGACCTTCTTGCTGATATCAGGTGATGTACACAGCACAGTGGCATTGTAGAAATATCGATCTCAACCTGCTTGTCATGCAGATGATATTCGTTTTGAGTAAAAGGTATTTGATAGCTCTGGACTTGAGCATTGGTAGGTTGTGGCAGTTCCTTATTGGTTTCTAGTTTTTCCTGCTCGTGGAATGCTTTTTCTTCTGTGTATTTTGATGTCTATTTTGATCTAAAAATGAGCTTATAAATTTGTTTTGGGCAATTAAGGAAGTGTAATTAGAGTAGCATCATCTTTACTGTCATCATCATCAAAGTGGTCATCAGCTTCATTTTTGTTTCTAAGATCAAAGTCAAGAAAGTATACAGGAGCATTTAGCCAATGTTGAGCAAGTCTTGTTTAATTACGAATGCTGGAAGAATTGGGCTTTAATGCTGCAGTCGCTTGTCAGGTATTCCATTATTTAAAGGAATTCATTAGAGTCCAGTGTCACGACGTCTGTTTGCAAAGTGTGTCATTCCGCTGAGTATTGATTGTTCTGGAGCCCAGCAATGAACATGGATCAATACGAACATTCTTCCATCGTTAGCACAAAATATTACCATGATCATCATCATCATAGCGCTTGCTGCCCTTGGTCTTATAGTTAGTCCAGCGAATCATCTAAACGTCGTTGGTAGCGGAAATTAACTTTTTATAAATGCATGCACCGTTCAGGCTGAATATCTGAAAGACTTTCTTCAAAATGAAAGCTTTGCAATTTATAAATGAAGTAATTATCTCGGGAGTAATTCCATTTGGCAGAACAAATTTTCGACAGTTTTTGAGCACACACAAGGACAAGGTTGGGCCAGATTAAATTCTTTGATAATTACCATCGCGGAATGAAAACCGCCTCCTGGCCGAAGTTTGTGCTTCAGTGCCCCCTGTGCAATGGTGTGAAATCATTGACCAACACTGGAGATCAGCATTTTGAGCAAGATAGGAGTTAAGCTAATAAGAGCAGACAAGGGATAGAGAAAGTTGGATGTGGTGCCACTTAATGCTGAAGGTTTCAACTGTGAACGTATCTTGACTATATCTACTTTACGTGGAAACTGTGTGATTGTTGGAGATACAGTTTAGAATTGGTTTCAAGGTGAAATTGGAGAAAATGAAGATTATAAGCCTACTTAAGAAATTGCCATGCCTCAGGTAAGCACCAAAAAATTGATTCCCCCCCCTTTTTTTCTTCTTCCATCTGGACATTTTGCTCTTGTGCATGTTTTATTCATGTGGAATGGTTGCACGTAGGATATACCCAGCAGATGCCTTTGTACTTGAGTACCGGTACTTAGGGGGTATTTCATAAAGCTGTTCGTAAAGTTATGAATTATTTTTATGTACAACTATATGGCAAGCAAATGGGATTCTCAGTCATTGTAAATCGCATCACCTAAAGGTGCAGTATGCAGACATAGATTAACATTACTGTTGTTTACAAACATTTTTATTGCGAAGTACATTTTTTGCCACAGTTTAATTGAGATCATGAGAAATGCAGTCACACTTTGTTTAAACATCAGGAAAAACTTTGGGCATTCCATTTGGCACTTCATGTTCCAGTTGTTCGTAAAGTCATGCGTAACTTTACAAACAGCTTTATGAAACACCCCTGGTACTTTTTCAGAGCTAAACAAGTTTATCTGCACATGTGTTGACCTATAAATTTCGCTTTTATGATGTTACAAAATTATGAGAAGGTGATGTTTGTCTCTTCATATATTTGTTTGCTGTGAAAGAGGAAATATTTTGTTTAAAGAAAGTGAGAATTAAGAAAGAGAACCGAGTTATTTAATCTGGCAGATATGGGGAGAGAGGGAGAGAGATAGAGAGAGAGAGAGAGCAAGAAGGAGTGGTGGGAGAAAAGATGGGCTTAAAGAGCAAGGATTGAAGGCATTAGAAAGAAATTGCCATATACATTTTAAAAGATTATCTTCATTAAGCAGATAACGCTTTAAGTTGTCAAAATGTAAACAGGAGTAATCAGAGTGAGAGAGAATTACATGGTCAAACCTGTGCTATTATGAAAATAAAAAGCATTTTACAGTCAAGTCCTCAAGAAAAGTAGTAAACCCCATCGTTTCAGGGCTGCCAACATTGGATAATAGTTGAGAGTGAGATTATACGAGAAGCAAAGTGCGAGGGAGCGAAGCGAGGGAGTGGGGAAGGATGTTGGAGGGGGGCGTCCCCGGGCCCCTCCCACAGTGTAGAGCTTTTTTATTTTTCAAGTTGAAATTGTGTGATCTGGTGCATACTTTATAGAGTATTTTAACATATACCTAAAGACATTATGAAGAGAGAAAATTATACATATTTACATGCAAAGAAAATGATAAACATGGAATACCCATTTGTTGAAATGCCAACCATGTCTTTATTTGGTTCCCTTCTCTGTTCCCAGGTTTTGGATGTAAGTACTCTACTCTTGGGTGCAGATGATGGGAAGATGCAAGCAAGCATCCAAACAGAGAATTTCTTGTATCAAGCCTCCTCTGTTGCCATCTTCATTGTCATTATGGCTGAAAGTGTTCCATATAAACATAAAGAATTAATGTGTTGTGCGTATACAGTACGGGCCGGTCATATCAGGGTATCTATATCAATGCATATAATATAGCTTAGCCCCCTGCGCATGGACGCGCGCGTGGACGTCGACGTGGTTGGCCTGCAGTGCCATCCATGCACGTTAAGTCAGGCTAGCTAGCTAGCTAGCTAGCTATACGCTAGGCACGTTCAGATATTACACACGCACGCGCTCGAAATGAGATCAAGGGCTTTCGACAAAAGGCGGGAAAACTTTCACAAGTTTTTCAGCGCTTCCTAAATTCTTGAGTTGGTAGCCATTTTATTGAAATCTATCATTTTTAAAATTATTATTTAGTTATGTCAGATTCGTGCGTGAGAAATTTCATGATTAGCGTGAGAAATGGGTGAAATGCGTGAGTCTCACGCTCAATGCGTGAGTGTTGGCAGCCCTGCTGTTTCAGCCTTTACAAAAACAATTGTGCATCCCCCATATATTTTCAACTTCTTAAAAGCTCAGATATTGAGCTTCTGCAGTCATACAGGCATATCTCTCCCATCATCTGGCTGAGAAATCAGTACAAGCTTTTAAAGATCACTGCCTCTGGTCATCAAGTAAAAATATTGTCTGTTTAAAGCCAGAACAGCATCAACTCTGTGTTGAAGCATATGAGGTAAGGCCCTTCTGGCTGTAAAGAAAAGATGTACATGTAATATGAGAGCATTAAACAACCGTTTTTCCAAGATCATATTGTTTTATGTTCATCACGCCGATTTGCTGTGGGTTGTTTTGATGCATTCTTTTCCCGTCTCCTCGGAGTACCCTGACAGCTTCAGAACTGCTCCTAATGTTCCCAAGTGGTGCTTTTAGATGAAGGGAATCGTTAATCATTTCCATCATACTTTTTGCTTAGAGCCAGAAGCACATTAAGTCATGTTTTGTGATCAAAGATTTATAGCCCTTAGGGCCCTCAGCATGCCCATTTGTCAAGTTCAAACTGAAGTCCATTTTTATGTCATGAGCATTAGATTAAAAAAAGAAGAAAAAAAGTGCTAAGAGGCTTTGCTTGTGTTATCTACTGAAGATATGAGTTGTATAGGTAAGATGAACATAATTTGTGAGCTTTGCAAATCTTTTACAGTTAGTAAGAAGAATATTACATGTATGTTAGGATTGTGCCTTGGGAAGGATTCATTTTCAAATGCCCTTATATTCAAAATATGATATGCAAAATATGACATGAAACAGCTTGAGTGTTTTACCGGAAAACTTGTATGTAGTCCCATATATATCCATTTCTTTATGCACAGCATGTTCTCTTTGGGAAGATCATGTTGATTTCCTATCATTTGGATGGTTCCAAAACCTCAGTGTTTTTCTGTAATTGTAATCTCATGACCAGAAGTTAAGATAATCTAACATGACAGGCTCCAGGATTTTCTTTGATTTTGAGCTAAACTTTTGCATCCTTGAACTACACTGTTTGATTTCGTATCTTCATTTCAGCTATCTTTTGATTATTTTCAAAGTTACCTGTACATGAATCATGTACAATAAAAGTAGAATTTTAATAGAGATATTGATTGGGTTTTTTTTTTCTTCATTTTTGGCCTTGTTTTTTTTCCCTCCCCCTTTGTTTCATTTGCATGATATCATGCATGCCCATTGTCTCTCAGTTATCCTTTTGTCATTTACAATTATGACATCTTTATTTCACATGTATTTGTAATATATTTTTAATTTAGGTAGACCCCTACAGAAACCAGCTCTTCTGTAAGGGTGTTTCACCCCATGGGTGGAAAATAAATGAGGAAAAAAAATTATAGAATCTTTGCACATCCAGCCAAGTCTTATTTTTATTTATGTATTTATTTATTTATTTATTTGTTTGTATTTTTAATTATTTATTCTTGAATATTTATGCAAAGTGGCTTGATCAGCATAAAATAAACAAACAAAATGAAATAGCATAACAGATAACATTGCATAATAAAACAAAAATATTTTGGGATAAAAATGTCAAGATACAAAACATGCTGACATTAAAAACAAGCTGGTCTTCATCTTGAAGACCATTTCTTCCCTCATCAACAACTTCTTATTCCATCATCATCTGTTCTCTCCCCCCCCCCCTCCCCATGATCCAACCTTAACCCATTGAGTATGTATGATTTGACTTCAGTATAACACACAATTTCCATAGACCCTAGTGAGATATCTTGGGCTTAGTATGCATGGGGTTAACATAACCCATCCCCATCTCTCCTCTCAACAAAGAATGTGGATTCTTTGCCTGCCTCACGGAGCTCTTGGTGGTAAACACTCTCTGTAAGAGATGTTCAAGAATTGTAGGACGATGAAGGTTGGATGCCAATGAGAGTACCATGGAAATGCTTGGTTGAGTTAGCGACTAATAAGGCATCTCGAGTTTCACACCATCGAGTTCACCCTCATGGGTTGCCCCTATTCATGTTAGTAAGGAGGCCTGGGATCTAATATAGAGTTAAGGAACCAATTAGAATTACTGATGATGATGAAGGCATCTTCTTTTTATTTTTCAAGATGTTGTATCCTTCCAAGGGAGTTGCTCTATTATCCAATGAGGGGAAAAAAGTGCATAGAAGCCATCAGCAGTTTGGGAGAACTAAAACAGAAAGCAAATCTAAATGGGATTGGTTTAGTTTTTATGAACATGTTTCAGGAGCCCCATTTGTCGCCTGTCACTTTGGATTTCCTTCACCTGCTTCACGTGTCGATCGTGGATACAACCGCGCGTCCCAACCTTTCTAATTTACATCGCGGCATCGCATCAAATCTTCGGGATAACCCATCTGAATAACCTCACATTCTCCCCCGCTTCCAAACACCCGCATGGGACGTGTTATAAGGTAGGGTAAGAGATGAAAGAGCTTTGCTCCCCTGGCTCACCACGTCATATCGTACCCAACGTTCTCCATCTTGTAAATTAGATCGACCCTATGAAATTGGAGGGCTGGGGGCCTGTAAACATACAATAAACTTTGAAAGTAATATTACATCTCGACCTGGAGGGCAGAGAGTACATGAATAATAACATGGGGAGTATCAGATATTTTATGATGGGAGGCCTGCATGCCGAGATGTGACTGGCTTGAGTAGCATCTTCATTATGATGAGAGACAATTTGGTTGAACAAGATAGTCTGATCTCTGAAAACCTTATATATACATGAACAACTTTCAGTTTGATAATTCAGAATATATGTATATGATATGAAACAATGTAAACATATAAAATTGTCTCGCTATGTTTAATATTTAGTTTAGTGAAATCAATTGAACAGTCAGATTATCATGCAACCAGGAAGTTAATGCCTAGTCGAGATGAAAATAAAAAATATTAATGTAATTAATTTAGACATAACTTTACCCTTAGGATCTCTTGTGGATGGAATTCATATACATGTATCTTCCAATAGAATGTAGCTCTGTGATATGGGTTTTGTCTCCTGATTAAAACTCATAAGCACGGAGAAAACCATTATCTTAGCCAAGATCCCATGCATGTTTAAGTGGTTGTGACTGCTAATAAAGGTTTTGGGACATTTTGATTTCAGAGATCTTATTTCAAATACAGTGATACATTAAATTGTCCAACTTTTTAAAAAAAACTTTCCTTGTGAAGTATGTTTTTTGGGTTTTGGGGTTTTTTTGTTGTTGTTGTTTTTTTTGTTATTGCTGTAGTCAAACTGAGCATACTTTAATTCATTTTCAAACATGTCTGATTTTGGACTTTGATGTTATACCTCTTTTACCATAATGCTATGAATCTTTGTTTGCTTCATAGCTTTCACCTGATAAGAGGAAATCAAATAGAATAATGGCTGACATGTCAGACTACCACTGTGTACCTTTGACAGGCTAGAATTGCCCATGTTCATATCGAAGGTACCAGCTGATAAAAAAGGTAAAAGACTAGAAGAACCTTCTTAGGGGCAGAATTTGGAAGGCAATCTCCGCTTGCCGAAGCTCTGACATTTCGCCTCCAATTTATGGCACGAATGTCTCCATGTCGTCATTCGAACATTGCATTTTCTTTTTCTCCACCCTGCCTGCCACTTTCTCAAGGAGGAGAGCCTAAGATTGCTCCGGAGGCAAGGCTGCCGTTTTGCCAAGCTCATAACACGTCGCTGTTTGCATTTCAGCAGCTCTGACGCAGGCGGGGCAACCAATCTCAGCAGTGTCATTTTCATGGCTTCCAGCCACACTGAATTTTCAAGTGTTTGAATTCAAATGGATGTGAATCATGCGTTCGTTCTCGTCCCACCATCTGCTGCTAAGTACAGGGCAGTCATTCCTCTCTTTGCCGTCACTTTACATAAATTGCCTGTGGATTTTGTAAATATCAAGTAATTTAGCTGATAAATTGATCGTCCTGTCGTGTTATTCTTTCGCCTTGCTGCGTAACAGGGGGGTTAAAAACACTTTGCTCCGCTAGTGAACATTACGTCATACAGAGAACTATGTACGATAGAAAAAGCATAGAAAATGTCATGAAACTCATAGATCTGTGCAATTAATTGAGAGGGAGCTGATTTGGAGGAATAGTAGCATTAAAACATCTCAGCTTTCATTTCCATCTTCCCGTGGTAATAAGCCTGATTATTCTTGTCGTGCAGGCTTCAACCTATCACGTAACAGAATAATGAACGACTGGTATCTACCTGCGAAATTAACAGATTCGCTGCAGTTGGTTTGGTGGACATGTTTTCCCCCGGAGAAAAGGGAGGAAGCAAGAGGAGGATAGCATCCGAGATTGTGTCAGCATCTTCGTAACAATGCAGTGTGAATATCGACAGTAACCTTGTATACGTGACCTTTCATCCGTGTTGATGATGATGCTGTATTTTATTTAATGATGTATGCGTCAAAGTGAACCGCTTTGCACTGCTCAGAAGAAGTGACATTACCCTGAGGACCGGAACAACACCCTGAGCTGCAGATGAAAAAATATCATTTTGAATTGCCACCAAATTCTCACGTGTGGGAGGACTTCATTTTAATGTTGATCTGCTAAAAAAAAAAAAAAAATCATTTTGGTGACTTAATGCGGGTACCTACCTATGCAAGTATCCAGTTAAGCTAATGGTGGGCACAATTTATGCAAAAATACAGTGCTATGGCTATATGAGAATATCCGGAAATTAGGTCGCTCTCCCCCAACTTGACCTAATCACGTTGGAGATTATAGTCCATCGGAAAGAAGAAGAGCATGAATTGCTCAGAGCATAAGCACAAAGCATCAACATTTTTGTAACTTTTGCAAGGAGCTATTGATGCTAAACCAGTGTCCTTTTTTTCTGGATGAAGTAACTGAAACTGCCACTCCCACCTCGGACTAAATTATTCCCGTGATTACGCCATCAGGGAGGGAGGAAAGGGAAGAACATGATTGCTCAAAGCATAGCACGGAGCGTGGCGTACACCACAATGGACTATCGGTGGGCTTCCATTATGGGTACGCCTACACGCGGCTCAAGGTAGGAGAGGTTTCTATTCATTTACATTTCTACTATTTTTACTGAACCTTTAAGACACTAGTGTATTCCTCCGCCAACGCAAATGGGGTTTTTTTTGACGTCAGGTAAAGTCAGTGAGGGCAGTGACTGAAAACTGGATCGCCAAAGTATTTAAATTTATGCAGAATTCTTCTTCCCCCTGGAGCTATTTGAAACATGGTGACCTATTACATGCAGTCATTTGCTATTTCAGGCTTTTTGTTCAGAATTCAGTTCAACAGTACTCTCTCTTTTCATTATCATGTAATTTTATTATTTGCTAAATGCCATCAGGTCAATTGGACTTCCACTGAAAGAAATTTATGCTGCAGAAAACGATCAGTTTTTAGGTCCACAACCTTTTTAAACAAATGGTAATGCAGTCCTCTGTAAAAAGTAATTGTGATGACATCATGAATAGTCATTTCATTTGTAATCCACCAGTAGGAGGATGTAATCTTCAAAATGACATCTTTTCCCACTTTCCCCCTTATGCAAAGTACAAAGTTAAGGGATGATGATTAACATTTACCATATATGTGGGCAGAAGTGAGTTCACCTTTTCTTTTATATACTTCATCTCATCTGTTTTGCCATATCCCTTCTCCCCCTCTCTCTCCCCTCTCTCTCTCTCTCTCCCTCTCCCCCTCCCACTCCTTGTACTGCTGCCCCTCGTCTTTCTCTTTCTCTTCCTCCCTCCCCTCTCTCTTTCTATCCGCCATTCCCTTCCTCATCTCCTTTCCCCTCCATGCTCCTTCTTTCTCTTCTCCCTCCTCTCTCTCACTCTTTTCCCATCCCCTCTCTGTATCCTTTTCTGCCTTTTTCTCCCCATCTCATGCCCCCCCCCCCCTCTCTCTCTCTATCTCTCTTTTTTGATGCTAGGTCACAACCATTTTAATTCTTGCCTTTATAGAAAGAGAGGAAAAAATAAGAAATAAGCTGTTGCCTGGATAGACTTTTGATGGAAAAATAGGATAATCATGCCTTGAAACTATTTGAGGTTGAAAGTAGGCCTACTGAAAACAACAAGCTCAATAATTATGTTGATGATTGCTCTCTGGTATTCTTCTTTCCTTAGCTCAGTAATTGTTTTGTTTTGGGGTTGTTTTTTTAAAGAGATCCTTTTATTTTGTTTTGCTTTCTTGCCATTTGTAGGCTCTTTCAAATAATTAGCAGCAAACCCATCAAAGGTTTTTTGTTGTTGTTTTTTGTTTTGTTTTGTTTTTTGTTAGTGTTGACATATGGTGGGGTAAACCACGCCATTTCATATAGTCATAACTTTCTTATTCTGTATCCAATTTCATTCAAATTTTTGCTGATCCGTTTTATTTTTGTCTTAGCTAAAATGTATTGATTGATCATTGAATTGAAATGTATCAAATATAATGAATGGTATGTTAAAAAAAAACGTCGCATTAATGCAATTGATATAGAAATCAATGAGGCAGTTATCAATTAAAAGCTACTTGACTTGAAGGTTTTGGTTCCTGTAAGCCCTTTTAGCAGGCACCAGATAGATAGTCTATCCATTGTGAACTGGGCATGTTGGCTCAATTGATAGAGCGTCCGCCTCATGGATGGGAGGTTGTGGGTTTGATCCCCGGCCGAGTCATACCTAAGAATTAAAAGATGGGAACTTCTGCCTTCCAGCCAGGCGCTCGGCATATAAGAATGGAGAAGGGTAATAATAATAACATATTATGTTATGCAGGGCCCGCTGGAAGAGCAAAACTTAAGTGGCTACCCTTGGTAAATAAGACAGTAGTAGTGGTAGTAGTAGTAGTGGTAGTGGTAGTGGTAGTGGTAGTGGTAGTGGTAGTGGTAGTGGTAGCGGTAGTGGTAGTGGTAGTAGTAGTGGTAGTGGTAGTAGTAGTGGTAGTGGTAGTAGTAGTGGTAGTGGTAGTGGTAGTGGTAGTGGTAGTGGTAGTAGTAGCGGTAGCGGTAGTGGTAGTGGTAGTAGTACTTGAGTGCATTCACTTGGATTATGCTTCACATCTTCCGCAGGTTATACCCTTGGCTGCAATGGAGATGTCATTGAATCGACTTTCACAAATCATTTCCAACTAATGACTCCATCTTTGACATCTCATTCCTTGTTCTCTACGGAATTCCAATTCAATCCATCATCCATATTAATACCCATGGTTCTGTAGCTGTAAGAATGGAGTCATTATGCAACGACCCCCCACTGCTTGCACTCCTGTTGTTACTTTCATCTGAAATCGACTGGTTTCTGATCAATTTCCTATTTTTGAATTCTCCTCAATCTCAAGCTTGTATATTTCTTGTCCATGATTCTGAGCAGCGATGCATCGCCGAATAATTTGATCTCGGAGGAAGGTATTTGCGATCGACACAACGTGATGCTAAGTGGGCGGGTAAAGAAGATGCTATTACTTGATCGAGTTCCTCTTTCATTCTCTCTCTCTCTCTCTCTCTCTCTCTCTCTCTCTCTCTCTCTGCTTAAAAGCAAAAAAGTGAAGAAATGTGTGGGAGGAATGGATGATGTATAAATCCAGAGAACTTTTGGCAGTTTTTGTCAAAAACAGCAGATTCACTCCACATGTTTTTTATTTGTTGGCTGTGAGGTTGTTTGATCGGTTAAAAGAGAGACAGCTAGGTAGCATGTTTTTATCAGTTGAATTTGAGCCGTGTGAATATTGGGTGCAGTTGGATTGTCACTGAGAAGGAACCCAACAAGAGTATCGCCTGGCTTGGTAAACATCTCAATTAGAAGTCACATTTTCTATATCTGCAGGCAACTTTTTGGATATTGAATTGTCTTCACATGTCATGCTTTTTGCTCATTCCTCTAGCAGTTGATTTGATTAAGTGATCGTTCATCTTGGAAGCGTGGATTTGATTTGCAGTCAGCCTGAAGATGTTGAATGGCAAAATGATGACATTGTTCTTTTTGTTAAATCCTTCTGATACCAAAGATTTGTGTGGAACTGTCATCTTTAGAGACACCGTAGAGAAATAAAGTGGATAGGGTTAAATCGAGGACAGATTTTTAAGCTTTTGATTCATATACAGTGCCTTTGGCTGAGAAGGGAAGAAAAAAATTGATCTCTTTGACAGACGACCAAAAGAGCACATTGAGTATCCTGCAAGTCTGTTCAGCTGGTTGGACAGAGAGTGGAAAACGTTTTAATGGGCGATGATTTTTTCTTCTTCTTCCTCCACTCTCCGGTCTGTGCGTCTCTGCCCATCCATTTTGATTCGTAAACCTGTGGGCGATTCAATTTGTGGTGTTTGACCCTAAAACAGTCTGTTTTTATCATTAGGTGATTTCTTTTTAAGCGGTCTCAGTTAGAAATGGCATTGCTCTTTTTCCATCTTGTATTTCATTTTCACTTTCTTCACCCAACATCTACTATACTGAGTTGCCTCATCCATCATCTGTGGGACACATGGCTCATCAGAAGATGCCATTTTGATTTTTTTCTCTTTCACTCTGATGTTTGGATACATTAATAGTTTGGAAGAGGATGGAAGCTGTCATTGTGTTAATTTTGTCAGTATCATCAAATCCACTGATGTGTTTCCACCGAAAATAGTAGGTGTGTGGCAAGCAGTAATGTGCAGTGCTTTGTGCAGTTTATACTTGGAAGACAAATAGGGAGATTGTATCATTGTTCACACATGGAAAGTGGATGATAGTGATTTTTCTGTGCTCGGACATTAGATTGCTTGAAGTTCGACATGCACCTATGTGACCTACAGTTCTGTATCCTGTCAGTGGAATTGGATTCTATCTGTTGGATTAATTTGCTCCATTGTTCAAGATGGCTTTTCAGATGTGTGCACCTGATTCTGGTGACATCATTATGGAAATACTGTTATGTGCCCCAAGATAATCACTGAACTACATCTATGAAATAAAGGTATTACCCGTGTCCTCCAAGAGGATGTTGCCATGGTAACCAGCTTCCAACCATCTCTATTTTGTTTTTTCATTTTTTGTGACTACACAAACAGTTTTTTTGTCTTTAATTTAGAGTCTCTTGGCAGGTTGATAACAAAACCCTTGTCATTGGTGTCTGGTTGTGTTATAACCCCTTGAGCACGATTTGATTTCAGTATAACGCATTTTTCATAGACGCTAGCCTGAGTTATCTTGGGGTTAGTGTTCAAGGGCTTAAACCATCATTATTTATCACTTGTTTCCAGGTTGCTCAACAATGGTCTGCATATGCATGCTGTCTGTACCATTGCCCCTGGGACACATACGTCAGTCGGCAATTAAAACCTGTTTAGTTTTTCCATTCTCATTTGCTTCCTAATAGATGGTAGCTATGGCTGGTCGTGAGGATGGCAAGTTACATATTGGAATTCAAGGACTTTTTGAAATAGCTGTGAGTTACATAGAATTGAAACTGTAAGGACTGTATATGCACAGGTCTGAAATTGTATTCAAATTGGCAACAAGAGCAACATTTGAGGAAACGGGTGTGCATTTTAGACACGTCAAACACCATAATGTAGGCCCTCGTATGATCTTGCTCAGTAGATTGCGGATGATGCTTAATGTACCGGCACATAGTGGAAATGAGGATGACTTACTTGATAAATGTTCGTGTATCAAATGGAAATGTTTTGTAAAGTAGTTCAGGTGATTTGTCTCACAAAATATTGGATAGTATACCAGCAGATATTTTTCTGGTGGTCTGCAGAAGATTTGGTCGTATATTTTCTGCTGTAAATGGATTTTCCATCTGGAATTATGAACTCACTTCTCATTCTTCTTGGACCCATGTTTTTTTTGTGTGTGTTTTTTTCTTTCATGTGAAATGGCCTCTATGGTGAGTGAAACACAATAGTACACGGTGTATGTTTTACATTGCTTTGTGCACATTCAAGATCGAGGAAGAATGTTGCAAAGTGGAAGCTACATATTGCTGGTAGGAGATGCCAGTCATGGGTGGTTAGAGGACTGGTATGTGAAGAGGGGATGGGCATCTTGTATGCACAGTATCTGTTGCTGAGAGCCAGAAAGACTTTAATAGCACCTCAATATTTATTGAATGCCCTTCTGCCACTCAGTGTATAGAGGAAATGGGGGAGGGGGGTGTAAAGAGTTATGTGAATTATGCCTTGATGGAAACTGCAGAAGTCTTTGGTGCAGTTTTGCATTTAGTTAATTTTAACCCATTGAATGCTGAGCCCAAGATAATTCAGGCTGGAGTTAATGTAAAATGTATGTTATACTGAAATTAAATCATACTCAAGACAGGGTTCATACGGGTCAGGGAATTTCTGGAAAGTCAGGGAATTGGAAATTCTTTTTTCCAGAAGCAAAAAGTGAGGGAAAGTCAGGGAATTTGTCAGTTTCTTCTGGAAAGTCATGGAAAATCATTTATTCAAGATATTTTTCATGTTAATAAATTTGTGCTCCGGCCAGCCCTGCATTTATGGCACTCAGATCAGCTTTGAAACTCTTTTAATCAGTGCGCTTCTTATGTAAGTTTTGCATCACAAGTGATCGATGAGTCATGGAAATTTGCATTTTTGTGCCCTGGAAAGTCATGGAAAGTCATGGAATTTTGAAAATGTATAAGTGTATGAACCCTGTCAAGAGGTTAAAAGAAATATGAAGCACTTTTGGACTCGATTTTGCTGAAACAATAGCCACAGCAACCTGCAATGATACTGAAACATTCAAGGGATAATTTGCTACCAGACAGTGTGCAGTGAGTGTATTCACCTGGGTTGAGAGTGGCATATTTGGATTAATGTCTTGCCAGAGGATGTTTGTTATTAGCACAGCTAGGATAGGATTCAAACCTTGTAGCATATGATCTTGAGTGCAGTGACATTTTGTATTGTTGACTGCTGTGGAAAGCTTTGCACTTTGTTGCAAGGGTTTTATATTGAAAAAACAAGAAGAAAGAAAGATCTCTTAGTAAATTTGTGGGGAGTGTTCAGTTTCCAGCTTTAATAGTGATGTTGTCTGATTGATGAAGATGTGTTTCTGTCTCCTTCGAAATATGGAGGTGCTATCTTGGGAATATATTTGTCCAGACTCAACAAATCTCAAAATCCTTTAAAGCCCGTCTAGCTCTGGCCTTTGCAACCCCCGTCTTGCCGTTGGAGAACAGTGGTATTTATCCATATTACATTACATGCATGTCCCTAGTGAAAATTCTGTTTTCAAGATGGAGACAAACAAGATTCTCCACATGGGGGCAAGGAAAAGAACAAATTTAAAAGTTCGTTTTCCTCTCTTATTTTGAGAGATGAAAGCATCCATGACTTTCAGCAAAGGATTCCAGTTCTCCGTTTCAAGATCATTTGAATTTCTGTAATCCGCTGTTCGAAAACAACCAGAATGAATATCGAATGTACAGACCAAGGCTTAGGGATGACTTTACTGATTTGGACTTTCTGTTATTTTGCCGTGAAGATAAGCTATGAATTTGCATATCAAGCTACAGATTACACTGGGTGACTGTCCTATGCGGTAGTTGTGGAAAAGAGGAAGCGTTGTCTTTCGTATTTCAAAGATAAAGAAAAAGTATTGTGACATATAAAGCAAGTAATCTTTCTCTGTGAGCATGCCATATCAGAGCTACCATCGGAAAAGAAGTGGATTAAAGCTAGTTTAGACTTTGGTAATAATACGTTTAGATGATAAAAAGTACTAGTACTTTGTTAGCTCTGTCTAATGGTTTTGTATGCAATGAATGAGCATGCAAATGGAAATGCAATCACTTTTTCTGGAAATCATGCAGTTGTCCTGTGCGTGCTTGTGATGAAATTGAGTTTGACATGCTGTCACCATGGCAACAGGTCGTTTGTGGATAAATGTTGGGAGGCATTCTTCGAATTGGATAATTCTTGGGTGGAAAACATTTTCAAATGGAGTGATAGGCAACATGATACCAGTTGAAGGATGGTTTCACTAATGCAAAAGCTGTGTTAACAAGCTCCGGACTTGTAATATCGAAAGGTGTAGTTGATCAATCACCCTGGTGTAACTGCTACGGGATGTAAATCGGCTACAAGTCTTCACTTTCTTCCAGAGTCACCAGATATAGTTTTCAGCTGGTATTGTGCATTTCTGCCTTGAATGTGCCTTGAAAAGTGCTTTGAAAAGTTGGGGGGGGGGGGGTCTTTTACTCTTTGTGCATTTTGCACTTTGCAAAATTGAATGCAGAAAAATAATGCTTGAGGCATAAAAAAGGGAAACATGCTATCTGATTGTATGTAATACAATAAATTGACTGCTTGGTTTCAGTTGCAGATTCCTAGTCTCTCCATTATTCATTAGTTGAAGAATACCAAGGGAAAAAACATTTATTCTGACAATTTATACCCAGGGTACATTAAATGTGCATCTTGTTTAATGAATAACAGTGCAATAGACACCACGATGTATCTCATGATGATTATTGATCGATTTCAGGTCCCTCCAATCATTAGATTGATGTTTAATCAAGCAGAGGAAACCGATACAAATTCACTTGAATGGTTTGATGCTACCATGCACTGAAGCTGTGTTCTTACAATACTAATAGGTTAGAGCACACTTGGGTTATTCCACCAGCAACTATATTTCTTAGCAGCTTTTCCTTTTGTGATGTGTAGGTGACGATATTTTATCATCTTGACCGATTTCAAAGAATGTAAAGAAGCTGCATGAAGTTGAACAAATATATTGCTTCTCAGGTATCTAATAAATTTCTCATCTCTGCTGTGGATTAATGATTTGGACAATTATTGCAAAAAGCCTATTCTGCAGCATTTGACATTTGTATCATGGCCCTGAGCTATCATTGAACTTTGGTATGAAATTCTGAGCAGCATCGGTGATAATCGTATATAATGGAATATTTTTGAGATGTGGAACAGAGATAATAATTTGGGAGCTTGCTGTAGAAGCATTTACATGTCTCCATCTCAAATTTGTGTTTCATGAATATCAAATCATCTTCTTTCCTTCAAGATATCTGTAGGCTTCTGGGGAGAAAAGAGCTAAAGTCCATTGCATTTCAAGAACTTCATTTTTTTCAGGGGTCCAGATCTATGCAAGTTTCTTGCCATAAAATTGATAAAGGGCAGAACCATTTTTTTTTTCAGTACCATGACAGAAGTGGCCATCATTGACAATGTGGAAAGTGGCATGCTGTGAAATTGTCTTCTTTGACAGCATAATTGTTGATTCAAGTGCACTTTCCATAAATTTTCTGCTAGAGTATTTTGTGAGATTTATCACGAGAAGTTGGAAGTGAGTGAAATCATCTTCTGTACTTGTAGATATCTCCTTGGAAGCTATGCTTTTGAAGATATAAAAATGATGACTTCAATTAGCTGTTCTGTGGTAGCTGACATCACTTTCCATTATAGTTTCAGTATCAAGATATGTCATTCTTCTTTGTAAAGTGACTCCAGTGGCAGGAAATCCATCATATGCTTTTGATTTCTTTGAAGCGACTAGGCATTCTCCAGTTGGTGGTATATCAAGATAATAATTCTGAAAGAGGCCTCTTTTTTAATGAAATATTCATCTATCAGCATTCTGCAGATTGATCCTTGAGATTACATAAGATTCTGTCTGCCATTTGATCAGATGTTGCTGCAAGAGGATCTCCATATTCAATTGAAGTGTGTGGAAATAAATGTGTTTATGTTATGGTTGCTGGACTGTGGTTCACTCGTCAAACTTGCAAATGTTACTTTGTGGTGAGATGACTGATGTGCATTCATATTGATTTCTCTGCTACATCTAGTGATTTTCCTAAAATATGATATGGATGGTACGGACAACACAATTCTTTTTCATTCCACAGCCACATGCCTTGTAATATATGGTGAGGTACAAGAAAAGCCATGAAATCATGCCTCTTTTTTGTTTAACCCATTGCGTAGTGGAACCAGTTGGTCCCTGTAGCAAGTCTATGGGAATTAGAGGATTTAGTTGTCAACGGGTTAATAAGGTGATGCCAGCAAGACAAGGCTTCAGGAAAACTTCCATGTCCTTTGGAAATCTCAGAAGGAGTTGAAGCAAAACTATCTGTGTGGTGGGCAGGCAGTCATTGTTTGCCTTAGCAGTAATGAGCCCATGTAAGCTCCACCTGCCCACAACTCTGTTAGGGAGCACGATGTTTTCAAAAAAAAAGTATTTCCGTGAGGCTTTGGATTCTATCCTTCATCATTTCCAGATGCAAGGGTGTCAATATTGTTTGCTTCTTCTCGATGAAGCCCGAGGCCCAGTCTTGCTTGGATAGATGTCGATTCAATCTCACATGTAATAAGAATCAAGTTATTTCATAACAAGCGACACTTTTTGTGATTGGATGTGATGGTAGATTAAGGAAGCATCCGAGCTTCAAGGCTTTCCAGGTGCCTTCCAAATGAAAAAAAAAACAACAAGTTTTTCATTCGTTCTTCTTTGCAACAATAATTTTTTCACAGTGCATCAGTATTTAAGCTATCGAGAATGGCTTATACTCAGATGCATTTATTCTGTGCAGTGGATTAACATTTTCATATTCCTCGGTAGGAATATAAATGTTTGTTGTTGTTTTTTTCAAGGTGAATATTCTTATCGCCTAGTGGCAAAGATGTACATTGCTGATAATTTGTCCAGGGATGAATTTCTTATCCCTATTGCTTCTGCATGAGGAATTATCATGATGTGAGATGCCTTCACTTTCATCAAACACTCCTATCCATGTGCTTATGTACAGAGCTGTTACCATGAACTAGGCCTTAGAAATAGAAAACTGTGCCTCTGCATTATAACTCGCCTTTGATTATCCAAGACATCGGAATCCAAGGATTACTAAAATCAAGGAATATTGGAATTTAAAGCATATGATGGTGTAGCGTTGCGAAGGTTCTCTAAAAAACTCCTCATCTCACTCCTGGGCGTTGAATCTCAAGTGCCATTGACTATGCTGAGGAGATTGAGTGTATCCGTAAGGAGGGACCGGTGTCGGAGCGGATATGGGGGCGACAATCTTACCCCCGTGCGAAGGAAAAGAACGCACAGTCTACCGGAGAGTAGTCTGCGATACAGGTAAAGGTTTCTCATCTTCTCATATCATATTGCTAAGTGAATGTCTGAAGTCTTTTTGTCACTTTAACAGTTGCTTTTGACCTTCTACACCTCAGCAAAAAGTTTACTGCCCATTTATGTATTTATCTGTTAGTATAACAAATAATTATTTCTAAGAGATTAACTGGAGTTCTGGGCCCTGTCTTAAAAAGAGTTGCAATTGATTCATATTGATCGCAACTTTGAGATTGATCTGAACTGCGTACTTAAGAGATATGAGTTGAGATCATTCCCAAAGTTGCGATTAATTTGAATTAATCGCAACTGTTTGTGCGATGGGAACCCTGGTCATGAGATTACAATGTGAAAGAAGCAATTGAGAAAGGTTGATTAACTATTAAATAAAACTTGATGCATACCCCGAGGTTTCGACATCACCACAATGATAGGAAATCCCGGTAGGAAATCAGCTCAGTCTTGTTGAAAAGCACATATACTGCACATAGACATGAGTGTATGGGACTGCACAGGGATGTTTGGGCCGAACGCTTAAGTTATTTCTTTTCATATTTTGAATGTGAGGGCATTTGAAGAGTAGGTCCTTAATTATAATAATAATGATAATAATAATAATAAGATTTTTAAGGTGCTGAATCTATTTTATAATCAAATGCTCAAGGCGCAACTTGTGCAAAAAAATGAAATTACATAACAAATAGACAAAAGTGCAATAGGAAAGGTAAGGACATGAGAGAATGTAGAAATCAGTTGTAGGCCAAATTAAACAGATACTTTTTAAGATTATTTTTGAAAGCATTGACGGAACTACTATTTCTAATAACCTGAGGGAGAGTGTTCCATATTGACAGTCCAGCATGAGTGAAGGTTCGCTCCCCCCACTCAGGAATGACAAGTAAACAACCATAGTCTTGAGAACATAGCGATCTAGAGGGAATGTAATGTTTGATCAAGCTAATGTTGTACTGTGGAGCAGAGTCATGTATACAGTGAAATAGTAGCAAAAGAATCTTAGAAGCAGTATGTTCTTCTACAGGCAACCAATGAAGTGATTTGAGAACTGGTGTGATGTGAGTACATTTCCTGCTATGGTTTTCTTCCAAACTGACATAAAAAAATGTTGAGAAAGCTCACAAATTATCTTTCACCTCCCAAAACTCAATGCATTGACTTTACTTCAGCATCATCTGCTCAGAGCAAGAGAGGCATTAGCTCAAATGTGTGTTATTATAGAGTTTAGTGTCTTTCTGACTCTCAGCATGCAATAATGCTGGAGAGAGAGAGAGAGAGAGAGAGAGAGTAATAATATAAAAATAGGCATAAAGGACTTCAGCAATGCTTCTCATGAAAATGGAAAAGAAACATTTGTTGTCAGCCAAAAATTATGTTTGTCAGAAAAGTGTCTGTATCTCTATTTCTCTCTGTGACACTCCTCCAAAAATCTGTTTTTGTCACATTTTCCGTCCCTCCGCTCCTTTTTACAAATCTTTATCTTTCCTCTTCTCTCTTGTAAACATGAGCCTGTCTGTAAGATGCTAGCCTGCTCGAAGGAAGCAATACAAATTTGTGGGTTAATCATCATTTCCCTCTCCCATACCACGTCATGTTTGAGTGTAGAGGGCAGTATGTATTACACCCCTCGTACTTTGCATAACAAATGATATTGATTTGCTGAGATCAAACTGAGGGCTCTGTCTGGAAGAGTTCCTCTGAGGCAGGAGTGGATCTTTATATAGGCCCACCTCTGCATAAAGTTGGTTTATCTCATTATCTCAGGCTTTCTTCATTCATTTTGCTTTTATTTTCTATTGTTTAAAATGTCATAGCCTTGACTGCAAACTAATTATGCAGGAGAACGAGCAGAGAAAAATATTAGGTAACAGGTAGCATATAAGCTCTTGAAAGCTTGAACACAGGGAAAAAAATGGGAGAAAATAATAGCTGCCTTCAAGGGATGCAGAGTTAACAAAGATGTTTATTCGAAATCACGATGAGTTATGGACCAATCTCTAAGATTTAGGAAGTTTGACAGTCTCCAATAACTGCTATCCTCACCTCTTCAATCATATCTATTTTTGAATGTTCTCTCTTTTGTGTGGGAGACAGTGACAAAGAAAAATAGAATATCATTGTTGGATGAAGAGTGAAGAACTTCATTAGGTAGATAAATGGTTTTGCTTGCAACGAAAGCTGAAATTATTGCCCACGTATCACAGATTATGGTGACGTACGAGACTTCGGCAGTGGCTTTTTTATGGTTTTGCAATATTTTATTTCTGCTACCAGGAATAGACATCTGCAGAAAGTATGCATGTATTCTCTTTCATTCTATCGTTACTTTCTGTCAAAGAACTGTTACTGAATTTTGTATTTTCCAGTTTTCCATTGTCTGTTAGCATTTGATTATATGAGATTGATGAGTTCATTGCTTTAAATAGATACAGATTCAGATTCAGATTCAGATGCTTTATTGATTCACATTGTAATTAAGAAAAAATTGGTCTGTACTGGCTGGACATAAACAAATACATTATGATTAAAGATCTTTATATAGACAATTTGAGAACATACATCACATAACAAACATTTTTAAAAACCTGAAAATAATCAAGACATAGTTTTATTTTGTGGTACGGATTGACTATTCATGTGCCATGTGACATTTTAAGTTCTTCACATACATGTACATGCTAGTATTGTGCCTCCTTTATGTGGAGAATAGCTAACATGTATATATACTTTGGTGGAGAATGCCCAAAGCTTGATTTCATCAAAAATATGTTTATTATTAGGGTAATTAATGTTGCTATTGAGTTTTAGGTAAAATTCAGGGTTAGGCTGATGTTTTAGAGGGTGAGGGGAGGGGGGGGGGGGTCCATGGTTAAGTTGCAAGCTGAGTAAGTGTAGTTCATTGACCCCTGACAAATTTTCCTGTGAGTAGATTACAAGTAGCAATATTTGTATGTTTGGTTTTTTTTTTCTTTCTTCCATTTGAAGTGGGATTGAATGCATCGCTTGATGCTTTCACATTAAGCATCTTCCTCTTCATATCTGATAAGATCTCACCCAGAGTTCATTCCATTCCAGGGCAAAAGGAGTCAAAACGTTCTCGGGTTCAACGTCATGGCATCCTCATAGCCCTTACAAAATCTTGATCATCCTTGAAACATGATGCAAAAGTTCTTAAACAGGAGAATCAAGTACATCTTTGACTGCCTGTTAATCACGTCCATGCCCTGGACACCTTTTTTTACATATTTTTCTGTGTTTTACGGATGGAAGATTTTGTAAGGACCTGGGTATCTGGCCTCTGCCTCCAAATTTATTTACCCTTGATGTGCTGGGTCAAGGTTTGAAATTATCTTGATGGATTTGATGTGTGCCGATAAACTCATCATCTTGAGATTGATGGTGGCAGAATTAGGGACTGGACATCCCAGAATGGGGGGGGGGGCACTTTCCATGTCCCCATTTACACTATATCATTACAAGACATGTGCATGTACTTGAAAGAGTAACTTGCTATTGAAGAAATTTGTAGAAAATGGCAAAGGTAAGAAATTTTTTGCATTTTGCGGCGTTTCATAGAAGACTTGATATACATGTATATGAATTGAAAATTGCTTTAATTTTGGCATTTTGTGTGGATTATTGAGAAGATACTAGGTCAGGAAATGGCATTTCGCTGAATATCTCCATCTACCTCACTTTAGGGTCTTCCGTCTGTCCGTGGGCCTGACCTCCTGTACGATGACCGACAGTTTGTTTAACCAACATCCTAGATGACAACTTACTCATCACTGTTCGTCAATTTGTACTTATCAGGTTTAGATCCTGTTACTCACTGTCCAGTGTGCTATCTCCGACACTAACCCATGCAATAACCAGAAGTCAGCAGTTTAGAAGGGAAAGGGTGGCCTCATCCTTCTCTTTAAATTGTAGCGACTACGATGACTTCTAGAGGACAGATCTAATGATGAACGCCTACTCAATATACCTAGGTGATAATATGTCTGGAGCTATGAGAGAATATGGAAATGTAAAATTTTTAGTACATTATCTGGTAATTGTAGACCTAAAAGAGTTTATTCACAACAGATCACCTCCAGTATTTTTTTTTAATGTTTTCTTGAACTCAGGTAACCAGTTTAAGTAATTTTATTGAAACTGATTAAATTATATCTTATTGAATTTCAGTAGATATGTATTTACTTCAAATGGCACTTGAGTTCTAAATCATACCAGGTGATGGATTATATATGCTTGCATATTTCTTGCCTTGTATGGCAGTAGCAAGTCCTGATTTATTCTAAAAGAATTGTTTTCAGTGTAGCCCTTTGATAATCTGCCTGACTAAATTTAAAGAAAGCTCACCAGGGAGGAAGAAATCTGTGGGAAAAAAAATTATATTACACAAAGTGTTCTGTATTTGTTCAATCCATGACTGACATAGGCAAAGCTACCATAGATAATCTGAAGAATAATGGTCCATGCCTTAGTTTTTAGGATGAAGTCTAGAGGACGGTTCCTTCCTTGTCTTATTTAGAGAAAACTCACCAGGAAAGATGAAATCTGTGAAACTGAAATCATTTATATGAAACGGACTGCTTTGTTTGAAGTATGACAGCATTTTCCTGCTTCTGAATGAAATAAGCCAAGCTAAATAATCGGAGGAATAATGGCCCATGCTTTGCCTTTTTAGAATGAAGTCTAGAATAAGGTTCCTTCCTTGTCTTATGTAGAGAAAAATCATTAGGAAGGACGAAATCTGTGAAACTGAAATCAATTATATAAAACTAAATGCTTTGTGTTTATTTGTCTGAAATATGACAGCATTTTCCTGCATCTGAATGAAATAAGCCAAGCTAAATAATCAGAGGAATAATGGCCCATGCCTTGCCTTTTAAGAATGAAGTCTAGAGTAAGGATCCTTCCTTGTTCTGGGTGAGGAAACAGGCTTTCATTAACAGCTTTAAACTAATCCCATCATCTCAAGAAGATTAAGATAGATAATCCCATGTTAATCCTATTCCCCCAATGTCAGATTGAATATAACTGTCTGTAGACAATTGTTACAATTGTTTATTGAGGGTATAGTTGTTGTGTTGCACCTCAAATTCTGCAGGTGTTGTGGCCTAAGTCAAGTAGTCTTGAAAAAACTGTTGTGAGACATTGTTTTTTCCTGAATATGGTATATTGAGAGTGCCTTGACAAGATGATGCCATTGTCTTTAATACCTCGTCAAAGTAGCTATTTCTATTTCCTTGTTGGATTGTGTTCTGTCTCTCTACCTCTGTCTCTCCCTCTCTCTCTCTCTCTCTCTCTCTCTCTCTCTCATCTTTACCTGTATCTCAGGTTAAACTCCGTGTCTGTGTCCCCAGTCCCGGTCTCTTTGGGGGTACTCGTTTTCTAGAAATTAGAAATGTGTACTTGAGTCGCGAACACAAATCACGCTCACAATGGGGGGGTCTCTCTGGATGTCCTGTTTATCGTCAAGATCTGAGTTCCCCAAAACTTGGAGCCCATGCCCAGCTGCAAGATGACCCGGCAGTGAAGGTCGAATCTGGTGGGCTTATTACTCTCTATCTGATCCGGAAACAGGAGTCCGAAGTTCGCGAACGAAACGCGACCGAAGTCGCGTTGTGTTTATTGCCACAACTTGAGTCACCGATCTCGTTCAAAGGATAATCAAATCCCCTTTTTTTGTGGAACTCAAGTCCAGTACGTAAGTTTGGTAAACAAGTCGCCGTCATGTTTATCGAGGGTAACGGGTAAGCTAGTTCGGAACTTGGGTCGCTTATTAGCCCTCTGTTACCCTCAATAAACACACCCTCTGTCTGTGTTTCCCCGCTGTCTTGTTATGTTTTTTATTTTTTGTTTTTTCTCTCTCTCCTTATCCCTCAGTCCTATCTCTCCTTTCCTTTACTCCCTCTATTTGCACAGTCTCTTCCCCCCCCCCCTCTGTTTCCTCACCTGTTACTCTCTGAGTATCTTTTTCTTTCTCCCATCCTCCATCATCCTACCAGTCCATATCAATTTTCATCCAGTAAGGTATTTTTAGAAGATGGGATGATGAATGCAGTTCAGAGAAGGTGATTGACAGGCCACGCTCCACTTTTAATGGGATTTTGAAGCTCATGTACAATTTTGATATCAAAATTATATTGGCATAAAATACATGAAATATAGCACCTCATTTGTACCAACAGATACATATGAAAGATAGTTTGCTAGTCCATCCATGATTTCAAGTGAATTTTAGTATAAATATCTGAAAGGAACACTACATCATGCTATACACTGCTATACACTGGCACACTTCAACCCGACAACTCTGGGTACAATAACCCCAGCGCATTGTTCAGAGATGCAGAGCTTGTCACACACGCTGGACCCTCATGGGATTTACACGTGTGGTACTTGTGGTGGCCCTGAAGTACGCTCGACAACAGGTCATATGCGAAGCGAATTTCACATCCCAGGTCATGAATTTCGCATCCCGGGTCCTGAACTTCGCATCCCAGGCCATGAAATCGATGACCCATGGTGCAAAATTCACGACCTGCGATACAAAATTCATGACCCTTGGCGTGAACTTTGCATCTCAGTCGTGAAATTTACGACCTGCGATGCGAAAATCATGACCCTTGGCGCGAACTTTGCATCCCAGTCATGAAATTCATGACCCACGGCACGAAATTCATGACCTGTGATGTGAAGTTCAGGACCTGGGATGCAAAATTCATGTCGCACATGACCTGTTGTCGGGCATACTTCAGGGCCACCACAGGTACTGGAGTTTACATCTTTGTACCATTTTAAAAAATTTTTTATTAATTTTTTTTTTGTTTAATGCCTCTCAATTGTTTCGTATTCAACTTGAGGAGGAAAAGGTTTGACAGCCTCTCAGTTTTGCTAGTACAGTGGAAACTCAATATAACGAGATTCTTGGGACCATCACAGTTACCTTGTTATGGCAGGAATCTCGTTATATCAGGGTTTTTGAAAAAAACAATAAAATATAAAGAGCTGGGACTGGAATATTACCTTGTTATATCAGGAATATTGTTATATCAGATCTCTTTATACCTAGTTTCCGCTGTATCTTACTATTTTTCATCTCAAAGTGGAAGAAATTTGACAGAAAGTTTTTTTGACTGGTTACTAAAACTGTACATAACCTTTAAAGTAACTTTCATCCCCTACATCCAGTTCAGTGTAAATTTGTGAAGCTTGCTTGATTGAAAGGATATTAAGAATCTTTTGATGTGATGAAGTTCTTACTTCAACCCACCAGTGATGAATTAAGTTCTTTATACTGAAATGGGTTTCCAAAATGTCAATTTCTACAGTTAATAACTTAATAGATGTATGATGACTTTGTCTCCTTACTGAACATTTAATGACCCATTTAAATGCCGATAAGAGATAAATTTAGTTGCTAATTACTAAAATGGCAGATGGAAGCTTTCAGCACACATCGTCTTTCTGTCAGAGACTCAGAGTATTTGCTGTGTTCAATAACCCCTCTCTCTCTCTCTATCGGGATGGCATGTCTGCTCAGATCAGTGTGCATAAGTGAGTTGCCATTAAAGGTGCTTCGATTGCTCACAAAATTGATTTAATCTGAAGTTAATGGACTTGAAAAGAGGCATGTTCCCACGGCTTTTCCTGATGTACAATGCAAGCATTCTAGCTTCAGTGATATAATCTAGCATTTTCTTTTATGGTGTGTAGAACAAGTTGTATGGCATTTTATTTTGAAGTGAACACATGCAGTGGGAAACGTTGGTTATCCAAATTTAGAGGACTGGAACATTCAACAATGCTGCACAAAAACATGACATTTAATGACAATCGGGAATCACTTTCATCAAACGTATAACTTCATAATTGGAAAATCAGTAATCCTATTATTTAAACTGAGCAGTGCATAAATGTTAATGGGCTTTTACTCAACATCGATCTTAATAAGAGGATTGGTCACCATGGGAATGATGTTATTAAACTTTTTGAGTTTTATTTTTCAAAGAAACATTATCCAAAATTGCCATCTTTGTCTCATTTATCATTTATTTTTCATTCCCTTTATCGATCATTAATATTGACGTGATCTATGGCTAATTCTCAAAGACCTAGAACTGTCTCTGAATTTCTGTTATAGATTTTAACCCTCCTTATCCCCCCCCCCCCACGGTCTCTCTCTCTCTCTCTCTCTCTCTCTCTCTCTCTCTCTCTCTCTCTCTCTCACCCTCTCCCTCCCTCTCAGAGCTCCCTGTTTACCTCACTTGAAGAAACCCCAAACACCATCTCATTTCCTACTAACTGTTCAAGGAAATTCAAACACCCACAGAACGAGACAATTGGGATTTGGGAGAGACAACAGTGGGATTACCCTGCTATTCCCTTATGAGGTATCAACTAATCACCCCTACATGGGTCTGCATTTCCTGGTGTTATAGGAAAGTACAGGCACCCTAACTCCCCTGCCCATGGATCAGACAAACTCTAATTCTGTAACGAGTCTGATCCTCATTCCCGAGATGAATAACTCTCATTAGTCGAGGTGTCATGTGCGGAGAAAAATTGTCAACTTGATTGTTGCAAAATTTTCATTTTCATAGAAAGTGTTAGGACTAGATATTAGAATGTACTGTTTGCAAAATGACTGCTTACTGTAGAACAAGAAACTTGTCTACAGCAGCAACATGAGCATTCACAACTTGTTAATGAATAATGTTTGATTAGAAACTTCCATTAAGTGTTCATATTTCAAATGTTGATTCAATCTAATTCAATCAATATTTTGCAGCATTTCACTTTCACAAATCTTGACTCCCCACTGAAGTCATGAGAGTTTCACATGCATGTGCAAAAGTTCCTGATTTCAGAGTATCATGGATGCTCATTTCTGTCTTTTCTATGAAAGCATCTGTAAGCTTTTCCAGGGACTGTGACCAGATATCATTCTGATAAAAAATCATCTAAATTATGATATCACCCTACCTCCTTGTAAATACATTTGCTCTGTCTACTGAGAGCTGGGACGGCTCTTACTCTTTGGAAAATTCTATGACTCAACACCCATTTATTTCTCATCAGGCGTCATGTTCTTGTTATTTTTCCTTGTAACATGGATATACTCCTTCGTCAATTATATGCTCTAATTACCATGCTTATCCCTATTTAAATACAGTGCTTTGCCTTTTTTTGAAATATGATCTGCTTTGCTTCCAGTAGATTGAATGAAGCCACGCAGACTAAGGTAATAAACAAGAAGCTTTTGATTAAATCAAGTAAAGTCTAGGATTGCAGCCAAAGCCTCATACCCTCCAATTAACGGCGACTTGACCAATTGCTTTTGTTGCTGTAATTCAACGGAGTTATCTATCAGCAAAACCTGGAGATGTCCTGCTAGAGATAATGAGCTAATTATAGGACAGTAGAGCTGGGTGCAGCACAATTCATTAAAATGGTGTTTCTGTCTCTTTAGCCCCACCAAGCAATATTGTCCCCTAGGACCATCAGGTGAAAGAGAGAGAGAAGGCGCTTTCACACCTACCCGATCAGGAAAAATACCCGTAAATTACGAGAACTTGTTAAGGCCCCAAAATACCCGATAACTGTTCCGCGCTTTCACACCTACCCGAAGCCAGACCATTTCGGGTTAAGTTCTCGAAGTTAAGAGCATGCGCAGAACAATTTATTTTGCAGACGATCTCGCGCTTTTAAATTTGCTCAGCTAGCTCAGCTCTTGCTATGAGAGCACTAGCTAGTAAGCTCGATGCGATCATCGATACGTCTTTACATATTGATGTACACTTGCAGTCTGATAATCTCTCTTTAGAACTTTCAGTTCATTTTTAATTTCAAGAGGTATCCTCTAACCCGAGGCTGGCAAGTCTTGCAGCCAGCATATCGTAGATAGTCCTATTTCTTTGGCTGGAGGAGGACACTGCCGTGTACACCTCCTCCTCCCTCCACATCGCTGATGATCAGAGGATGACATACTACCGTATCGATATATCAGAATAAATCATAAATAAAAAACATAAAAAGGGGAACAGAACTTTACTAAAACAAATAGACAATACAAATCTCAAATCCAGAATGTACGGTACACAAACGATAACAACGTCCAATACGTCCACGCGGTACACACATGTGCAGTACACGCTTCGTGCGCCAGTGCTTGATGGAACAGAAGTTCTCGTAATTTGCTTTCACATTACAAAAATCCCCGCGACCTTGGAGAAAGTACTCGTAATTTTGAGAAAGTACCTACTAATTTACGGGTATTTTCTTTCGGGGATATTACGCGTAATTTGGTTTCACACTGGCAAAATACCTGGTATTTTCTGATCGGGGTAGAATACCCGATCTGAAAATACCAGGTATTTTTCCTGATCGGGTAGGTGTGAAAGCGCCTAGAGAGGGGGGGGGGGGGAGAGAGAGAGAGAGAGAGAGAGAGAGAGAGAGAGAAAGAAAGAAGAGAGGGAAAATGCAGAGAGACATAGGGAGAGATGAGTTTGAAGTTGGATGGACAGGAATGGAAGATATATTTAAAGTTTAAGATGATTTATTTGTGAGAAGATAAATCATGTCTAACTAGTTAATAACCGGTGAAGAGGCCTTGGAAGAAAAGAAATGATGCATTAATGATGAGTATATAGTTTCATTTCTTAGGAGATAGCTGTAGAATAATGGTAATAAATCTTGATGCGATGGCATGAAGACGGTTAGAATGATTTTGAACATATTGTCTGCTGGAAGTTGCAGGCGGGGTGTTGATAAAAGAACATGCAGTAGAGCCCTTCTGACTCGCGGCACAGTGTAGTATATGTACATTGCATTTTCCAGTGATGAAAAGAGGTTAGATATCATTACATCGGTGCAGAAATGCCCTTATGTGATGCAAAAGACATCCTCTCTTTTTTGCGATGCAATGTTGTTTTCAAAATATGTTACTTTTGCAAATTTTGTCATGCTTCAAGCAATGAGAAAGATTGAACAACACACTTTCTCCATAGATTCCAGACCGAGTTATCTTAGGCTCAGTACTCAAAGGGTTAAACGGAGAGAAAGAGATCGGTTGAGAAGATTATTTACAAGGAGACCATGCTTTGATTGTAATAGATATGATGTATGAGGGACTCAATGTCCCTATGACCTTTGTATTGATGAGTAGATGATGAATGGAAGTTATATGATACAGATGAAAGATGATAAAGCAGGAAAAAAATAACTTAATTAAAGCCCATATTTCATGGATCTAATTGTTTATGACCTTCTTCTGTCTCGATCCCTGGTGTTATACATCACTTGTTTATAACTTTTCCATTCTTTACATTTCTTAATAAGGGAGGGGGGGGGGATAAATTCAATTGTAAGTTGTTTATACTTATACCAATGAAAATACACCTTAGATAAATGGTACGGATTAATATGAGGCACAAGTTACCTAAAATGAAACCATAAAAGGACAAAGCATTATCAGAATAAAAGATTTAAACCAATTGTTGACTTACCTCTTCTTTTTTTTTCAACAGTAGTAGCAGTAGTGGTAGTGGTAGCAGTGTAGTAGTACAATGGTAGTGGTAGTAGCTGTGTAGTAGTAGAATTTATTGGACACATTGTCATTTGTCTTCTTCAGACTATTAAGGACTTCTTTTATACTGTATACACCAATATTTTCGCGTATAGATATTTTTGCGAATCACAGGCTCATAGACGTTTTTGCGAGTTGTTAATTTCGCCGGCGCAAGAGCTGGACTTGCAGTAAACTTATCTGTACATGAAAGAGCCATATATCAGCAGATCGGGAGAATTTTTTTTTTGATTATTTTTTGCCAATACCATCACACTCGTAGCTTGAGACAGACAAAAAAAGCCGTCATAAAACCCCTGATTTCTTAATTCATAGCGCGTTTTCGGTGACTCTCTTTCTTACCACCCCACTAAAGCCCGCACGCTTTGGAAAAATGGCACCGATTCCGCATTTTTGGTAGCAGAATTGGGCTTCTTACAGGGGTTTTGGGGGTGACCATGTACGGAGCTAAGTTGTGTGAGTGACAATTTCTCTGTCTGTTATTATACGCTACACACCGGAGAGGACCGCTGCACTTGCATGGTAACGGCAACAATGTGCCGATGATGCCGAGAGGTAAAGCAAATTTATGTGCGGATATTTTCGCGTGTTGTTAAATTCGCGATAGGTGAGTGATTCGCGAAATTCGCGAAAATAAAACCACCGCGAAAATTTCAGCTCATACAGTACTGCTTACTTGTCTCTCTCTGAAACAGTTATGTTTGTGTGTATTCATACATGTACCGCTGCCAAATATGATTAGTGGTTAATGAAAGTGATCAGTTCACACAACTATTCTTGTTGTTTTGAATGATGCAAGCTTAGAGATTAGAATGAAAGGGGGAAACCACCACTGGAGTCTGGACCATTAGCAAAGGGGCAGGAAGAGGGTCATTGTGTGAGGAGGAGGGGGGAGTCATTGTCGAAGGGAAGTCCCCACCCTGTTTGTATGAATGAATGTAGTCCAGGCGTACCCCAAGTAAAATGGGCGCTGGGAAAATAAAAGGGTGTAAGAAAGTTGTTTGTCCCCTCATCATGCTATTGTGCTGAGCCTTTGAAGACAGATCTAATGATGGACTAATTTATGAAATGGGTGTTATGATGAAGCAGTGATTAGGTCTAAAGTTATCCCAGTCCTTTCTCAAATTACTGTTCGCTCTTCTTTTTCAGTTTTTGAGTTATGATTAGTGAACTCATGAAAGGAGATCTTTCGTTGTGGTTTATATTTGGGAGACAATGCCTGACAATTATATTTAAAAAAATAATTGGTCATTGAGTGAATTCAGTGTTCAAATGTGATGAGCTGTTCGGAACAAGGGTCCGACATATATTGAGACAGTTCTGCGAGGCTTTGATTTGTTGAAGATAATAGGGTTAGGGTTATGATTACAATAGAGTTTGGGTTTAGACTGAGTGAGGGTTTAAAACGGAAAGTGTCATATATTTCCATTCTCAATGGGTTTTCTTTTGCTTGACTTTTTGGCCTACCACTTAGTTTCATATTTTCCTTCAAGCGTCAGTCACTTTTTTCCCCCTCATAATTATGTGCTATATTATCAGCCACTGTGATCATACCATGCATAAACCATTTCAGACATTTAAAAACAAATCAATCAATTTGCCTTATATTTGAGATAAATAGAGCATGTGTGAGTGACATTATCTTTCAAGGGCTATACATTTTTAATGAAAATATACTACTTAATGAGGCACACAGAAAGATTAAATGTAGCATGATCATATTGGAAAGTGTAGGAGCTTTTTTAATATTATGAGGACTCTGAACTTTGAAGTGATGAAAACTGTGAAATTTGATTGAGCAGCCTCACAGTTTGATTAAAAATTGTCAAAGAGAAAATTTTCCTGTCTGGCAGTCATATTCATTCGGAAATCAGGAGAGGGGTTGTAAATATTTGCATGAATTAAAAGGTTTTGATGTGTCTAGCCAGCCAATCATTAAGTAACAATGAAGCGGTTGTTTGTGGATGGTATGACTAATGTGAAATACCCCCCTCAAGGTGTAGTCTACAGCTTGCAGGCTTTATTCACCTTTTCTTTCTTGTGTGTGTGTTCATGATGTCATTTATAGTGCAGTTGTGGTCGTTTTACTTTCGCTCTTTCAATTTAATAAGAGTGATGTCCACATGCATTAAGCATTACTTACTAAGCATTTTCTTGAAAAATATGTTTTCCTTGGTTTTCGTTCTTTTCTCTCTCTCCCAGCTCTTCAGCCCCCCCCCCCCCCCCCCCCCCCCCCCCCCCGTCATTTTTCTCCCTATTTCATGCCTTTCCTTCCTCAGAGCAGAGATGTCTCCATATTGTGTGAACAAATGATTTTACCTCTCAGATGTCTTGTAAATATGTAGCTAATTATTATGTTATTCATATACAACTTTCATCCAATTTTGGTTAAAACTACAACTGCAAACTGGTCTGGAAAACAAGACAATGATTCTCATGTAATGTAGTGACTAGTGCAGGAAATTAAAATTGTACTTCTATGACTTTTGTATTTGGAATGTGGGGAGAAAGTGCAAACTATCTAATAAATTTACTAAGAATAAGGAAAAGCTTTTTGCTATACTGTAAAAAAAAAAAAAAGCCATAAAAAGTATCCAAGCAGATCCCTTCATGTATTACCTGGGATACCCTTGCCTGAAATGGGTCTTTGTTGATTGGATGAATAAAGCAAGGAGCATCGCTTTGAAGAATATGGTCATGAGATCAGATGGTCCAGTTTATCTTTATCAGTTCTTAATATGACATTATGATTGTGCAAAGACATGATAGACTAGGTGTGCAGGAGATGAAGCACGAGAGGCTATCACAAAGCACTCTCTAGTTGGAGCCATCCTTTATGTCTCAATTAGTGTTGATCCTTGTAAATTGTAAGGAATGGGTTCAGTGTGAAAGCCCCTTAGTGGCAGTGTAATGCCCATCACACTCCAACCCCTTAATCTTGACATTCTTACTCATCAACTGCTTTGTTGCTCCCCTATCTCCGCTTTGCTCTCTCTTTGAAAATAGTTATTTCAGTCTGACCTGACTTAGACCTTGATGCCTGCACTTTTATTGAAGAAGGAGATTTGAGAAAAATGAGCAGATGTGGAGAGAATTAATTCTTGTAGATTGTGATGAATGGATTGTGTGTGGAAGCCCCCCTCTGTACCTACTCTCAGGTTTAGGGGAATGCTGTGGGGAGGAAGTAACTCCCAGATCCCTATGATTGGTCGTAATAACACAGTCCTTCCTGTTAGCTGATTTACACCACTCCGCCGCCCTGCCACTGCTGAGCTCTCCCTCTCCTTCAGTTCTCCTCAAGTACTCCGTCTAGCAGGGAACTCAAATGTAACACTCCCCGTCTAGCTGGACTAGATTTGGCCAGACCTGCAAGTGGAAGAATCAGCATTTTGTTCTGTTGCCAGATAAGTTTTTATCACTGCTGCAGCCAATATCTGGGATCGTTTAGAGGAAATCTTTGCATTTGTTTCATTGCCCACATCATCAAACTCAAGAGCCAACTTTCTGATTGACTAGTTTTTCAAACTGACTTTATTCAGGATATATGTCACTAGACTCTAGGCCTTCATTGACTGATTGTGGATGGTGTCCAAGATTTGTGATCAAGTACTAGATGTGTCAACATGCTTTGATATCATCCTCTATCTCTGTCTCACTTCAGTCAGTTAGTAGAGGAAGTTTATTGGGCTTCTATCCTTGCTGAATTCTTCCATTACTTAACTTTCTTCTTGCATTGGATCTTGTTTGATATGTGATGCCACCGTGTGACTGGACCTTGCGCTTTCTAAGGGTCGTCTAACACAGCGTGGTTGGTATTTCCTTCCTGAATGGCAGATTTCCCCGAAACCTGGAACTCGCACCACCATCACTACGCTCCAAGAACGCAATAAAACTCTCACTTCTTGGGCATGACACTTCCAGTTTTGAATTCACCTGTATGTAGCTCACACCGTCCTACGTCCGGATTTCACAAAGACTGGAAATAAACAATCAGTGAACTCGAAATTTTTTGTATTTCAATCATTCTGTTGTTGTCAAGTTTACCATTTGGACACAGGCTTCTATTGTCCATTATATTGGTGTGAATGGTCAAGCCTCTGTTTTGATTCCTGCTGGCTAACTGCTTCCAGCCCTGTTGGAGAGTGGAGCTTAGGGTGTTGGCCCTGCTGTGATAGTTAATGTATGGATAAGTGATGTTTTCTTGAAGCCATTTGCTGAAGCAATTACAGCATCTTGCCCAATATTGGAATATAATCTGACCTTTAATGGACTGCATACAGCGAGATAGGGTGGCGAAGTGAAGGAATTGTTTACTCCTCCAGTGACTTTTTGATTGATTATCACTCCTGTTCTAAGATTTGGAGTTGTGTCATAGAATAATCAACCCTTTGTATACCAAGTTCATCTGGATTGCACATTGTGTTGCTTCAAGTGACAATTGCAATTACCGCTTCATAATTGTTTCGAAAACTTGGGCTCATAATTCATTCACAATTGTCATTGGAATCGTGAGTAAGCATGCTTTGATCTATGCAACAGCCAATGACAGTCTGCAGTAATCGTCATCTCATTGTTGGAACGGATGTGGGAGAACCTCTCTCTTGCTCATCGGTATCTGGTCCCCAAAGCTAACCCCATCACTCATCTGAACTTCTCATTCATCTTGGAAAATAACTCAGTCCAGTCATCTATGAATTGACCCGACTTTCTCTTTGATTTTTCTTCTTGGTACCTTAATCATCGTCTGCAATCATTGAGATGGAGAGATGACTGTTCATTGTCAAGCAAATCCCAACGGCTTAATCCATCCACCATCTTAAGCCCTCAAGTCAATAATATTCATAAATATTTGAACTGGAGATCTCCCCCGGAAGCTTCAGGGGGGCCTCTGGTGAGGAATAAGGAAAACATTTTCCGTACCACATCTGTGTTTGCTATTCTATCCTGACTCAGTCCCATTAACGAACCTCATTTATTCGCCGTGATTGCGCCGTCCCGGGCGATACTTTTACCAGATTCACCCTAGCAGAGGGACTACTTTGATAAAGTAGCAAAGCACTCTTTCTTTTCTTCATCCCCTTATTTGGCTTGATGCTCTCACCCCCTCCCATCATTTCACCAATCTGGATATTATATCTCTGCTGCACTTGCTGATCCCGACATGGATTATCGGAGCAGCGCTCTCTGACTTCAGGAGGAGGCTGTTGTGATTTAAACAAGACGCAAACCAGGAGTAGTTGTGTCTGGTGGAATTAAAGCTGAGGATATTTTTAGCCACGGATCTTGGCCTCACTCTTGTTTGCATGTGCAACCATTTGGATTATTTCTGATCAATTGTGAGAATTATCTTGTCAAAATGCCGCCCGTAATAGCTGCTATTCCAGGGCGTAGATTCTCCCTGCGTAGAAGGTAATTTTAGGGAATATGACATCCTGTTGACTTGTCATGATTTTTTTGTAATGTGAAACATTGAAATGTCTTTTAACCAATAAATGTTTCAGTTTATCTTCCTGTTTCTACAAAAATTGTATTTTGAAATGTTAATGTACCATTTAACTACTAATAGAATTGCATCAAAGTTGTCAGTGTTTTAGTTGAAATGGTAAAAAAAGAGAGAATTCTTTCAATTTTTAATGCACTTTGTTTATGTTGTGAAATTGAGATGAATGACTTCTATTTTGTGCATGGTGTGATGTGTGCAGATGAAATGTGTGTTATTGGTTACTTCCAGCAATGACTTAAATACCTGTAACATGCTGATTTCATGATTAAGATAATATTATGCTGAGAAAATTCTTAAACTCAAAAGCATTTCGTTTTTTCTGTTTTGCAGGAGGAGAGAGATGGAGGGGCAGTTATACTGCGAGGAGCATACACCGAAGGAAAAGCCTCCGGTAAATGGAGGAGTCGCTGTCAAGGTAAGAAGAGGCAACCTTTTATTTCATTGTCAACTGAGATCAAAAAGGGTATTATCTCATTCTTTACTCTGCTCAGCACAGGGTTTTCTCAATGCATGAGTTAATCAGCTTTTCTTCTTCATATTGGCAACACTTATTTTATTGCTCACACCTTCACTGTTATAAAAAAAAAATGAGAAGTGTATAGCATGAACTAATTTCAATGGAACAAGCTTAAAAAAGGCCAGAAAAGTTACCAACTAGCACATGGAAATGATGATTAAACATTTTACCCTGCATTGCCAATTTAGAGAGTTATCATTCAAAATTGCTCTTCTTCGTAAAGCTCAGCACAGAGTTTTCTCAATGCATAGATTAATCAGCTTTCTTTCCTCAAATTGGCAACATTTACTGTATTTCTCACATCTTCATCGTTTAAAAAAAAATGAAGTGTAGGTAACATGGACTAATTTGACTAAAACATGCTCAAAAAAGGCCAGGAAAATTACCACCTTGCACATGGAAATGATGACTAAATACATTTAAGCTAGCATTACCAAGTTAGAGAGTTATCATTCAAAATTGCTCTTCTTCGTAAACAGAAAAACGTACTATATTACAAATAGCTTCTAAATTATCTGTAATTCTCGCTATTTCTGTTCATATATAATGTGTTGTTCCTAGCATTCTGATTATTTCTGAATCAAAAGATGATGAAAAAATGTCACCAACAAGAGACACTCTATTGCTATAAGTTGACACAAAGAGCTTCTTGCACTCAAGAGAATATATTTTGTTGAATTTTGTATGCAAAGTAGTGAATTGGGGTTATTTCTCACTTTCAAATTCACTTTCAGAATTACTTCAAATGTTTTTTTAACATTACATTATGAAAAAAATACATGAAAATATGCAAAGACATAGAGAGTACCCAGCTTTGATGCTATTCTAGTAGTACAAATTGTTTATTTCATTGAACTGATTATTAGAAAACTTTTTTGGGAGTTGTTTTGTCTTGGTCCTACTTGGTATTTTGTAGTTTTTTATACCCTATATGCATGCACCACACTGTCATTTGTGAAGAATTGTAAGCCCCTTCCCCCCCCCCCCATTTTACAATGTACAGTTGGCCTTGATTGGTTATACTTAAATCTGGGTTTGTCAATGTTAATCATTTCCCCAGCTTTCCAGTCTGCCAAACCTTCATTTATTGAGCAGTAAATAGCCATGAGAACAAACAACATTAGTGTTTCAATCCTGACATGCCCAAAGACTCCCGCAATGACTTTTCAAGATCGTTACGACCTTTTCAGGATCACTGCCCAGAGGGGTTGTTCAAGAGGGCTTCTTAAGCCCTAGGCTCCTCAGCATTTGTTTTATTTTTCATTTTCAATGAGTTTGTTATGTTTGTTGAGAGGATGACTTCCTGTAGCCAAGGTTTGCAACACCTGCTCACATGGTGTCACCAGCAACCTAATGTATTGGTGCATACTCACCATCATCCATTTTTTTTTTTGGGGGGGGGGCAGGGTGTTAGCATATAGGTAAAAAAAAGAGGCACAGCCTCTCCCTATTATAAAATATGCCCTTCTGTGATATTTCCAAGGCATATTTCATCTTTTTGATATTGATTATGGGATAATTCCAAGTGAAGATATACCTTGTACCTTGAGTCGTTATCCCTGAAGTCCCGATCCACCAGGAAGGGTTACCCAGGGCTGAGGAGAGTGGTGGTATTACTCTTCTTTTGGTAATGAGGAGCTTTTGCATATTAAATTTTGTTTTGAAGACATCTGTAAGATATTTTCATCTTTTGTAAGTGTGATTAGACATGCAAAAGAGGGGGGGGGGGGGGGGGCAGATGGAATTTTAAAAATTGTTTCCTCATTTGGCATACCCTCTTCTTATTTTTAATATCGAAGTTAGATATGCCACACTTACCCATACCCTTCATTGCCATTTGATTGCCCTGCTGTAACACAAGGGCAAAGGAGTAGATATTTTTTGCATGGTCTAGGTTTTTAACTGAACAATGCACTGTAGAATGGGAGGGAAAAGTAATGATTTCATGTTACACTAACATGTGTGTATTTTGAAAACAGGTGAAGATATTAAGCATTCTTATTGCCTGTTTAATAGAGGAAGTAATAAACTTAATATGGATCAGGGTATAACAGCTCTGTCAATGTAAGGTCATTTGTTTCAGAGAGTACCCATTCCAGTTTATATATGCATACCTACCTATCTCTGGATTTAGGGGTTTGGAAGTGATTTTGACTACAGTCTGGTTATCACATCAGCATTCAGCAGAACAAAATATTACACCTGTATAAAAATGCAAATATCTAGCTGTTTCTACCGGAGAATAATATATTGGTGAATTACAGTAATAAATGTTGTTGAAATGCATGTTGCCCCTCCCCCATCATTTTTTTGGGGGGTGGGGGGAATTATACAGATTTATGTAGGCCTAGAGGAAGATCAGATAGGGTTATTCAAATATCTAATATCTTATTTTTATGTGGCATAGCATTTTCTGACACAATTCCTGTGACAGATCTGTGTTAACTGTTTGACTACTGAATTCTCCTCTTCCCCATAAGTTTAATACAGAGTCCAGCTGGTTCCAATAGGCAATGGGTTTAGTACCAAGAACATTCACCTTCGTAATGAAATCATTGTTGTATTCTTCTGACAGTTCAATTTTGTATCAGTTCAGACAAGTTCATTGCATCTGCCTTGCAAAGAATTACAGCCAGCCCAAACGTGTTATGACTGGAGGCATAACGGCTTATTTTCAGCAGGATGTGAAGAATTTACTTCCCTGATAAGTTCTGTTCAAACATGTTACTGTTAGAATCAGATTCATTCTTGATCAGACTCCCATTATCTCTCATCCAAGACTCAGACAAAATCTGGAATTAAATCAAGACTTGAGTCATTTTATATCGCAGACAGTCATCTTAAGCAGTCAAAGCGGGTGAGAAGCTGTGCTTGGATTTAGAAATTTAGAAGTATTTCAGTGAGAATGTCGGTTTTTTGTCGTAAAAAGTCTCTCTTGAAGATGGGTGGAGGGAAGTCTCCCCTATCTGGACACAGTAGTGAGTGACGAGGCCAAATGCTGACTTCCTGAAGTCCAACAAAGAAACTAATTAGTGACAAACCAGGAATGCTTTAAATGAGTGTCTTCTTGCCAAATTTCAAGCCAGGGGCCACCCATATGCCTGTGGCGTATACATTTTAACATTTAGTTTATTTCAAGAGGACGATATTCCATATTTAGACTATAAATTTTAAAATCTGAATTGTTTGCACGGTCAGACCACCTCTTTGAATTTCCATTTCATAATCTTGCCTATATGAAGATTTCAATTTAGTGCATTCTAGACTGTTGTGTAGTAGACTTCTGATGCTATTTTATTTCAAGTAAAGTCCTAAAATTTCAATTTTGTTTACTGCTATGGTACAAGATGAGATAAATAGGGAATGTAGCTGAGGATATTTATTACTCAGACCTTGTTTTGTGACTGTTCGGGAAAATTGTGAATTCCGGTCAAGGAAATTGTAATTACAAGTTATGAAGTGGACCTAGTGAATGCCCATATGAGGTGGGGAATGGTCAGTATCTTGATGATGAATCAAAAGTCTGTAGGACATTAGGACATTTTTTTTCTCCCTCTTTCTTTATTTTGATTTCGGACATTTGATTTTTGTGCTTCTGCTTTTTGCATGGTTTTTGCAGTTCATAATCATGCATGTTTTTGGATTTCTGGATTTTTATCTATTTATCTATTTAAATTTTTGTGGAAAGAGTATGTTGGGTCCTGTGAACAATGACTAACAAGTGAGTCGTAATTTGAAAGAAACCAACTTCTAATTCTATTTGTGTAACCCTCACAACGTAAGCACATCTGTGGTCTACCTCTAATTGGCGTAAATATGAGGTGACCACGGTTTTGAATGCAAGGTACATGCAAGAGTTATGTCAGGCAGTAGGTATCTATGGGAACAGAATGAAGAATATGTTTGGCACATTACACTATGAATAGTGTACAGTGGAAACTCAGTATAACGAGATCCTTGGGACCATCAAAATTACCTTGTTATAGCAGGAATCTCATTATATCAGGGTTAAAAAACAATAAAATGTAAAGGGCTGGGACCGGAATATTACCTTGTTATATCAGCAATATTGTTATATCACATCTCTTTATACGGAGTTTCCACTGTGCACAGTTACACATACGAATTCTATGAAAACATGGTTGAACAGAACTATTTGAAACCCTTCAAGGCATCACACACACATCAAACAGACTTCTGTTAGTGTGAATGAATTCAAAATTATGCATTATAGAAGTTAACCCATTGAGCATGATTTGATTTCAGTATAGCACACATTTTTCATAGACCCCAGCCCCGAGTTATCTCAGACTTAGTATTCAACCGGTTTAAAAAAATCCTTCTTGTCATTTCAGCTACATGTGATCGACTGATAGCCTGGGGCTTAGACTCTATATGGCATAACTGCTATCTTCATCAGATAGCACATGCCCTCTATGGAGTCTGGGTGTTACACTATGAACATGACAGACAAAGAAAGTGGACAAAATAAACAACCTCTCATTCTACCCTTCACAATGGTTCTGGTAGTCAAAAGAACATCCCTTCACTGCTATTATGTTTAATCAGTAGTTCCAGATCAATATGCATGTTACACCTATTCCACATATTTTAGATAATACCAGTGAAGGGATGTTCTTTTGAGTACCAGAACCATTGTGAAGGGTAGAATGAGGGGTTGTTTATTTTGTCCGCTTTCTTTGTCCGTCATGTTCATAGTGTTACATGCTGCACATTTTGTGATTACGTAATAACAGACCTGATAGCAATGAATTATTTCACTTGGACTTCATCCATACATATGTCAGAAGTCTCCTTCCTCTTTCTGCTAGCTTTTGACACTTTCAAAAGGTTTGTTTCAGTTTTCTGTTGACAGCAGGCTATTTGTTGAGTTTTGTTAACTCTCAAGTGCACTGTGCACCCCGTCCTCTCTGTTTTTACAAGTTCAAAACATTTTTTCTTTTTTTTTTTCTTCTTTAAACTAAGAAGTCACAATGAAGTATTGGTTGAAAAGTTTACTTTAAAAACATTCAAGGGTTGAATACTTAATTTGTTAAAATGCCAACATTTTTTTGTCAGAGACAATTTTCCGCCTTTTTTGGCAAGAAGGGGAGGGGGAGAGAAAGGCTAGGGATGTTAGCTATGATGGATACCATACTCATTCCACATTCTTATGCAATAACAGTTTTGAACACTACATGTATTCCACTCTTGCAGCACTCTTGCCAACATACAAGCCCAAGTGTTTGTCTTGAGGTTGATAACCAAGAAAACTGTAGAAAATAAGCACATCAAGTATCCCAAACTAAGTATTGCCAAAGAGTGAACCATGGAGCCTGCAGACTTCTTGGCTTGGAAAAGAGCCCAGATTGGAACCAGCCAACATTCCTTTTTGATAACCATGGACAGCTTGACCACTCATTAAACAAGATAACCGCTTCTTTTGTAATTGTAGGCTTCAGTTTGTACACTGGATGTTTAGGATTTTTTTATTTTACTCATGTGCAAGTAATCACAGTGCCAAAGCAGAAAGCTAGAAAGAAGTCCTTGTTTATAAACAGACTGTAGTCTAGACATGTAATTTAAAACATATTGTGCTTGTCAAGAGAAGTTACCATTGTAAACTTTGTAATTGAAAAAGACTTTATTTTGCTTCACTTCCCCCCCCCCCCTTCTCCCTTTTTCATAACATGGGCTCCATGATAGTCACACAAAGAAATCCTAAACAGGTTCCCTAAAAATGTGCTTTTTAACATTTACACACAAATGTAAACATTCTACACATTCCTAGTTAATATGAAATGGCATCTAATCTAACATTTGAGTATAATGTTCAATGGAATACAGTAACAAATGTTGTTTCTTTTTTTGCCTTTTCTATAAGAGACTTCAAGAATCTGAACTCGCTTTCCTATTCCAAACATGCTCCAAGACATTTTCGTTTCATTTTACAACCATTGATTTACCGGTGACTCTTGATTTGAATTCCAAACATTTATATATTTTTATTACTATATGTTTTTTTATGGGTTCATGTATGAAGGAAATTGGGAGAAATCTAAACTGTGCATTTCTAGGATCCAATCAATTTGCAGGAAAGGAATTGAGTCAAGGTCTATCCAGGATATTTTGGGCTGGATATGTTTTTCAGCAGTGAATGGATTTTGCAAAATGGGAAGTTGCATGCATCCAGGATTTGTGCAGAAAGGCTCTCTCATCTTTATTTCATGCTGTGCCATGGAAGGGAATCTGGGGATGGATTTGGTCTGATTTGTGGTTATTTTGTCTTTCTTTACTGATGTGGATTAGGGTTAGCTGCAGAATGCAGATTCATATGGATTTCATTGTCCAGGATTACAACATAAAAACAAACAATCAAAAAACATAGAAGACTGGCCTCCACTGAGACAAATGCAATATGAATGAAATATGAATAACACACACATTCATCAGTACAGAAAATTTGAATGAAAAACCATGAAACCGTATGTTACACTTAAGACTTAGATGAGAAACCCAATGATTTTCATGTACATTTTAAAATGAACCGTTTTCTGTAAATATATTATGAGAATGAGGTGCATTAGCTCTTCAAATACTAGGTCCGCGATTGCAGCTTTATTTGTTTTTTGTTTTTGTTACATTGAAATAAATGGCATCTGATATGTATTGTGAACAACAACAAAAAATGTATTTACATCCAATTTCAGCTTAAAGTAGGTAAAATTAATGATGGTATATTTTTCTTTTCTTTTTCAGAAAAATGATGCAGAGTTAGACTTCTTCGAGTTCCTAGAAAAAATACAGGTAATGAATACTTGTTTGTTTCTTTATAATACTTGTTTTTTTAATGTGTTTGTTTGTTTCTATTTGTGTTTGTTTGTTATCAGTTTGAGTATGTGGTGTATTGTGCTTGTGGGGAAAAGGAACACATTGTTGATGTAGAAAATAATAACCTTCTAAATTTATTTGCTTCAAGATACATGGATATGGATACTGAAACCTGCCAAAGAATTTTGTCTGATAGTGAGTGCAAGATGGCTTCGTGAAATAAAGCGGTATGAACAGACTCGTCCGGAATACGAGTGATACATTGCATTCTTTTTTCTTTCTTTGTCTCTTCACACCATGTTTCACTATAAGCTACTTAAATAAGTTATTTTTCACAATTTAAATGAATTCTAAGTGCAATATTAAGTTGACACAAGAATTGTGAACTTTTGAGCAAACTGAAGCAACTAAAAACATTGTTGCTTGAATGCCCACAGACTCTTACCTTATCTCTCAACAATTTTTTTTTTTTTAAATGAATCCTCTAGTGAGCAAATTTTAGTGGACATAATGAAGTGAATGTTGTTGACACTTAGCATATACTCTTTCAACACTTCTGCTTTAGTGAACCTAATCCTGTACAACATACATGTCAACTCTTAAACAGGTGCCCCACAACTAACTTGTCAAAAAGACCTCTGAAAAATAGGTCTTTGGATGGGATGTGAGCTAGATGAGCGATCTCTATCTTTCAGCCTCGGTTTCAGAGGATTAACATGTTTACAATTGCTTTCATCTTAACCCACTGGGCATGATTTGATTTTAGTACATGTATAACACATGCTTTCCACATGCTTTTTTTTTCTATCATGCAGACATTTGATTTACTATAACTATATGGCCAGTGGCGATTTTCAGGAAATGTTTTCTTGTTGTAGTCACCTTGTCCTTACTTATGTGACATAATAGTGTTTTGTACTTGTACAATTTCCTCGCATGAGTCAAGTCACTCATTCAAGTTCTCCAGCCAATTTATCAAATTGAGTCCTAAGCATTCAACAGCTGACCATTAGGGTATAAGTAAAACCCTTCATCCTTTTCATTACTCAGGCCATATTGAAAGATGGAATTATGTGGAACCCCAAGGCGATTGCGCCAAATTATACGCTAATGAATATCACCAGACCAGAACTAATTAATTAATTTGCCAAGTTGTCTCTCATCAGAGGCGAAACAAATTTTTTGTTGTGAATCACGGGGTATGGGACCCAACCCTGGAGGGGACCCCCAAATCAAATTAAATCATCTAAATCAATTTTTTGAGGACGTGAGGATGTTGTGATCACCCTGGGCGTATTGTTTGTCTGCTAAAGTGTAGGTCAACCTTTATAGTCCTGCTTCATTTTTCTCTTTCTTTTTGATTATTTATCTTCTGCCTTTGTTTCTTTTCCTCTCTCTCTTTCTATCTCTCTCTTTCTCTCTCTATCTCTCTCTTTCTCTCTCTTTCTCTCTCTTTCTCTCTCTATCTCTCTCTTTCTCTCTCTTTCTATCTCTCTCTTTCTCTCTCTTTCTAACCTTCTCCCTTTCTCATTTCATCTCATCAAGATTTTCTCCTCTATGAAATGGTTTGTCCTCTCTTCTTCCAATCCTTTTCATTTAAAAAAATTATTTCATTTATCTATTTCTTGTTATGGACACATACATCTTGCTTTACTTCTTCTCTCTCATTTTTTTTATTTAATTCTCTATCTTTCCTTTGTACCAGTCCTTTTATTTCTCTTATTCTAATAATGTCTTTTTTTCTGATCATTAATCCTTCCTCCATCTCTGTCCCTGTATGTCCTTTACTACCTTTTCCCCTTCAGCTTTCAGACTGCTTCACTTCTTTGTCAACTTCGTTCAACCAATTTTACCTTTCTTACTTTATCTCACTGGGCCTTCACCCTCTGTGAAGTAGGTCCTGTTTTTTATCTGTTTAATTTTTTCTATTTCCAATATCTTTTCTGTTATTGGTAGTTCGTCATCCTCCACAGATTACATTTATGTGTAGACATGATGATTTAGTGGCTATTTTTAGAGAGTTTGTTCTCCCATATTTCTTGCAATGATATTTGAGGAACAGATTTCATTACTAGGCCTACAATTCTACATAGAGATGAAGAAGAAGAAAACATGAGTCTTTCTCTAGATGAGGTTGATTGAGCCATTGCTAAGGGCAATGGTTGTAATTCACTCACAATTTAGACCCATCAATAAATTATGTAGGCGTAGATACCTGAAGTAATGATTTATTCCTTGTGAATTTGTTGCCCTATTCCATGCTCGCTCTCTCTCTCTCTCTCTCTCTCTCTCTCTCTCTCTCTCTCTCTCTCTCTCTCTCTCTCTCTCTCTCTCTCTCTCTCACTCTCTCTCTCTTCCCCCCCCCTCCCTACAGGCTACCTCCCTCTGTTTATTTTTCTACTGTCATTCTACTTTATTAAATGGTTTAATGGTTAAATGGTTATTTTACCTGACTGCTAAGAAAGCATGTGTATGCTTGGTAGTAAGCAACCAGGGGAACGACGGCTTTAAGTCCCCTCCGAAGGACTTGGTAATGAGGATTAATACCTTAGCTTAGTTTCAAACCTGGGTACTCCCACTTACCAGACCACTGCTCTACCACTGAGCCACAGTGCCTCCTCAATTATGATTATTATTCCCATCTCTGTGCTAAATCTGTTTTAAGTTAGGTTTTTCCTTTTTGTAGTCTTTCTGTTTGCTTCTTTTTCTTTCTATCTCTCTTTCTCTCTCTCTCTCTCTCTCCCTTTCTTTGCATTAGACTTCTGTGTGAGTATCTACTATAGTTTATTCTCTTTCATTCAAATCGCTATACAGTAGGCACACAGACATATATTCGATTGATCCATCTCTCACTACCATGAAACTGTACTATTAGTACTCATCATCGCTTGACTCTGTTACGGGGTCAACACTTGACATCTCATGTGTCTCTTAACTGATGAGTAAATAATCAAAGATGGCATTCTAAACATCCTCTAATACTCTATCTTAGTCTTACTCATCCCAGCACATGATAAGATAGGGGTGATGTCCTGTTTGTCATCATCACCATTAAGATTCCTTTTTCCGTGTCATATCCATGGTTCTCGCCAGTACATAACACCAATGGTTCCAGTACCATGCAGAAAGGGTTTCAAACAAGGAAGAACCATGTGTGAAATTGCTGCACCATGCGTGGCAACAAGGGTAAAAAAAATATTGAGAGTATATATTCCTAACAATAATGATAAATGTCACAGATTGTTTTGCTTTTTGGCAATGTATTTTTACTTTTATGCCATTAGTAGACAACTCCTGCTTACCAAGAAGTATTTTTCATCCTTTTACTATAGCATATACTGCCGCCACACCTAACTTTAGGTGTTATTCTGTAAAACTTCCAAAACTTCCACGCTTTGCGCAGAGTGGGAACCGTGTGTGGATTTTTTTCTATATCATCAGACCTCTGTTACCATACTCTCCAAACCAAGATAATTGTAGCTACATAACATCATAAATGTAGTTGAACCACTCAGCTTACCTTCCGATTTGGGGTGACACGTTCTTGATGAATAAAAGAAACTACCCATAGTTACGGGTTTGTAGTACAAAGCCAGAGTCTGAAATAAATCCTTGATGAATAATTTTGTTACCCTGTTGGATATGATATGAATTTAGTATTTTTGTTAGGCACATTTCTTGTTAAACTCCAGCGTAAATTATCGCAGGCATAGTATTCAATGAGTTAATTCTTACCTAAGAAAAGTGTGGATATATTTCCCAAAGTATTTTCCATACCCACTTTCAGTCTTTGTTACATTGGAGACTATAATTTGCATTCACACATTTAGTTCCCTCAATAAATTTTCTCTAAGTTTGAGAAACTCCCTTGCTCGGTCTTTTGATGGATTTTTAGGGGAATTCTCCTTAGTGTGTATTAATATTGACACCATATCTGGTATTTTCTAATAAGTGTTTTTCGCCTGGATGAGAATTTACAACTTTTTTTTTTCTTTTGGGTGTAGGGTGTGAAAGTGCTTAGAGTCACATTTGACATTTCAGTGGGCACACCGTCACTGTGTAATCCAAGCCTAAGAATATGAATGTTCCTGAAGAATACTTACATGTTTTCAAAATACCAAAGGGAAAGCATTTCAGTTTTACTTGAGTGCTTCAAGCGCTTTGACATTAAACATGCATCCGTTGAAGGCCAGAAGAATTCTAAGAGATTTGTGTTCAAGTTACAAATTATCTTAATTTGTCACCATGTGGTTGATATTTTAAGTGCCTTCTAATAATAAGTATTACATCGCTTTGGCAAATTAAGTTATGAATAGATCATGAAACATTCTGCCAAGTGTATGAAATTGATATTTCTTTCCATTTTTCATTGATTTTTAAAATTTTGATATTTGATGTACTTTTTTAAAACAAAAGTGATATAGCAAAAAAAGGCATAATCTTGAAAGATATGATACATATAATGGCTGAATTAAGTTTATTGGCAGGTTATATTTGTTGAAATTTATTGGTAATGTTGAATTTATTTGTTTTGCTTTGTTTTTAATTTTTTTCAGAGTGACAGATTAGATGAACAGAGATGTTCTCTACCAGTGGTACTCCAGCCTTCTTTCAGTTCTCCTTCACCAAAGCCAAAGGTCAAGGCAAAAAAGTCCAATACAGAGAAGATCAAAGAGGTAAATAGAGCTGATATATGATCATAATCAGCAACTTTATCATTTTCCGTTTCTCTTCCTCCCCCTTGTCCTCCTCCCCCCCCCCCCCCCTTCATCATCATCATCATCATCATCATCATCATCATCATCATCATCATCATTTCTGTATTATATTCCCTGTTTGTTTATGTTTTTCCTGCTTTGCTGACTTTGCCCTCTTGCTCTTTGCTTATATTTTCTCTCCTCGTTTTCACCGTTATTATTGTCGCCACAACCATAACCAGCACCACCACCACTCTTACCATCAACCCCTCTGTAATGTCATCTTGATATTTTCTTTGTGCTGTGTGTTCATATTTATCAAATTCTTCATCTTTTTCACAGTTGAATTGTAGCTGTGTGTATGATAATCATTTCTCAACAGGCCTCAGACTCTTTATTTCCTTCTCCGTTCAATTCCACTTGTCTTTTATTTGTTTCATTTTTGTTGAAAATACAGTATCCAGAAATGTGAGTACATCCTTTGCAAATAGCTAGGGTGTGCTAACTTTTGTTGGATACTGTTTATTCATTAAATCAAAAAAATAAGATTGAATAACATCTTTCGTAATGTATGAAAATAAGATTGATACTTCAGTCTTAAAATGAAATATGAGAACTTGAAAGAAAGGCAGTTCCTTAATATCATGAATTATTTTTAACAGGATTGATGCATGCCTTCAGTAACGATGTCTAATGGTACTTTGTCTTTTCATTCCTTTGCTAACGCTGTCCCTTCCTGTCCCTTATACAGCTTCTAAAGAGGGAGGGACCCTACCCCTCCATCGTCCAGCCTTCAGAACAGGGTTACTGGTTAGATGGAACGATCACCCTCAGCGCAGACGACACCAGATCAGAGAAGGACGTCGACACCAGCCTCGACGAAGAAGCCTGCAGTATGGTCACGTCAACGTCGCTCAATGGAAGCTTGTCAGCAGCAGGGGATATCTCGCCTTCACCGTCGTGTTCATCGATTCCATTCCCCCTGCAACTGGAGTTCGATGACAGCAATCAGATGTATAGAAGATACTTCCTTGGAAAGGTGAATATATGACAGACATAGATTATCAAGCAATGATGATGATGACTATTATTATCATCATCATCAGCAGCAGCAGCAGCAGCACTACTACTACTAGGCCTACTATTCCTACTACTACTACTACTACTACTACTACTACTACTACTACTACTACTACTACTACTTCTATTAATGTTATTATTTTTATGATAATTTCATCTGTGCCATTTTATTTCACCTGTAAAGCCTGGCTTGAACTGGCTTTAGATTTTGTATTGTGCTTCATAATATGCAAGAAATGTTGAGACAAATGTTTAGGCTGTGAAGTCATTTGACTTATTCAACCTGTTGGTTACTGGAACCGGGTAGCTCCTGTATAAAGTCTGTGGGAAAGAGAGAATTTGGTATTCAACAGTTAAAGTAGGTGTATACTTTTCCTTGCAGCGTTAAGGAAACACAAGCTATCTGGACATCCGTGGCTGTTATAAGGATATATTTTCCACCTCATACTTACTTTTTTGATATAAGGTGTGATGGGCTCTCTTGCCATGGCTCACTCTGACAGAGGCCTGCTACTGCTGCAACAACTGAGAAGCATCCAGAATGGCAGGGAATGGTGTACATATTGGCATGCTTTCACATTCATTGAGATTGGCAAAACTCATTTTGATTTGTAGCCAAGCTATTAATTTTCAGGCATGGCACAATTCTAGTTTTGTGGATTGGGCTAATTCCCAGGTGTTGTGGTTGTTCATTCATAATTACATCATGATTTGTTTTTTGATCTGTGACCAAGATATATATTTTGAATTGTAGTTTATACCTTCAGAATATAGCACTCATCAAGAATTTGGAATGTAGCCTATAGTTTCAGATCCCCACCCTTAAAATTCATTGTCCCTACCGCAAGCTCTCAGAAATAAGATATTTATTTCAAGAGTAGGAAACAAGTTAGTGGGTCATTGTGTTTAAAGTTTATGTGCAGGATGTTGTTTCTTCCTTGTTCGTACAGGCAGTTGACTTACAGAGTTAGCCTTAAATGTTGCGGAAATAACAGTAAATCATATTTCTTTCGCGTAATTTCCCTTTGGCCCACTTTTTTATCCACCCAAAGTGCTTCCTTTGAAATATTCAATTTCAGGTTGAGTTTGCTGATGGTTAGAAGTGGTACCATTTCCTGTAGTGACTACTTTCACAGCTGTTATTTGTAGTAGTAAACTTTTCTATGTAACAGATGTTTAGTATGTTGGAAACCACTAGGATATCTTTAAGCCATCTAGGGAGCTTCATAGCAAATTGGAGTGATATTATATGTCATGAATATTTGATATATATTTGATATAATTTAAAGACATTGGTTAACATTATGATTTTAAAAAATCTTGTTTTGTTACTTGAAAATGGGATAAACATAAGGGTTATAGTGTAAAAATACCAATCTGAAAGTTTCAAGGTATAATATCCTCAGGAAGTATTTTAAATATCAAAAATGTGAACCAATGTTTGAAAAATATATGAGGGTCGGTTGCACAGAATAGACATAAGGAGTGCGCATGTGCGATGACTCACCTTACCGTACTGTGTGTATTGGTGTATCACGCGGCGGGAGGCACATAACGGCATTTTCAAATTCAAGCAAAGTGGTCCTCTTAGAGATTGTCTCGTGAGACGAAGGATAATAAAATCGCTGTTTGTGTCTAACTTACACTTTTTCATTCCAAATTATGGTTGGTTTCAGGGTTTTTTAGTACAAATACAAGTACTCATACACATGTTTCATCTTAGTTTGAGAATTTTTTAAATCAGCTACTCACAAAGTTAGCCAATGCCTTTAATATTATAAGAAGTAGATTTTGGTAGCTATGTGAATTGTAATCATGATTACCAATAATATCTTTGGTATAGCTCCATAGACAGGTGGTGTAAAACCATCTGTCAGCCTGACTTGGTCAAAACTCACCATAATGTATGCCTGTATCAAGACCTTCAGTAGATTCCTGCAAAGTGTCATTCCCAAAGTGTAGGAAATAAGTGATCACTGACCCACTGTGAATCAGAAAGGAGTCTCCCAAGTTCATGAACCTAGGGGTGTATCAGTAACCCTCTCTCTACCAGTCATGTCCTCAAGTACTTTAACCCATTCATGACTGGAATTATTTAAAGCCTAATTTGATCAGCTTTTATTCTTCAAATTGGCAACATCAACATTTTTATTTTATTGCTACATTTTTCTTATAAAACATCATGTATCTGAAATGGATATAAATTGACAGTAATTATGATGAGAAGTCAAAAAGTTGCCAATTTGCAGGGGAAAATGGTGATTTTAAACTTTCTATCTCATTGCTAATTTAAGGATTTTAATGCTTAATTTCCTTTTAAAAATTTTCAGCATCAAACAACGAATATTGACGCAACCAAAATGGGCACAGTTTGTGTAGAATTTTTTGCTCTTTCTGCTCGTGTAATTGGTATGACTTTTAGGGCTTTGCATCAAAAGATATTAGGCCAAACCACAAAATGTGGACCTAGGTCACGAATGGGTTAATCTGTGGAGTACCATTTGATTACAGTATGACAAGCACTTACAATAGACCGTAGCTCAAGTTCACTTGGGCTTTAGTATGAAACAAGTTTAACTCTAAAATGGACCAGTAAGTGCAACGGTTGTAGGTAGGAGACCCCATGCAAGCTCGGGAATTGCCTTTTACTGGTATATATTGTTTTGAATGAAAATAATATCTAAACTTGGAAGAGCTTGTTATATGAAAGCACATAGGATATTGTGTTGGATGAAACACTGAAAAGCACTATTGGAATGAAGCTCAGAAAGCTTTGAAAGAAACCTGACTCCTGGAAAAGAGTGGATTTTTTTTTTTCAAATTTCACAGCAAGAAAGTCACATTTGTATCATAGCAATTCATATATAGCTTCCATGAACCAAAAAGTGATCTGTGGTGTGTTTTTATTAAGCTGTTCGTAAAGTTACGCATGAATTTATGAATGACTTGAATATGAAGTGCCAAATGGGATACTCCAAATTTTTCCTGACGTTTCAACAAATCGTGATTGCACTTCCCGTAAATTAAATTGTGGCAAAAAAATTTACTTCGCATTAAAAATGTTTGTTAACAAACAATAGTAATTTTAATCTAGATCTGTATATTTCACCAATAGTTGATGTGATTCATAATGATTGAGAATCCCATTTGGCTTGCCATATCCAAGTCATTCGTAAAGTCATTCGTAACTTTACGAACAGCTTTATGAAACAACCCCCCCCCCCCCCTTCTACCATTTGCTGCATAAACAATGCAAGAGTAGGCTTTCTTTAAAACTTTAGGCCATTCCTTGATATCTCTTCCCTTGTCCCAATAATGGTGATCTTCCTAAGACCTTCAGCATCAACCGCCTCTTTAATGAGTGTTCCTAGAACCCTTCACTACTCATGGTCTATCATGTGTCATGGTTCCTTAAAATAAAACAATTGATAATGACTCAAGGAGATAAGCAGTGAATTTTCACCTCCTTCCAGTGATTTAAAATTGACCTTTTTGGAGGTCATTTTGTTGTCGAATTGTTTAGGCGTTTCCCTCTCTTTGTCTTCTAATCAATATTTAACTTGATTTTTCATTTAGCCTATTAGAGATCATAATTATGCCTATTGTTTACAAGTAGTTTGAAAGACCCCTCCCCTACGGAAAGAAAAACTGCAGACAAAGTAGAAAACTCTTACACCCATCATCACAAAACTACATTGATATATATATATTTCATTTTTTGTTCTTACCTTCAAATTGGTATTTTTTTGTGTATTATCTATCCTTCAAACAGTTCATATTCACCCTTTTTTACCCAGGGTAGCTAGGGCAGTCCTTTGATTGGTTTCCACCAATTTTGTTTTTTTGTTGATCACTTCATGTTGCTGGGCAGAAGGGAACGAGCACCCTTGACCAGCAAAAGAGAACAAAGAGATATGCAGTCAGATATGGAGATATTCCAAGAAATCTATGAATTATTACTTCAAGAACATTCCAGAAAAGATCTGGTACAAATTTCTTGAAGCAACTATTCAGATTTCTTAAATATCTCAATATTTGACCGCATGTCTCTTCTTTCCCTTTTGCTGGTCAAGGGTGCTCACTCCCTTCTGCCAGGCAACTGACGACTTATTCTCTGATTTCTTCACCTTGTTCATTCAACTCCTAATTAAATGTAAGGTATCATACGTATATGATGTAATACAGCCATGTCTACATTGGTCTACACCCGTAACAAAAATCCAAGACTGCCGTCTAGTCAGTTCTAATGGTCCATTACCACACAGTCGTCGATCTCTTCTAGACTCTTATTTTCAAATTACTGCTAGACAATGGTTCATAGAAGCCCATGAGCTCATTAATTACAAGTGTCTTTGAAACTAATTTAATATTACTTGAGATGCAGCAGGCGTCTGATATTGAAACTTGTTAATAGCTGATTGATTATATTAGTGCCAGGCACTTTTCTTTTCTTTTCTTTTCCATTTTTATTCACCTTCTTTTCTTGTTACTCTTTTCTATTCTTTTCCTTTTTTGTATCTTTTCTTTATTTCTTTATTTTTTTTAGTTTAGGCTCTTTATATCAGTGTCAGTTTCTTTGCTCTTCTTTCCTTTTTTGTTTTTGTTTCATACCACTGTCTTGATAATTATCTATTTTTACATACACTTTTCTTTTCTTGCATAATTTCTTTTTTTAGATTCATGTTCTGTTCACTTCTTAAGACACTGTTTCATTCACTCTTTAATTCTTTTTCTTATACTGTTTTCCCCAAAAGCCATTTCAAGGCAATCTTGTTACAATACTTCTTTCCTTGCTGGTCTAGAAGCTTTTATGAAATTATCTGTTGCCTTCACCACTTATTTGGAAGATTTAGTCATCCTTCTGTTTATTGCCAAATATATGTCACATTGTACGATCCTGCTGGAAATAAAACAAGCTTTCCCTTTTCTGAACCTATTTCCAATGAACCTTGTCAGAGCAATTTATAGCCCTGTTACACATGGCCATGGCTTTCAGCAATCTGTGTATTGTTTTCAGATGTAAACATCGACAATGGACCCTGGCTTACCGCAAGTTTTTCCAGGCTCCAGTAATCTTTTTATAGCCAAAGTTAATTCCTTGTCAAGTATGAAACTTTTAAAGACATTTGGCAAAAACATTCTTCTAGCTTGTCTACTTACTTTTTCATGATTCAAGATAGTTACAACATTTCAAGTAAAACTTTATTCTCTGTGCAATCCATAATAATGACTGTACAATGCAGTTCAGTGCCCTACTGCGGTCTTAGTGTACTGCGCTTTGCATTTTCTTTGAGTATAAATCAGGAAATGTTCCAAATTGGCTCTTCATTATCTCTTCTGTCGTAAATGCTTGGGACATTATTAGTGCTAAGGACCTGCAATGTCTTGTGACTCACTTTTCATTGTTTCCATAATTCAATAGGAAGGTATGAACTTAGGGAAATAAGGTTTGGTTCAAAGAAAAATATGGGGAGGGCTATTCCCATTGACAACTCATCAACCTTTCATGATTTGAATGGTTCTTCTTTTCTAGTGCCCAAGATTCAAGTTAGGCAACACAAGTATTTAACTCCCTAAAGTCTTTCTTGCTCTTCAAACAATCCCTTGAAAATGTTACACAAACACTGCATGTGTAATCAAAGTCAACTAAAGCAGCCCATTGCATGTTCCAGAACTCACCTGGAAAATAGTTCAATACAGGTACAAGGGGCTAAGCACCAAGGAGTAGACATTGCCTGATTATAAGAACAAGGCAGTGGGAACAGGGTGTAAGTTAAGACTATAATGAGAAGGGGAAGTTCTTGATCAAGGATGGCTTGGTGTTTTTTTCAATGCTCTGGATGTTGAGTAGGGGGTAATTGAATTTCACACCTTATTGCCGAGACAGAGCTAGTCTCTCCACAGATTTTGGAGGTAAACACCTTACTCGCAAGCTTTCGAGGAAAGATGTACCTTGAATGGCAGGTGATCGTCCTCTGCACAGTATCATTGCCCAATTTCCACCTTAAATAAACAGCTTGAACTTTCTCCTTTATTTTTATTGCACTGTATCTGTCCAGCAAATTAATGTTTGACACCTACGCACAAAATTCCATGAAATGATATTAACAATGGGATTTCATTTTGTTGAAAGATAATTCATAAGTAGAACACACTGCAAATATTAATAATCAAACTCAAACCTATAGACAATACCTAGCAGTTGTTCTGCCTATATGGAAACGAGCAGTTATTACAAAAAGGAGAAAACTAGACATTTTAATGAGCCACCCTGTCAGAGAACTACAACATGCTGAGTAGAAGACAAGAGTAGAACTACAATGAAGGGACAAAGATCTGAAAGAGTTGAAAAGATTTAAAGCTACAGAAGAGATGTTCCCCATGAATTTGTAGAACAGACACAAGTATCTCTCCCATTCAGTGCTAGAAGCAAAGTTAAATTAAAATTAATCCTCAGGAAATCCTGGGGCATCAAAAAGTTGAGTTCCCCTGACTCCCCAACAAACTATTCCCTCTTCTCTCTCAATCGTAGCAATTGACTTTCATGTTTGTTAAGTCCCTGGAGTTAGAAGTGACCAGACAGTCCAGAAGGAAAGTTTGAGGTACGGGGGAATCTAGCCGATACACCTGGAGTTACTATTCCGTTTTGTGGCTACTGCTGCTTCTGATGGCCAGCAGCCTGTGCCGCTGATTAAATAGAGGGACTGTTATCAAATTGTAGGTGACATATGTCAGCATTTAGAAGAAAATTAGAGACAGGCTTCAATTTACTTTCCTTTCTGCATTTTTGTTTTTTCTTAATACTTTCCTTGGATTTCTTTGCTCACTCCTTGTCCACATTTTTTTTCTTTCTTCTTCTTCTACCATTTTCTTCACTTTTGCTTTTTTTCTTCTGTTGTTTTGCTGTTTTTTGTGCTTTTCTTTGTTACTTTGTTTTGAATATATTCCAATTCTTCTATTTAAAAATACATTATTAATCCTTATTTCTTTCAGCTCTATATTTGAATATCATTCTGTTTGAGATTTAACCTTCCTTTCTATTCTCAGTCATTTCCTATGTTTATTTTTACCTTCATCACGAGCATCGCACATAGGAGGCATATCAGTGTTATCAGCAGTTAACAACTTCCAAGACGAACAGATAGCATAACTCTTGTAGTTTAAACCCTAAATCAGTTATTTTGAAATCAAACTTCACCTGTTCAAGTGTATATCCGAAACCCACTTTGATATCAGCATCTTTTAAAGCATACCCTTTATTTTTCTCTGCTTGAGACCTATTTGATATTCCTATTTGTTTATAAACCTGCCTCTTGCCAAGTTTCACAATCCAAAAGGGGGAGAGAACCCTGAAAATTGAGACGGAACTTGAATATAGGGCAACTGGTCAAGTTTGGCATAGTTGAATGTTTAATATCCCTAGATTAAGTAAAAGCTACTTCCAATCCAATTACTTAGTTTTGGGGGACATCTACAAATGCAGGTGCTGATAAAGCACATTTCTTATGACTTCACACATTTTTACAAGTTTTGTTGTTTTTTATTTTCTACAAAGTTTGTGACATATTGAATCTAGTAGGCCAAACCTATATCCATAATAATTGGATTTCCTGTTCTTGTATTTCATCAAATTAATGGTTTTGATCAGAAAACTGTAATATCTGTTTGTTCAGATTATGCCTCAGTATGCCTAGATTGGTTGTGATTGTATTCAATTTTGAATGGTTAAAGAAAGCTTTAAGAAATTTGTACAGATACTTTCGGGCAATTTCTGATGTAAGATAAATGTCCAATTTCCTTTCAGATTTGTAATATTACAAAAGATATTAGAAATTTTATAATTTAGTATCGGTACAAGATATACTTCCAATATCCACCATGAAATCAAATTTGTTTCATCGTCTGCTTCTCAATTACAGTGGCTGAATGTAGACAAAGTGATATAAGAGAAAAAGCAAGAAATATACAGTTACCTGCGATATGGATATACTCTTGAGATGTATGCTTTTTAAGAAGCTCTCTATAACGATGTAAAGGAATTGTGATAAATAATAAAAACAAACAAATGGTGATAAATTCTCTCTCAAAACATTAAAAATTGTAGGTGATATTGACATATTTTCCCCTTTCAGAGCACTTTCAAACGAAAGGCTTAGAAAAAGGAAAAAAATCATTTTAAAAATGTATTAGATAAAAGAGTGTTTTGTCCATTGTCGTCATTTATTGATACATGTATATCATTCATTTATTAATTCATTTTTGTCACACCTTTGTTTACTTTTACTGCTTCACTTGTCCCTGCTTCTTTATAGATTGACATGAAAATGTTCTTCGGTATGTATTGGCACGTTCTTGCAGATCGTCTCTGCACTTTTGAGAAGCTTTCAGGGCCATGTCCTAAATTGGCAACGTCTCTATTGATTTGCCAGCAGCATTAGGGAATAGCAGGCTGGTATTCCTCCTGGGAGCCATTATCTAATTTTCCAATAACCTGTAATAAACAGAGTAGCTCCAGGTCATGGGCTTGATACAAGTACGAAAGAACTTCATCAGACTTCATCAAGAGGTGACTGAGTGAAGGAATCCTCATCAACATTTTATTGCCAAGATAATTTGCCATCTCTTCTATCCATAAAAAATGCAAGTTGAAATCTAAGGATGTAAATCGTTCATCAGTAATGCTTGATTACAACAATACCTGAGCCTTCATATTTTTCTTTCAGCAGTGGTAAAGATTGGAAGCTAGCCAGAGAAGCATCTCTGATTGTCTGAACTTGATAATCGGAAACAAAATCAGACGTATCCATTAATCGTCATTCCCCTCTCCCATTAAAAATTTGTACTTCTCGCCCACCTACAGGTTGTTTTTAGAACTCACTGACCAAATAGGGGTAAAAGAGGGGGAACAGATTTTCAAAAGAGGAAGAAATATAGGTCAATCGTATCTATTTCCTTGAGTTCTCTTGAGAATTCTGGCAAAACTAACTTTGTGAGTTTCGGGAGGTTGTTTGGGGAGGTTGTCGCTGCTTCCGTAAGCAGAGCAAGGCTTTCAAGGTGATGTAAGATTTGTGCCAGCACGCAACCCAGTAATTGCTGAGGTCTGAATCACAAGGCATGGAGGAAACTAAGGCTTAGCAACTGATGACATCCACCAAAGGGGATGCAGCAGTTGGGACATATTTTGGACAAGAATTTGGGATAGAGATTGTAGTAGATAATTTTGGATTAAATGCTCGCCTCTTCGGGGCATACACTCTCTAAAAAGTTAGGCCTGTGTATAAAGGTACACTCCTTAATTTTGACTAAGTTCCTTTTCCCCATATAATCCCAACGCAGTACTCACTCCTTGCAAGATAAGGAGTTTGTAGCCAGTAGAAGTAGAGTATATTAAACTTGGAATCCTCGACTTAAAGCAGAGTAATGGATCATAAGGATCGGCCCAGATCGTTCAAAGCCTCTGAGAGTCTAGTGATTGAAACTTGATCAGTGTATTAGACATGCTTTGTAAGGGTTTAGTGACTCCACGATGCTTACACCTAGGTCAGTGATTTACAAGTTTCCTTGCTAAGTTGAATTGAACAAGAAGACTTTGTTTCAAAAGTTTCGGAATCTTTTTTTCTTGATTTTCTTTTCTGCACAGAGGTGTGAGTATGCACTTGTTAAAGCCCTGTTTTCATCTACGATTGGGTTTATCTCATTTATGGACTTAAAATAAAGGACCTTCCATCAACCCACCATGTTACCCCTTTAGCCCCTTTCACATATGCTGCTGGAGATCATAATGCGGTACATTGCAACACCTATAGAGCTTCATATTCCTGCATCTTAACCCATTATCTCAACAGGATAGTCCCACATTAAGCCTATCGGAGAATTCTGTATTGAATGTTTTAATGTATAAAATGCAGATAATTAGGGAGTACTGACAAGATCTGTTGCAAGCAGCTATAGTTTTTCATCCCCTTTTCGTATCTTTCATTTATACATTTTTTTGCTAAAGCCACTTAACCTCTTCATATGTGAATGGGGCTTTAAAACCCCTGTATATACCTGGTGAGTTATACTACACAGCAGGCAGGATTCATTAATTAACACCTGTAACAAAAACACCTGAGATCATGAAGAATTCCTTAAAGGATTCTTTGAAGGATGCTCCTCGGGAATGGAGACCAAAAAATACTACTCACCTGTGACCTTGTAGATCTGCCCTGCTTCTTTTCATTTTTCATCAGGAAGATAAGATGTCAAAATCTTTTAAAAAACAGTCATCATTTTTATGGAATTTTAAAAAAATTGACAGAAATTGGCCTCATGATATCAAGTTCTCCTTTACTGTATATTGGACTTTTCCCTGTCAACTTGTCATTTTACTGGTCATTGGAACTTTAAGAATGTCTTTGCTGGTCCACAGATATTTTGTAAGGTATTTTATAGTAATAGTAATACTAATAATGATTTAGAATAACTATTCAGTTCATTATAACTCTGATAGTTTTTCCAATCATTTTGTTTGTCACTCTGGAGAAAATCACATATTCTATCTTCTTTATCTTCCAAGAATGTATTCCCATGTTACATGGAAATGTATCTTCCTAGTCAAAGAGGTTTTGCTCTAAAAATAATACTTAAATCATAGTATATGTGTCATCTGACATTGATAAGAAAAGTCTTTTTGATATACTCGTGCTATTGAAATCACTACAGGCAAATCTTGTTTTAAAAACTCCTCTGAACCAAGGAAATTACTTCTTTATATCGAAACCTTGTTATATCAGGGCTAAAAAACAGTAAAATACAAAGAAGTGGGACCAGCAAAATTACCTCATTATAACGAGCGTTTGTTATTACAGTATTCTTTACAACGAGAGTTTGTTATAGCACTGTTATTTATAACGAGAGTTTGTTATAACAGTGTTCTTTGCAAAGAGAGTTTGTTATAACAGTATTCTTTATAACGAGAGTTTGATATAACATTGTTCTTTATAACAAGGTTCCATTGTATTCCTTTCTTGTTTAATCTTTCTACAGGAGCACTTCAACTACTTTGCACAAGATGAAGACCTAGGTCCATTGGTGCTGTCGGTAAAGCATGAGACGATAGGAGGAGAAGATGCTTTACGAGTGGTGCTCAGATCCAAAGCCGGTACTATCCATGATGTCTTAGCCATCTCAACGCTCGGAGACTCACCCGTTCCAGCTAGGATCGCAAAGGTATAACTAAACTTTGGGGCTGGATGCTTTAAGATGTTTGACTACCAGTTTGTAAAGGGCTTAATTGCATACCTGTATGATATGTACATGTAACCTGAAATTGTTGTCATAAGTATTGAAAAGCAAAGACTTGATAATGAGGTTTCAAGTAAATTTATGAATACAGTTCTATAAAGCTGTAATGCCAAAAAGAATTCATATCAATAATTAGGAAGTGAGAGAATGAAAAGAATGACTTTTAGTCAGAAGTATTTTTCTTGATACTCTTTTACAGTGTGATTATTACCTCTATACGTAAAATACATTTTGTTTTTCCTTTGTTCTGCAGACATTGTGTGACAGTATTACTACAGAAAGATATCAACCAGTACTTTTTCCAAAGGTAAGTATCTTACTCCATCATCTCCTTCATCATAGTTGATTTGTTTCAATATGGAGCACAACTTTGGCAAAACCTACTACTAGTAGATGACTTGGACATCATTTGCCAAGATAGTTACATCTCTAATACCTGTTTGTTCAAAGGCAATTACATTTTTATCTCTCATGAGTAAAAAAAAATCAATAATAATAGAGAGTATAAATTTGTGAATTTAAAGGATATGTTTAGTTGGTAAATCATGCACACATTATTGATTGTTTTAACTGACAGCACCATCTGCATAGAATCTACATTCTGACCATTAAAATACAATAATCTTTGATATATATCTGGCTAATTCAAGTTTGCTGCTATGCGTTAGATAAGGAAATGATTCATGAATTGTGAATACATCACAAAAAAGCCTACCAGGTAGTCAAATCATTCTTTTACTCTCTCATATTTTACCAGGGTTCCGAGCTGATTGTCAGCTATGATGAACACTCCTTCGTCAACAAGTTCAAGTTTGGGGTGGTCTACCAGTGCTTCGGCCAATCAACAGAAGAGGAGATGTTTGGTAACAGGAACTCGAGCCCCGCCCTGGATGAATTCCTAGAGATGCTAGGAGAGAAGGTCGAGCTCAAAAATTTCTCAGGGTGAGACCATTATCAATGTTCTAGAAATTTCACTTTGGTTTGAAATAATTTGAGTTCGTAGGTAGATTTAGATTACAAAGTGTCTTGATTGGTACATGACAGTAATACCTTAATCATACAGATAATTCCAATGCCATACTGATGACAGAATGAACAGAAACTACATTGCACTGAAAGGCCAAATTGTTGTTCAGGTTACAGTTGGTTTGGTTGTGTGGTTGGGGTACAAGAAGCCATGTTATTTCAAGGGGATGTTAATTCTTCTGGTTAACTTCTTTTTCTTTCTTTTTTTCTGGGGGAGGGGGAGGGGATTATTCAGGAAGGAGGACATCATGAGAGTGCTGTGGCAGATTATGTTAACATATTCCATTTTGTAACCCTTTGAGTAAGTAACAGAGACTTATAGATATACAATGCATGCATTATTGAAAATGCATATCATGTTGCAGTCACCATATTTTGACCCATATTTATGTTATATTATTTTGTCACAGTTTTCGAGGAGGTCTGGATGTCAATCACGGCCAAACCGGCACGCATTCCATTTACTGCAAGTACCACAATAACGAGATTATGTTCCACGTCTCCACCATGCTTCCCTATACTGAAGGAGATGCTCAGCAGGTAAGCGGAATTATCACATTCAGGATTTTGTTTGTCGTATCTTTCTCATCGCTTTATCCGCAGGCCCAGTTGATGTACCTATAGTAGACATTGCCTTGAAGAATGTGTTCACATCTAGAAGATCTAATGGTGCCAAACCAGAAGAATGTTGCCAGTGCAAGAGCCTGGATGATCACGTTGAAGTTTATGTATACAAAAGAAGACTTGCTTGCAAATTTTAGATTTACATATAACAAGCTAGATTTTCCAATCACAGAAATATAGTGTTATTTACTTTTTTTTTCCCACTTGGTTATGTTCTTGACCCTAATATTTTTCTAACCATAATCTTGTGATGATCTTTGCTTTTGACCTTGTAGCTTCAGAGGAAGAGACACATTGGTAATGACATCGTAGCGATCATCTTCCAGGAGGAGAACACACCATTTATTCCTGATATGATTGCATCAAACTTCCTCCATGCGTACATCGTCGTACAAGCCATCGATGCCAACACAGAGGAGACCAAGTATAAGGTAACAACCACTTAGGCACAAGAGATTTATTCCAGCTACCGTACGATCCCGTTCTGAACGCGGATTAAAAATAAGGACAATAGGCCCCGTTCGAACGGGTTCGGAACGCACCCAGTGAAGCAGTCAGGAAGTGCCCTAGATTTCATTGTCTGATCGCCAAAAGAAAATGCGACCGAACGGCAATAGCGAACGGTCCGATCGATAATCATTGAATGCGTGCGAACGGTCGGATTAACGATGTATTCTAGGAGCGCTAAACTTCGCTAGATATCATTTGGCGAACGCGACATAACATTCTTTTACATTTCATAATAGTTCCCTGAACTCTTCGGATCTCAAGCGCGTCAGCGTTCCGTTCGAAGTTTAGTAAGTGCTCGCCGCTCTCCGCGGAGGAGCTTACTGAAATTAAAACATTGCAATAAAAATGTTAATTCTTATGCCACTACCGCATCTATACTTACTGGTTTTCAAATTTGCTGCGAAATTGCTACGGACCGGGGCGCCTTTCCCGATGTAGAGCCGTTTCAAACTCATTCAAAGTGGGCAAGTTACCCGTGTGTTACCGTATCAAATTCTGTCTGCGTATTCACACCGAATCGGTCCCTCCGCAGTAATTTCTGACCTCGCTAAACTGCCAGTTGCTCCCCTCTCTTCTTGTAATTTTGCTGGGTTTTTTTTCTTCTTCAAAAGTCCAATAAATCTTCACATGTGTTTCAAATCTTCTACATACGATTTAACTTTATATTATTTACAGTATTCTTTTTTTCTGAATGTGGAACTACGACACACTTCTTTCCCCAGCAGACTTGTAATTTCTTTCCACGAGTGTGTAACAAAAATAATAAATTTAATTTCTTTTATGTTTTATGTGTACCAAATATTTTATATTCGTTTACATGCACATCGTTTTTGACAGCTTTTGTATGTGTACATGCATGTAAATCTGTGCAATCCAATCCGTTATCGGATGTGCTAATAATTAAAGCCCTTTTCCAAATCATATCAATTAGAAATGTTAGACCGATTCGATGAACATATATTGTATTTCATATTTGAAATTATTCTATTTGCGATTTAACTTTTGTTCTGTCGTTTGCTTCACATAGTTTTCATATTATTTTTGCTGCATGTGGAATAAAATGACATTTCTTTTCCCAGTATACTTAGATTTTTTTTCCACTAATGTGTAACAAAAATAAATCTCATTTCTGTTATGCTGATATATTTTTCCGATCTTTGGTAGCTTTGATGTATGCAAACTCTCAAGAATGTATAAATGCGCCTGAGTTTCTCACTTTCTTATCCTTCTCATCGTAGTTTTCTTAATAAGCTCGTAGAATAGAATCAAATCAGTTTTATTATCTTCTGGCAAATATGCGCAGAGCCGCTGCCACCCACGAAGCACGGGGTTTGTCAAGAGTAATTGATGTATAAGCGCGAGGTTCAAAACAAAATCACGAACGGAAATTTCTTTTTAAAGGAAATACAATTATTTTGCCATTTTTCCATTTGTTTTCAGTTTTGTGTCTGTTTGTGCCGGGGGGGGGGGGGGGAGCGGGGACGGGAGCACACGTGACTTGGTTTTTCTTTTTTTTTTCTTCTAATGAACTGCCCTAGCGCATTACAAAAAGGAATGATTTTTTTTTTGTCAAACTGATGTACATTTCAGCAGTCTGTTTACCTCCTTTGTATGCCCCCCCCCCCCATTTTGAGCAATTCCCGCGTAAGCACTTCAAAACTATTTTACGTATTATTCTGTTTATGAATTGTTGTATTTCTTATTTTTAGACTGGATATTATTTTCGTTAGTTGAATAAAGTTATTAATGGGGACCCTGCATAATACAAAACAATATATCCAAGCCCGTGATCACCTCAGAAAAGTTGACTAGATCGATGGCGCATTACAAATGCTGTATTTATTATTATTATTACCTAAATTAAGACGTGAAAGAACACACAACTCTTGCTCTATGTCCAGGCATAATTCTGGAAAAAAGTGGATGACCTAAATTCCACATGTTGAGTATTTACAAAATCATTAACTATTTTTGCATTCGTATTTTCCTTGAATTATGTTGTCAGCATAAAACATTGTTTACTCTTAGCATGATATTGCGGTTTATGGTTTATACGATACTGATCTCCATCGTTGTTTGATGATGATGATATATGATGATGATGATGATGATGATGATGATGATAGTAATGATGATATGACAACAATAACAATTTTTCAAATGTACAAGAACCAAAATAAAACTAAAGAAACAGAAAAATTCTATAGTTAGCTTTGCATGAAAAAAAGTTCAAGCATTTTTGGGAAAGGTGTGGTAATTAGATATAACCAAATGATAATTATAAGGATTTAAGTTTAACCTTCCCCGACTAGGGACCATCATAATAATATCGTACTGTTTCTGTATGTGATAGCCATAATAGGTGGGTCATGGCCAAGGTTCTTTTCATCACCCGTAAGCCTGCTATTCTTAACATTACGGACATTACGTAAGCAGTTCGACTGACCGTAGACTTATGCGTATATAGACGAAAGACGTCTGTTGGGAAGCTGGCGGTCATTGTTCAATATCGGGGGCCGGGGGGCACTTAGAGGTCAAAGTTCGTGTACGGTCACAACGCAAGCATGCCACAAGTTTGTTGATATATTCGATAAAAACAGTCAAGATAAAAAGGCACCGCGCGCTGCCATGAGAACAATAATGCGATGACAGACAAACAGCAGACACACTAACTTTCAACTGGTTAAACTAGTCGTACTTTTCAGACCTTGCAAGTTTTCCCGAGTGTTCTAAGCAGCATCTTCGTACCTACTTGATTACATCAGTCCCTGCTCACTGCATCATTCTACACCCACGGCGATAATAAAGCGACTTGAATTATGAACCATTGGCCTAATCCTCAAATACTAGTATTATGTAAGCTACACTGCATATCTTGATTTTATGACAAATAGTTCCATGGATATCTCCTACGTAAAATAAGAGGCTTTCCCATATTCTGGTGAATGAACGCTTGTAGGATTTCTTCAATTTAAAATAATATTTTGGCCTCGGATCTACCTGCACTGCTTGAGAGGCGGCCATGAGAGGCGGCATTGGTGTGGGGAGAGGGGCGGCACTAGTATACACTCGTTTGAAGTTAGATACCAGCATTAAATAGATAATTTACTAGCAAAGGGGAATGCGAACACGTACGTGATAGTTTTATATTAAATTTTCCCGTCAAAACTATTTTTGTTCCCACCTCTCAACGTTGGCGTAGAGGCTAGGGTTTCCAGTGTCATGAAATTATTTTGAAATGAATGAAAAGAAAGACTACACGCGTCCAAAAAGGGGAACACTTCGAATTGTTCGTCGTGCAATACCATATCGAAGGTAGGTCATTCAAATGTAAATTGTATGGAGAAGTAATCAGACAAGAGCTGATTCTGCATAAACGTGTTATGAAAATTAATCATTCTCTATAGGTTCTCAAATTGTCTTTAAATAATTTCAGTGGATGGGTAGTGACTATACTGTCGAAATTAAAACATGACACCATTTATCGGTTGCATGGGACACGGGTTGCATGTTGACAGGAATGGCCGCCGTTAGTTTTTGTGAACCTTAAATAGCCCGAGAAAACTGATGTTTCATGTATCGTTTTCTCTTCATTATGATTATATTGGATAAACTTGGCTTAATTTACGATCCGGGATGTGAAATTTTAGTGCAACATTCGTTTTTCAAATTTCCAGTTTCTTTATTGTTTTGAAATAAGCTGAAATTTTCCGGAAACTGCATGGAGCGGATATTAACTTATTTATGATGAAAAATAATTAAAACCATATGACAACATTCATTTGACTTCTGTCAAATTTTCACTTCTGTCCTCTGGTGTTTCGCGCGCACGCGCGCGCTCTCTCTCGCTCTCTCTTTCTTTCTCTCTCTTTCTTTCTCTCTCATGGGGTGTGCAAGTCCATGACTTAAATCTCATCCCGGTGAAACAAACATGAAATAATTGCTTTTCACCGTGTTATGCTACGAACATCAAACAAAAGTAGAAATCAAACTGAAAATACACGGAATGACAAAATAATGAATTACAGTATGAAATGATATGATAGCAGAAGAATTGCTTTATCATGACTTGTATAGCAGTCTGACCTGATCTCGCGCATGTCCATATTTCGCGTACCGGGCCATATCTCAAAACTAGGAAAGATTTTGAAAAATCTGATAGCACCAACGGAAAGAGTAGGGATCTATAGACTAACCTTTCTTTGAAATCGAAGAAGGAATTGGGAAGTTATTAATGAAATATCGGCAAATTTTGCCGCATTTTACGTCCGTTCCGAAAAAAATATATATCTACCGAGAAGGGTCTAAAATTCCTCATTTCACAATGTTTCAAGTGGCAATTTCATCAAAATAATTGTCCGTAAAATAGGATCACATTTAATTCCACTGAATTTTGCATTGCTATTGATGCAATCGTCTTGCCTTTTATGGATCTCTATTTTGTATTAACCATTTGTAAACTGCCGTGCCCGAAATAAGGACTCGCTGGTTTTTTTTTTTGTTGTTGTTGTAAACTTTCCCAGTTCCAGCGCACATGCAATGCGACATTGAATTTTGCGATCGCGATATCTCGGGAACTCTCTGTAAATAAGTCTTCTTCTTGCGCTCTAAGACTTTGCTTTCTCTTGGTGTCAATTGATCAAAATCTTTGGTAAAACTTGAGAAATTATGGATCGAAAATTGAGTTCTTTAGACATGTTAGAAAATTAAAATGTGCGCGAAATCAGGTCACCCCGTGATATAACTTTAAGTAACACGGAATATAACTGGTAACATCAGAAGTATTAATGAAAATATCATAATCATAACGATGATAAAAAACATTAACGGGCAAAGTAAGAAAAAAAAGTTGTCTTTTAGAAGATCGCGTCACACTATCGTAGCTATTGACATGCATCGTGTGACATCGACATGTCGCCTCAAGCGGAGTTGGGGGATAAAACTACCGGTCTGCTCTTGGCCGGAACCACGATCTCCCCGGCGATTGTGCCAGGCAATCGAGCGGGCAAACGCGGCAGTGTTCCGATTTCCGGGCCACTATTCTGATTGTGCTTGCAACTCAAAAAGATACATTGTAGGTCGAACGTTCGAACGCATCCTGTTCGAGCGCGTTCCGAACGCAGTACTTAAGCGCCTCTCTATTGACTTCTTTGTTTAGAGTTAATCCGTGCGTTCGGGAGAGTGTGGGACCGTTCGAACGCATTTGTCACAGGGATTAGCAGAACAATAGAGTATCCCGAATGCGTTCAAACGGATGTGATATTAAATCTCTTGCACCTTATGGTTTCTCTCTTTCTGGTGATTTATGGTTTTTTTGTGTCACAGGAATGTGCTTTCCCAATATGACTTATCCCTTTACTTATGGGATCTCGGTGGCACCTGTACTAAACCTATGGGAATAGGGCCATACAGACGAGAAGCGTTAGCAAGATACTGTATGTTTCATCACCATCTGAATGACATACCAGCATATCTTTAATGATTTCATTTTTTTAATGAAATGGCTTATAGGAGTTACAATCAGAATACCTAAATCATGAGCACTTGTGGGCTTGTCATGGAACATGAATGTAAGGTCTGTTAATTGTGTCTTTCCTACACCATCAGGTGACGATTACAGCCAGGAACAACGTTCCACCGTTTGGCCCCATCTTGCCAGCTCCTTCAATCTACAAGAAAGGTTCCGAGCTGAGGGAATTCTTGCTGTGCAAGCTCCTCAACGCAGAACACTCCTGCTACAAAGCTCAAAAGTTTGCCAGTATTCAGGTACGTTTACAACTTCTGAAATATTCCGATCCTCTTTAATTTGTAGCTTGTGTTGACCTGTGGCAAAGTTTCATAGTGGTTGTTTCACCCCTTCTTTAATTCGCCATGGGTTGCAAATGATGTGTTAGAATTTTAGTCTGGAGCAATGTTTAATTATTAATAATTACTATGTTTTGATGTTGAAACAGAAACAGATAACATAATTCCATTTTTTAATTCATTCCAGTGGCTTATGATTGAAGCAGGAGTCAACATTCAATACAATGCAATTAGTTTTAAAAAATGCACCGTATTATATGTGTATAATCTGCAGCTCCCGAACTGTGAAATAACTTACCATTAGAAATTAGGAAATCTCCAACTGTAATTACTTTTAATCCGAAACATAAAGGATATCGTTTTATTTAATTGCTCATCATAGTCTATATCATGAGCTTGGTAGAATATTATAGATATTTATATACTTACAGTAATGTGATTGTTTTTATCTCTATCTCTCTCTCTCTCTCTCTCTCTCTCTCTCTCTTTCTCTCTCACTCTCTCTCTCTCTCCCTCTTGTACAGGCAAGAACAAGAAGTGCTTTACTAGATCATCTTTACCATGATCTCATGTCAAAGAATGAAGACATCTTCTGTGCAGTGGCAGGTATGGTGTCTCTCTTGAATAAATATTATTCATTCTGAAGTGATGTAACAGATTAGGTAACTTGGGGAAAGGTCTTGGGGATTAGAAAAAGAGGTATGAAAATTTCTTATTGGCCTTTTGAGGCTGTGATGGTATGAGGTAAAAGCCATAGGTTGGAGAATGCCAACATTTTGAAAGAGAAAGAGAAAAAAGATGATATGTGGGGGTGGGGGAGGGGGATGGGGTTTGGGGTGGGGTATAGAAAATGATCAGTCAAAAGTGCAAAGAGGAAAATGGTGGGAAGGTTAACACTATCCTTTCCTTGGATTTTATTTGAGAGAAAAGAATTTATGCTTGTTAATTTCATTTCATTTTGTTTATTTTCATTTCCAACAAATGTAATACAAAATTTGATGTACATATGGAAATAATAGTAAAAAAAAAAAAAAGGTTGATGCACATTTGGAAAAAAAATAGTAAAAAAAAGGAAAAACATGTAGAACAGGGGGAAAAGGTTTAATAGCCTCTGGCATTTGAACTTTATCCTTTTTAACGAATATGTTGTAGTAATACTTGCAGCTGATATCATCATAGGAAAGTGAACTAAACATAGATGGATTATTTGGATTCTATTTTAGGAGATGACATCATCTCCCCTCTCCAGTCAAGTCAGGGTAAGGGTGACTACTCACCAGGAGGTAACAGCCGACTTCTCAAGAGCTTCAAGAATGCCTTCAGAGGGCGCACCACATCGCTAGAGAGCACAGGATCCACGGGGACGCTACCCAAGAACCTCAACGGCAATACGCTCTTCGTTGGCACGGAGGGGTTACCGAGACCGAGTACAGAACAGAGCGAAAGCACAAGTCCAGCTGTGAGTAGCATAAAAGCTTGCTTCTTTCATCTCAGTATATGGCAGCTTATCAAAAGTCAGAGCCAATTTGGAACGCAGTCTTTCGCTCAGCATCTTTTCCCCTCCGATCCTCCCGTTTCTCCATAAACAAAACTATGGGGGATCAGGAGAGCCAATGTAAAAGAATGATCACGAAGAAGATGATCAAAGATGCGGGATGAGACTTTTAATAAGGGCCCCAATGATGAGATGAATGATGACGAATGAAAATGGCCGTGATCATAAACATGGTAATAATAGTACAGTCCAGTCCTTGATGTGTAGCACCACCATTTGGTTATAAGGAATCTCTTTTGAAACATTGTTGATGAAGTTATGATTATAGGTATGTACATATCATCATTTATCAAAGGCCTTTAGTGTGTACAGCAAGGTTGATGAAATTTTGTCTGTTCGAAAAAAATGTATTTTTTTTTAACATAGGCTTTAGATATAGACTCAAGTGAAATGAAGATCCAAATGATTTTCTTTCCAACACTGTCAGACTCTCCTCTTGACAACATGTTACACATACATTTCTGGAAATTAAGAGATAAATACATGTAGGGTAATTTCTGATAAGACAAATCTTCGCTGTTTCTTTGTAGATGAAGCAGAGGTCGAATAGCAGGTCATCACAAAGATCAGTCCAGAGCTTTGGAAGTGCTGATAAGAAAGAACCAAAGAAGAAAAGGTAATAAGATGGTCTTTGTTAGTGTGTTGTTGTTTTTTTTTTCTGTAGGTTTTCATCAGGTACCTAGGAAATGTTCATGAAGTACCTCATTTTGTATTCCTTTAAAGAAATAGGCCATGGGCTAGTGGGGGTCATAGTGCACCCCCGGTGTGACTTACGGAAATGGTCATTTTCATGTAGCCCTAGGTCTAACAATTCAGAAAATTGATGTTACCAGCAAAAAAACTGGGATGGAAGATACCCCCCATGGACTTTTTGACCACGCCCACTTTTACAGCTGATTGTAGAAAATTAGGGGTATTGATAGTTTGTAACTGCTCTAATTTTGCAATTCTTCACATATATATGTTGTATGACCCCTTAAAATGTCGGTCTAATTGAGTTCTACAAGTTTGTGCTGCGTTTTATGCAAATTTTTATGGTGAAAAGGTCACCAGAGGTCAAAAGGTCACAAATTTTGACTTTTAAATCTTTAAAATAGAGCAAATGCAGAGATTTTTTATTACAAAGACCCTATAACAATTTTTTTTCATTGAAATTTGATTAAAATTGAAAGTTACATATGTCCAATCATGTATTTATTCAATACCAGAAAGTTAATGTTGCCAGTGAAAAAACTGGGATGGCAGATGCCCCCATGACCACGCCCACTTTTACAGCTGGTTGTAGAAATTTAGGGGTATAGATAGTTTTTAACTGCTCTTACTTTGCAATTCTTCAGAAATATATATCATATGACCCCTTAAAATGCCGGCCTAATTGAGTTCTACAGGTTTGTGCTGCGTTTTATGCAAATTTTTATGGTGAAAAGGTCACCAGAGGTCAAAAGGTCACAAATTTTGACCTTTAAATCTTTAAAATAGAGCAAATGCAGAGATTTTTTATTACAAAGACCCTATAACAATTTTTTTTCATTGAAATTTGATTAAAATTGAAAGTTACATATGTCCAATCATGTATTTATTCAATACCAGAAAGTTAATGTTGCCAGTGAAAAAACTGGGATGGCAGATGCCCCCATGACCACGCCCACTTTTACAGCTGGTTGTAGAAATTTAGGGGTATAGATAGTTTTTAACTGCTCTTACTTTGCAATTCTTCAGAAATATATATCATATGACCCCTTAAAATGCCGGCCTAATTGAGTTCTACAGGTTTGTGCTGCGTTTTATGCAAATTTTTATGATGAAAAGGTCACCAGAGGTCAAAAGGTCACAAATTTTGACTTTTAAATCTTTAATATAGAGCAAATGCACAGATTTTTTTATCACAAAGACCCAACATCATTTTTTTTTCATTGAAATTTGATTAAAATTGAAAGTTACATATGTCCAATCATGTATTTATTCAATACCAGAAAGTTAATGTTGCCAGTGAAAAAATTGGGATGGAAGATACCCCCATGACCACACCCACTTTTACAGCTGGTTGTAGAAATTTAGGGGTATAGATAGTTTGTAACTGCTCTTACTTTGCAGTTCTTCAGAAATATATATCATATGACCCCTTAAAATGCCGGCCTAATTGAGTTCTACAGGTTTGTGTTGCGTTTTATGCAAATTTTTATGGTGAAAAGGTCACCAGAGGTCAAAAGGTCACAAATTTTGACCTTTATATCTCTAATATAGAGCAAATGCACAGATTTTTTTTATCACAAAGACCCAATATCATTTTTTTTTCATTGAAATTTGATTAAAATTGAAAGTTACATATGTCCAATCATGTGCTTATTTAATACCAGAAAGTTAATGTTGCCAGTGAAAAAATTGGGATGGAAGATACCCCCATGACCACACCCACTTTTACAGCTGGTTGTAGAAATTTAGGGGTATAGATAGTTTGTAACTGCTGTACGTTTGCAATTCTTCAGAAATATATATTATATGACCCCTTAAAATGTTGCCATAATTGGGCTCAACAAGTTTGTGCTGCATTTTATGCAAATATCTTTATGGTAAAAAGGTCACCAGAGGTCAAAAGGTCACAAATTTTGACCTTTAAATCTTTAAAATAGAGCAAATGCAGATTTTTTTTTATTACAAAGACCCTATAACAATTTTTTTTCATTGAAATTTGATTAAAATTGAAAGTTACATATGTCCAATCATGTATTTATTCAATACCAGAAAGTTAATGTTGCCAGTGAAAAAACTGGGATGGCAGATGCCCCATGACCACGCCCACTTTTACAGCTGATTGTAGGAAATTAGGGGTATTGATAGTTTGTAACTGCTCTAACTTTGCAATTCTTCACATATATATGTTGTATGACCCCTTAAAATGTCGGCCTAATTGAGTTCTACAGGTTTGTGCTGGGTTTTATGCAAATTTTTATGGTGAAAAGGTCACCAGAGGTCAAAAGGTCACAAATTTTGTCCTTTATATCTCTAATATAGAGCAAATGCAGGGATTTTTTTTATCACAAAGGCCCTATATCAATTTTTTTTCATTGAAATTTGATTAAAATTGAAAGTTGCATATGCCCAATTATGTGCTTATTTAATAATAGAAAGTTGATGTTGCCAGTGAAAAAAAGTGGGATGGCAGATGCCCCCATGACCACGCTCACTTTTACAGCTGGTTGTAGAAATTTAGGGGTATAGATAGTTTGTTACTGCTCTTAATTTGCAATTCTTCAGAAATATATATCCTATGACCCCTTAAAATGTCAGCCTAATTGAGTTCTACAAGTTTGTGCTGCGTTTTATGCAAATTTTTATGGTGAAAAGGTCACCAGAGGTCAAAAGGTCACAAATTTTGACCTTTATATCTCCAATATAGAGCAAATGTAGGGATTTTTTTTTATCATAAAGAATCTATAACAGACTTTTTTCATTGAAATATGATTAAAATTGAAAGTTACACATGTCCAATCATGTTTTTATTCAGTACCAGAAAGTTAATGTTGCCAGTGAAAAAACTGGGATGGAAGATACCCCTTGACCACATCCAGTTTTACAGCTGGTTGTAGAAAGTTAGGGGTATTGATAGTTTGTAACTGCTCTAACTTTGCAATTCTTCAGAAATATATATCATATGACCCCTTAAAATGTTGGCATAATTGAGCTCTACAAGTTTGTGCTAATTTTTATGCATTTTTCTTTATGGTGAAAATGTCACCAGAGGTCAAAAAGTTACAAAATTTGACCTCTACCTTGATACAGAGCAAATGCATTTTTAAATCACCAAAACGCCTTAACAGATTTGTTTTTCATTGAAAATAAATTGAAATTAAAAGTTACATACTGCAATTTTGTTTTTACTTAATATCAGTAAACAAATGTATGAAGAAGAAGAAGTAGAATCAACAATCTGGTACTTATCTTCTACATGTTCTAAGGATTATTTGTAAGTTTTGACATACATGTGTCAAAAAGGAGCGTAACACTTCACAATTCCTTGCTGAAACACCCTACAATCAGTCATAAAGCAGGTAAAATAGTCAAAGTCACAAAGCTATGAGCAGTACCAAATCAACATAACAAGAACTAAAAATATGTATATTATAACTAAAATGAGAAACTCAAAATGAAGATATCGACAAGCTGAATTCCATCGGTGCTCTTATTTATTTTCCTGCAATAATGCACACTTCACAACACGTTGGTATTACAAACAAAAATAACTCAAATTACAGAGAAATTAAATCAATTCAGAAACAAATAATGGAAGAACCAAGGGTGGAAGAAGAATGTTCTGAATAAAAAGGAAATGGTGAGTAAAAATAGAGTCATGGACTGAATAGAAATGATGGAAAAATAAATGAAAAGGAACTGAGGTCTTGATAACCGAGCCCACTTTTATAGATGGTGTAGGAAAATTAGTTTATAACTGCTCTAACTTCGAAATTCTTCACTAATATCTTCTCTGTGACCACTTTAAAAAGTTGATTTACTAGTCCTACAAATTTGTGATACATTTCATGCAAAGTTATGCTGTGGAAAAGTCACCAGAGGTCAAAAGGTGGCAAACTTTGACCTAAATTTACCTATGATATATAGCAAATACAGTTTTTTTACCACCATGATCCTATAACACAGTTTTTATACTGGAAATGAATTAAAATGAGCAGTTTCATAGCTGTAATTATGTTTTTGTTTAATATCAGCAGATGCTTGAAAAAAGGTGGAATTTAGCATTTGGTATGTAGAATGAAGGGATTTCACTGATAAAGGAAAGGTAATATACATGTAATATACAAGCTGGCATTTGTTTTATTCATTGAAATCACGTTCATTTCGTAATGATGATGTATAACAAACTGCATTGTCCAAATATTAGTTGCGATCTCAGGCCATGAAAGATTTGAGAGTAACATTTGCTATAAAATATTCTTTGATCTGATGACAGTTTTTCGAATTACTATCCCTTCATTCTGCATACCAAGCATTTGCCTGCTGATATGGTCATGTGGAATCTTCCATCCAAGTTTTTTTTTTTTTTTTTTTTTTTTTTTTTTTTTTTTGCTGGAACATTAACTTTCTTGTATTGAATAAAAACATGAATGGAGAGATGTAACGTTTAGTTTAATTAATTTTCAATGAAAAAGTCTCTTATAGAGTCTTTGTGATAAAAAAAGTCCCTGCATTTGCTCTATATTAGATGTTAAGGTCAAAATTTGTGACCTTTTGATCTCTGGTGATCTCTTTACCATAAAAAAAATGCATATAATGCAGCAAAAAACTTGTTTAGCTCAATTATGCCAACATTTTAAGGGGTCATATGATATATATTTCTGAAGAATTGCAAACTTACAGCAGTTACAAACTATCTATACCCCTAAATTTCTACAACCAGCTGTAAAAGTGGGTGTGGTCATGGGGGTATCTTTCATCCCAATTTTTTCACTGGCAACATTAACTTTTTGGTATTAAATAAGCACATGATTGGACATATGTAACTTTCAATTTTAATCAAATTTCAATAAAAAAAATTGTTATAGGGTCTTTGTGATAAAAAAATCTATGCATTTGCTCTATATTGGAGATATAAAGGTCAAAATTCGTGACCATTTGACCTCTGGTGTCCTTTTCACCATAAAGATATTTGCAAAAAATGCAGCACAAACTTCTTGAGCTGAATTATGCCAACATTTTAAGGGGTCATATGATATATATTTCTGAAGAATTGCAAACTTACAGCAGTTACAAACTATTGATACCCCTAAATTTCTACAACCAGCTGTAAAAGTGGGTGTGGTCATGGGGGTATCTTTCATCCCAATTTTTTCACTGGCAAAATTAACTTTCTGGTATTAAATAAGAACATGATTGGACATATGTAACATTTAATTTTAATCAAATTTCAATAAAAATAAATTGTTATAGGGTCTTTGTGATAAAAAAATCCGTGCATTTGCTCTATATTGGAGATATAAAGGTCAAATTTTGTGACCTTTTGACCTCTGGTGACCTTTTCACCATAAAGATATTTGCAAAAAATGCAGCACCAACTTGTTGAGCTCAATTATGCCAACATTTTAATCGGTCATATAATATATATTTCTGAAGAATTGCAAACGTACAGCAGTTACAAACTATCTATACCCCTAAATTTCTACAACCAGCTGTAAAAGTGGGCGTGGTCATGGGGGCATCTGCCATCCCAGTTTTTTCACTGGCAACATTAACTTTCTGGTATTGAATAAATACATGATTGGACATATGTAACTTTCAATTTTAATCAAATTTCAATGAAAAAAAATTGTTATAGGGTCTTTGTAATAAAAAAATCTCTGCATTTGCTCTATTTTAAAGATTTAAAGGTCAAAATTTGTGACCTTTTGACCTCTGGTGACCTTTTCACCATAAAAATTTGCATAAAACGCAGCACAAACTTGTAGAACTCAATTAGACCGACATTTTAAGCGGTCATACAACATATATATGTGAAGAATTGCAAAATTAGAGCAGTTACAAACTATCAATACCCCTAATTTTCTACAATCAGCTGTAAAAGTGGGCGTGGTCAAAAAGTCCATGGGGGGTATCTTCCATCCCAGTTTTTTTGCTGGCAACATCAATTTTCTGAATTGTTAGACCTAGGGCTACATGAAAATAACCATTTCCGTAAGTCACACCGGGGGTGCACTATGACCCCCACTAGCCCATGGCCTAAAAATGTATTTCTTGCCAAAAGATTAAGTGTATGATGCAATGTTAGGGACTTCTGGGCCCTCTTGCATAAAACGTTGCGATGAAATGCAACTTTAAAAAATTAAACGCAACTTGATTTTCAACCATTCAGAATAGAGTTTTGAGACTTGCATTTAATTTTTTCAGTTGCATTTAATTGCAACTTTTATGCGAGAGGGCCCTGCTTTGATGGTCAATTTGTAATTTAAAACAGAATCATATATACCTTCCCATTCTCTACCTTCCCCTCTCTTCATATATCTTTCTTTCTCTGTCTCTCCTTATTTCTCTCTCTCTCTCTCTGTTGGTAATATTTTATGTCTGTTACTTTGATCAATCTGTGTGTTTTGTACTACAGGGACAGCGTCCTGAGTCGATCATCACACTCATCTGAGAGTATCAACGGGAGCCAAGAGTCCCATAAGTCTTCCTCAAACTCCCTCAACAGTTCCCCAGATATCAATGCTGCCTCACCACAGCAGAGGTAAGACAGGGAGAGACAGACAGAAAGAGAGAGAGAGAGAGAATGGAGGTGGCAAGAAACAGAAAGGGATAGAGAGAGAGGAAAGAGAGAAACAGAAGGACAGACAGAGATAGAAAAAGATAGAGAGACACAAGACAAAAACAAGGAGAAATAATATAATAATATATCTGTAAAGCATTTTGAGACATCCGAGATGCATGAAGTGCTTTATAAATCCAGAATATTATTATTATATATTGTTATCATTTGTATCTCGAATCTTAATGATTAAAATCATCAATTGTTGTGGGAAAGAAATAATAACCCCATTCACAGAGCACCATATATTCACTTTTCTGTCCTGTTTAGGATATACACCAGAGTGTCACCTAGTAACTCATTGGATAGCTTCAACAGTGATGAAGACGGCCAACTTCACCATGAGCCACATGACCACCATGATGATTCAGATACGGGAATGGTATGATCAGGAATTTCTCTATGCTATTCAAACGTTATATTGTTGTATTCTGTATTCGATATTTTTGCCGGTGGTCATGCATGTTGTCAGATCAACCTCAATGTCTGAATCTTGTCTGGGTCTTGAAAATTCACACAAATCCATGTCAAGTCACCTTCCATTTGATATCAGTTACAACTGTTTAGGATAAGAAATAGATCATGCTAATTTTGCTGTTACAGTGGTAGAATTTGTCTCTTTGAGACATGTTCACATTCATACCTTCTATTTTACCAGGAACAGCTTTGAAGCTGATTTGGAGGGGAAAAATTGATCTCTAGAATATTGGGAAGTTTATAAGTTTCCAAAACTCTGCATACATGTACCCTTTATCACCATAGATGACATACCCTTTAAGTTAGCCTAACAAAACAGAGTCGTACAAAAAGTTGTGTTTGGAACACAAGCAATATAGACCATAGTATGGATTTTGCATTCTTCTTGTGGGAGTGTTTTTAAGCCACTACAATTTCACCAAGCTACCAAAATGGGAGTTTCACTTGTCTGTTTTTCTTGCTTTGTGAAATATTCTTGCACAAGAACCCGATTTACACACCAGCAAACACTAGTCATCTTTCAGCAACTTATTTGTGCCTTGTATTTTATCCATCTTTTGATTTATCTAGGGGAGTATGTCATCTAGTAGCAAGCCCAGTCCCATGAATCCGTGTATTTGCCCTGAGGGGAAATGCTCAGCTGCAGCAGAGATTGAAGGTATGTTATCAACTGTACTCCCTCCCTCTGTACTTTAAAGTAGTAGTATGGATAAAACCTGTATTATGTGAAGTAAATTTTGTGCATGTGTGTGTGTGTGTGTGATTGACTCCAACTGAATTTTTATGATCATTATCATTGGAAGGGGAAAGAATCTAGGAACAAGCAGCTTGCCAAGTGATGAAATATGCCCCTTGTTTTGGGGGGTTTTTTTTCAAAAAGTTATTTTAGTTGTGTTCAGAAGATAACATGTATTTATAGTGCATGATAACCCAAACAGAAGGTGAATTATTTCAGGACTTAATCCAAGAGCTTAATTCGAATCTCGATTTTGATTTTGTAACAGCCAACCTAGGGCAGCAGCTTGAAGCAATGAGGCAAGAGATAATCAGATTGTCAGCAGAGAAGAAGGAACTCCTACAGCAAAATGTGGTAAGTTGAGTAGTAAGTGAAGAGAGTATTTTCTCACATCCCTCTACATGATCCCATTTGGGCTCTGTGTAGACTTCACTTTGTGTTTTGGTTTCGTTTATTTTAGAGAGGAGATATTGATGTAAATTAAAATCCATATTTTCTTTTCAGGGATACTGGAAGTGGGTGAATGAAAGTATTTGATACTAAGCTTAAATGCTTCTGTCCTGTTTTTAAGTGTTGGTGGCTTTCAAGGATGTCCCCTGTCTCCTTTTTCTTATCTCTTCTTTTCTTCGTTCCCTTGAAGCACATGTCAGTTTATTGCCCATTCTGGTACAGAGGCAGTGATTAGAAAGTCTGGAAGTGACCAGTTTCTAGATGATTTTTTATTAAAGTTGGAGTGTAGCAATTGAAGCAGTTTGTTTGTTTCAGTAACTAATGCACCCTTTCTTGTCTCCTTCACAGAGTTGGCAACAAGACCTGAAGAAGCTGAAGGAGAGAGAGCTAAAGCACATGGCAGAGCTGACGGTGGCTAACAAAGAGCTTCACAGGATCAAGGATCACCATCGTAAGGTAGAGGAAAGACTTCAGAAGTCTCTCTCAACAGATGCAACCAATTGCTGAGCATGTCCTGGTGATGTAAGAACAGTATGGAGGAGCAATATCCTCAACTGTCAAAGGCATATTTCTTAATGCTGATGTGTTTGTTTAGATGCGACTCCAGCAGCATTTGACAATGGCAAATCTTGTATAGATTTGAACATTTACAAGAGATATGTGTCACCCTTTATGGGTCCATTTTGGTGATGGATATGCTAGGAAATAGTGATGCCATCCAAAAGAGCATTATAAGGTTGGCCATGTGACAGGAAATCGACAACACTTTGGAAAATTCTCCTGAAATGGTTATGGAATCACTTCTTTTTATGAGGAGACAACCATGATACAAATGATACCTTGTACCTATGGATCTGCTAGGTCAAAGGTCAAAGTTCACTGATGTGTAATGGACCTACAAACAGGACATCGTCATAAGCGACCTAGTTTAAACAGGGTTACATAATACGGTTTGAAGGAGTTAGTGGCCAGAAGTTCATGAGATTCATTCTCATGGAATCAGATTCTGCCTTGAATGAGCATGCCTTGAGGAACAGGACAGATGATTTGCTAAAGAAACAATCGACCTTTTGACCTTTCAGCTTGGTCAGCGTTATTGATGAATTGTAATAATTTTGGAATTTATAAGGAAGAAATGATGTTTGCCGTGTGATTTCAATATAAGTGAAGGATACTACTCGAAAGTTTCAACCCTTGAAGATGATTTGATTTCAGTGGTGATTTTTATATAAATTTCATTATTTAAATGGGCAAAGCATAGCCCAGCTTCTTAACAGAAACTCTCTTGCCATATCAGAGTTGTGTAGTTTTTAAAGCCAGACATTACGCAACAGATCGAAATTTCTTGAGATACCAAATAAGAAACGTATCTGAAAGTACAGTGAGACCTGTATATAAGGACCACTAACCAGCTAAGTGGTCTTTCTGTGCAGGTTGCTTTAATACATGCTTCAGTGGAAAACACTGTTCAAGGGAAACGAAAATTGTGGTCTTTATGGACAGGTGGTCTTTCTATACAGGTGGTCACTAAAGCAGGTTTGACTGTATATAGATGGCTCACAGTGGTGGTATATTGTGATGTGACGTACCAAAGATTCCTTTGACCACCTACCTGAACGGGCTTTACTCTTGTTTGGTTTTCAAATTTTTTTGCAGTCATGTCGTATTAACTTGCATGGAAGGAAAGCTGCTGCAATATCAATGAATGAGCATAGTGTTAATCTTTACACTGTAACACACAAATTACAGAGTTTAGAGGGCTGTGTTTGTGCTCAGCATTTCCATCAGCAGTAGTGCTATTCATGACCTGTTTGAATGATTTCATGTGGCTGTGGTGTTTCTGTAAGAGGTATACTCTACGATGTGTTGCAAAAGGCTTGATTTTATAAACACACTCCATCTGTAGAAGCCATATCTGGTTCATGAATGCAATTCAAATTTGGAAACGACAACACGTACCAAAATGAGGCATGGACCATTCCAACTCTGTCAAGAATGCCTTTGTGACAAAATTTTCAGTCAGAAGTCTTATACGATCAGTCAATTGTTGGCTCTGTAGCGGCAGAAATTCTAAACTTCGGAATTAGCTGTTTCAGTCTGTGTGGATTTAGTGTCAATTCTTTTCCTTAAAACATACTTTTCTTGTGGGTTTAATGCCTTTACTTTCTTTGGATCTGTAATGTATTTATTGATCTTGAATCCTAAACTTTCCAAGGTATTTATAAGACCATCTGAAGCCCCCATCATGGTGTAGTGTGTGATCACGATTATTTTTTTTACCACAGTATTGATCTCTCTCTTTACACCAAGATATATATATTATTGAATATTTTTTGAAGATCAGCTACTATTGTACTACCAGGTGTACTCATGATAGTATGATTACATAATTATGCAGGATTACTTGTACATGTATGTTTCTTTCCAGGGAAACAAACTATAGAAAATCCATTTCTTGTTCAAATTTTGATTCTTTAGCTTTCTGTGATACAGAAACAACATTGTAATTACTCACAGAAAAGCAAGTCTTTTCACTTCTCCACAGACTTTTTAAGTTTCAAATTCCAGGTTTGATTGATTCTCAAATATTAATTGGAGATTATCTTTCCTCTTTTCCCTAAAGCTTTCATTCTTCAAACTTTTTTCAAATGTGCAGGGAAGAAGTCTTTTATTTTTTGAAGGGAAACAAACAAAGAAAAAAAATCAAGATATTTCTAATGTATGACCAGTACATATCTTGTGTGAATTATTTTTGTAGAAAGATGAGATGAAAAATCAAGCACTGAACAATCGGAGAATACTTAGCCTTCTTCTCTGTCTGCTTCTGCTTATACAACTTGAGATAATAAGCATCTCTGTACAGAATTAAATGGATTGTAAATACGATGAAAATATGTACAAAAAAATTGTGATAAAACAATGCCATAGGGTCCTTATGTGGTAAATGTACATTTTCCATGTCTTGTTCGGGTTTTTTCGTATCTTGTTGATTTGAAATATGTTTTATTACATCAAGTATGTTTAGCAAGTGTAAGATAAAAAGAGTTTGAGTTGGTTGTGATATGCAATGTAATATAGGACAAAATTTTCATCATCTGAAGGTATATATATATCATTATCCTTGCCCTGTATTGTTTTTTGTATCTTATTTTTGTTTTGTTATCTCTAAAGTGACTAGAGTGAGAATTTTCAATCAGGGATTAAAATGGGATATTTCTCTCTCCTTGTTTTTGTTTTTTTTTCTAATTTGAATGCATGTATAGATGAGTATTTTCCCTCATAACCATAAAGGCCATTATTTATTAGATCATATTTATTGGTGACTTGTTCCTCATTGGGTTATATATTAGGATGAGCCTAATGGGAGAGGAGAGAGAAAACGAGTTTGGGCAGTTTTTTCTGTTTCGATGCTGGGCGAGTCCCAAACATTTTAAATTATTTATTCTTGGTGAAAAAAAATGAATGAGTGCAATTGTTTCTTTATTAAGCAAAAGTGGGCTTTGAATAATTTTTTTTTCTTGTACAGACAATTTGTTTGCAATAATGTATTATTCAGTCTTATAAATGACAAAAATTGCCACCCTTTTCGTAACAGCTAAGGACTAGTATCCCTACTAGAAATGCTTTAAAATTTGATTTGTGTGATTTTGTATCGTAAGTTGTTTACTAAGTTGACTTTTTATACTGTCATGTGACCCTGGACCCTTCCTTTTCACCAATGTTCAGAAAAATTGATAATTGTGAACCAAGAGAAATGATATTCATTCTGTATTTTTTAGGGTACTTTGTGATTCAGAAGTGAAGGACATGCTCGATGTTATCATCCTTACTACCCCTTTTCTGGAAGCAAAAATCTGTTTACAGAGAATGAAATTGTATTTACATTTACCTCTAAATTATCATCTCCTAGTTTGTATATAAGGACTCACTATTCTTATCAATGTAGCAAATTTTCAAGTATAGTTGGCTCCCCATCATTATGTTGTGTAGTTTTGTACTCTCCCCGAGTTACAGTCAATGATTTCTCAGCAACGAAAGGCAAGTGAAAGTGACAAATAGTACAGCAATTCCAGAGCTTTTAATTCCTGTCCTTTACCCTACTTGTGATATTTAGATAATACCCCTCTCACACATTCAGTAATGCAGATAATAGTAGGATTATTTGGTCATTAAATGCAAGCGGGAGCAGAATATTGCGCATGATTCTGATGCTGCTTTTATCCGGATAATATTATTCGGATAATAGCAGCATCAGAATTATCCTTTGAGTTTGTGAACACAGTTGCAAAAATAATGCGCATTTTTGCCATGGTGCGGTCACGAAATGGTCAGCATTTTTCCTCTAATGTGAGCCAAGAACATGCATCGTGTATCAAAGGGGCGTGTGTAGTTACCATGACAATTATCTTCCTTTTCGAGAATTTTTTGTTTTGCTCGTATTATTTTTTAGTTTATAAACACAATAATCTTCCTATTATCTGGATCAGAACAATGCGGATAATAGGAGGATGATTTTGGGAAAGGGGTATTAGATCAAACTCAACTACATTTACTTTAAGCCATTAAAAATGGTTAAGTTTTTATTTTCAATCTACATATCAATTTGTTTTTTTGTTAGGTCAATTTTTTAAGTGACTTATATGCATCATGCGTGTATGTTTACTTGATTTTATGAATGTAGTTTTGCAGTATAAGACAGCTTGGTAGATTAATTTCATATCGATCAAGGCAGTCACATCTTGTGCCAGTTCAGAGGGTTGTCAACATCCATCATCGCTATAGGAAGGCTATTCAAAGCCAGTTGTGTCATCACATAGATATTAAGCCCTGCAATAGCATGAAGAACTTTAGGGATATTGAACTGCAGACTGTTTGATAAGCGGTCCAAGATTCACTGCGTTCATTAGAGTCGAGCAGCTCAGCTCCCATTCTGTGTTGTGAATATTTGGTAGAGCCCCTCCATTGAAAAAGGAATAACATGGTCATCCATTCTCTTCAACAAAGGGGTGTTGAAATTCTTTTCATTCAGAATACACAGGTGCTCATCACATAGAAACATTACTATTAGCGACGGAAATGGCATTGGAGTAATGGATTATCATAACTCCTCTGTATTGGGACTCAACCATGTGGCATAGCTACAAGATATCTCTCGATATAAGCTTTTACTGTTCTCCGTGTTTTTAATCCTTACTCCAACAATCTGGTATATATTCCTTCTCACCATCTTCCATTCCAACATCCAGAACCCTGTTTCACAAAACTTCCTACCGATAACCAGTTCCAACTATTGATACAAGCTACTGATATTGTGGCCTTTCATTGGCTGCTGGCACATTTGGTATAGATTTGTGGCACTTGTTATTGATGATGAGTTTTTATGAAACGCGGTCCTGGCCCTTCATGTTTTTCCACTCACAAAGATTTTGTCTTCTATCAACCCATCTTTGTAGACCATAGAAGGTTATTTCTCACCAACTTTTTCAGCTTGAAGCGAATGCTTTGATAATCCTTGGTAGAATATAATATTTACTTCTTCACAGTAGATCCTTTTTCAGACTTGCAGTGTTTTTTATATATTTTTTTTGTTCACATCATAACGGTGCCTAGATGAAGGCTGAAAATAGTTCATTTCCAAAGCACCTTTTCTTTGTCCTAGAAATATAATGTCCAATTTTGACTTTTTGAAAGTTTAAGATTTCATAGTTTTGTTATTATTTTCTCAAGTAAAATTGGAAATAAAATTTATGTCATATGCGCAATACTTCCTGAATCACTAGTTAATTTTTTGTGTGATGTGGATCAGCTATCTTCCCCTGTTTGTTTTTCCGATGATTGTACTGAAAAATTTTCATAAAGAGCTGTGTTTAGATGAAAATTTTAAAGAAAAATGAACACAACTCTAGGATTGAGCATGATATATATAGAGAAAGATGGAGATTGAATAACAGATAAAAAGACGGAAGGGGATATAAATTAAAGTGAGTAAAGTAAATGCAAACATAAGATGGAAGGGGACACGAAATGACTACCACAGAGGAAAGAGAGAAATAGAGAGAGGAAAACAAAGAGATGGAAGGGGATAACAGAAATGGCTACCACAATGAAGAGAGAGAGAGAGAGAGAGAGAGAGAGAGAGAGAGAGGAAAACAGAAAAAAGTACATGCAAACATTAAAGAGATGGAACGGGATAACAGAAATGGCTGCCACAGAGGAGGGAGAGAGAAGAAGACAATAAAGTACATGCAAACATTAAAGAGATGGAAGGGGATGACAGAAATGGCTGCCACAGAGGAGGGAGAGAGAGAGAGAGAGAGGGCGGGGGGGCAGAATAAAGTACATGCAAACATTAAAGAGATGACAGGGGATAACAAAAATGACTACCACAATGAAGAGAGAGAGGAAAACAATAAAGTACATGCAAACATAAAGAGACGGAAGGGGATACAAAATGACTACCACGGAGGGGGGGGGGGGGACAAAATGATGAAATAGATGAAAAAGTGAGAAAGAGAAAGAAAGCCATGGACACAACCGCAGAAGAGAAGAATAACCATTAATTATTGTAACTTTATTAAATAAAAATGATTTTAAAACATATAACATTTACATTACTATAGCAACTATACTGATCAATGGCATACATGTAGTACATATTTTATCACAAGATACAAAATCAGAAACAGCACTGAACATGTCATACTTCAGCTTTTCCACGTCCACTCATCAGAGTAAATCGAATGAATGAAGAAAAAGATTTTGCTGTACCAAACCAGGTCCTACACCAAACATCTATGTAATTTGTCTGCATTTATGATTTATCATTTAGTAATGTCTGTATCATTATGTTTTCTTCATCTTTTCGAAACTTTCACTCATTCTCTCAACTTTTCTTTTCATAAAGACAGTTGTAGGTACCCTCAGTCCCCCCCCCCCCCCCGAGTAAAATAAACTTTATGTACACTTTTTGAGTTGTTAAAGTGTGAGGAAAGCTGTTTTTATGCCATACTTTTTAAAACCTCCAGGGCCCAAATGAGGGTGTCCTGCGTACATGTGTCATTAGGACAACTGACAACAGAGGTGATATCATTTAACCCATTCGTGACAGGAATTATTTAAAGCCTAATTTGATCAGCTTTTATTCTTCAAATTGGCAACACCACCTTTTTTATTTTATTGCTACATTTTTCTTATAAAACGTCATGTATCTGAAATGAATATAAATTGACAGAAATTATGATGAGAAGTCAAAAAGTTGCCAATTTGCAGGGGAAAACGCTGATTTTAAACTTTCTATAACATTGCCAATTTAAGAATTTTAATGCTTATTTTCCTTTAAAAAAATTTCAGCATCAAACAATGAATATTGACGCAACCAAAATGGGGACAGTATATGTAGATTTTTTTTACTCTTTCTGCTCATGTATTTGGTATGATTTTTAGGGCTGTGCATCAAAACATATTAGCCCAAACCACAAAATGTGGACCCTTTGTCACGAATGGGTTAATGTTCACATGTGTACCGTTGGGCGAGGTTAAAACGTCATAATGATACATGTACTCATGTTTCCTTGTACGTCAGCAACACAGGTATGGCACACTATATATAAAACAGAAAATTAATAGCTCAGGTGGTACTAATGGCATATCTATCAATACACCATTGGCGTAAATCCCGGGGGATGAGGATATATCCCCCCCCCACACACACACACCCTCACACTTTTTAAGGAAGAAATTATATTTTGATTAATCAGTAAGTAATTTTTTGATAATCCGTCATAAATGACCATCATATTTTAAAATTTCTATTGTAAATGCGATTAAAAACCAGAAAAGTGATTATTTTAGGCTCGCTCGCTTTGCTTGCGATAAAAATCACAATGTGTGTGAGGGGGTCTGTGCGGTGGGTAAGGATACTTAAGTGTGAGTTCGACAGAAAAAAAAATCGGCAAAAAAGTTGATCACCCCCCCCCCTCCTCAAAGTAGATTTTCTTTTGAAAATCACTTCTCGAAAGATTTATAATATAAATTTACTTTTGAGCTTAAAATAACCCCAGCCCATTAAATTTATTAACAAACAAAAAAAAAAAAAACAGTGCTGCAAAACAAAGCTGATACAATAATGATGTCCCATGCAAGAACTACCTTTGATGATCTATGATAAACATAGACAGCTGGCATTCCTAGTACAGCGCCTCAGTGCCAAATAACGCTAAGTCATTTTTAAAGGTCCATTAATAGGAAGAGGAGATGCTCTTGAAAATGCAAGGCATGTAAAGCCCGCAAGCCCATATTGTATTGACATTAAACACGATTTCCATAAAAGTTTTGAGCCCACCCGAACTCTGCTCGTCCCGGTACAGGATTGTCATGAGCAGCTAAAGGGTCTACGAAGTGCAGTATATAGACTATGGAGTCTGCATAGCCTTACAATTCAGAAACTCTATAACCAACATAATAATAATGATAATAATAATAATGATAATAATAATAATGATAATAATAATGATAATAATAATAATAATGATAATAATAACAATAATGATAATAATAATGATAATAATAATAATGATAATAATTTGCAACATTTATATAGCGCTTAATACAAATGTTTCTAAGCGCTGCATATCATTACCCCGGCTTTAGCACGGCTACCCTGATCAGGTGCTCGAGCATTCAAGGAATTTCTTCCTACCGGGTACCCATTTACTACACCTGGGTGGAGAGTGACAAACGTAGATAAACGTCTTGCCAAAGGACGCGAGTGCTGCGGTGGGATTTGAACCCCGGACCCTGTGGTTCAAAGTTCGGAGACTTATCCACTGATCCACAACACCTCTACATAACTACTGACTGGAACTTGTGCCAGAAACTAAAGGCATCTATATATATGTACATGTAAGAACAGGGAGTTATAAGAACAGCCATACAATGCTATGAAGGACAGTTACACCGGTAGTACAAATGGAAGAGTTGTGCTGCACATCCAAGAACTGACTTTTCTTGCTGATATGGCCCAACAGCGCTATTTTAAACAAATAATTATGAACCGAAATTCCCTGCAAATCATAAACGAAATGTAAATATTATTTTGCGTATAAACATATTTTGATACTATGAAAATATATGATAATATTAACAAATTCTTAAGTGACGAAAAAGAAAAAAAAATCATGCAAAACATAAGTACGAGGTAAAATGAGAGGCATGAACAAAATTATTTTCTCTTTGCACTCATCAAAGATATCAAACAGTTTATAAATTATCTTGAAATAAACTATAACCTGTATAATGAGTACAGGATGGGGGGGGGGGGTCTATATTTATTTTACAATATATTAACCATCCTCGTTACATCAATGAATATTTCATGAAAAATGACTAACACAACATGCATGTCGTGCTGGAAAACTAAGAGGAAAAATGGACACTCCGATTCAAAATGCATCAATGTTTTTTACATACATCCTGTATTTTGTCCACAACATATAGCTAATCCAATTTTTCTTTAGTCTGATCATGCATAGAGTGATGAAACAGCCAACTTCTTTGACATAATATAACGAGCTTTCATCAATGCAGTGCGACTATGCTTATTTTCTTACTCAAATCAACAAGCAACCTCATTCAGGACCTTGATAATGACCAGAACACATGGTGAAGCCCCGTTCACACACGATATGGAAACTGCTTCGAAGAATGACTGCCGCAGAATAAAATACAGCTTGAAAGTTTCACATTTCTTTATCTTAATGCTATAGATAAGCCGCTTACAGGACCTTTGCTGTGTGCAGCTACCGTCTTATTCATCCGGTGTAAAATGGCTTTCATTTTGCACTGGCAGTTTTACCAAGGCAGTTTATGCTATCATATGAACAGGCTTTTAATATAATGAATCCTCTGAATCAATGATGCAGATTAGGTTTTCTTCATACTCATATTACATATACCGATGTATACACCAGATTTTGGTTGATTTTGACCAATTTTTTGGTCGGACACATATTCACCAACACATTGGTTATTTTGACCAATTCTTTTTTTAAAGTGTACCTTATGCATGCTGGTTACTCACCCGTGCAGAAGATGCAAGATGGGCTTGACGGGATCATTTGCATGCAAAGTCTTACATGAGATCTGTTGAATGAAAAAGGGACAATTAGTTATCTCTCTGACCTATCAACGTAACCTAAAAGAAATATTTTGCATTAGGTGTACGCACATGCTTTTCATACATAGCAAGCATGCTGTCAGTCGACAAGAGAAACAATTCCAACTGTTGAACAATGACATAGGGAGGGGCAAAAGGACACGTCCGCCAAACTTTTAAGGGTGGAACACAATAGGGTATGTCCCCTAAATTTTAAGCTGACGCCCTTTAGGGGGCTTGGCAGCAAATTTTGGGTGTATGCCCCCACCCTACCATTCACTTCAGATTTAAAAATTGCACTATTTTTGGTTCAATGATAATGTACCTAGCAAGATCACAATATGTATTACTCGCATAGGCTATAAATCAATGACCATGCAAGGGTCTCTTTCAGTGACACGCACATCAAATGCACATTCCATCTGATGCAGGTCTAAGCTTGGTCTAAAGTTGTGTTTAACAAAAGAGGTTGAGGTCTATATTAGTAATTTTCCCACATCATCTCTGTACAGGCTTTGGTAGACCAAAAGAACAAGCAGCGTATCCTGTGCACAACAAAATATGTCTGACAATTAACTTTGGCTGAAACAAATGCATCTCATGGTAACCACTGCAGTGAGCCAGTCAAGTATCACGCATTATCATCTCCAAAATTAAACAAAGTCCACAATCTCAACCTCTAGAGGTTTCCAGTGCATCATGGTCCTCCCAGAAAAGTTCACTCAAAAGCGAACATAGCTTCCTTGGAAGACTGTCCAGATAATAGACATTACATCTTAGAACAGTCCTTAAGGCAAGCTCTTGCAAGGTGAGCACTGTTGGTGACAAGAGACTATAAAGTTCCACAAGATTAGGAAGGTAGCAATCTTCTAGGCAAGTAGCCTCCTCCCGCGCGATATCAATAGGCATCTTCCCTGCATTATTCTTTGTATGAGATTGGCATCCATACCTTAGGAAGAGGTGGACAAGATCTACAATCATCTGGATCTCACCAAAGGAAACCAGACCCATCAAGGAGTGCAGAAGCGTGTCTCCCTTCATATCGATATCTCTAGCCCCTTCAACTTGAACCAAATGGAAAAGCACTTGCCTGAAACAGTAACAGGTGTACTTGCTTTCTTCAAAGTCATAGTAATATCGAAAGTGATCTATCATATCACAAAGCAACTTGTGACCAACTGAGTTGGTGAGATGCCTGTACGGGTCCCTGGCTACTGAATCTCTGGTTAACCTGCTCCATATGACTTTGATCATCTTCACAACAGGTTCAAGGACACAATTCACACCTTGTATTCTGCAGAGATGGTTTGTGAAGGAATACAAGACCATTGACAGGTTGATTAGAATTTCTTGGACATGGCTAGCCAGATTTACAACATCCACCTCTTTGATGACATCAACATAGGTATTTAAAGACCGAGAAAGTTTACTCACATACTGTGGGAGGAGTCCGTGCAGACTGGGAGAGCTTGTAGCTTGGCTGATGCTGTATGTCAAAGACAGAAGAACCCTGCCAACTGGCATGAGTCCTTTACGCTCAAGACGGAGGCATTCTGTGAACACCTCAAAGGCTTCGTCCAACGTATTCCAGAGAAAGAGCAGACGATACCCGTACTCAACAAGGCATTCATATAAAAACTCAGGCTTCAGTGAATCTGGTAAAACTCGATCTCCAACAAGGATACCCTCAACTTTCATCGCATGTCTGTCACCATTGATTTTTCTTAAGTCATTGATATTCCTGCACTCTGAGCGACCCAAACAATGTTCTAACTCAGATCTAGCATTGTTTTCTGGCACAGTGCTTGGATTTTCCATGCGTATTTCCATTGCCATGGTGAATGCAAGGTAAGCTTTCTCATAATCATCCTTCAACATAAAGGATGTGCCAAGAATCTCTAATGCTCTTATTTGCTCTGACTGGGGTATATAGCTTTTGTTTATATAGTGCAATACAGTTGGAAATTTCCTATTCAGCCCAGCGATATCTGCAGGTGTAAGTCTATCATTGTTAACCTGCATCAAGGCACCATACTCCGATATCAAAATATCAATGATTACAGCACTTCTCTTCTCCTTCTTAAACATAGGATACAAATTTGCCAGGTTGTTCTTTGAGATCAAGCGGGAATAGGTACCGTTTTCATCCTCCCTTGTCAAGAAGTCCTTGCAACTGCCTTCCTTTTCTGAGACTTCCCCTTGAAGGGGTTCCCAATCTTCCAAGTCTTTTTCACTGTCAGAACCACAGCTCCAGCGGCTTTGGCCGACATAATGAAGAGCAGTGTTTCCCTCTTTAAGACACCTCAGATTAGGGTCAGCTCCTTTGTCCAACAAGAATTCCACAACTTCCTTCTTCCTATTAAAGCAGGCTCTCATGAGAGCAGTTTGGCCCTGCTCATTCCTCTGGTCAAGGTCTACATCTCCATGACTGACGAAGTCTCTGACATTCTGAAGATTGTACAAGTCTGTTGAATCTGTTGCAGTCATGAATGATGATAAGTTTCCACGGCTATTTGCACCTGCCCATAGTTCACCACTGTCATCACTAGATTCCCCTAATTCTTCAGATGTAGCCATACTTACGTGGGAGAGTATGTCCTGAGGAAGTCTGCTTCTGTATCTGCTTAGGTTCCTCAAAGAGCTATCAGAATGTTGTATCTGTTGATTTTAGTAAGAAATAAATAACCATTAACCCTGCACTGCCTTCAGGAACCAGATTGTCACTGAGTGTATTAAACCTATGGGAATCAGAGAATTCAGTTGTTGATGGATTAACAATCAAGCAAGTAAAATGTACTGCCTGCTGCCCTGCTTGAAAGCAAGCAGACCAATACACTAACTCTGCCCTAATTCTAAAGAATGTTAGGGGCAGAATTTGCTGCGGTCATGTATGATGTTTTTAAAGTTTGCGTAGTTATACCTGCCTACTGTTCACCACTGTCATCACCAGATTCATGTAATTCTTTAGCTGCCTTCCCATTTTCCAAAGAACCTCAAAAAGTGCCCTTTTAATCCATGAAAAATGTCCCTTTTCAAAAATGCTCATAGTAGTCCAGGCTAGAGGACACATGACCTTGTTTTGGGATATATACAATGTTTTTTGGTGGTTTCTTGTCAATTCGAGGGTGCTGATTCCAAATCTGAATGATGCCACTCGCGTAACCTTGAGCATTTTCCGCAAATTGGCAAAATCCAAAATGGCCGCCAAAAATAGGAATTCGACCCTGAAAATCACAATTACTCGCATTTTATGACCATTTATTTTATTGAACTTGATACATTTTTGTTCCTAGAGTTACTTTTTGTGTACATGCAGGTCACTTTTCATTTCTAGTGGATATATGCGGTATTTAGGGCGCAGTTTCAATTCAAAATGGCCGCCACTCATATATATACATGTACAGTATGAATGGTAAACAATACGATGGGAAATATGGAATTATGTTACTGCTTTTTCTGCCAGATACCTACACTCTCAACAAGTTTTCCATGCAAATGCAGGTGTATTTTCATTTTTAGTAGATATATGTGGTATTTAGGGTGCAATTTCAATTAAAAATGGCCGCCACTCACATATACATGTACAATATGAATGGCAAACAATATGCATGGAAATATGAAGTATTTTGTTTTTCCTGCCAGATACCTGCATTCTTATCAAGTTTTCCATGCTGATCACAAATCTCATGCCTCTGCTATTAGCAAAGGGCTGTTCTCTTTAATACTAAATCCAAAATGGCCGCCCAAATCATGATTTCCGCAGGGAACCTATAAGTGGACACCTTTGATGCTTATTTGCCTCAATATTTTGAACATCCCAACCTCCATTCGTTTTAATCTCATCAAACAAAGATGACTTTGCACTTAGATCAAATACACTTGTGAAAAGGGCATAAAATGAACATCCAGTCCCCAAGAAATCATGATGGGCAGCACCTCTTCCAGTTCTCTCACCAATTCAGTCACCACAGGCTACACTTTGGCAACATGAGTTTTATTCAGTATCATCTTCAGAGCTTTCACTTTCATCAATGTCTTCTGAGGGTTTTTCATGGATTTTGGCTGTGGACATCAGCTCCCACATCGGAAAAATTCAGTGTAGGCTGAAGGCAATTTTGTACAGCCACACGGTGTAGACCTGCAATCGCCCTTGCAACCACACTTGATGATGTTCAGTACAACGTCAGGAGCCACTGTATGATCATTTGCCAGATGGAAAGGGTGAAGAAATGATGACTTCCTTGACCACTCATTCTGGAGGATCAAAAATTGGAGGTCAAGGCTTACCAGCAGCCATCCACAAAGCTGTTTTATAACTGGCATGAGGTCAAAATGCAGCCATGATAGGTGGAAGGCTACCCAGTTTTGGTTGCAGGTGATGCTTTCCACCAGTCTTCTTAGTGAAAATGTGTTTGCCCATGATCTCAAGAGAGCCTCAGAAATCTTCTATGCTCTGTTTTGGCAGAGGGGACTCACTGCTAAGCCTGTACACACGGCTTAACCACTTTGTACAAGCTGTCCGACAACATGACTTGATACTCTTCTTATAGTGTCTGTCGACACTACATGAAGAACTGATAGACTGTCAGCATTTCATGATTGTACCCACTGCAGCTTCAACAAAGGTGGACACTTTGGGCGGAGAGCGAGGCCATGGAACACTCCAGAAGAGCACAGCCATCCAAAATTATGACTTCGCGAGCTGTCGCATTACATTGACTACTTTCCACTTTGATCTTTTTATTCAGGATGAACTAGCTTGTGGAACGTACATTACCACTCTCATCGAATAGAGTGGGTGGGCAGTGAGCCAATTCTTTTGAGAACAATATCCTGGTTGAGGTAGCTTCCCTGGATGATGCCAAATCCCAATTACCCGTGCATATAATTTCCATATTCACAACTTGAGATGCATCACCTCTTTGTGTCATTGAGGCTTTTGACATTCCTTTCACCTTCTTCTTTATTTTGTCATTGAATCCCTTTGGCCATTTTCCTTCATACTGCGCCATCTGATCCATTCCCATACTGACCACATCATCAGCATTTATCACTCTGTCGTCAAAAACCCGTCAGGAGAAGATGTTGACCAGACCCGAGGATGGGTGTTTCTCGTCATCCAAGACATCGCTGCAAGTTGATAAAGCCTCAAGTATCTTTCATGTCAGGAAGTGGGCTTAAAGAGATTTTGAATTCAACATTTGCCAAAGGTCCAAAACTTGGCAGCCATGCCAGAGGGTGAAAATCAAGAAGTTGTTATGTCTCACAGAGAAGAGAGTCTTACAAGAATCAGATCGGATGCACACGACAGAATGAAGATACGTGAGGATTTATCAGCTTGCACCGATGTCTTGGACAACAAGAAACACCCATCCTCAGATCTGGCCAAATCTTTACTGGACAGGCTGTTGAGGATAGAGTGGTAAACGCTGATGATGCGGTCAGATTTGGAATGAATCAGATGGTGCAGTATGAAAGAAAGTGGCCAAAGGGATTCCATGACACAATAAGAAGAAGGTCAAAGGAATGTCAAAAGCTTCAGTGACACAAAGAGGTGAGGCATCGCAAGTTGTGAACACAGATACTGCGAGAACAGTATCAAGTCGTGTTGTCGGACAGCACGTGCAAGTGGTTCAGCTGTGTGTACAGGCTTAGCAGTGAGTCCCCTCTGCCTAAACAAAGCATAATTCTTAACATCACTGCAAACAAAGAACAAGTCATCAAGTTGATATTTGATCAGTTGTGCACCCAACAAATACCAGAGCGCAAGAAGGGGTTGTAATTTTTTATCCTCTGCAGAATGAGTGGTCATGCAAAGATGTCATCTTCTCTTCACCTTATCTATCTGGCAAATGATCATCCAATGGCACCGGAGGATGTACTGAACATCAACGAGTGTGGTTGCAAGGGCGACTGCTGGTCTGCACTGAGTGGCTGCACAAAATCATCTTTAGCCTGCAATGAATTTTGCCCATGTGGGGCTGATGTCCACTGTCAAAATCCATGAAAAAAAAACCTTCAGAAGACAATGAAAGTGAAAGCTCTGAAGACGATGAATAAAACTCATGTTGCCAAAGTGCATCTGGCGATAGATGTGGTGAGAGAACAGAAGAACAGAAAGAGGTGCCTTTCATTTTGATTTGTTGGTGGTGTATAACTTTACAACATTTCCATTTGGATGTTCAATTCATGCCCTTATCACAATTATATTTGATCTAAGTGCAAAGTCAACTTTGTTTGATGAAATTAAAGCAAAGGACGGTAGGATGTTCAAAATATTGAAGCAAATAAGCTTCAAATGTGTCCTTTTATAGATTCCCTGCGGAAAGCATGATTTTGGCAGCCATTTTGGATTTTTGTATAAAAAAAGAACAGCAATTTTGTAATAGTAGAGCCTTTGCGATTTGTAATCAGCATGGAAAACTTGATAAGAGTGCAGGTATCTGGCAGGAAAAACATTGAAATACTTTATATTTCCATGCATATTGTTTGCCATTCATATTGTACATGTATATGAGTGGCGGCCATTTTGAATTGAAATTGCGCCCCAAGTGGCACATATACATGTACCTACTAAAAATGAAAATTCACCTGCATTTGCATGGAACACTTGTTGAGAGTGTAAGTATCTAGCAGAAAAAACAGTAACATAATTCCATATTTCCATGAGTATTGTTTGCCATTCATATTGTACATGTATATGTGAGTGGCGGCCATTTTTAATTGAAATTGCACCCTAAATACCACATATATCTACTAAAAATGAAAATACACCTGCATTTGCATGGAAAACTTGTTGAGAGTGTAGGTATCTGGCAGAAAAAGCAGTAACATAATTCCATATTTCCCATCGTATTGTTTACCATTCATACTGTACATGTATATATGAGTGGCGGCCATTTTGAATTGAAACTGCGCCCTAAATACCACATATATCCACTAGAAATGAAAAGTGACCTGCATGTACATAAAAAGTAACTCTAGGAACAAAAATGTATCGAGTTCAATAGAATAAATGGTCATAAAATGCGAGTAATTGTGATTTTCAGGGTCGAATTCCTATTTTTGGCGGCCATTTTGGATTTTGCCAATTTGCGGAAAATGCTCAAGGTTACGCGAGTGGCATCATTCAGATTTGGAATCAGCACCCTCGAATTGACAAGAAACCACCAAAAAACATTGTATATATCCCAAAACAAGGTTAGGTCCATTTCCTATGGAGCCTAGCCTGGACTATAGCCCCTTTTTCTTCTTACAAAGGCCCATTTTCTTTTTATGATTAGTGTCCGACTGTCCGTTCACCTTCTAAAAATGCCTTATTTCGATTCAAATAAGCTGAAGATAAGTTGCCCTTTTTAAAACCTGTAAGAAAATACTTTCTGTCAATTTATATTTACTTCAGATACTTGACTTTTTATAAGAAAAAGGAGAAAAGAAAAATACTGGTATTGAAGAGGAAGACCTGACCAAGACCCTTTCCTTATTAGTGCCAATTCCCCATTTAAAAAGCTTTCCTTTTCCTTTCTGAGAAGTGCGCCTTTCTTCACTTCTAATGCATGTCCCTTTTCGACTGCCGCTTTTAATTTCTCAAGGTATAGTTCCTCTCCTACCCTTCTTTTTTTGAGAAAAAAATAATGAAGGGATAAATTAAGTGTTTCTTTTCAAGCAAGGTCAGTGTCCCCTTTGATATTTTTATGTATGCCCCCATTTACTTCTAATAAGTGCCACTTTTCCTTTAAGTAATACAATTTGGTGCGGTAAGCCAGTGTCTTTTTTGTCCCTGATAAGTGCTCATTCTAGTCTCGTTTTCCGCTCGGGCAAATGCCCCCTTTTTAATGTTATACATGCCCATTTGATTTCTGATAAGTGCCCCCTTTTCCTTTTTTAGTATATAAGAGTGCCATTTCTCATTAGGATAAATGCCTCTTTGAATCCGAAAAGCGCCCCCTTTTCAGTGCCCCCTTTGGTTTCAAATACCGGTAAAGCAATTCTCTTTCTGATAAATGCCCCTTTTCACCTCAGGTATTGTGCCCCATCACATCTGATACATGCTGCTCTTGTAATTCTGATCAACCTGTTCTTTCTTGTGACGTGCTATTTCACCACTTTCAAATACACGCAATTGCCCTATTCAAGTCCTCAAAAAAAGCCAGCTCCTAACTCTTAATTAGAGAGGCTTCATGCAGATCCCTTGATTATCATTGATACTTAGGCAGTGGAGCATGGGACACTAATATTAATCTTAAGCGCGGCATATAGAGTGTGCTGAATCCACAAACTATATTCCCCTATATTCATGATGAGATTGTGCATTCAATAAAACTAACAAAATATGATCAGTGGCGATGAGACCTACAAATGCATTGAAAAGCTTGGTCAGTTATTACAGGACATGGTTCATGGATGAAAAGGACAATCATCTGAAAGAGTACCAAAATGAAATTCCAGCTGCTTCCATCGTCAAGTGAATGTAATTAATGCAAATGCCGTGGCCTTCAGCAAAAAAATAATAAACAAACAAACGAAAAAACTTAACATTATTGGTCCCTCGCTTCGCTTCCTCGCAAATGAGTAATAAGAACGTATACAGAGCGAGTCAGAAAAAAAATGTCCCATCATTTTGAAGTTGTCTTGTTTGAAGAATGAACATTTAATCATGGGTTTCATAATATGTCTTGGTAGAGTTATCATCCCAGCATTTTTGGGTACCCTTTTGGATCTTTGCATGCATGACTGACTAACAGACAATCTTTAGAAGACTGCAAAATCTCACTTGCAGCCAAGTGGCTGCTGCCAAATCAGGCAAGCCCTTTTGTAGGCAAGTACAACAAGAGCACAGATATCCATTGTTTACTGCCATTGTTAACCAACAAAAGACATAACCAACGAGATACATTTTAGATAGCACATTGAATTAATGTGCACTTGATGACGGTGATGATGATGATGATAATGATGATGATAATGATGATGATAATGATGATGATAATGATGATGGTGGTGGTGGTGGTGAATGTGTTAGGGGAAAAATTGTTAGGGCATTACCACTTAAACACTCAGCGATGATCGTGGTAAAAAAAAAATCAATGCTTAATCAGAAAAGGGGAAATGTTAACACTGCATTATAAATGGTTTACTCTGTGTGTGTGTGTTTGTGGGTGTGCATGTGTGTGTCTTTCTGTATGCACATAAGTTATAAATTCTTTCAAAATTTGTTTTATTCTTCACGAGCCACTTGGCGCAAATGACATTTTGCTGTCTTCTACAGATTGTCTTTTAGTCAGTTATGCATGCAAAGATCTTAATAAAAAGGGTACCAAAAATGCTGGGAGGATAACTCTACCAAGACATATCATGAAGCCCATGATTAAATGTTCATACTTAAAACAAGACAACTTCAAAATGATGGGACATTATTTCTAACTCACTCTGTATACAATTGCAAAGTAGTCAAGGCAGAAACAAGTTTTATTTTGAAAATTATTCTATAAAGTGTGTTAAGTCGAATGTAGGTGTATTCTAACGCCTCAAAATATTATTTTTCTTGTTGCATGTGTTCACCCTTAGTTGTCAGTGCTCCCCTTTCCCCCAAAAAATCGCCCGTCCCCCCCCCCCCCACTTCGAAAGACGATACGCCGCCCCTGAGAGTAGGCCTCTCTCTCTCTCTCTCTCTCTCTCTCTCTCTCTCTCTATATATATATATATATATATATATATATATATACATATATATTATTTCTCAACCATGAGAAATACACTTTACGTTGACAATTTCATTTTACAACCTTACTAAATCCAAATACTTTTTAAACAAACAACCAAACACCGAAATAATGAACGACAAAAGAGCAATGTAGATTTAGTGCCTTCCTCAGGGGCATAATAGCCGTAGACGGGATTTACTTATTTATTTATTCATTCATTAATTTAATTATTCACTTATTAATTAATTAATTCATTTTAAAAAATCATTCATTCATTCATTCATTTATTTCTGATATCTCTACAGGGTGGCACATTTCACCAATAATGGTGGTGTTCCATGAGGTCCTGTTTGGTAACAATGCTATTTTTTTTTTTTAAAGCTTGTGTTGTTAGGTGATAATTTTATCAAATGATTACCAGCATTAATCCTGCACTAGGAGAAGTAGAATTTGAAGGAAATATTTTGTAAAAATCATTATTTTCTCCTCAAAATCAATTTAGCATGCAAAGAGTTAAACAACTGCCGTTTAGTGTGACAGAAAAATCATTTACAATATCAACAATCGATCGTTGTCCAATTTGTCTTATCGGCATTAAGAACTAGTCGGGTTTTTATTAACTACATATTCTATACCTTAGGTATAACCCACGATCCTCACCTTTACAGTTGAGTGTTTTTAACCATTCGGCTACTACACCCCTAGTACCACGTACGGTCCCAGGGTATTTTGATCGGGGGGGGGGGGGGGATATGTCTCATTGAGGGCCTGTACATCATCCGTGTAAACGAAAAATTAGAAAAAGGGTTGTTTTTCTGCACCAGGTCGGGAACCCGGGTATTCCGTTAAGGGTATCAAAAAAACAGGGAAAATCTAGGGATAGGGTATCAAATTCAGAGGAATGATGATGCAATCCTTAAAAAAATCCCCACTGAGGGTAAGAAACATCTGAGATGTTCGACACGATTCCCTGGTTAGGGTATCAAAAACCACTCCTACTTTAATTCACATTCCTGGGGTGTCATGAAAAAGGAAGATAAGGGTAGTTTCTTCAGCACTAGGTGGAGAACCCTGATATCCCGTTAAGGGTATCGGAAATCAAAGGTAATGATGCAATCCTTGAATAAAATCCCTGTAAAGGGCATGAAAATCGAAGATGTTAGATATATTTCCCTGCTTAGGCTATTAAAATCACTGCTTTCTTAATCCCCGTTTAGGGTGCTCTTCAGAAAGTGATTTACGCGGATGATACAGGTCTCAATGAGACATATTCCCCCGGGATTTTGATAGGGGGCAAGATGATCCATAGGTAAGTCTTTCAAATTAACAAATAGGGTATTACTGCATGATCCAACCCTCTATTTCCCCATATCATTCTTTCTTCTTCTAGCTCCTCCACTTTTTTCTTCTTTCTCTCTCTCTCTCTCTCTCTCTCTCTTTCAAAAATCACTTGAAATATCATAGGGGCAGTCGCCACTGCCCCCTTGTAGCGCCGCCGCTCCCAAGACCCTAATACGGCGAAATACAAATAACACACAAACAAACACACGCACGTACCCCACCCCCATCTCACACACACACACACACACACAAGGTGTGTGTGTGTGTGTTTAGTACAAATTTAGTACAAATCCGTTCGTTCGTACGAAATCAATTCACCATCAGTCAACCCTGGAACGCCTCATCCGTTTCAAAAGATACATGATTTAAAATCAATACAATAATCTACATGAGACACCTCTTCACCCGCTTGAGGAGAGATGCAGAAATAAATAATGAATAAAACAATCTACATCAAGTAGGACTTCCCGGTGACATTAATGAGGAGATAATTCTGCTGTTGGTTAGAGACGGCGATGAAGCCGATTAAAAAAAAATTGCTCGCTCGCTGTGCTCGCTGGCGATTTCACTATTGCGCCTTGCCCTCTGACCCCCTAAAGTTAGTTTCAAATGTACAGGCTATTTCAACCTTCATGGAAAGCCCCGCAAAAGCTTGTAGACCTAAAACCCAAAACCGACCTATACGTATTTTACTTTATTGTTATCCTGTAGGGGTCTTCTTATTTTATCTTGCGAAAATATATTGAACTGAATTTCAGAATTCAAAATCTGGTTATCCTGATTAAATAACCAATAGTTTCCATTTTGCACTTCACAATCGAAATAAACAAAATCAATACAAAACAAAACAAACATTAAAAAAAAACACTTTTAAGGTAATATACATTACTAAGATAATCCGATGAGGCGGAAATGGGATCTCACCTATATATACTAGATGGGACTGCCTCAGCCTCAGCTCTGAGCTCCAATCCGCGTTCCAAAATAAATACAAGATCATTTTATACAGTCAAAGATTCTGTAGTCGATCTGTGGAGTCGATCTCATCGCGATAAATCTACTTCTGCCTGTACTTCACGAATGTTGGTACTGTATGCACTGAAAGAAGGTTAAAGACCTTTTAACGAGTCTAGTCTGTGCATCAGACTTAACTTCAGTACCACTGGCGTACTGGAGGGGGGGGGGGGGCTTGGGGGCGTCAGCCCCCCCAAAAAATTTCAACCATGGCTTATTTTCAATTTTATATTAGCGATATCACTCGAATTTCATTACTTCTCCCTAGACTCCCTTTCCGTTGTTAAGTAACGCATTCACAATTTCCCAAATAGCATGCATAGCAATTAAGGCAGAAAACACGCATAATATCAATACGAATGTGTTTTATGATATAATACTTGGTTTTATCTGTTTATCTGACAATGGATTCATACTTTGAAAAAGAATATTCTTAGATTTACAAAAACTAGACACGGGCTGTAAGTTTGTAGTGCCAAATAGTGTTCTTTTACAGAGTTGCAAACTATCAATACTGCAAAAGCTCCTTTACCATGGGAGTGCACTTGCGTAGTCAAAGAGGGGGGGGGGCGATGGGGGCGGTCACCCCCTCCAAAACGCCAACAAAAAAGAAAGAAAAAAGTAGAAGGAAAAAATGCGGGAGCGAGAAAAGAAAACAGGTAAGAGAACATAAGAAGAGCGGGAGCAGACAAGCAACAATTCAAAGAAACATCGGAGGGAAACTCCCCCCTCCCGTGAAAAAGCTCCGTATCGTGAGGGGGGGGGGGGTACCCCGGCTTGGTCGCTACACTCCCTCAGGGTTGGTCGCTTCGCTCCTCGCAAAGATTGAGCCCCCCCCCCCAAAAAAAAAAATATATATATATATATATTTTGGCTCATTACGCCACTGCTTTCATCTATTTTCTCTGTACACGTACACGATCGCCACGTGCGCCGCTGTACGTGGTAGGCCTATATAGGCGTAGGAGATCGAGAGCTGAAAACAGAGGGATTCATATCTCTATGGCGCTGAAACAAAACCTAGACTTTGAAACCAGCACGTTTGATGCATTAATCGAAAAACTGCCTAGGATACGGTGTAAAACGGAAACAATATGGCCCTAGGTGACGGTAGTTAGCGAGTGCCACACCCCCTTCCCAGCAGACCGGCTCAGCCAGTTCGCTGTCCTATATAATGCCCCGCCCCTAGGTGGCGGCAGTCAGCAAGGTGGCGGCAGTCAGCTGCCCAATTTTTATCCATTTTCATTTCCCTCTAGTTTTTTTCTCCTGCTTCTTTCCCTATTTTTTCACTACAGCCCCAGCTATAGAGATTTGTTCTTGTATTTCCTCGAAATCCACTCACTATTGCATGGTCCTGAATGAATCTCCTGTACTATAGAGCCTACAGACGTCTAGGACAAAAGTATATACGGAGCCCCACTAACGATCCATTGTTAACCCGAGGTCATTAGAAATGCCAACGCTTTCTTAAAGCTACAGTTCAACTTTTTAAAGACTCCATGAAATGTGACTATAAGAGTAGGATTGTATTACCAAATGGTTGACAGAAATGGTATTTGCTTACGAATTAATGCAAGCTAAATTATACCAACGTTCATCGGACGAATTTATGCATGGTAAAATGTAAAATTCACTAGAGTAATTCATTGATAATTTTTTCTTTTGTTTAAGGTCCTCATCAAAGGGACATGAGTGTCAATCACCTTCAATACATTATCAAAAATCATGAATAAGTTGGTTCATATACACAATCTCATATTTTATTCTTGCCTTTTTGTATTCAACTGCAAGTCGAATTCGAAGAAAATTCAAACACAAAAGTCCAAATATTAATTGTACGACGCTGTGTGAGCTGTGTAATCTTGATCGCACTTTCTCCACCGGTTCGTTTTATTCCAAATCATTCTCCCCTGCTGTTTTTAATGTGATGCCCGATACCACATTTCCTTTTCATGTGCTATAAATGCTTATGACATACAGTGAAAATCACTTACATGCATAGTATATTGGACTTTCGTTTGATTTGGGGAAAGAAGGATCATCCCCTTAAAATGCAAGTATTATTGCTCCGTCAAGAAGGTCTGGTTACTCAGAGCCCCTACCCATCTGTTTCATAAGGAATTTGGCAATTACAAAGAGTGCATTGTCATCAAGCTCTGGTTCACTTCAGTCCAACTTCAGCTTTTTGTGCTTTGAAAATAATGTACGAGTAAAAAGAAATAAAAGCACTACTCCGCTCAAACTTGACTGATCAAAGCCCTTTCACTAAGGCAACAACATGCACTATGAACATGATGGACAAAGAAAGCGGACAAAATAAACAACCTCTCATTCTACCCTTCACAATGGTTCTGGTAGTCAAAAGAACATCCCTTCACAGCTATTATGTTTAATCAGTAGTTCCAGGGGTGAATATGCATGTTACACCTGTTCCACATATTTCAGATAATAGCAGTAAAGGGATGTTCATTTGACTACCAGAACCATTGTGATGGGTAGAATGAGAGGTTGTTTATTTTGTCCGCTTTCTTTGACCGTCATGTTCATAGTGATGGCGTTACTGAGAGCTTAAAATAACATTGGAAACCTATTCAGTCATGATTGTGGAAGACGAGCTCTGCAGCGAAGAGGTGCATTGACTTTTCAGTACAATAGATGTCTTCAAGATATGAAAGACTAGTTTGAATGCCTTTAAGCTTCACTTTGAAAAGACACCTTCAAAAGCCGATTTATCTTTGGTATGTCACTGAGGCATTGATGTACGGTAATACAAAAAAAAACCCCAAAGAAAACAAAAAAGCATGCATGTGATCATGACATTTAGGTACATGCTACGTTGGGATTGTACAGAAAAGAAAATTCATTTTTTCCTTAAAGAGACATTTAATATGACAGAGATACAAGTGTATGCTCGTCGGTGTAAAACACTCCTTTAGATCGTGAGTGGCACAAAATGGATGTATTTGAAAAGTCATCACAAATCGGAAAGAATAAAGGGTGCTAAAATACCCTGGAGGCTGGTAGAGGGTCAGCGTAGCCCTCTACGTCTCGAGGGATTGACTCGCAATGTGGAGATTTCTCTTCATGGGTTCGAAACCCATGAAGCATTCATTTTTGTTTCAGTTCGGGTTTTTTCTGTTTTGTTTCTTTCTGTTTCATTGATTTTTTTTTTTCATTAACGGATGTTTTCGTATGCCCCAACTTAAAGTTTTTAAAAAATCTCTATGGAGCAAACAGTGTGAAGTTATTATTTGGCTTTTTGCTGCAGTCATTGCAAACCTGCTAACAGGAAAAGATAAAAGGTGAAGATGAACTGAAAGATTGCGATGAGGCAACGTGTACCCCTCTGTACAGAGCGATTGGCTCGCATCTCCTCGACAAGGATATTTAGGGTTCGATGCCCAGGGAGCACCTGTTTTGTTTGGGTTTTCCATTTTGTTTCTTCTTCTTCTTTTTTTTTTCAGTAACTGATTTCATTTTTGCATGCTCCGAACTTTTTAATAAAAAATCCCGACGTTCTAAACTGTATTGTGTGAGGTTATCATTGGCTTTTTTGGCCGCAGTCATTTTCAAACAGGAAAGGATAAACTGGAGGGTGGTAGTGAGGCAGCGTATAGCTCTCTGCATAGAGTGATTGACTCGCATCTCCTAACTTGATGGAGAGATTTTGGGTTCAAAACCCAGCACATTTTTTGTTTGGGTTTTCCCCTTTGTTTCATATATTTGTTTTTCAGTAATTGATTTCTTTCCAGCATGCTCCAAAACTTGCTAATAAGAAATCTCTATGCCGCAGACAGTATGTGTGAGGTTATTATTTTGGCCTTGTGGCAGCAGTCATTGCAAACATGAAAGGATAAAGCGCAAAGATGAACTGGAGGATGGTAGTGAAGCAGCGTACAGCCCCCCTTAACGGGGAGATTTTAGGTTCGAAACTTATTAAGCGCGAATTTTAATTTTGTCTTTCTTTCTTAGGCTTTGTATTTGTTTCTTTCTTTGTTTCCTTTTTTTTTTTTTTTTTACAATGACGGATGACTTTTTCGCATGCTCCAAACTTGCTAATAAAAGATCATTATGCAGCAAACAGTATGTGTGAGGTTATTATTGTGGCCTTTTGGGGCAGTCATTACAACCAAGAAAAGATAGAGAGTACAATCTCAACATGAAAAGGAGAATAGGTAAGAATGTATGATTATCGTTACAACACTGTTTATATGTCAGCGTGAGTTGATAAGTAAGTGCGAGCGAACTTTGGGGGAAAATGAAAATATTTTCATTGCTGCAATTTAGGGGCAATGTACGTTCTTAGGAAAGCGAACAAAAGGGCACTATTGGGCACTTACAGCGAATTTACAGGAGGAATGGGACATAATTCACTAGCCAGGAAAAGGAGCAATTCATCAGAAGTAAATTTTGGGCATGTATTCGATTTCGAATGGGGAACCTGCCCAAATGGAAAGAGGGAACTTATCAGAGATGTAAAGGAGAATGCACTTTTAGAACGAAAAAATGCGCAGTCAAAATCGGGCACTTATACCTTTCAATAGGGAGATTCATTAGAAGTAACAAGGACTCACTTGTCAGAAGGGAAAAGAGCGCTATGGGGAAAAAAAAAAAAAATTAATGTAAGGATCACTAATCTGGTGTAAAAGTGGAGCAGTTGAGGGATTTATTTAAGAAAGCTGAATTACCTGACGGGCACCGGCGTACTGGAGGGGGGGGGGGGCAAATAAATTTCAATCATGGTTTATTTTCAATTTTATATTAGTAATATCACTCGAATTTCATTACTTCTTCCTAGACTCCCTTTCTGTTGTTAAGTAACGAATTCACAATTTCCCAAATAGCATGCATAGCAAGGCAGAAAACACGCATAATATCAATATTAATGTGTTTTATGATATAACACTTGGTTTTATCTGTTTATTTGACAATGGATTCATACTTTGAAAATGAATGTTCTTAGATTTACCAAAACTAGACACGGGCTTTAAGTTTGTAGTGCCAAATAGTGTTCTTTTACAGAGTTGCAAACCATCAATACTGCAAAAGCTCCTTTACCATGGGAGTGCACTTGCGTAGCCAAGGGGGGCGATGGGGGCGGTCACCCCCTCCAAAACGCCAACAAAAAAGAAAGAAAAAAGTAGAAGGAAAAAAAAGCGGGAGCGAGAAAAGAAAAAGGTAAGAGAACATAAGAAGAGTGGGAGCAGACAAGGAACAATTCAAAGAAACGTCGGAGCTTCCGCACTTCGCGCGGGAGGGGGGGGGGGGGGGGGGGAAACTCCCCCCTCCCGCGAAAAAGCTCCGTATCGTGAGGGGGGGGGGGTACCCCGGCTCGGTCGCTACACTCCCTCAGGGTTAGTCGCTTCGCTCCTCGCAAAGATTGAGCCCCCCCCCCCAATATTTTGGCTCATGATCATTACGCCACTGTTCAAGTACTATCACCTCTGTGCATAATTGCTGCTGCAGGGCGACGGAAAATGTCGTCTCACTCTCTCTCTATCTCTCTCTCCCTCCCTCTCCCTCTCTCTCTCTCTCTCAAAAAAAAAAAAAAAAAATGCCTCATTTAAATCCGAGAATAATTATGTCTACTTTTGACAAAGCCGTCTTTCATACAGGGTGTCGATCCCGGGTTGGGGGGGGGGGGGTGCTATCCCACAAACATTTAATGTGTTGTATAACATGTATAATCATCCCCCAAATAATTCACCCTCCAAAAATGGCATGGCCCATGTCCATCCCCTTAATGAGAAGATAAAGAAGGAAAGAGATAAGAAAACATGGGAGGGGAAAAGAAAAGAAAAAGGAAAACCCTGGAAGCCTTCGCTCGTTTCGTTCGTTCGCATTGTAAGTATCTGAACCAATATAGACTATTCTCATGAAAAGATATCGGTTTCCATTGTCTCTCTATCTAATGTTTATACACTATTCTGCTACTCATCAAGTGTTGTATAGTGATAGACGAATTCCCACATTGATTTTTATATACTCACGTATCCACATCCACTTCAAAAAGCAGGGGGATGCATCCCCATCCCTCATCTACCCACATATAAGCGCCTCTAAACCCCAAAACAAACCAACCAACCAACCAACCAAGCGCTGAAAATGCACTTATGATATTTCAAGTGACACTCATTATAAATGAAAAAGAGACACTTATCTGAAGGGAAAAAATGAGCTATTAAAAGGGGGGGGGTGACACTGATCAGGCTTACAAAGGGGTACTTATCAAAAATAAAATGGGCATGTATCATTATTTAAGAAGGGGAACTTTCCCGATTTGAACAGAGGCCGTGCACTTATCAGAAAATAAAAGGGTCATAATTTTTATCCGCAAAACCAAAAAGAGCACTTATCACTCATTAACAAAAGGAGAAATGACTTCAAATGAGACATAATGAAACTATAAAGCAGAATGCGTAAATAAGGGCATGTATTAGATTTAAAAGTGGAGTCTTAAATTGAAAGGGTATTATCAGGAGGGGCATTACACTATGCGAAATGAAAAGTGGCAATCATAATGGACACTTTCACAGATAAGAAGTGAAGAAGAGGCACTTCTCAGAAGAGGAAAAAATAGAAACGGAAGGGAGTATTAATCCATCAGACTTAAAAAGGGGCCACTTTCAGTTAAAAAAAACTGAAATAGGGCACTTGTTAGAAGATGAAAGGGCACTTATTGATTAGAAGAAAATTGGACCCTTCTAAAAAGAAAACGGGGTTTTGAACACGGGTTAGAAAAGGGGCATTTTTCATGCACGGTTAAAAGGAACTCTTTTATGGGTGCTTGAAAAATTGGGACAGTGTGCCTGAGCGCCGCCCCTGAATAACTATGAATTGATTTGATTTTGATTTTGACTTGATATGTGCCCTATTTCAGTTTTTTTTAAACTGTAAGTGAGTATGGGAAGGCTGAATTGATTTCATTGAGAACTATTTAAGATATAAAAATAAATAAATAAATAAAGTGCCATATCCGATGGTAATTGACCAAAATAGCATTAAACCATGCAAATTATCATCAAATTGCCATGATTTGATGGTTATTTTGTCAAATTACCATGAATGTTAGATAGGCCTACTTTTTTTACAAGGAAAAATTTGAAATATGCATATTATCTTAAAGGGATTCGGGGAAGCCGTTTTTTCATAAACCGCCCCGGATGTCGCAAAGGGCCTTTCTAATTTTGAACATATTTTGTGCGTCATATACACGCGCTTGTCGGGGTTTTCAAAATGTTTCTTTTTCTCGGGGTGGGAGCTCTAGGGATCGAAACACGGCCAACTTTACACGGGTGTATACAGTATAGCCTACAATGGCGTATGATGATGATGAACTATACATTAGGAATTCTTATTCATGCTATAGGCCTAAAATGTATACGTAATAATTGACTTCAGCAGCCGTTTCAGAGCACTAATTCGTCAGCAGCGGAAAGTCGTTGGACAGCCGTTGTCATCAAACCGGACGTAGAGATCAGGGCGGCATATACCCTGTGTTAAAAAATGGAAACCCCGCATAAAAATTCCAGTAAAAATTTATTATGTATTTACAATATTGAATATCATATCATAGGAAAGAGTAATCAATATGCTTTCTACTGAAAACTTATTTAGATTTCCAGGGTCACGCATCATTGAACAAGATTGTTCAGGATGGTGGTTCGCGTTTCTAGCTTGCACAACCTGCATGATGTTATACAAGAAACCCAGACAAGAAACCTTCTGTCAAAAGGTCTGGTGCTCCAAACTTCTTCATAGTTGATTTTCTCCTTCAAAGATCTACTGAGGTGTTATCTCCCTAAGCTTCAGGAGTTTTTGCATTGAAAGCCTTTCAGATGCATTCGAAGAAACTGTTTGCAAGAAGACAGTCTGGCCTACCAAAGAGCCAGTGTATACCAAGAATGACAAGATTTCAAAGCAATGCTAATCAACGACAAAGGGCATTAAAAGGGGAGGGGGGGGGGGGGGAGAGAGAAAGAAAGAAAATCCATAAAATCCAGAAATATCATATTACATCGATTAACATCGCAACATGCAAATTGTCGAAACATGAAATATGAAATATCATTAATATATCATCAACACAATAGCATACAAAAGACAAAAGCGAAAATAATAAGAAGGAAAAAAAGAAGAAGAAGAAGAAGAAGAAGAAGAAGAAGAAGAAGAAGAAGAAGAAGAAGAAGAAGAAGAAGAAGAAGAAGAAGAAGAAGAAGAAGAAGAAGAAGAAGAAGAAGAAGAAGAAGAAGAAGAAGAAGAAGAAGAAGAAGAAGAAGAAGAAGAAGAAGAAGAAGAAGAAGAAGAAGAAGAAGAAGAAGAAGAAGAAGAAGAAGAAGAAGAAGAAGAAACAATGACGTGTATGTCTTCCGCCATTAGTCGCCTCACTATGTTAGCATTCCTTTAGAACTTTGGGGGTGGGAAAATTAATTAGTTGCAGGCACTGTAATTTTTGACCTAGATCTATTGCAGCTCTTCACCTCCACCATACATTTATTGTCAACATGCGCACGTGACATACAGTGATATGATATACGGGTCCACATTCATTTTGGCCAGTTTTGTAAGTTCTCTTTTTGTACGTAATGCACTTATTGACAATAGATATTACCCATTAATAATGGAGTGCCTTTAATTCATTAATTAAGAGTATAAACAACGAAATAGCCCTGATGGTACTCTACTGATGTGATTTGCCAAATGAGATGAAGGGGGCCTCAAAAAAATGATGTGGTCTAACTTACGTAGACCCTCTACTAATACTAGATCTAGGCCTAGATCTAAAATACTACTAACGTTAGATATATCGTCGCGCCGCTACGGTGCTAGCTAGCTCGCTGTGGCTAACGTTAGTGCAGGGCTAGGGAAATGTAACACTTTCCCTGGTTAGTTAGTGTGCTGGTGTGTGTGGCGTGTGCTGAAGCCTGAGCTTAAGTTAAGCCTAAGCCCTAAGGCCTAACTTGAGCTGAGTTTGAGAAAGAGAGTGGGTACGGTCAGGAATTCTGCAGAGTTCACCCGCCGTAGGCCTGGTATGGTGGCCCTGAAGTACGCTCGACAACCATGACAACAGGTCATGTGCGACGCGAATTTCGCATCCCAGGTCCTGAATTTCGCATCCCAGGTCCTGAACTTGGCATCCCAGGTCATGAATTCCGCGCCATGGGTCGTTAATTTCACGACTTCAGGGCCACCATGCTAGGTAGGGGGCCTAGGCTGGAACGAGCAGAGCAATTTCAAAACTGGCAAACCTGGACGGAGAATAGGGGCTGAACCGCACATGCTGTATTTACTTGTGTGCAAGCAAATGCAGCCCAGCGGCACCTGTAGGTCAAAACGGCATTTTGAATAACAAAAGAAATTGCGGACGCGAACGCAAAATACATTGACTTAGGCCTAGATCTTCTATAAAAGAGAAGAAAAGTTTTGATTTTACTTACCAGCAATGTTCCTGAGGCTCTTGATTTTCCTCTTTCTGCTTCATATCTGATGAATGAATTGAAAATGGTGAATTTTAAGAAGAAAACTGACTCGACGCTTATCAGACTCGTAGGTCGACAGCATATTTGTCGTCGAGTAACCAACAGAGCAGCATACTATGTAGTTTCGGTACAGACTTGTCACATTTTTGGGATGAGGTCAATTCCTTGACCGAGTACACACGATGAGTACCCAGCGCACAAAGAACAATCGTCTAGACCTACTGTATGTAAAACCCAAACAAGGTGACGATTTTTCCATACAAAAAATACACAAGTTTGACCTGTTTCATATTGATCTGCATGTCAAAACCTACAAATTGAGGTACCGACTACCTTTCAGTTGTAGGTAATATGAAAGTTATGGCTATAAAAAGCTCTTGTTGTGTACTATAAATCCCATTGAAGCACAAGCACTTCAAATCTGTTTGCGTGAATTGTTTTATGTGCAGCGGCAGCGGCGGCGGGACGATCTTCACAAGGTTCAGTGGTGAAACATTTGTGAGTTTGACAACATTTCTGGCCAAAATCAAGATGATTTTCATCAAAATTCAAATATTATAAAATTTATCAGAATCAAAAGAAAAATGAGACACAAGCTGTATTAAGTGTTTTTCTATCTTTTATTTAAGAAAAACTTTTAGAAGATGAATTAAAAGAAATCCCACCGATAAATGTATGTATTATTTTTTTTAATAAAGCAAAGGTGTATCTCGCATTTAGCATAACTAATTCAGGACAAGGTCTTCACCGAGGGCTGAATCAATGATCCTGTATTATAAACTGCCGAACTTCCGAACTTGGCCTTTGAGTTCGGTTCGGTTCGGTCCTGTTCGGAAATGCCATGTTTGGCGAATTTCCGTTCGGTTCGGCGGTTCAGTAACAGCCCTAATTGTGATGGGCACGGTTCTCCACGCCGGCTGACAATGGTTTTCTTATCAGGATGCCCCGTGCCTGGTCGATCTCCCCTTCCATTTGTTCAAAGTATATGACAGCTGCTGATGGCTTGAGCTACTGGTGCTCGACCATCACCAACCGTCAACCATCTCTTGCTCCTACCAGCAATCACCCATCCGCCCAAGCAATCGGTCACCCTGCTCTCCTCATTACAGCAGCAAACAATTGGTCATCCGTCCAACAATCATTCACCCCAATATGAGTTCACTCTCTCCAGCTCATTAGTTAATTAATTAACCACTTAATTAAAGGCAATCAGACAGAGAATTAACGTTCAAGCATTACCTTTAATCAACACTCGGCAATCTCACATAGTTAACAGAGTGCAGTCCAGCAGCAATTCTCGGTGAGAATGTTCAGGGAATATGAGGGGGCTAGACTGTTGCATTCAATCCTATTATGCTAAACTGAATACCTGTACTTCGCCATCTATAGACCAATTTCACAACGCAAGAGGGCAGCAGACTGTTCGACACAGTTCGACATACTGGGGTGGGCGCTCCAACTTTTATAGTACACAAGTCAATAGCGCGTGATGTACATTCGTTCGATTTTTTGTCTATTTTTACCAGTATATGCAGATTTATTTTAATATTTGCAATGAGAAATTATCAGTGAAGTTCAGGTCGCAGCTGTGCGGTGCTCAAATGCCACAAGGATTAGAGAAAGTTTAAAAATTGAGAGCTAACTGAGTGCGAAATTCACTTGCTTTTGACTCATGAAGCCTGTTTGTGTGAGAAGCCGTACTCCCTACACAGGTTTCCGTAAGCAATGTGAAGGAATTCGTCGCCAGTGGGTAAAAACATCAACAGAAGGGACTTTTAAGTCAAGAAACATATCATTATGTACTTTGGTGAAAAATTGAATGAGTGAAAACTTGACTTTGTAAACAGGGTAAGATTTGGGGCTCCCGTTTACTACGGCTTCTATGCTGCAATCGAACTTTTACTGACAAAACTAAGTTGAAAAACCATCGAAATTACAAAAATACATCATACCTTCATCCGTCAGATATGACCATTGTCTTACCTCATCTACCCATGTATCCATGCTTTATTTTATTGATCTAGAATAAAGTAAATGGAACAATATCGGGGCATATCTCATATCTTACATTCATTTTGTACACAGAGCCAATCGCGGTCAGCGCGCTTGCCCACAGCAGCAATGGCGTCGCCGATAGAGGGCCAAATACATAAACCGGCCGTGAAATTGGTCTATTGAATCATTGATTTACTACATGTAGTTAGTAAAGAGCACTTTCGTCAAAACGACCTAATTCATCAAATATAACCACTGGTTTTTGTTCAAACAATTTTTCTGACAAATAACTAACCTAACAGAATCATGATAATCCACCCATATCCATAAAACATGCAAATTATGCAAATTTTCATTCATTACTACACACATTATCAGATACGTTGCCCGCATACGTTCAAAGCCCCATAGGTTTACACGTTATACCTAATGTGTATGCAACTCTATGACATTATAATGGATATGCTACTCCTTACAATATTATTAGAACACAATTGCCTGATTAAAACATATTTGAAAGTCATTTTGAACGCGATTATGGACTTGTCACATACCTCAAGTTTCGGCTGTCTCTGGCGATCTCTGCACTGTATGAATGGAACAACATGTGCACGTTTCGGCCCCTATTCTCTGTACTCCGTAGGCCAGAACCATAGAATCAGAACCCTCGGCCAGTTGCTAATAATCTGAAACATGATGTGGGTCAACATTAGCCAGGAGGCTCCTGGAGAGTTAAAAAAAAAAAACACACAATGACCTCTGTGACCTTTGACCCTTGACCTTTAGACCCCAAAATCTACTCGGATCAATATCCGTCCCATATGCATGCATCAGCCGAGTTTGAAGTTGATCCTTCAAATAGTTGTTGAGTTATCGTGAGAATGAACCATTTTTATGTATATAATGACCTTTATGACCTTTGACCTTTGACCTTGAGACCCCAAAATCTGATCAGATCATTGTCCCTCCCATATGCATACACGAGCCAAGTTTGAAGTTGATCCGTCAAACGGTTCTTAAGTTATCGCGAGAACGAAAACGGGACAGATGGACGGACGGACGACCCGAAAACATAATGCCTCCGGCAACCACCTACGGTGGGCGGAGGCATAAAAAATTCGCTAACGCTATTACTCTCCATGGAGCCAAGCATTTTTTCCTATCCTAGAAAATCACTTTTGCAAGTGCCGATGCTACTGAGGAGCTTGTAACTCTAGATAATTCTCATTTACAATCTTCTGCAGTGCCGATTACTAAAATATTTTAACATTTAGACCTAGAATTTCCAGAAAATTTACTTACCCTTGCCGATAAAAACTCTGCCGTGTTGATGTTTACATTGGTTCCTTTTTGTCTCGCCCACTGGAGGTGAAGGCGAGACTAAGGGATCCAAATGGCGTCCGTCCATCCTCTGTCCGTCACAAATGTTAAAGTTTACCTGCAAGACTCTCTTCTGACGCATAACTTGGCAACTACTGGTCCAATGGCAACCAAACTTGGGTGGTAGATGCACTAGGGGTGCCATCAGGTGGTGCTGTCGGAGGTCACATGGTGAGGTCAAAGGTCATTTGAGGTCAAATGTTAGAGTTTACCTGCAAGACTCTCTTATGACAAATAACTTTGCAACCGTGGCTCCCTTTTTAACGAAGCTTTGGTCATGCATGTAGATGTACATGTACTTGGGGGACTTTCATGTTATTTTGGTATCAAAGGTCACATGGTAAGGTCAAAGGTCATTTTATTTCAAAATTAAAGTTTACCTGCAAGACTGTATGTATGATAATGATTGTTTTCCGTGATGTGCGAATTTTCAAATCGGCACTAGAGAATTTGGTTACAGCTACATGTAACATTCAGTTTTTGAGTGTGAATCATGGATGCCAAGGCACGCACACAAGCATGATTTTTGTGAAGTACAAAGACGTGTACAGTTCATGTTAGTCTATGCGAATAATGCATTGGTAAGTGCATGTCATATACATGATGCAGGGAATAATTTTCCTGGTATCGCAGCGCATTTTGCTTTGCCTTTTTTAATGACTGCATTGAACAGAACTTTGTTGAAAGAATTTTCCTATCAACCAAAACTGCTAATCAAATTTGAGAAGTAAAATTATTCCCTGTCATGTATGTCGACTGCGGCTGTGCATCAAGATCGATGGGCTGTGCATGTGCGGCAGTAATTATGAACGAAATCGAGGGAATTTCTGATTATCATGAACACTCTGTGATTTTTTTGGGGGGTCCGTATTTGTTTAAGCGAAATGTCATTTTTTTAATAAATGGGCTTGCATTAATGCATAGACGGTAAGAAATTAGTGTAAAGGCGGCAAGTTTTTCACTTTAGCCCTGCAGTTCAGTTTTTCTTCAGTTTATGGCATAGAGGTCTAGAATAAGGTTGCCTCTGAGCGACTGATAGCGGCATTCAGCATATCACATATCATGCGAGCACTTGACCACACTCCGCCCAGGAGACGGGAACATATCGAAATCACAAACAGCACGTAGCAGGAGTATTTGAAAAAGAAACCCATGATTCAGTTTTAACGTTAGCAATGAAGTCTGAATCTTACTTTTCTTACTGTGGACAAAGTCTTATGCCATATTCAGTTGTCTTTTTTGTTCTTTTTTTTCCAAAGTCAGTCTCTATCGCTGAGGATCAGAGGTTGCTCTATTCGATTTTTGCTTGACATTTGAACTAGTTTTGGATGCTGACTGTGCAATCTCATTCATTCCCATTCTCCAGCAAGTAAGTTCACATCCAATAGAGGGCAGTAGGTTTTATTAACATGCTTTGCTAACAACTATCTGTATAAAACCCAAGTTTCTTCCTATAGGAAATCTTTCTTTTTTTTTTCAATTTGAAAGAATTCTAAAATAGAACATGCTGAAAATTATTGATTACTTCTAAAAACATTAATAATCGCACTACAGAGCTTTCTTGAGGTCTAAATTAATCATCTTCAATCCTCAAATTGGAAACAATTTTTTTTCCACTTTCGTATAGTTTGAAAAAAATAAATATGGATATTATATGAACCAAAATGAATTATGATTGTAAAATTTAATTTGAAATTGCCAATTGGAACATGGAAAAAGTCTTTATATAATATTCCCTCTGTTGCCAATTTAAGGAGTTTAATGATTAGTTACAATTAAATTGCTCAAATTCAAGAACACCACACCATACTGCGTTCTAAATGGATTCAAATTTTCAGTGAATTTTTCTCTTTCAGCTCATGTACATGTATAATATGTGTTGCCCAGCATTCTGGATCAACAGATACTCCAAAAGTGTCACCTAAAGGAGACACTGTACCTCTATGGGTTAAAGGAGAAAGCAACCCAGGCATCGGTGTGCTCTTAGTGAATGGAGATGATCAAGAAGAGTAAACAGTGAAAGTTTGAGCAAACTCGGACAATCTGTTCAAAAGTTATGAATTTTGAAAGTTTCAGTGAATCCCTATTACAGGGATCCTTGAGTTGGCAACTTTGCCAACATCTGTCATCGTGGACAACTCTCCATTCATTTTGTGCATAAATCTTCAAAAAAATGGATTTTTATGAAATTTCAAGTCAGGAATCAACATAATTCTTCCCAAAATTCTTGCAGAATTGATGTAGCTATGTCATACTCAAACAATAAATCACACAAATTTTTATTTTTCTTGAAAATGAAGAAAATGTGAAATTCTGTGTACAAAATGAATGGAGAGTTGTCCACGATGACAACACAGATGCTGGTGGAGTTGCCAACTCAAGGATCCCCATAATAAGGATTTATTTAAACTTTCAAAGTTCATAACTCTTGAACGGATTGTCCGATTTTGCTCAAACTTTCACTGTTTACTCTTCTTGTTTTCCTTCATTCACTGGAAGCACACTGATGTCTGGGTTGCATTCTCCTTTAAGTGAAATACATATTGGTGCGAAAAGATGTGTAAATAATGCAAAATGCAAATTGTCTCTATTGTTTACATTCTGGGCGTGTCTTTTCACACTACTCTGGGCGCCGTTTCATAAAATTTGTTATCAATAACAAATTGTAATAACTGCTATAAGCTACCAAAATCCTTGTATCTGATTGGCTGAAAGCCATTTTTTTCATAGAAATGTGGCAGTTGTTACTGATAAAAAGTTTCATGAAATGGGCCCTGTGTTGCGAAGCTACCCGAATAACGTTGATGGGTGTTCCTTCTTATGCTAATAAACTTCCAGCTAATCTTACTTTTACCAGTGTTATTATATTTGCATTGATTTACTAAGATAGCTTTGGCAAAATGTAAAATACAATATCTTCCAGGCATCCAATTTTGGAAACACTGTATAAATGGAACTAACCTAGGAAAGCCCAAGTAGATTAACATCTTGTTACCTATTGGTTGTGGGTTGTGCTTTATACATGTACATGTATGTGAAAGGCTTAATATTTTGTTAATAATTCATACTTCAGTTGATATGTAATGCATGTAGCTAAACTCTTGGCCCATTTTCAACTTCATTTCCTGTTTCAATTATGCAAAGGAATAGTTCATTTTCTGCTCTTTAATATGACTCCTCAATGGATGAAAATGAGTGGGGGATGACTAAGCTCTGTTCATGTATTAATGCTTGCATTTCCATGATTTACAGTGTATTACATGACTCCGTTTGCATTCGCTGCCTGTCCTAGCAGTGATAAAGAAGACAACAGACTTCATGCATGGTTGATCATCAAGAAAATGGAGTGATGAGTAACTGAACAAAAATGATAACAGTAATTAATAATGAAGTATGTTTTCATTAACATAATTCACCTTGCAGTTAACAACAAATTGATCAACGAGTGTTTCTAGTAACAAAAATAGGAGAGCAAGTTGCTGATGTTGCTGTCTGTCTAGCAGTGTCATGTCAGATTCAATTTATGAATAGCTTTTATGAAAAGAAATTAATACTTTAAGCGCTGACAGCTATGCAGTGGTGTTTGACTAAACAAATTCATTAGATGAACAACCGACCATAACACCAACACACAAACGCGCATACAGAGGGAGCGAGGGAAGTGTAAGGGGGTGAGAAGTTAATGGTTTGGAGTTCGGAGTGGGGGTAAGGATGAGGTGGGGGTGGGGATGAGGAGGAGGGTGGGAGGGGTGGGTTTTAACATGCAAGGTATGGTTTATGCAGTGTTGTTTCACTAAATCTATCCATCAGATGAACAAACGACCATAACACAATACACACACACACATAACGAAAAAGGGAGAGGGAACTTGGGGATTGTAGAGTTTGGGTTCCGGGAGGAATAGGGGATGGGAAGGGGGAGGGGGTGGGGTGATGGGCAATGAGGATGAGGAGGAGGGTGGGATAATCTGAGGAGTCTCTACACGAAAGTTTTTAGATCACTCGTGACCATCTCTGCGCCCGTTCATGCAAATAATTGGTGCGAACAATTGTCAGAAGTTAAGAAACCAACGATTTTAAAAATCAAGGAAATGCAGTCAATATTTTGATTTAAGATATCTCTGTCATCCCCGGATCATATTTCCCGATTGAGGTGTCAAACGAAAGGGCAGAAAATGAACTTTCTAGAAATGTGATTATCTCTTTGAAATTCAAACATCGTTGGCCAAACAAATTTTTGGTTACCCAACTTCACACTGTATTTATTCACTCATGCGTGAAATATATACATGTATCATATGAGTGACATCGCATGAAAGAAGAGGGTCTAAGCTTTACAAATATGTGCCACTTATTAATCATAACTGTGATTAAGATATGATTAAACATCGATCAATCTCGATTTTGTTTATTCTGGGACACACTGTATAAACGTAAGTTATTCTTGTTATATTAAAGCTAGTGATAGCATAATCTGATTTCATGAATTCAATATACATGTACACTGTACATGTACCAACTCATATGCAGCCAGAGATTATTGTATGAAAATACTAATTGTGGATCAAAGAGATGATTTCTGTAAAATGATATGAATAAAATTTTTGGTTGAAATACTTTAAATCCCTGTCAAGGTATATGATTACCCCAGTATTCCTTTTCCTTACTGGGGTTGTGAATATTCTTCAAATGACTGGATACATTTAATGCTTTTGATTGGACTGATGATTTGTTCCCTGTCACTCTAATCAACAGATTCGTACAACACGCTGACAATTGACTGAGGAAGCAGAGCAGAAACAGACTACATCAGGACACACTGTCCCATGTAAGTATGGCTGAAGCTGAAACTGAAGCATCGTACATGACTACAACAGATTCCAAAGAGATTTTTAATCTTCTGAGTGTCAAGGATTTCATTCATAGGAGTCGGGGAGATGTGAACCTTGATGTGAGGAATGAACAGGGCCAAACTGCTCTCATGAGAGCCTGCTTTGATAGGAACAAGGAAGTTGTGGAATTCTTGTTGGACAGAGGAGCTGACCCTAATCTGAGGTGTCTTAAAGAAGGAAACACTGCTCTTCATTATGTAGGCCAAAGCCACTGGAGCTGTGGTTCTGACAGTGAAACAGACTTGGAAGATTGGGAACCCTTTCAAGGGGAAGTCTCAGAAGCTGAGGGCAGTTGCAAGAACTTCTTGACAAGGGAAAGCGGAAATGATACTTACGACCGCTTGATCTCCAAGTACAACATTGATAACAAAAATCAGTGTCCTGTGTTTAAAAAGCAGAAGAGAAGTGCTGTAATCATTGATATCTTGATATCGGAGTATGGTGCTTTGATGCAGGTTAACAATGATGGACTTACACCTGCAGATATTGCTGGGCTGAATAGGAAATTTCCAACTGTATTGCACTATATAAACAAAGGCTATATACCACTGTCGGAGCAAATAAGAGCATTAGAGGTTCTTGGCACATCCCTTATGTTGAAAGATGATTATGAGAAAGCTTATCTAGCATTCACTATGGCAATGGAAATACGCATGGAAAATCCAAGCACTGTGCCAGAAAATGTTGCTAGATCTAAGTTAGAACATTGCTTGGGTCGCTCAGAGTGCAGGAATCTCAATGACTTAAGAAAAATCAATGGTGACAGGCATGCTATGAAAGTTGAGGGTATCCTTGTTGGGGACCGTGTTTTGCCCGATTCACTGAAACTTGAATTTGTGTATGAAAGCTTTGTTACTTATGGGTATCGTCTGTTGTTTCTCTGGAATACGTTGGATGAAGCCTTTGAGGTGTTCACAGAATGCCTCCGTCTTGAGTGTAAAGGACTCATGCCGGTTGGGAGGGTCCTTCTGTCTCTGATGTTCAGCATCGGCCAAGCTACAAGCTCTCCCAGTCTCCACAGATTTGTACCACAATATGTGACCTTACTATGTCAGTGTCTAGAGGCCTATGTTGATGTAATCAGGCAGGTGAACATTGACAACCTGGCAAGCCATGTACAAGAAATTCTCATCAACCTCTCAAAGATCTTGTATTCATTTACAAAACAACTCTGCAGAATACAAGGTGTGAATTGTGTCCTTGAACCTGTCGTGAAGATGATCAAAGTCATATGGAGCAGGTTGACCAGAGATTCAGTAGCCAGGGACCCATACAGGCATCTTACCAACTCAGTCTGTCATGCATTGCTTTGTGATATGGTTGCTCATTTGCGCTATTACTTTGACTTTGAAGAGAACAAGTACACCTGTTACTGTTTCAATCAAATGCTTGTCCGCTTGGTGCAAGTGGAAGGTGCTTCAGACATCGATATGAAAGGAGACACACTCCTGCACTCCTTGATGGGTCTTGTGTACTCTGGTGAGATTCAGATGGTTCTAGACATCACTCTACTTTTTCTTAGGTATGGATGTCCATCTCATTTGAAGAATAACAAGGGGAAGATGCCTGTTGATATTGCCCAAGAGGAGGCTGCTACTCTAGAAGATAGCTGCCTACCTGGTCTTACAGAGCTCTACAGTCTCTTGTCACCAACAGTTCTCACTTTGCAAGAGCTTGCCATAAGGACCATTCTAAGATGTAAAGTCCATTATCAGGACAGACTTCCAAGGAAGCTCTGTTCTCTGCTACATGAACCTTTTCATGGTGATCCGGCCCCATTGGAATTTGATTAGGTTGGGGACCTTGCGTTTTTGTCCTTGATCTTTTTAAGATTTTCAGACCATCGGTACAGCTCATGTGATTAATTGATTTCAAATGACTCAAATTTGTTTGATTGGATTGTTTGACATACTATTTCAGACAGGACTGTGAAGGAATTAGCTAGAATTACTATGTGTATTAGTCAGCACAATGGAAAAAGAGGGTATGAAACATTACTTTATTTTGAAAGGGGCAGGTAGGGCATTCTCTGTCATTATCTTGCTGTGTGTCTTTGCCTGAACACTCACATACTCACATGCATCTCTGTTTAGAATTTATCTGCTTGTTATGTATATACATTATACTCTTGCATGTCTGTATTCATCTTTTTGTCTCGCCCACCGGAGGTGAAGGCCAGACTTAGGGATCCAAATGGAGTCGTCCGTCGTCCGTCCATCGTCCGTCACCTGTCCGTCGTCCGTCCGTCAAAAATGTTAAAGTTTACTTGCAAGACTCTCTTACGACGCATAACTTGGCAACTGCAGGTCCAATTGCAACCAAACTTGGGTGGTAGATGCACTAGGGGTACCATCATGTTGCGGTGCTGTCGGAGGTCACATGGTGAGGTCAAAGGTCATTTGAGATCAAATGTTAGAGTTTACCTGCAAGACTCTCTTATGACAAATAACTTTGCAACCGTTGCTCCCTTTTCAACTAAACTTGGGTCATAGATGCACTTGGGGGACCTTCATTTTATAGTGGCATCGGATGTCACATGGTAAGGTCAAAGGTCATTTTATTTCAAACATTAAAGTTAACCTGCAAGACTCTTATGACACATAACTTGGCAACTGTTGGTCCAATGGCCACCAAACTTGGGTGATAGATCCACTAGGGGTAACATCATGTTGTGGTGCTGTTGGAGGTCACATGGTGAGGTTAAAGGTCATTTGAGGTCAAATGTTAGAGTTTACCTGCAAGACTCTCTTATGACAAATAACTTTGCAACTGCTACTCCCTTTTCAACTAAACTTGGGTTATAGATGCACTTGGGGGACCTTCATGTTATAGTGGTATCGGAGGCCACATGGTAAGGTCAAAGGTCATTTTATTTCAATGTTAAAGTTTACCTGCAAGACTCTCTTATGACACGTAACTTGGCACATGTTGGGTGATAGATGCTATTGTGCCGTCAGGTCACATGGTAAGGTTAAAGGTCATTTTAGGTCAAACATTAAAGTTTACCTGCAAGACTTTCTTGTGACATCAAACTTGGTTAGGGATGTACTTGGGGAAACTTTCGTGTTATTTAGTCACAGGTGGGCGAGACACATTCTTGCTATTGGCTTGTTATTATGCCTCTGCCCTGTGAAGATGGATGCCAGAGGCATTTTGTTTTCTTCTTGTCCATCCGTCCGTCTGTATGTCGTGGCATCCATACGTCCGTCCATCCATCCCGTTTTCGTTCTCCTGATAACCCTGTGATGGATCAACTGTGAACTTGATTCATGTATGCATGCAGGAGGGACAGTAATCTGATTGGATTTTTGGGCCCTGAGGTCAAAGGTCATGGAGGTCATTATATACATGAAAATGGCTTGTTCTCGTGATAACTTAAGAACCATTTGATGGATCAACTTCGAGCTTGGGTCATGTATGCATATGGGAGGGACAGTGATCTGACTAGATTTTTGGGGTCACTATGTCAAAGGTCATAGATGTCATTTTATACATGAAAATTGCTTATTCTCGCGTTTTGATGGATCAACTTCGTACGTGGCTGACACAATTGTCATTTGAATAGAACCATTTTTTCCAATACTGTACATGTACTCTATATGTATCATAATATCATTATCCATAGTTAAAAGTGATATATTTCTTATCTGGCAAGGGTAGAGGCATAAATTTGACTGTGTGCGATCGAGGATTCATCTAGTTTTTTTGTTGGAATACTTTATCTCCCTGTCAAGGCATATTGAATCACACCAGTGTTCCTTTTCCTTGCTGGGGTTTTGAAAATTCTTCAAATGACTTCATGATACATTTAATGCTTTTGTTGGGACTGATGATTTATTCCGTTACTCTAATCAACAGATCCATAAAACACTCTGACAGTTGCCTGAGGAACCAGAGCAGAAACAGACTTCATCAGGGGACTCTGTCCCATGTAAGTATGGCTGAAGCTAAAGCATTGTACATGACCACAACAGATTCAGCAAAGATTTTCAATTTTCTGAGTGTCAAGGATTTTATTCATAGGAGTCAGGGAGATGTGAACCTTGATGAGAGGAATGAACAGGGCCAAACAGTACTCATGAGAGCTTGCTTTAATAGGATCAAAGAACTTGTAGAATTCTTCTTGGACAAAGGAGCTGACCCTAATCTGAGGTGTCTTAAAGAGGGAAACACGGCTCTTCATTATGTGGGAAAATGCCACTGGAGCTGTGGTTCTGACAGTGAAACAGACTTGGAAGATTGGGAACCCTATCAAGGGGAAGTCTCAGAAGCTGAAGGCAAAAACTTCTTGACAAGGGAGAGCAGAAATGATACTTACGACCGCTTGATCTCCAAGCACAACATTGATGACAAAGCCCAGCATCCTGTGTTTAAAAAGCAGAAGAGAAGTGCTGTAATCATTGATATCTTGATATCGGAGTATGGTGCTTTGATGCAGGTTAACAATGATGGACTTACACCTGCAGATATTGCTGGGCTGAATAGGAAATTTCCAACTGTATTGCACTATATAAACAAAGGCTATATACCACTGTCAGAGCAAATAAGAGCATTAGAGATTCTTGGCACTTCCCTGATGTATAAGGATGATTATGAGAATGATGATTATGAGAAAGCTTACCTAGCGTTCACCATGGCAATGGAAATACGCATGGAAAATCCAAGCACTGTGCCAAAAAACTTTGCTAGATCTGAGTTTGAACATTGCTTGGGTCGCTCAGAGTGCAAGAATCTCAATGACTTAAGAAAAATCAATGGTGACAGATATGCAATGAAAGTTGAGGCTATCCTTGTTGGGGACCGTGTTTTGCCAGATTCACTAAAGCTTGAATTTGTGTATGAAAGCCTTGCCATATATGGGTATCGTCTGTTGTTTCTCGGGAATACGTTGGATGAAGCTTTTAAGGTGTTCACAGTATGCCTCTGTCTTGAGCGTAAAGGACTCGTGCCAATTGGCAGGATCCTTCTGTCTTTGATGTTCAGCATCAGCCAAGCTAGAAGCTCTCCCAGTCTCCACAGATTTGTACCACATTATGTGAATTTACTCTGTCAGTGTCTAGAGGCATATGTTGATGTAATCAGGCAGGTGAACATTGAAAACCTGGCAAATGGTCACCATGTACAAGAAATTCTCATCAACCTCTCAAAGATCTTGTGCTCATTTACAACACAACTCTGCAGAATACAAGGTGTGAATTGTGTCCTGGAACCTGTCGTGAAGATGATCAAAGTCATATGGAGCAGGTTGACCAGAGATTCAGTAGCCAGGGACCCATACAGGCATTACACTAACTCGGTCTGTCATGCATTGCTTTGTGATATGGTTGCTCATTTGCGATATTACTTTGACTTTGAAGAGAACAAGTACACCTGTTACTGTTGCAAGCAAGTGCTTGTCCGCTTGGTGCAAGTTGAAGGTGCTACAGACATCAATATGAAAGGAGACACACTCCTGCACTCCTTGATGGGTCTTGTGTACTCTGGTGAAATTCAGATGGTTCTAGACATTACTCTACTTTTTCTAAGGTATGGATGTCCATCTCATTTGAAGAATAACAAGGGGAAGATGCCTGTTGATATTGCCCAAGAGGAGGCTGCTACTCTAGAAGATAGCTGCCTACCTGGTCTTACAGAGCTCTACAGTCTCTTGTCACCAACAGTTCTCACTTTGCAAGAGCTTGCCATAAGGACCATTCTAAGATGTAAAGTCCATTATCAGGACAGACTTCCAAGGAAGCTCTGTTCTCTACTACATGAACCGTTTCATAGTGATTCAGACCCAATTGACTTTGATTAGGTTGGGGACCTTGCATTTGTTTTTTAATTTTTCTAGACTTTCAGGCCATCTATGCAGCTAATGTGACTAAGGGACTTTAAATGACTCCAATTTGTTTGATTGATTGTTAGACATACTATTTCAGACAGGACTGTTAAGGAATTACTTGGCTTCACTTCATGTATGTGTCATTGGTCATCACAAATGACATAAATGTATAATACCTGATGATTAGAAGGGTATGTGATATGACTTTGTAATGAAAGGGGCTCGTAGGGCACCCTCTGTCATCTTGATGTGTGTCTTTGCCTGAGCACTCACATGCCTGCCGTATCATATCACACCCCTACATTTAGGATTAATCTGCTTGTTAAGGTCATAATCTTGCATGTTTATATTTTTCTTATAAAAAAATGCATATATTTTGATTTTCTTGGCAGGTACAGTGTATGCATGAAATAATTTTGTAAACTTGCTACATACATTTTGCATCAAAACAGACTTCATATCACAAAACAGTTGGTATTACATTCTTTATAATACTTGTAAATATTTGGTTCATTTACAGTCGATGCAGAAATCTTCGAGTTCTTTTCTTTTTTTTTTTTTTTAAATAACATGAAAGAATTGTGACTGTAAGTCTTCACCCTTCTTTTCACTCTACAGATCCCCTCTAGACACTTCCTGCAAGTGTGATCTGATCGGTTTATTTCCCATCTGAGTTTAGGCTCATATGCGTAGAACAGTAACCATCCAAGCACAGAGGGTGATTCCCTGAAACCTGTACTGGTGCAAGATTCAGCTGAAGAAGAAGAAGAAAACTTGATCAGTCTTGTGTTCAAAGAAGGAGTATCTGTTGCAGATATTGAAAACTATTTCAAGCAGAAGGATGGCAATGTTGATATTAATCACAAGAATGAATATGATAATACTGCTTTGATGATAGCATGTTATAATGGGAAGAAGACTTTGGTAGAATTCTTGCTTCAGAAGGGAGCTGATCCCAATCTAAGAAACAAGGCTGGAGAAACAGCACTGCGACTACACCCCATATGATGGTGAAGTTCAGAGTGATGTCAACCAGGAGGACACAAATGAACAAAGAGGTGATAAGGCTGCAAAGGATGGACGTGGTGACAAGGCATCGCAAAGTGACAACAAGAGCAAAGATACAACACAGAGCAAGATCAGGCATTTTGATCAGAAGACAATGAAAATGGTTGAGCTGTTGTTGGAGGACAATGCCACTTTTCAGTTGAACAAGGATGGACTTCATCCTGTCGACCTTGCTGCTCTGCAAAGAAAAGAGGGAACCATTGCATACTTCCTTGTTAATAAACTGTTGTCAAATGTTGAGGAAATTAAGGCGATGGAATTCTTGGCCGTAGCACTTACTCTTGATAACAAATGCAGGAATCTTTTGCCTATCTAGTTCTTGTTAAAGCTATGAAGAAACGACATGCAGATCCAAACAATGCAATCTCCAAGGACTTCACTTCAGAACTAGAAGGTTTCCTTGGTCAAAAAGAGTCCCAGACTCTTGAAGAACTAAAGTCCTTAAAAACAAACAAGCATGCTATTACTGTTGAAGCAATCCTTACAGGAGATCGAATCCTCCCGCAAAGTCTGAAGGAATGTCACCTTTATGAAAGACTAGAGGACTATGGAATGACATTGTTGTATCATAGGAAAACAATGGATGAGGGTTTTAGAATCCTCACTTGTTGTCTTCAATTGGAGCAGAGAAGCTGGCTTTACTTGAATTCTGTTCCCATAAGTCTAAGACATAATCTTGACCAAGCTGCAACCAAGAGAGATATGCTCCACATCATGCCCCAGTTTTTATGTGGAGTTTGCAAAATTCTGAAAGCGTATGTCGGTGTCTTAGAAGAGGTCAGTTGTTCCAGCCTTGAAACAAATGTGGAAGATATTGTGAGTAATCTGGGTCTTATGCTTTTTTATGTAGCAGACAAGTATGAAGGGCTGAAAGTCATGGATGATTTCATTGTACCCATCTCTGAGATGATTAGTGTCATTTGGAGTAGAATCCCCAAGCCAGAGGCAACTGGATGTGGGATTATCTATCCCACTGTATCTGTCTGTCATGATGTACTCTTGCATATGGTTAGAGCATTCTGCATCACCTATTATTTTGGAGATTCCAGTTTGGAGATTCCAGTTACACATGTTACCAATTCAAGCGATTGATAGCCCGTCTTCTTCATTTTGAAGGTGCCCATGATGTAGACTGCTGCAGGAATACGATGTTGCACACACTCATGATCCTTGTGCAGTCCTCGCAGCTGCATATGGTCGTAGATCTTGCCAAGTTGCTTATTCGACATGGGTGTCCTACAAACACCAAGAACAAGAAAGGCGAAACACCGGAGTTCATCGCTCGAGATGAAGTGGCAAACTACTTGACAAATCCTCAGGATGGTGGGATGGATGAAGTGTACAGACTCCTGAAGGGACCCACTGACATTTATCCTCTGCAAGAGCTTGCAGCAAGAGCCATTCTTTATCACAAGATTCCTCACAAGAAGATTCCAGCACCACTCATAAAAGTCATCAATGACCCTATCCTTGAAGATGATGCAACAGGGTGTGAAACATCAAGCGATTATGATTCTGCCTCTGACTTTGATTCTGATTCTGACTCCAACATCTGTGTAATTGCTTGAATATTTCTGATGTAGGGCTAGTAAGGGAATCTTTCCCCATCTTTAACTCTCCCTCTGTCCTTATGTTGGGCACACAGAGAGGCTAAATACTTGATTTTTTTTTTTTTTTACTTGTAAACCCAAATATAAGGACTAAATAAAACAAAGTGATATAAATTACACTGTATCTCTGCTTCAAACACATTTTTTTTTTTTCAAATTTATCATCACTTTGGCTAGATAGTATTATTCAGAACAATGTTTATCCGTACTTGTTTGGAAAATAGTAAAGTGAGAAAAATGCAGATTTACTGGGTGAGTTATCAGTTGGTTAGTACAGTCTTTAACTTATTTTTATTACATGTAGTAGTGTGTTTGCTTCCGAGAGAGTAATCATAACAAATCCATGAATAATATCCACATTTCTGCATCTGGCCAAGCTACATGTAACAACTTTGGTATGTTATATCAAGTGGCTGAATAATTTCTGTATTTTATATCAAGTGGCTGTATGACTTCCGTTCATATCAAGTGACTGAATTGATGATCTACAATGCTACTTGTTCTCCCATCATTTGCAGATACCTTTGTTTTATGGACACTCTGCATATTGATTCTGGATCAGAGTAACTCCATGGTGTTCAGATATTCTAATCTGACTCGAGCAATGCATATTTAGTCATGGCTTCTGCAGGACCTTCCGGAGGAGCAGCATCATCATCGAGTGTAAGGAACAGAAGGCAACCTTATCAACATCATTGACAAGGAAGAAGCAGCACTAGCATGTGTTCAAGACTTTATCCAGGGTCAGGATGGAGCTGTTGACTTGAATGAGAGAAACAGACATGGTCGTACTGCATTAATGATAGCTTGTTTGCATGGGAAGTTGGATATTGTGAAGTATTTGCTGGATGGGGGAGCTGATCCCAATCTTACCACGCCAGGAGAAGGTAATTCTGCTTTCCACTTTGCCTGCATGTACATGCCTAGTGATGATGAAAGAGATAGGGCTTTGAGTGCAGAGACACAGGCTGCAAGTAGTGGAAGTACATCAAGTGGGAAAGACAAAACCAAGAAAGGATTGGAGGGTACCGTCTGTAAAGCAGATCAGATTATCTTTCATATTTCACTTTTGTTATTGTTGCACAAAGCCGAATCTCAGGAAAATCATGATGGACTGTATCCACTGGACTATGCTGCTCTCAACAAGAGATTAGTAATCATAGCTTTATTTGGCTCAAAAGAGCTTGTGGCAAAGTCTCACATTGTGAGGGCATTAGAGATTGTAGGTTTCACACTTGCTCTGGAGGATAAGTGTGATGATGCTTTTAGGGTTTTTGAGAAGGCAGTGGCAGAGCGTCAGAGTAACCCAGACAATCCACTCAGCATAGATTTCACATCAGATCTTGAAGGTTTCCTTGAGCAGAAAGAGTTCAAGACACCAGGTTGTTTTAAGGCATTGAGGAAAAGGAAACATGCGATCAAAGTACATGCTTTCTTAGTTGGTGATCGTGTCCTCCCAGAAGGGATGAAGCCAAAGTTGTTGTATGAACAACTAGCAAAATATGGGCACGAATTGCTGTTAAGAAAAAAAACAAGAGCAAAGGCTTTTGGTATTTTTGATGCTTGCCTTCATCTGGAAAGGAAAGGGTTGTTATACCTGAATACTGTCCTCATGTATCTGCGCATGAGTGTCCCAAGGGCTGAAACCCTTGAGAGTTTCAAAGAGCCCCAGTTTATAAACGGCACATGCAAGATTCTAACTACATATATTGATGTTTTTGAAGATGTCAGCTGTGATCACTTGGAGAAAAGTGTCAAAGACATGATGTGTAACCTTGGTCGCATCCTGTATGATGTGGTGGATAAGTACAGTGATCTGAAGACTCTGGAACAATTCTTGGCACCCATCTGTAAGATGATTAATGTCATTTGGGATAGAATCCCCAAGCCAGAAGCTACAGGAAGTGGTATTGTATTCCCCACTATCTCTGTTTGCCACAATGTTCTGCTTCACTTAGGTAGAGAGTTTTGTCCAAATTTCCTTTTCTTCAGAGCTCTTACCTATGGTACATCAAAGTACACCAGTTTCCTCTTCAAGCGTTTAATAGCCCATCTCCTCCACGTTGAAGGTGCCCTTGATGTAGATTGTCGCGGAAACACAATGATACACACACTCATGGTCTATTCGCAATCCCTTGCACCCCACATGATTGTAGATATAGCAGAGCTCTTGATCAGGCATGGCTGTCCAACTGATGCAAAGAACAAGGAGGGGGAAACTCCCTATGACATCATCAACACTACCAAAGGAGACTCTGCTGAAGATGACTATGATGATGATGAAGAAGATGATGATAAAGATGAAGATCATGCATGTAAGATGGAAATGCTCTCTGATCTCCTGAGGGGACCGAAGAAAGTGTATTCACTTCAAGAGCTGGCTGCAAGGTGTATCCTCCTTCATAGGATTCCCTACCATGAAAGCCTTCCGCCGTCGCTGTTCACAATCCTTAAGGACCCCATCCAAGAAGAAGAGGAAGAGGAGAAGGAAGAGGAGAATTATGAGACATACAGCGACTATGATTCAGACTTTTATCTATGAGTCACCTATCAAACAAATCCCCTTCATTCTCATGAGCTTGCGAACACTACAAAACTTCACATTCAGGAGCGAATTTGTTACAAATTCATGAGGCATATCAATGCATGTACTGTATTTTAACATCTTTCATCATTTTACTTCCTTGTGGGTTGTGGCATAGCTGTTTGCTGTTTTCTCCATTAATGATTTTGATGACTGCCATGCATGGTTTCATTGCGTTATTAATTCATTAACTCATTAAGTTCAAAGAAAGTGCTTTCGGAATGGCATTGACTAATCAAAAGCAATGTTTTTGTTTTATATAGATTCTTAGTGGCCAAGAGTTATTTTAAAGCCTTCATTTTTGTGAAATGTGCATATCATCTACTTTTTTCATTTGTTGTTTATTGTGATTGCTAATATGTGTATATGGAATTATGATAACACCAATTAGTGTTTACGGGTGTCAGGCTGTGCCTTGATATTGAATTTATAATATGTTGAGGGTATATGTACTTTTATGTCATAGGAAGGGAGCTTTTACGTACACAGTCTGATCTCGTTATTCAGGGCCTTTGATACCAGTCTTGGCAAAGAGTATGATATATAATTATGTTGGTCAACATAGAGCCCTGTTCTGAGGATGGCCATTGAAGTCATTGGTAAACCAGATTTATTAATATTATGGTGGACCGACAGTATGTTCTGAAAATAATGGTATCTTTTATGCAAGAGAAAATGATGTGAAATGACATTTTTCATGATGTCATTACCATGGAGAAAACCTAAAAACTGCATAAAAATTCTCCATCATGCAGGCAAAGTTATAAAGTCGAGAATTATTCATATTTTTAGAAAACTGGATGAAGATACATGTACCAAGGAATTCCTCATTTGCATTGGGGTCTAGTTTAATTTGTGTTCAAATAAGAAAAAATGTACTTTTTGTATATAACAGATTGCTGAAGATATACTCATTCATAGATAGAATAGTCATATTTTATTCTTGGATAGATGTTGATTGTTTTAGATACAACTGAATATCTGTTCCACGGTAGAAATGGAAGTATGGAAGTAATGGAAGTACATTATTATGGGAACCAGAAGTGCCTATGTCGACACATTATGTGGGAAATATCGCCATCTACTGTTGAGCTTCCTATTTGCGGTAGGGAGAATTCATCTCCAAAGTACTTGATTGCTAGTTTTTTTTGTTGTTGTATATTGTAATATGATGTAAAATCCTCACCAGACATGAATGGAATCATATAAGATGCTAAACAGCAGACTCAATGAGAGCTGCATGCAGTGGGCCAAGCAATTTGTTCCCCAAGTCACTAATTGACTACATGTACAGTCAAATCTGCATAAGTCAAAGTCGCATAAGTCGAATAATCGCCTAAGTCGAAGGACTGTACTGGGTCCCATTCCTTTATCTTCTATTGTTTTTGACCCCTCATAAGTCAAATTTTCTCTAAGTCAAAGCATTTTCTTCAGTCCCAAGAAATTCGACTTAGGCAGATTTGGCTGTACATGTTTTATTTCAGACATGTATTACAGATTCCAAAGAACAAAGCCATGTCACATTAATGAGGTTAAATCGTCATGCACCAACTGTCCTGAACTTCTTTTACTGACAGTAGAATAGTTTTGCTAAAGGGGTTCAAACCCACGAGATGGAAGTCCCACGGGACTGAAAGCCAGTCTGCATAATCACAATTCGTAATCAAGTCATGTACACGGCTCTGACTGATTCCTTGAGTTTAAAGCCTGATTGTAAAAAGGGCTGATATCGAAATGAAAGTTTCATGACTTTATTGAATATTTTTTGGTATGAAAATCGTGTGAATTCTTTAAAATTAACATGTTATAAAACATTCAAAATGCTCACCTTTTTATGAAGTGCTCTGTATTATTTGTGTGTGTGTGTGGGGGAGAGGGGTGTCAAAGCTTGAGGTGCGTTCTCAGCATGGCATCCCTTAGGTTTATTTTTATGTAAACTTTTCGATGATATAAATTAGGTAGGAAGAAAATGAGTTGCTAGTATACTTGTAAATGTTTCAGTTTTAGAGTTGTTCATTTAAAAAGATTTTTAACACATTTTATAAACAAAAATGACTGTTTGAATATTCACACATTTAGTGAGGAGAGGTGGGGACATGCATTGATGTAAATTTACATGGAGGCATGCAGAGAGTGAGAGAGGAAAAAAAAAATCTGAGAGGGGAAAATCTTATTCCACTTTGGTCTCATGGGCCTTTCCTTCTTGTGGAAACTTTTACATTTTTGGTCTCATGGGAAAACCCCGCTAAAGATACATGTACATGTACATGTACTGTTCATAGAACTCCCTTCTGTTTGTATAATCCTCTATGTAGTTTTTTTTTATAACCACAGTACTGTTTATGGTTCAGCAGGGGCGGTGCCACAGGTGGGGAGGCTGCCTCCTGTCTTTTTTCAAATGATCACAAAAAAAAAATGAAAGAAAGAAAGCATGGGGGAAGAGGCAGAGTCATGCAACTGTATGATAGCCATATTTGTTAATTTAAAACAAACTCACCTGTGGGCCCAGTTTAAAAACACAACATGCGATGTTGCCATTAACATCTTGCCCAACCCCCCCCCCCCCTCTAAATACCCAGGCACCACCCCTGTCACGTACCATGCAACTATACTGAAACTCCTTCGTTTATATCCTATTATAAAATTTTTTCCAAAGTTATTACATTTATCAGACGACATCTACTGTTGGTGTGTACATTGTGTACATTGTGTTCTGTTAACAAATTATCATTTGTATGCACTTTGTTGTTTTGTTATTGTTGAATTGTATACATCCATCTCAAGTATTTCAAAATAAGGTCCTTGGAACATCAAAATTCCCTTGTTATAGCAGGAATCTCGTTATACAGTCAACTCAACTCAACCTTATTGATATTGTACATGTATGCATTGTATTCTGGTTTTTGTGGAAAGAAATAAATGAACTTGAACTCTGCCTAAGTCGAATTTCTTGGGACTGAAGAAAATGCTTTGACTTAGAGAAAATTCGACTTATGAGGGGTCAAAAACAATAGAAAATAAAGGAATGGAACCCAGTACAGACCTTCGACTCAGGTGATTATTCGACTTATGCGACTGCGACTTAGGCAGAGTTGACTGTATCAGGGTTAAAAAACAATGAAGTATAAAGAGCTGGGACCAGCATATTAATTACAGTTTATATTGGGAATATTGTTATATCAGATCTCTTTATACCGAGTTTTCATTGTAGTTAGCTTCTGACCAGTCTATAATCTTGACTTTCATTCAACATGGTTACTTGTAGCTTGTGAGATTGCTAAGCCATAATTTAAGTGCTATCCAAGCTCACTGATAATACGATAGTTGAGTATTTACAAATCCCATGTTTATATTTGTATTGTAGTGGAGGAAAAGTAAATTCATGTTCCATTTACAATCTAGTAGCTAATAAATAATGTTCCTTTGCACTTGAAATTTCTTGTTTGTTTGTTTTCATATACATGTTGGTTGATTAGATGGTCTACATTTATCGCACAAGGTTTTCTTGCCAGTACATGTACAGTGGCTCCTTGCAATATACTAACTCTAGAGAAATATATGGATATTATTTGAAGTTGACAGTATTAAGTTTAAAAAAATATTTTGTTTCAACAGGTGCGTGCCTTTGATCTTCCTGTATTAAAACTGTAATTCTTCATTAAACATTTTCTGTGAATATAAAACTCATTGCTTTGTTTTTGTATTTATGCTTGATTGCCCACTGAAGGTGGTGGCACTGCTGCATGCGTTATTGTAATTAAAGTTTGACTGTTATTCATAAACATGGTTTGCTAAGACTCGTTTATTATCTGCGTTATTATTACATCTTATTTAATCCAAGTATACATATTGTGTACATAGGTCTTCAGCACAAGTTGAAGTTTGACAAAGTTACATTTACTCATTAATTCATTCACTCTTGGTTTATAATGTTTACTCATTCATTCATTTTTGGTTTATTCAAAAGATTCAGATTCATAGCAATAGTGCTGAATTGCAGATGATTTTTGAACTTCTAAAAATTGAAATTGAAAAAATTGAAATATTTTGCACAAACACATCATTTAAGGAAAAAAAATGTAAGTACCATACGTGCCTATACAATGTAGCTAAAACAAAATAATATTTGACTGAAGAAGAGATGAAAATTGGGATGTTCTGCATTTGAAAAATTTTAAAATTAAAAAAATTCTGAAATACTTCAGTGATAATTTTGATATAAGTTAAAGGAATGGATAAACTCAATATGTGGGCATGGGGGGGGGGGGGGGGGGGGGGAATGCATCCCCCCAAAAGGCCCCCACTCTGCAAATTATGAATTCCTATCTCGTGTAAAAGCATATGTCAGCAATTCTTTCAGGTAAGACACCTAAGCCAAAGGCTCTTTTTTTTTTTTTTTTTAGGTTTTCAGCAAATTTTTCAGGTACACAAGGACACATACATACATGTATATGTAATATGTAATGTTAGTAATCATGCGTGGGTGGGGAGGGGGATACATCCCCTCCAAATTTATAATGGGGACACAATGCCCCAGTCCCCCCCCCCCTCAATTTTGGAAGAAAGACGTGCAAAAACCAATAGGGTATGTCCCCTCAAATTAAGGGGGAAAAGACACCTGAAAATCCAATAATGTTTGTCCTCCCCCTCCCCTCACAAAAAAGAAAAAAAATATACATATAAAATTTAAAAAAAAACTTGTCTGGAAGTTTTTTTGGTACAGTGTATTCACTGCCCCCCCCCCCCCCCCCATCCCCTCAAAAATATTTAAGATGAGGAACTTACCAGCTTTTTTTTTTTTTTTTTTGAGGGGGGTTGTCTTTTGTGCCATGTCCCTTCTGACTCTCCCCCTTATGAGTAATTGAGTTTGACTTACTGAACATACAGTTCAGTGGTTTGACTCGGTTTGACTACCTTTATAGAATCTATACGTTTTGGCGTTCCATAATATCTACTATTTCTTTCATGCCGCGCGCGCCGCATACCAATGACATGTCTTTGGCTATATACTTTTCGACAGGCTAGGCTAGGCGCAGGTGCAGGATCATAGGAGGTACGGTACTAGATCTAGACTTGCTCGATATAGCGCCTCGGTGACTTTCGAGTTCCAGCTAGCTAAATAGTAATGTTAGCTATCAGATCAGAAGACAAATTAAGTAGGACATTGCCGATTACCGCTGTCTGACTCTGACATTTGAATTCCGGTAAGTGCTATCTAATGATGAGTTGGGTAGTCGGTAGTCCAGGGACGTCTGGAGAGTTAAAAAAACAAAAAACAAAAAAAAAACAAAAACTGCTAACGGCAACGCTATTTACTCTCCATGACCATGAATGATGACGTCCAGCGTTTTTACCCCCTAAGTTAATACATAGCAAGCATCTTGGCACTGCAAAACCCCTGGAAAATCACTTTCCCATGGGCTAATGACATTGACACCACCACCAGCCTATCGGCTGTGGTCATCACGAACCCAACTTCTTTGGGACCAAAAATCGCACGTATGAAAACCGAAATTTATCTATCATAGACCAAAGTGTTCTGTCGCTAACAGTCGTCGTTAGCCTCGTATTCTGGTAGGGTCGGCACTCCGCCTTTATAGAGACAGGAGCGCCCGAAGCGTTGTGCGTGCAATCTCATTGTGCTGCCCAGCACAATGAGAAAACTACCTCAAATCAGCGATTTCGGTCTAATCGTAGGGTAGCTGGAAAAACTCACCGCTTGTTTACGTTTCCTTGGCGTCCATTGAAATGCAGATAGAAAATGGTGACTAACTTGCGCATGCGCATCGATGCGCGACTAGATGCGAGCGATCTTGCAGACTTTTTCAAAGAGAATGTATGAGACATAACGTTAGGTTTATACATTCTCGCCGTAAATTCATAATTATTTTCATCTGTCCAGAACTAGGATGTAAAAACAGATGCTACTTATGATCTGACTCTTGCATTATTTGGCATTATCGTGAAATAGGAAATCACCGTTCATTTTGTACAGCAGCGCTTTATTCAGTCACACGCATTGGTTTCTTATTTCCACCTCTATTCTCTTTGTACACAAGTGCGTGCGTCAAATGAACGAGTGGTTTCCTAAACCACGATATGGCCCATTATTTCAATAAAAAATGATAAGCATATAACTTCACTACAGTGAAAATCAACTACAGTGAAACCTGTCTATAATGGCAACCCAAGCGAATCAAAAAGGTTAGGGCATTTATAGACGGGTGGCTGCTGCAGACTGGTTCTTAAACATAATTTTAAAATTTTCCTCTTTTTTTTTTGTAGTGACTGCTATAACAATGATGTCTTTTGAACTTTGAAATAAAACCTAACTTGAACTTGAACTTGATAGTACTAGTAGGGAGACCGCAACACATACAGGTTTATCTGCCAAATTCATGGTGAATCATGACCAAAAAATGGTCCACTTTTTTCTCTATTTTCAGTGCAATTCTGACAGTTGATCCTGAGATGCTTTTATTGTATATGTGGCTACTTTCATATGAAAGAGAAAATTCTGATCTTCTTTTTGTCCAACCTGTAGTTAATTTCACTGAGACAAGATTGAAATATTGGGAAAATAGCAAATGCTTGTTATTTTTTACAAAACGAGCGTGAATTTCCCATTCATAAAGCATGGGAAGCTAAAATCAGTTATTTTTTGTATATTTTCAAATTCTGACAGTTGATCCCAATTTCACATTCTTAAAAATGTGGTATCATCTGAAAGAGAATACCTTATACTAACTTGTCATACCAAAATCCAAGCATGAAAGTGAAAATGGAATGTTTTATAGCCAAATAAAGGTCATTTATGTGGGGAATCCATAGACCATTCTACATGTATATTACATATCAAATGGGGCAAAAATGGCAGAAAATTGCAAGGCTCTATCTCTTGGTAGGATAGTCTGAAATTGATGAAATTTGACGATGGGTTATCTGATACGTCATTCTTGTCAAATTTGTTTAGAAAATCAAGAAAAAAAAAGTGAAACTTGAAATGGAAAAATTATGCGGTCACCCTATTGATAGAATAGAGTTGACTTTGTGTGAGCCCCTCCAGAGGAGAAATAGGAAGAGGCGATCCCTGGTCTTCGGTCTTCGTTTTCCAAAATACCCTAGGGTTTTCTGGAAAACGAAGACCGGGGACCCATACTAGAATCTGTGTGCATGCGCTAGCATAGTACACCTGCGAGAGAAGAGAGCGAGGAAGAGGCGATCCCTGGTCTTCGGTCTTCGTTTTCCAAAATACCCTAGGGTTTTCTGGAAAACGAAAACCGAAGACCGGGGACCCATACTAGAATTGGCGTGCTTGCGCTGGCATAGTACACCCGCGAGAGAAGAGAGCGAGGAAGAGGTGATCCCCGGTCTTCGTTTTCCAGAATACCCCAGGGTGTTTTGGAAAATGAAGATCGAAGACCGGGGACCCATGTTCTTTCTTTGATCGGCATTCATAGGCATGATAACAAGCCCCAATGCTAAAACTCTTTGAACGATAACAGCAACAAAAACAATGCAATAGGCCTAATAAACAATTACAGAAATGATAATGATAAAGATAACAATAATGATAATTACAGTGAGGAGGTTGATAATGATAGGAGTGCCCAATAAGTGGTCTAACCATGGATAGCCAAATGTAACACCAATCTCTAACCGCAACGTTCTATCAGCATTTTTTGTCCTCAAAGTATTAAAAACTGCCTGGGAATAATAACTACAATAGTTTTCGTGATCAGTAAAAGCATGAGACAAGAAATGCAGTAAACACAAAGAACATAAAAGACAGGGTTGTCAAATTTGGCCACTAATAGTTAAGCCACAGATTAAACCATGCTTTAACTTAGTACACCCTTGTAAGAATACGCGTCCTTATTTTCATTCATGGAAACCGGCAGCTACATGAAAGTGGGTGCTAAAGAAAAATGACTGCTATTAAGACAGGTTTGACTGTATATCATAATTCATAAGTGCATGTACGCCCGGTCAGAAGAGAGAGAGAGAGAGCTAGAAAAACGATCCGACTCTTCCGTCTTCGTTTTCCAGAAAACCCTTGGGTAGTTCTGGAAAACGAAGACCGAAGACCGGGGACCAATGCATGATGCGCATGCACTTAGAACGTGTAGTGCTCCTGCCAGAGAAGAGAGCGAGAAAGAGGCGATCCCCGGTCTTCGGTCTTCTTTTTCCAGAACACCCTAGGGTATTTTGGAAAACGAAGACCGAAGACCAGGGATGGTTTTCCGCCCTGTAGCGTTGTGCGTGCAATCTCATTGTGCTGGGCAGCACAACGAGAAAACTACATGTAGGGCCTAGTCTACCTCAAATCATCGATTTTTCCCCTTTATCCATGAAAGAGAATGCAGGTTACCAATTTTATGATATAGCCTAGAGCTATTCCTTTTAACTCTCCATTTTTAGGTGAATCCAGGGTCCTAACGTTAGGTCCTCTCGGTTGAAAATCTAACAGCCAACCTCTGTCGCCTCTCTGTTCGCCTCCGCTTTTCGCAGGGAGAACAGCGAATTTGCGAGTCCTCGCATTAAACGATCGACCAATACGAAACAACAACCAACATCGTATGTTCAATCGTTGATACCATCCATATATGGTTAATACCACCCGTAGGTAAAAAATGGTCCTCTCGGTTGAAAATCTTGCAGCCAACCTCTCTCTCACTCTCTCTGTTCGCCTCCGCGTTTCGGAGATTAGCGAATTCGAGTTCCACATTCACCGTGTATTCATACGATCGACCGGTACGAAACAGCAAATCGTTCGTACACATACCTATGGTTTGTACGCGCTCGTACGTATAACGGTACGTATGAACGATAATGTTGTTGTTTTGGTACTGGTCAATCGTTTGAATACACGGTGAATATGCGGAGCTCGAATTCGCTGATCTCCAAGAAGCGGAGGCAAACAGAGAGAGTGAGAGAGAGGTTGGCTGCAAGATTATCAACCGAGAGGACCTACGTTAGGACCCTGGATTTACCTGAAAATGGAGAGTAAAAGGAATAAATCATGAAATTGGTAAGCTAAAAATGATTTTCATAGTCAGACCTCTACACTGATCTGTTGTTTTTATAATAATTTTGAATATAAACAATAAATTTTGACTGCTTTTTAAGCAGCTTCTCGCTGACAGACCACTGTCACCGTAATTGCATACAAAAGTCTACGGGGCGCTTCTGTCTCTAAAAAGGAGGAGTGCCAACCCTACCAGAATAAGAAGCTAACAACAAATTTAGAGACAGAATTTTTTGGTCTAGGTCCAAGCCAAGCAAGGGCCAAGGCAAGCCAAAACGCCTGGGAATACACACAAAAGCTTTTAAGGCTTTTCCACCGCCAGTGACTACTATATGGTCATGGAGTATAAGCTTATCTCGGATTTACTGCGGCAGCCCGAATGCTACGTGTTCGGGCTGCGCACTTCGTCATAGGAAAGGTTAGGTGCCCAACTGTTCCGAGCTCTCCAGCTCGTGGTAGCGATGTCAAACTGTTAGTGTAACTTAACGTTAGATAAAAAATTCTGTCTCGCCTCGTTATTACCTCTTATTAATATTAGGGTACGATACCCAAATAAGAGGCTAATGAATGAGAGAGAATTTTCGGTCTAACAATTAAACCTCAACCAACATAACCAACTTGGCCTACATGTATATAGTAACGCGCTGTCTCAAAGCGACAGCGCTCTATTAAACACAGTTGCAACTTGTGTAACTTAGTAGCAGCATTCAAAAGTGTTGAGAACTCACGACAAAAAGGTGCCTCTACAAATTTTTTTTTTTTTCACTTGCCCGACAGGGCAATTGAAAAAAAAAAATTGGTTGCCCGGAAGGAATAACAACTTGCCCGAATTTTCTTTTTTATTTCCTTTGTTTTTATCATTTTTTTTTAGTAAATATCATTTTAAATAGGACTTAAGTCATTTAAGGTTTTTTGCAAAATTTTTAAAAACCGTTCAATAAAAAAATAACGGCGTTTTCCCTTCATGTAGATCTAGAATAATGTTAGAAAAGAAAGAAATAAAGAGAGGTAAAACAGGGCTCCACACTAACATTTTTTCTTGGGGTCCGGCCAGGCGTCCAGATTTCAATATTTTGAAATATTGAGCGCCCGGAATAAACTTAGTTACAAGATACGCACTAAAAATCAATTAAACCAGATGTAAGAACGATAAGTCCCGATTTTCATTGTGTAATTCCTGTTGAATAAATGGGACTTCGTCGAGCATATTCTTAATTTTTAAAGTCTATCGGAACGTACACGTTTCAAGTTTCAATTTCTCGTATGCACGCCCGATAAAATCTCTAGTCTGCATGAATGTTAAAATTTCCAGACTATGAGTTACTCAGAAACATCACTTCAGCTCAAGAAATATCCCCCAAAATGTGTAATTATGGCTAAATTAACGAATTATCTTTACATTTGAAAGTTTGAAGGTATGGTGATGTTAATTCATTGCGCTAAAATGTCTAGAATTCACCTTCGATTGTTGTTTTTAATCATCAAGTAGGACCTACATGTACAAACTGAGTTATTTCAGTTCTGGCCCGATCGACTCTTGCCATTCCAAGGCGGGAAACACATTTACATGTACATGCACTGTATGCGGACGTGGGTGAAAACTACTTGAGGCAATTGCACTATTTTTGCCCTGGTGTGTAAACTGTACTTAATATGAGCGAAGGAGCTCACTCACGTAATCATGAAGAGAAATGAACGGAAGCTGTACAAAAGTATGACAAGTCTTGACACATTTTTGAAGAAAGAAATGAATGAAAAACGAACGGACATCATTAAAAAATAGACATTCATACTTGCAAGAGCTCGTTCGTTAGTGCCTTTCTGATTAAATTTTATGATGTGCATGAAATCATTCAGGCCAAGTTCGATATCGATATATATCGTATCATGATGCGAGTCTTGTGTGGTCGAGTCAGTTATGGATCTAGTGGAATGGACACCTCGCTCGCGATGAATTAGCGTGTTTTTGTTTTCAATATACATGTAAATCATGGTAATCTTACTTAAATTTTTCGGGTTTCCGCCGGTTTGAGATTATGGAGGTAATTGTGTTTTTCCACCTTTCTGTAGGCTAATTTCATGTCGTATATGTTTATCGTGAAAATCACCACTTGCCCGATCGGGCCCGATTGGGCCCGATCGGGCAAGTGATTTTTACATTTGCTTGCCTGCCCATGACTTTCACTTGCCCCGGGCAAGCGGGTTTGTCGCGCCCTGCACATGGCATGTAATACGTATGCGTGCCACTCATTGCCCCTGTGGTAGCCTGGAGGCTCGTGGAGAGTTTAAAAAAAAAAAAAAAAAAACCCTAACGCTACTTACTCTCCATGGAGCCTGGCATTTTTCCCTATCTCGCTAACGTAGTACATGTTATTAGTAACCATTTCCCCACTTCAAAGCAACCCCTGGAAAGTCACTTTCCCATGGGCCAATGACACTACCAGCCTTGTAACTATCGGCTGTGGCCAAAACGAACCCGACTGACACTGGGACTAAAAATTTGATTTTGATATCCGAAAAAGAAAATTCGGACAAAAATTTATCGTAGGGAAGCTGGTAAAAACTCACCGCTGTTTTTTATTACCTTTATTACTGGATCTACTGGAAAAATGCAGTTGCTTCTGCAGTCAAGTTTCCAGGTCTATCTTGTATGTTGTCTTCCTAGCTAGGATAAGTCCTTATTCTGTGTCTGTGCCTATACATGTACATGTGCTGTACTAATTGTTTAGGTTTCCATGCCATCCATTGTAATGCACATTGAAAATGGCTACTATCTTGTGCATGCACATCGATGTGTAACTAGGTGCGAGCGATCTTGCAGATGTTTTCAGTTTTTCACAAAATTTACGGTGAGATTTGCCGTAAATTTCATGAAAACATCTGCAAGATCGCTCAAAAATGTACTTGATTATACTCAAATGAAATCTTTCCAAAGTTTTTCTAGTCCTTGTTTCTGTCTGCATGTTCTTGTCTCTTTTGCATTGTATCAGCAATAGAGGGCATTATAGCATTTGTGCATTGATGCGATATGATACTAATTCAAGGATTTAAGAATAAAATCAAGATCAATTCCTCGTTTCTGCCACTTCTATGACAAATTCACTCTGAGCCAATCTGAGCCAATGCAAGGATTTCAGTAGCTTATAACAGTTATTGCAACTTGCTATTGATAACAAGTTTTATGAAACCAGGCCCTGGCCATGCAATTGCATTGTGAAAGAAACTGTAGCTTATAAACTTGCTATTGATGACAAGTTTTATGAAACCGGAGCCCTGGCCATGCAATTGCATTGTGAAAGAAACTGTATCCAAGCAACTGGGAAAGGTAGTTTAGTTGTGCAGGCGACTATTGTGAGATTTTGGGATCATCAAATGGACCTGTTCAATATTAATTCTATGCATACTTGCTGAAGAAAAGTCAAGAAAACAAAAGTTTACAAATTTATCAGAGGCTTGTCTGCAAACAACTACATGCATGTCATCATAGCAGGTGAATTCATGGAATATTTGATAGGTACAACATTGTACATGTACATATGTAGGGGTTCTGGAGAGAAACATGCATGAATTGAAATACAAGTACTTCAGCTGTATTTTGTCTCATTTAAATATGAGAGTAATCCTGTCTACTTTGTTAGTCTCCCTAACTCACTTAAAACTAAGCTCAAATTATTTTTACCATCTGCAGAACTCAAGTGTATCATGGTGTGAAATTTGGAGTATAATTGTTGATCTGACTGTATACATGTACAAATATAACCTTCTATCTTTTGCATGGCACAAAAAGTTGAATTATAAAATTGTGAAATCTTGCTTTAAAACAAAAGGATTCATTATTGTTAAAAAAAAACTTGTGGGAAGTTCAGATACAAGACGTAGGATCAAAGAAATTACATTAATTGTGTTGAGTATGAGTAGTTTCTGTCTGTAGGTGACACCAAACTAATAATAATGATAATGATACTAATAATGATGATATTAGAATTCCAATCTCTATCGGACTGAGCCAAAAAAATTTCATTGGTACATGTATATGGGCATGTAGTGACTGTGTGATTTGATGAATGAAAGAGAGGTTCTTCCAGTTGTTAGCCGGCATTTGAATGGCATCTGAATAGACTGTGTCCTATTCAGACTTTTTAAGTACAAAAACCTCAGGCTTAAATTTGTTTTTAAATTTTTGATCTGTGTCCTCAGATACGTGGGCTATTGGTCGGAGAACAAAGTATTGCTGATATGGCTTCAGGATCTGAAAGTGGCAGTTACAGTGGCAAATGTGGAGATCAGCTTTGCCACAAGGATAATATTGATCAATGGATCAAAGATGGCATTGATTTGGTGTCTCTCATTGATCGAGGAGATGTGAGAAATGTGGATGATGTGAAACAATATCTTGCTTGTTTAGGTGATCCTGGTTGTTTAGACAGAGCTAACAGCTTTGGACAGACAGCATTGATGGTTGCTTGTAGGAATGGACAGGTAGATATTGTCAATTTCTTGTTGGAATCTGGAGCTGACACTAATCTGACATGTAATGTTGGTAATTCTGCGCTTCATTATGCCTGCCAACGGAACAAAGATGTGGTTCAGATTTGTAGAGAGGACCCGGCCTACCCAAAAGAAGAGCTTGTGGAAATCATCAAGATTGTAGAACTTCTTGTCAATCATGGGGCTACACTGCAGATGAATGATGATGGATTGAGTCCAGCCTGTGTTGCGGCTTTGAACAGTTTCAAAGATGTGGTTGCATTCTTCGCATCCAGCAGTGTTATTGCAATGCCGCCTGCTGACAAGGTGAAGGCTTATGAACTGCTAGGAGTTTCACAGGCAGTCTTTGATGATTACCATGCCATCGATGCTTGCGAGTCATTTCACATTGCTGCATCTATGCAGTCAAAGGATGACAGCAATATTACATCACATATCAACTCTGACCTCGATGCTTGGTGTATTGATATGATGAAGACAAACAAGAATGCAGGAAGAAATGAAAAGTTTGAGATAAAGTTAAAAGCTTTTGCCATTGGACTCCAGTGTTTACCTGCTAAGATCAGGAATGATTACAATTTCCCTGCTGATATGAGTGAAACCGCTGCAGATGCCTTGTTTGAAGGTAAAGCTGTTGAAGAAGGATATGATATGCTTGTGGCTCTCATTAGGAAGGAAATGCGAGAGGAAAATCTCCTTGGTACAGTTATGGAGATACTTGAGAATACTACATTAACACTTTATAGTGGGACAAAGGACACATTGAGATTTATTCCTAAGCTCTTGGAAGTATATGCTGAAGCTTTTAGAGACAATGACAGTTATTCTAGAGGAAAGATGGGCAAAATCCTAGAAAATATGGGGCATATTTTGTTCAACCTTGCATATTACCCATCTGACTCAAAATACCTTGTACTGAGTCTGCCATTTGTTGGCAGCATTGTTGAATGCATTAAGAAAGTGGTTGCTGAAGAAATTAGTCCAGGTACAGATCAACAAAAACTGTCAATCACAGGGATCTTCTTTGAGAGTATGGCTGATGCCATGTGGGAGGATGTATACTCTTGGCAAAGCAAGAAAGCAAGAAATAGATTGAAATTTGCCATATGTCGACTCCTCCACTACAGTGGTTTTGACCTAGACTCTGACAAGTCTCTACTCCAAACTCTCCTGGATGTCGCTCCTGTTGCCCGAGACATGGAGTTTATTGTGTCAGTTTCTCGAGTATTGATACGATATGGTTGTCCAGTCGATGATGCTTTCCTTGAGGACGGTGTTGATGAGGACCCAGAGTTATCAGAGTTATTGGAACCTACAACACCAGTTCCTCTGGAGGAATTAGCGGCGAGGACAGTACTCCGCAACAAGATACCTTACAGAGAGAGACTTCCATATATGCTGTCTGAGAAAATAGAGGGTGAAAAGTTGTTGCCAGATCCTTCAGAGTTGGATTCTTCAACCGAATCTGATTCAGACTGAGGGTATGAAGTCTGGAAAAGTCACTTCTTGAATTCTGGAAATTATCTTGTTTTTCAAGCAACACGGCCTAATTTTGAATGGTTGAACATACACTGTATCCAAATTTTGGATTGTCTTCAGTGTGATATATACGTGTACAGTGTACAGTCTAAGGGTTAGCAAATGAGTGTATGTCAGTCAGCATGGCCAGTGGAATAAATTGCATTTTGAAAGTGAGCGTAAAATGTGCCCTTGTACAAAATGATTATATTTTGAGTTTAGTCGATCAAAAGTCATTGAGGTCAGCATGCATGAAATTAAAGATTTGCCTACATGTACATGTCATGTATACATTTATGCATGATTAATATCACTTCATGAGGAGGCAAAGGAATCAGACTTTTGGGCTATTAGAGCAAAGGTCAGAGAGGTCAATTAACATTTACAATTACATGTAAAGATCTCTTATTCTCGTTATCACAATAATTCAAGAGCAATTTGAGCCATGAAATTAACTGGGTATAAGAGAAGAGATATAGAAGAAACTGCATGAATCTTGTTTCATTGGAAATTTGGGTGCATGTGAACATGTGCTTGTTTTATCATTGCATGTACAAATGTATATGATGCGTCATTATATTGGGTTGGGGCACAAAATCACGTGGTGTCCTTGTATTAAACAGAGGTACAACCACTTCATTTCACCTGTGGTGGCGATTTCATGTAACGAGTGGGGGGGGGGGGGGGGGGGGGACAGAAACATGGAAGTCCTCCGGCGAAAATCTGTTTTGAGGAGTGAGATGGGGATGATTACATTATTATGATGCGAGTGAGCAAAGCGAGGGCCTATATAACATTTAAGTGGTTGGCCTAAAATTGGTCACCTGACTCAAAATAGAAAAATAACATATCAAGCTTTAAAAATCTAGGGGAGGGGGGACAATCCCCCCCCCCCCCCGAGAAAAAATCAGGGGGGGGGGACATATCCCCCCAACCCCCTGGGATCACTGCCTATGCATTTCACATTGGGAATCAATGTGCAGTGTGTATGTACACTGTAGATGCAGCTGTGTCAGTGTGAGGTACACAGTACATGAAGAAATCTTTTGTGGGTTTTTTTTTTTTTTTTTAACACATTTTTTTTCACCTTTGTTAAATAGACATCACATTTATATAATTGGGTGATAGACTCTCAGGTCTAATATTGCAATACACCATGATGCTTGAGAAGTAAACCTTGGTCCATTTTTTTTTTTTTTTTTTTCTGAAGTCATTATTGGCAAATATTTGCCTAGTATATGAGACACATTTTTTTGTTGTTGGTAGTTTGTCACAAGAGTTTTCCTAACCCCATAGAATAACATCAAATTATTTTCACCCTTGCCTGCAAGTAGCTTGCTTAGGACAAATAAAATGTATTTCCAGAGGGTCTGGGGCGGGGGTTAAATCAGATTGGCAGTGTACTGAAAAAAAAAAAAAGAAGCATCAGCTACATAAACCTGTACCTATCTGTCCATAGTTGTATCTGTAGACCACAAGTCATTCACCAATTTCAGTCACAAAGATGTATTTCCAGCTTTCTTTTCTTTCTTTTTTTCACATCATTTCCACATTTGTAATCAGTTCATTTGGATTTCGATGCATACATGTATATTTTTTGTTATGTACACAATAGAATTATCTGTTTTGATGCACTACAAAACTGCCTTCTTTATTAATTGCTTATTTTTTAATGCACAGAGAATGTAATTGCATGTAATGACCATGAAAAATATAGCTGTGTCTGTTTGCTGCAATTGATCTGGCTGCCCTTCTCAACAGTTATTTCTAGGGGTTGACAAGACCAGCAGTCAATAATGCACCCCAAAGTGATTTTGTTCTATTGAAAACCTGAGAAATCTGAGGATCAACAGTGTTGGTCTTTTATGCTGTTGGTTTGTGGTAAAGCCTTGACCGTCGCCTCTGTGGGACTGTCCCTTTATTATTTGATGCCTAATCGCCCCTTTCTTGGCTTTGATGAGGAACAGAATGAGGGAGACCTTGCATTTTTACATTCCTGTTGCAAGTGGTAAAGAACAGATGCAATTGAAAATGAACTCATCCTGCATGTGTAGTCTATGTGTAGATTGGTCTTTCAGACTTTTATGACCAATAGTGTGCAAAGGTCAGTATGTCCCTTGAGGTTGATAGTAACCACACGTCATACTACAATTTCATCTTCCATGGCATGACTAATATAGAACGAAGTGCAGATGGTAATCGGTAGGATTGATGAGAAAAGTAGATCCTCGGCTCTCATGATTTATTAAATTAATTTTCATTTCCCCAGATTCCCGATATATTGATGTGATGTCTTGACTGTTACACTAATGGCTTTGGAATCGGAGAAAGCTTTTAAAGACTTTGGAGATCCATCCGATCACAAGGATCAGATTCATCAGTGGATCAAAGATGGTGTTGATTTAGTGTCACTCATTGATCAAGGAGATGTGAGGGATGTGGATGCTGTAAAACAATATCTTGCTTGTTCAGGTGATCCTGGTTGCTTTGGCAAAACCAACATCTTTGGACAAACAGCATTGTTGGTTGCTTGTAGGAATGGACAGGCAGATATTGTGCATTTCTTGTTGGAAGCAGGAGCTGACCCTAATCTGACCTGTAACATTGGTAATTCTGCACTTCATTATGCATGCCAAGGGAACAAAGGCATGATTTCCGTTTGTAGAGAGGAACCAAACTACCCAAAAGAAGAGCTTGTGGAAATCATCAAGATTGTTGAACTTCTTGTCAATCACGGGGCTACACTGCAGATGAATGATGATGGATTGAGTCCAGCCTGTGTAGCGGCTTTGAACAGTTTCAAAGATGTGGTTGCATTCTTCACATCATGCATTTTTATCACAATGCCACTTGCTGACAAGGTGAAAGCTTATGAACTGCTAGGTGTTTCACAGGCTGTCCTTGACAAACACCATGCCATTGATGCCTGTGAGTCATTTCACATTGCTGCATCTTTGCTGTCAAAAGTGGACAATGATGTTTCACCCATTCGCATCAGCTCTGACTTTGATGCATTTTTCGTTGAAATGATGAAGAAGGAGGATGCCAGTGAAAATGAAAAGTTTAACATTCAGTTGAAAGCTTACATTATTGGAATTCTGTGTCTCCCAGACAAGATAATAGATGAACACAACCTTCTTGATACTATGGGGGAATATGCTAAAGCTGCCTTGTTTACTGGTAAAGCTGTACAAGATGGATATGAATTGTTTGTATCTCTCATAAAGAAAGAGATGATAGATGAGTACCCTGTTGGTACAGTTATGGAGATGATGAAAAATGCATTAGGTCCTTCACTGTATGCTCGAGAGTCATCAGTCATAAAGTTTATCGTCAAATTGTTGGAGGCATATGCTGAGGAATTTAGAGCAGATATGAATGAAATTAGAGGAGAAGTATGGAAAATAGTTGAACATCTGGGAGGCCTGATGTTCGGCTTTGCATATTTTCATTCGGAAATAAAGTATCTAGAATCAAGCTTCAAGTCTGTTGTAAGCATCATTAACTGCATCAAGAAGATAACTTCAGAAGAACCAGATCCACTTACAGATCACTGGAAAGTATCAATCATTGCAGTCTTCATGGATAAGTTGGCTCAAGCCATGTGGGAAGATGTTTACAGTGGTCAGAGCAAGCAGGCAAGGAATAGGCTGAAGTTGGTCATTTGCAGATTCCTCCACTACTTTGGATTTGACCCGGATACAGATTCATTTTTACTGGACACCTTCCTTCAAGTTTTCCGTGTTGCATATGATACGGAGTGGATTATTTCAATTGCTCGAGTGTTAATTCGCTATGGTTGCTCAACAGAAGATGTTTCCCTTGAGGAATCTCTTGAGGGAGTGGATGAGGACGATCCTGAAGTAGCAGAACTGTTGCATCTTTTGAGTCCACCTACAACGCCAGCCTCTCTTGAGGAACTAGCTACTAGAATAGTTCTCCGCAACAACATATTTTTCAGAGAGAGCCTTCCAGTTACCCTTTGTGAGAAAATGGAACGGGAATTGTACTTGAATCCCGATGCTTCGGAGTTGTATTCCTCAACCGACTCTGACACAGACTAAGGACATGAGTCTTTTGCCATTTTCATATCATAATTTGTTCTATGCCTCAGCTGAGCAGGCAGCATGGGCCATAGCGCCGAATTCATGAAAGAGGTTTATTTTTGACTATGGTCTAAACCATGGTTTAAACCTTCACTGTGGACTAAAATAGCAGAAATGTGCCTACATTGTACATTAGATAAGTGTACATGTACATGAACATACATTTGTAAGCACATACTGTACATGCATCTGTCCATCCATTGGACAAAAGGGCATGCACATTCTATGCCCATGAAAGTTTAAGGCATTTTACTTGGCCAAGTCGAATGCTAAGTGATTTACTTACACCTGTACTAAATCCGAGTATTAAAAAATGAAGCCCTAGTTTTCTCATAACAAGCAAAGTCTATGAGTTAAATTAGGGTATAAGTGTAAGTTTGGGAATTTAGCTCATTTTATTTTGTATACCAGTAAATTGTTATGTCCCCCTTTTCTCTCTTTTTCTCGCTTCTCCCTCCCAGACTCACCCAGTCCCCTTCTCTCTCTCTCTCTCTCTCTCTCTCTCTCTCGCTTTCTCCCTCACCCCTCTAATGGTCAAGCACCTGTTACATGTACAGTGTATTTTGATTTTTATCACATTCTCTTTCACTGGGATACCCAAGGTTACAGCCAGGACCAGCAGGCACACTAAAATAAAATATTTGGGAAGGGAGTGCAGTATGTTCTATTTGCTGATGTGTCAACCATGCACTAGAATGGGTTGGGGTCTGGGCAGTTATCATGGGATAGATCTAGAAGAAGGGATGAAATAGGAATTATGATGGGATATTAGGATTTGGATGGGATCATGTGCAGAAACTTAGGGCTTGGCAGTTTTTGGGAGTAGTGTTCGAAGAACAAGGAACCGCAACATGTAGCTCTGGAGGTTAATTTTCAAGTGGTGCCTGGAGGTGATAATGGGCAAGTACACATTGTTTTAGGGGTGCGGCACCTATTGATAATAATGAAACGTACTAAATAATTAATTGATTTTGAAAATAAAATAATGTTAATTAGTCTTAAAGCTAATGTTATTGTGTTAACATTGTGCATGTATATTTGGTGTATGTAGTTGAGTATAAAGGTGATTGGAATCAAAACAACTACAACATCAATATTCATAACCCCATTTTAACACCCCCAGTTAACTACTGGCTAATCCCAAAAGAACCAAGAGACACAAACACGCCTTACACATGTACAGTGGAACCTCATTATAACAAACTCCTCCGGACCAAGGAAATTACATGTACATGTACCTCTTTATATTAAAACCTCAATACATGCATATTGATCAGGGCTAAAAACCCAATTGAAGTACAAAGAGGGACCAGCAATATTGAATTGTTGTAACGCGAGTTTGTTATTACAGTGTTCTTTACAACGAGGTTCCATTGTACAAACCTTCTCCACTTTGTGAATTCAGGCCGTTACATGTATATCTTCTGGTTGTCTGTCCTGCCTTTTTGTTAACCCTTTGCATGCGAAAGGTGCAATTTTGCACATTCGTACAGTTGAACAATCGTAATGATTAATTTTCTCTGTCACCTTTGTACTACAGGACTAACAAATGACTATATTAATGCTCAAGTAGCATCCATAGAATAGTTATCAGTATCATAGGTGCAATGAGGAAAGCCAGATTCAAAGAAAATATCAAACGAACAATGGTCATTATTATCCCCTCAAAATTAATTCAGCATGCAAAGAGTTAACTTTATGTCTCGAGAACCATTCAAGACATGAACTTCAAACTTCATGGAACCTGGTATTATCACAGGAAGACAATCAGATTAGATTTTGTATTATTCATTATTGTTAAACAAACAAGATGTAGGACGATAGAAACTACATTAATTGTGTTAAGTATACGTGCACTATCATGCACTATACTGGATTATGTGCATGATAAATATTGAATTATCCCGAGTGCAGTTTTGATATACCGAGGCCAAAGGCCGAGGTAAATAGACCTGCACGATGGATAATTTAGTATTTGCGTTTCATATAGTCCAGTAATGGTGCATCAGTAGAACATGTACTATTTATTATACACTGTACATGTAGTAAATAGACTCCTGACGTTAGTTCTGTACAACAGTTTAAAGAGTCTTCCTTTTTCATTTTCATTAATTGCCTCGCTCACATCACAAGAGCGCAGCTAAAAACAATGAGCAGTTTAAGTGTAACTAATCATTAAACTCTTTAAATTGGCAACGCAGTGAATATCATATAATCACCATTTCCTTTACAATGTGTTGCCAATTTGAGGATTGAAGATGATTAATTTAGACCTCTAAAAAGCACTAGGCTCTGTACTTCTATGGGTTAACTTAGTGGCAAGGAAACCCCTCGCATAGTTTTGTACAGAGCCGTTCCATACTAGGTATGTTAATATAGTGTGAAGCGGTTCTTGCATACACAGCACGAATTTTGTATACAAATCCTAGTAACGAGTCTGGACAAGACTGTAAAACCAAGCATTTCACTAAAATTCGCATAACAGCCACGTAATGATTTTGTATTTTGAACTTAGTGTATGAAACTACGTTCTGGAATGTGCGTTGTCTTGTCGATCGCATGCCAAGCTAGTGCTAGCACACAGCGATATTGCACCATGCGTGTACTGTTGCGTATAGCACATCACATACATGTAGTTGCACAGATACATGGAAGTTTATGACTTTGTGATAGCGTTTTTACTTTGTTTCCTGATTTTCTTTGGCCTCTTAGTGGAATAAAAAATCAAAATGGAACTGGACAGGACTGTGAACATAGTGAAAATTGACATAGGAATCAAGAATAAATGGAATTGGAAATGAACAGATGCAAGTGGGATATTCTTGAGCGATTACGTTCGGAAGATCATCTACATGTACTAGACAGGATTTGCAAAGTGTAACATTTGTCTTTATGATATATATTTTTTCCCAATCTACACAAATTAACTTCTCTGTTTTGTAAGAAATAAATACATGTATGTGTTTGCTTTAAAATTCCTGGGGGGGGGGGGGTGGGGTCTCCCTTCACCAACACCTTCACTTGACTGAATTATTGTGCTTCCCAAATACTTTCCAGATGTTTTTTGCTACCCACTTACATGTACAGTACATCCCTGTTTTATGGTATATTTGACAACAATGAGCATATGCCATACATTATCATAAGATGGGAAAATGCTTGTGGAATTGGAGCTCACCAAACTATGAACATTGCATGATTGCATGCAACATCCATTGATAAAGTGCAACAAACTCCCTATTATTGATAATTCTTAATTTATCTGTACCTTTGTGTATGGGATTTTGTAAACAAATATGTGTGCAATATAACACGTTTTATACCACGGTCATGGCATGTAATGAATTACGCAATGGCATCTGATCTTACCAATTAGAAACCTTTTTAAAGTATTGTTACGTACATGTATATGTACACAGTGGAATTATCTGTTTTAATGCACTACAAAACTGCCTTCTTTGATAATTATTATTTTTTAATACGCAGAGAACATAATTGCTTGGAATGACCATGAAAAATATAGCTGTGTCTGTTTGCTGCATTGGCGTAAATCCCGAGGGGATACATTCCCCCCCCCCCCCCACACTTTTTTGAGAGGGGGGATGGCGTGTACAAATAATCCCCTCACTTTTTTTGAGGAAGAAATGATATTTGAATTAATCAGTTAATAATAATCTGTCATAAACAACCATCATATTTTAGAATTTCTATTTGAAAATGCGATTTCAAACCAGAAAAGCGCTTACTTTTGGCTCACTCGCTTCGCTCGCTCATCATATTTTAAAATTTTCGTTTGAAAATGCAATTGAAAACCAGAAAAGTGGTTATTTTTGGCTCGCTAGCTTCGCTCGCTCATCATAGTATAGAATTTCTATTTGAAAATGCGATTGAAAGCCAGGAAAGTGGTAATTTTTGGCTCGCTCGCTTCGCTCGCTCGCAAGATGAAAATTAAAATGTGTGTAAGGGGGTCTGTACAGATAGGTGAGGGCGTGTGCTGATACTTAAGTGTGAGTTCGACAGAAAAAAAAATCAGCAAAAAAGTCGATCACCCCAACTCCTCAAAGTGGATTTACGCCATTGGTTTGCTGCAATTGATCTGGCTGCCCTTCTCAACAGATATTTCTAGGGGTTGACAAGACCAGCAGTCAATAATGCAGCTCAAAGTGATATTGTTCTATTGTAAACCTGAGAAATTGGAGGATTGACAGATTTGGCCTTTCATGCTGTTGGTTTGTGGTAAAGCCTCGACCGTCACCTTTGTGTTACTGTCCCTAATATTTGATGCCTACAGTAGTTGCCCCTTTCTTGGCTTTGATGAGGAACAGAATGAAGAAGACTTTGCATTTTTACTGTTGCAAGTGTGTCCCTTGATTTTGATAGTAACCACATGTCATACTACAATTCCATTTTCCATGGCATGACTAATAAAATGAAGTGCAGATGTTAATTAATAGGATCATTAAGAAAAGTAAATCCTCAGCTCTCATGATTTATTAAATTTATTTTCATTTCCCCAGATTCCCAACATATTGATGTGATGTCTTGACTGTCGCACTAATGGCTTCAGAATCAGAGAAAGCTTTTAAAGACTTTGGAGATTCGTCCGATCACAAGGATCAGATTCATCAGTGGATCAAAGATGGTGTTGATTTAGTGTCACTCATTGATCAAGAAGATGTGAGGGATGTGGATGCTGTAAAACAATATCTTGCTTGTTCAGGTGATCCTGGTTGCTTTGGCAAAACCAACATCTTTGGACAAACAGCATTGTTGGTTGCTTGTAGGAATGGACAGGCAGATATTGTGCATTTCTTGTTGGAAGCAGGAGCTGACCCTAATCTGACCTGTAACATTGGTAATTCTGCACTTCATTATGCATGCCAAGGGAACAAAGGCATGATTTCGGTTTGTAGAGAGGAACCAAACTACCCAAAAGAAGAGCTTGTGGAAATCATCAAGATTGTTGAACTTCTTGTCAATCACGGGGCTACACTGCAGATGAATGATGATGGATTGAGTCCAGCCTGTGTAGCGGCTTTGAACAGTTTCAAAGATGTGGTCACATTCTTCGCATCCAGCAATGTTATCACAATGCCACTTGCTGACAAGGTGAAGGCTTATGAACTGCTAGGAGTTTCACAGGCTGTCCTTGACAAACACCATGCCATTGATGCGTGTGAGTCATTTCACAATGCTGCATCTTTGCAGTCAAAAGTGGGCAGTGATGTTTCACCCATTCGCATCAGCTCTGACTCTGATGCATTTTTTGTTGAAATGATGAAGAAGGAGGATGCCAGTGAAAATGAAAAGTTTAACATTCAGTTGAAAGCTTACATTATCGGAATTCTGTGTCTCCCAGATAAGATAATAGATGAACATGACCTCCTTGATGCAATGGGAGAATGTGCTAAAGCTGCCTTGTTTAGTGGTAAAGCTGTACAAGATGGATATGAGTTGTTTGTCTCCCTCATAAAGAAAGAGGTGATAGATGAGTACCCTGTTGGTACAGTCCTGGAGATGATAAAGAGTGAATTAGGTCCTTCACTGCGTACTCGTGAGTCATCAGTCATAAAGTTAATTGTGAAATTGTTGGAGGCATATGCTGAGGAATTTAGAGCAGATATGAGCGAAATTACAGGAGAAATATGGGAAATAGTAGAACATCTGGGAGGACTGATGTTCGGCTTTGCATACTTTCATTCAGAAACGAAATATTTAGAATCGAGCTTCAAGTCTGTTGTAAGCATCGTCAATTGCATCAAGAAGATAACTGCAGAAGAACCAGATCAACTTATAGGTCACTGTGAAGTATCAGTCATTGCAGTCTTCATGGATAAGTTGGCTGAAACCATGTGGGGAGATGTTTACTGTGGTCAGAGCAAGCAGACAAGGAATAGGCTGAAGTTGAGCATTTGTAGATTCCTCCACTACTTTGGATTTGACCCAGATACAGATTCCTTTTTACTGGAGACTTTCCTTAAAGTTTACCGTGTTGCATATGATACAGAGTGGATTATTTCAGTTGCTCGAGTATTAATTCGCTATGGTTGCTCGACAGATGTTTGCCTTGAGGAATGTCTTGAAGGATTGGATGAGGATGATCCTGACTTACCAGAATTGTTGAATCTTTTTAGTCCCTGTACGCCAGCCTCTCTTGAAGAACTAGCTACTAGAATTGTCCTCTGCAACAACATACCTTTCAGAGAGAGACTTCCGGTTACCCTCTGTGAGAAATTAGAAGGGGAATTGTACTTGAATCCTGATGCTTCAGAGTTGGATTCCTCAACCGACTCCGACACAGACTAAGGACATGAGTTTTTTGCCATTTTCATATCACACTTTTATATATAAAGTGGCGGGAGTGAATCTTAGCTCATGTGGGGGGGGGGGGGGGGTAGCTTTCGCTCATGCTGGGTTTTCAATATGGAACACTCAACATTTCCCTCAGGTTATTAGAAATAGTAGTTCTGTTGATGTCTTCAAAAATGATTTTAAAACGTATCTGTTTAATTTGGCCTACAACTGATTTCCACATTTTCTCATGTCCCTACCTTTCTTATTGCACTTTTGTCTTTTTAATGTTATGCAATTTCATTTTTTGCACACAAGTTGCACCTTTGCTCATGCTGGGTTTTCAATATGGAACACTCTACATTTCCCTCAGATTATTAGAAATAGTAGTTCTGTCGATGTCTTCAAAAATAATCTTAAAACGTATCTGTTTAATTTGGCCTACAACTGATTTCAACATTTTCTCATGTCCCTACCTTTCCTTTTGCACTTTGTTTTTTTTAATATTATGTAATTTCATTTTGCACACAAGTTGCACCTTTAGCATTTGATCATCAAATGGATTTGGCACTTTACAAGTCTATTATTATTAATTTGTTCTATGCCTCAGCTAAACAGAGGAGGTGCCAGAGGCAGCATGGGCCATCGTGCCAAATTCATACAAAAGGTTTATTTTAAACTAGGGTCTAAACCATGGTTTAAACCTTCACTGTGGACAAAGATAAGCAGAAATGTGCCTAGATAAGTGTACATGAACATACATTTGTACATTTGTACATTGTAAGCACATCATTGTCTATTCACTGGACAATGGGGCATGCACATTTTATGCCTGTGAAAGTTTAAGGCATTTTACTTGGCCATGTAGAATGCTAAGTAATTTACTTAGTAAATCTGAGTGTCAGAAGTGAAGCCCTACTTTTCTTATAACAAACAAAGTCTATGGGTTAAACCAGGCTGCAAGTATAAACCTCCTGTATCTATGAATTTAGGCCATTATGTTTTCTGGTTTTCTGTCCTGCCTTTTTGTTAACATGATATCTCAAGAACTTTGTATTATCAAAGGAAGACGATCACTTTACATTTTGGCGTACATGTGTACAGGGGAAAGGAAACTCGGTATAACGAGGTCGTCGGGACCGAAGGGTTTTCCTCGTTTTAGCCGTTACCTTGTTATATCAGAACAAACAAAAAAATATATATGTGGGACTACATGTACATACATGAATGTACAGAGGTCTGCTGCCGCTATTTATGAACTCATTTTGCAGCTACAGAGACACTAATAATAATATCCTCTGATCTAGCTGATAATATTTTGGATAATATCATAAAATGTGTTTAAAGTACTAATTTCACACGCCAAAATTACCGATGACATGAAAGTTCATCGCACCATCGAGGTTGCCTATTCTGCGGTATGAAAAAAAAAAGTTGCACGCTGTACTGTGCTACAATTAAAACACGTAATCTGCGTGCATCGTATCTGCCGCCCATCCAGCTGGGACTTGTGTGTGCCAGAAGCGGTGCCGTTCCCTTGCCGCTGTCTCTGTTAAATGGTTTTTGTTGATAAAGCTGCAGTGAAATTTGCTTGCTCGTTATAACGGGGATGATTATCAATGTATTTCTTTGTTTAAGGGGTTCAGGATTTAGCTCGTTATAGCCGATCTCGTTATAACAGGTTTATGCCGCCATAGACTTACATGTAAGTAAATTTGGGCATGACAAAACCCTCGTTATAGCCGTTACCTCTTATAGCCGAGCTCGTTATGTCGGGATTTCCCTGTATTGGTGAAAGGTCATAATGCATAGTGGTCCATTTCAAAATTTTCATGTTTTTGGCTGGTTACAGTTACATGTATATCTCAAGAACCAATTGAATTCCAATCCTGGTGCAAGTACATGTATGTATCAACATAGGAATACAAGGTAATTAGATTTGCAGAAACAATGTAAATATGTATGTAAAGTAGGTCAGAGGTCAGTTCCTGAAGTTCAAGTTTTAGCCTTGATAAGATTATATCTCAAGAACCAAGAAAATTTCAGCTTATACAGTGGTGGGAAATTCTTTGTTACTTTGTGCAGTTGTAAATTCATTTACTCTTTGTTTATGAAATCCATTCTTGTGGTTGTAGTAAGATACTGTGCATATGAAAAAAAAAAAAAAAAAAAAAAAAAAAAACACCATGTCTTTCTGATCCATGCTGTGAAGACACATGTACCAACATGTGTGTACTGGGTGCGCACTTCATCAGGTGGTTATTGTACATTTTGTGCCACGCAGAGATAATTTTTCTGTAAAGGAGACCATTCTCCCAAAGTAGGCCTAATTTGTGTACTTACATGTACATGTAGCATTGATGTGCCTATCTTATTGGGATGTTATGGGTTGAATATGGAGTATGAGGGAAAAGTAGCATTGACAAAACTTGTACATGATGCACAAGTCAAAGGGTTTGTGAATGCATTTTATCTCTATTGTGAGAGCACTGCATAAAGACATGCACCTATGTTAAAGGAGAATGCAATTCAGGCATCAGTGTGCTCTTAGTGAATAAAGATGACCAAGAAGAGTAAACAATGAAAGTTTGAGTAAAACCGGACAATCTGTTCAAGAGTTATGAATTTTGAAAGTTTCAGTAAATCCCTATTATGTAGATCCTTGAGTTGGCAACTTTGCCAGCATCTGTGATGTCATCGTGGACAACTCTCAAATCATTTTGTACATAAGTTTTCAAAAAAATTGATTTATGTGAAATTTCAAGTCAGAAATCAACATAATTCTTCCACAAATGCTTGCAGAATTGATATAGCCATGTCATACTCAAACAATAGATCAAAAGAATTTTTTATTTTTCTTGGAAATAAAGAAAATGTTAAATTCTTTGTACAAAATGAATGGAGAGTTGTCCACGATGACATCACAGATGCTGGTGAAGTTGCCAATTCAAGGATCCCCATTATAAGGATTTACTTAAACTTTCAAGGTTCATAACTCTTGAACAGATTGTCTGATTTTGCTCAAACTTTCACTGTTTACTCTTCTTGTTCTTCTTCATTCACTGCAAGCATACTGATGTCTGGGTTGCATTCTCCTTTAAAGGAGAGAACCTGGGAAGAGAACCAATGTGTAAAAGTGACTCTTTCTGTGGTGATGTAGTGAATCATTAGATAGCATCTGTACTGCTTTACTGAAATTTCATAGTAAGTTTTAAAAAAACTTAGACTTTATTATCCCTTTCTATTCCTTCAGATACTTGAGACATTGGTCTGAGATCCGTATTGTCACCTCGATGGCATCGGAATCAGAAAGTGGTTATAGAGAATTTCGAGATCCTCCTCCCCACAAGGATGATGTTGATCAGTGGATCAAAGATGGTGTTGATTTGGTGTCACTCATTGATCAAGGGCATGTGAGAGATGTAGATGCTGTAAAAACATATGTTGCTTGTTCAGGTGATCCTGGTTGCTTAGATAGAGTTAACAGCTTTGGACAGACAGCATTAATGGTTGCTTGTAGAAATGGACAGAAGGACATTGTAGATTTCTTGTTGGAAGCTGGAGCACAGCCTAACCTAACATGTTTGAACCTGGGTAACTCTGCACTTCATTATGCATGCCAAGGTGACAGAGATATGATTTTGCTTTGTCGAAAGCAACCAAGATACGTGTACCCAAAGGAACTTCTTAGAATCATTGAGATTGTTGAACTCCTTGTCAATCATGGCGCTACACTGCAGATGAATAAAGATGGACTGAGTCCAGCCTGTGTTGCAGCTTTGAACAGTTTCAAAGATGTGGTTGCTTTCTTTGCATCCTGCAATGTTATCACAATGCCACTTGCTGACAAGGTAAAAGCATATGAACTGTTGGGTGTTTCGCAAGCATGCTTCGATATTCATCATGCCATTGATGCATGCAAGTCATTTCACAATGCTGCATCTTTGCATTCAGCAGATGACGGTAATGCTTCATTGACCCATATTGACTCTAATCTTGACATGTGGTTGTGTGATATGATGAAGAAAAAGAATTTGAATCGAAATGATGAGTATAAGGTTATGCAGAAGGCATTCACCGTAGGTATTCAGTGTGTACCTGACAAGATAAAAAATGAGTACAAATTCTGGGATGACACATATAGCTACACTGACCCTGCTTTCTTTGATGGGAGAGCTACTGAGGCAGGATATGACCTGCTTGTTGCCATGATCAAGAAAGAGATGCTTGAGGAATACCCATTAGGTACGGTAATGGAGATGATGAAGAGTGCTTTAGAATCCAAACTGGATTATTCTGGATCATCAGGGATGAAGTTTGTTCCCAAGTTGTTGGAGACATACGCTGAGGGATTCAAAGTAGACAACAGGCAACTCAGAAGGAAAAGGTGTGAGATCCTCAAACTGTTGGGAGGTCTGTTGTTCAACCTTGCATACTATCAGTCAGAAGCAAAATATCTTGAACAAAGCCTTCCATTTGTTGGAGGCATCATCAACTGTCTCAAGATGGGCACTGAAGAGCTAAGTCCAGTTTCAGATGACTGCACATTATCAATCACTTCAGTTTTCTTTGACAGTATGGCTAATACCATGTGGGATGATATGTACTCTCGTCAGAGCATGAAGGCTAGGAATAGACTAAAGTTTACTATCTGCAGACTCCTCAGTTACAATGGTTTCAACCCAGTTTCGGATGCATCTTTACTCGAGACTCTTGTTAGGGTTATAGCTGTTGCAGATGATAGGGAATTCATTATTCCACTTGCTCGGGTGTTGATGCGTTACGGTTGTCTACCTGAAGATGTTTGCATTGAGCAAGCAGAAGAGAATTATCCAGTCGTGATAGAATTGTTGCCACTTTTAAGTTCACCAACAACACCAATATCTCTTGAGGAACTAGCTACAAGAACAGTTCTCCGCAACAGCATACCTTTTAGAGAGAGGCTTCCAGTTACACTTTGTGAGAAAATAGAAGAGGAAATGTACTTAAATCCTGGAGCTTCAGAGTTGGATTCTGGAACAGAGTCTTCAACAGACTCAGATGATGATTGAGAATTTTTTTGCTAATATTGTTCATGTACATGAGTTTAAAAGAAGGCATGACAGTGTACATATTTTTGTAAGTCAAATGACAACTTCATATGTAGGACAACTCTGGCATCTATGTATGCAGTCTTGATAGAATATATTCATGAGCCCATAAACTAGGGTAAATGGGGTGTCGGTAATTTGGTGTAATACTTTTATTGAAATATTGAATCAAAGAATGTATGTATGTACATGTAGCTTCGAATCATAAATTTTTCTTCTTGTGAAAATCCCATGAGACTAATAGCCCATGAGCCATATGGCCAGTGAGACTGACAGTCCATGCGACTGACAATTTCATTTTTTTGAACCTGCAGAGAAAACTTATCACAATTCACAAGACACTTGAGACTAACATTGTTGGTATTGTGGGCATTAGTGTTTGGTGTTACTTTGCAGAGCTTTAAAATGTATTACATATGTACACATACAGTACTACACATTTATCAACCATTTTTTTTTTTGTGCATTGTCAGCGATCTTGTTTCATGCATTTACATGTAGATAGAATGTCAAATCACACTTGAATTTCCAAATATTTTGACAAACTTAACCTGTTGGTTACTGAATTCTCAAACTCCCATAGACTTAACACAGGGATCACCTGGTTCCTGTAGGCAACAAGTTAACTCTTTAGGTGATGTGGACTTTGGTCCTCTTGCATAAACAGTTGCTATTAAACGCAACTCAAAAATTTAAGCGCGTGACCCAAATAGTCAATCCTGATTGGATGAAAATTAAGTTGTGTTTAATTTTTAGAGTGGCATTTAATAGCAACTTTTGGTACAAGATGGTCTAGGACTGATATGCTGGACAACGCTGTTTTCATGAAGGCCCTGCATACATCATAAAACACAGTACAAACATAAACAAAAATTAACAAAACACAAAAGATTGATCACAAACAAATAAGAAATAAAGGAAACATAAAATACAAATTGTCAACTCGACAAATCCAGATAATGAGAATATCAGCAACAAATTTTGAAAAACAAAACCAAAAAGTAAATATTACCTGTATCAAAGAAAAATCACAATAAATTTGTGAAAACATTGATACACAATATCATATAATCCATGATATTAATATTATTTTAATTATTATCATCATTATTACCATTATTAACATTTTTGTTATTATTGAATTATGATCATTGTTATATAAAATAATTCATGATTTATAGTTAGACCAATTCAAGAAAAAAATTAAAGTCATGAATGCATTTTATACAATATATCTCCAATGGTACCAATATATATTTTTTGTTTAAATGAGGATTATAGACTATTAAACTGGCACTTTGGTACTTTAAGCTATAACATACATGTAGCTTGTTTCACTAGTAATTATTATGTTGGTTTCTAGAATTAAATAAAACCCTTATTGTCATTTGTTTTTCCAAAGGAGCAAATCCTAATGCAAGGTATGACCTTTGACCTCGTGACCACAAAATCATCTCAGATCACTGTCCTTCCCATATGCATACATGCATGAGCCAAGTTTGAAGCTGATCTATCAAATGGTTCTTCAGTTATCCTGAGAACGAACTATTTTCATGTATAGAACATCAAAGACCTTTGACCTCGTGACTCCAAAATCTAATCAGATCATTGTCCCTTCCATGGGCATACGTGAGCCAAGTTTGAAGCCGACCCGTCAAATGGTTATCGCAAGAACGATTTTTATCGCAACGAACAGTTTTATGTTTATTATAACCTCTATGACCTAACCTTTGACCTTGTGACCCCAAAATTTAATCAGTTTATTGTCCCTCCCATATGCATCATGAGCCAACTTTGAAGTTGATCCGTCAAAAAATTCTGAAGTTATCTCGAGAATGAAAACGAGATGGACGGATGGACAACCCGAAAATAATGTCTCCGGCAGTCGCCTTCGGTGGGTGGAGGCATAAAAAAAAGATTACGACATTATTCATTAACTTCCCTTCCCTCATTCTTTCTTTTCTTTTTATCTCCTGTTTCATGTCTTGCTTCTCACTTTGCACGCCATTTTTTTTTCTTTTTCTTTTTCTTTTTCTTCTCTCCTCTCTAACTGCCCCTGTTTGCATGTATGTCCATCTCGCTTTCTCTATCTCTCTCTCTCACCCCTGATCCATAGCAGTGTCAATATACTTCAAATAACTCTACTGTTCTCTTGCATAGGCTGAAAGGGAAAACTATAAGTCAATTACTGATACACATATATTCATACACTCCACAAAATTTATTAATAATCGGTACAAAAGCACAAAGTAGTAGCAAATGCACTGGGACATATTCATTCATTGAATAAATGTCACTGATGGATTGAAATACAAAATATGGAATGGGATACTTATTGGCACAATTATGCAAATGATATCACACACAGCATTGGAATACATGTACTTATTATTTGAAGAGTGCAGATAATTTAAAGAAATATCTTCTGATTCTTGAATATAAAAGCATGCAAGATGCCGCGTAGGAATACATGCCTAAATCATATTCAGCGGCAAAGCAACACACGGTGGTGTTTCACAAAGAGTTAAGTTTGACTTAGAGTCATGCTTAAGCGCCAGTGCACATCCCCTGAGCATGATCTGACCAATGAGAAGATGCGTAATATACAGCATCCAACTAGGAATTTAAAGGAGAATGCAACCCAGACATCAGTGTGCTTCCAGTGAATGAAGAAAAACAAGAAGAATAAACACTGAAAGTTTGAGGAAAATCGGACAATCTGTTCAAGAGTTATGAACTTTGAAAGTTTAAGTAAATCCTTATTATGGGTATACTTAAATTGGCAACTTTGTCAGCATCTGTGATGTCATCGTGGACAACTCTCCGTTCATTTTGTACACAGAATTCAACATTTTCTTTATTTTCCAGAGAAATAAAAATTCTTTTGATTTATTGTTTGAGTATGACATGCCTATATCAATTCTGCAAGCATATTGGGAAGAATTATGTTGATTCCTGACATGAAATTTCATATAAATCAATCTTTTTGAAAAATTATGTACAAAGTGAATTGAGAGTTGTCCACGATGACATCACAGATGCTGGCAAAGTTGCCAACTCAAGGATCCTCATAATAGGGATTTACTGAAACTTTCAAAATTCATAACTCTTGAACGGATTGTCCGATTTTGCTCAAACTTTCACTGTTTGTTCTTCGTGGTCATCTTTATTCACTAAGAGCATACTGATGCTTGGGTTGCATTCTCCTTTAAGTTCGATACCCTCTGGTCATATAAATTTGGTAGTACATTTATGTCTTACCAATTTCCATTGGTAATGTATGGACAATGACATGTTCACAAAAATATTCTTGGTAGCAATCATTTATTACTCATACAATCTCCTCTGTTCTGATATTTTCAAACTGTTAACATAATTGCAATTTCTAATACATGTATTCCTAACTTTGTTGTCTTTTAGCTTTTTATGCCATTTTATGCAAAAGTCATATTGAAAAATATAGCCCGTAAGTTACACCCATTTGGTGAATGTCTTTCTTGAACTTGTTCTACTGCTTTGTCCAAACTGTTTTCAGGTCTTTCATCTTTGCTGCACAGATCATGTGATGAAATATAATGGTTGTACTCTGGAAAACTGAAGCTTTTGGGGGGTAAACTTGACAGCAACCTAAAGGTAGTGAGAAACATTTTATACACCTCTTCATTGTAACAACACAAATACACTGTCTAAAATATGAACAGTAAGACCCTTTTAAGATTATTGAACCTTATGAACAGATTTTCATTAGTGAAACAAAAAATCTAATGTCAATAATATTCTTTAACACACACTTTAACACACAAAAATGGTAAATGAGTACATTAAGTACACTTCATAGAAAACATGACAGTCCATTCTCCTTATCAACTAAATGACAATTTTGTAACCATGTTGATCAAGGCAGCAATACATGCACATGTAGTTTGCTTCCAATAATGTGAAGAGAGACAAAATTGGTCACCTTATTGATTCCTATCTAATATGACAATTTAAATACACAATCTCTTCTTGCCCAAGTAAAGAGTACCAATTTACAATCAGCATTATCATTCAAAATCTAATTTGGTCTTTTGCTTAAAAAAAATTGAAGACTCACATTATGAGCATGCAAAGAAAAAGAAATATGAGGGATAAACCTCCCCTAAGAATTCTTTAATTTTACTGTCATTATTCATAGTTTCCCACTTAATTTCCTCATTTCGATTATCATTAACAGAATTAACCCTAACTGGGCGAGGGGCCTGGGAGGCTTCCCCCTTGACACTTTGCGTGATACGTCTGCATCGCAAAAAGCTTTCGCCGCGACGTTTCTTGACTTTTTCCTTTCAAATCTCAAGCATCTTTTAAGAGTAAATTCACAAAGCCCGGGCATGCAGTTCTAAAGTTACGCAACATTTCGTACTTGCGCGTTGGACCAAAAATTGCCCCAAAACGTGATTTTATGTATAATATGTAAACAAATCGTGTTGTAAGTAAAAATTCATAAATGTAGGGTTATTTTTGCATTTAGTGATTGAAATGAATTATTGTTATGCTTTTTATTATCAGATCGTTTATAATCAAATCCGCCATACTGACTACCGGTATACTTGTACTTATTTTTATATCATTTATCTATTTTACTCTTGAAAGAATTTTGATCCTTCCTCTAATGCACTTGCACTGCACCCTCATGACCTCTTGTTAAAAAATGTGTAAGTTTTACATGTCGCTTTTTTACCTTGAGGCCGTCGTCAATATCAAGCAGGTCGCTCATGACGACGGTCTCCTGCGTTCTGAAAATCAGGTAAATAATAATTTTCATATACCTTTTTATATTCAGAAAGAGATTGTAAATGATTCATGTGTCTAAAATGTATATGTCTAATATCTATGTAATAATTGATTATGTTGTATTGTGTTGAACATGTTGAATGCAGAAATAAATTTCAAACAATAAGTGCTGTCGACAAATTTCATCGAAAAAACAATAAAAACCAAAGGTTAAAAATCAAATACATAATTAAAAAACTATAATAATACATCCTCAAAACATATTTGCATCGTATGTAGGATATTTTGTAGATTATTTCTTGTATTTTTATTCACATTAAGTAGACATCGTCACGTGCACTGTGTGCCGTACGGCACGTCCGGTGCTGTGTTGGTTTTCTGTATTTCCGCTATATTTTCAGTAGTTTTCAGTATTTTAGGTATTTTTAGTATTTTCAGTATTTTGCAGTATTTTCCGTAACTTTAGTTTTTTTTTGTGATTTGATTTTTGGTCATCTTATTACGGGTCGTTTCCGGACAGTCAGTGACCGTGTCATTTGAATTGCAGTGAAAGTCAGTTATTGTAATAAAGACCATTATTCATTGAAAGATTTGAACTGCATAATATTGTTTGGATTGTCTTCCTTATCACCTTTTCTTCATGCGTTTGAACCAGGGACTTGAAATTGATAGTTGTTATTGGTGAATTTGGTGTAAATAGAGATGAAAACGTTACGTATGTCATATGTAAAGATGAATAATCAATCTCTTATGTCATGTGTTTGAATTCAATGACAAATTTGGAAGAGGTGAAATTGTTGATCTAAAAAATGATACAAAAATCATTTTTTTTCGCCTGCAAAAATTGCCATTTTGTAAGGCTTTTTATATTTGAGCCCAAATAATTTTCATATGACCACAAAGCCGAATGTCTATGCTTTCTGAAAATACCAATGTTAACACATGCAATTTAATCGGGTCAAGAGCACACTTTACACAGACCAAGTGCAATTATCAGCCCCCAAACCATAAATACTGCTCTGTGAATGGTCCATTCAGACCCCACACTCATTTTTCATCCTGGAATCCTTACGGTCACTTGCTGAGTCACTGAAGGTCACACTCCCTGTGTGGCAATCTGTTGAAAACAACCTCGCTGGCATGTTTCTGGCCTTATTCAGCCACTCAGAACACTGGATTTCATGCTGATCACAAAATCAAGAAATCTCGTCCTGAACTATGTTGGGAAAAGTGTGCTCTTGACCCGATTAAGAGGTGCCCCACATTAAGAATTGTATTTTGAGAAAGTACAGACTTTCAGCTTTATTTTGATGTAAATATTATTTGGGCTCAATAAAAAGTTTTGCACAATCTGCAAGCGAAGTGAGAGGAAGAGAATTGTTTTGAAGCAACTTTTCTCACCTTAATTTACACATATTTTCCCTAATATGTTATCAAAATGAATGCAAACATTTGAAAGTGTGATATTTACTCTTTTCAATTGTGTATCAACCAATGATTTCACTTGATAAAGTAGTTAAATTCTTCCAGCAAGAAAGTCTCATAATTAATGAGATTTGACAGGGTGGAAGATTTGGCCACGAGAACATTTACGTGAATCCTGCTTATTTGCTCATTAGCATATAGACCTGCAGACTGGCTGTTAGTGATTTCGAGCAAACAGTTTGATTTTATGCATAAATTAGTAATTAATGAAATATTATGAAAAAAAAAAATGAATATATAATTTTGTAGTTTACATTGCGGGCAACATGCATGCTAATTATCAACGAAATTATGCAGTCAATGGCCGAGATCTGGTGGGGGGGGGGGGGCCTGGAAGGCCCCACACTGGCTCGGCTATTAACTCCAAGAATACCACGGCCTAGTTAGGGTTAATCACTCTAAATTTACAGAAATACTTACCAGTACCACTGTTTTCAATCATAGATATCCATATCATAAATTATTAAATTTGTATGAGAAAATCATATTTTCTTGATTGTCATACATGTGTTTTCATGATGCCAGCCAGTGGCATAATTTTTTTTTTTTAATTCAATTCCTTAGAGATATGCTTTTCTGGTGCTCATGGGCATGACTCTGGATCCTCGCAGCTTTTATCACTGTCTGCATTGACTTTCTCTTCCAAGAGGGATTTCAAGCGCTCAATTTCAGCTGCAGAAGAGATACAATAATAAAAATGATTATCATATAAGTGGAAGCTTGTATTCTTTGAAGAATCTATTTTAACGAAAATCACATTTTTTCTGCTTCCAAATCAGGTAACAATTTTATTATCATTTATCCAGCAAAGAAAACATTACAGAGTACAAAAACAATTGACAAAGAAAAGAAGAAAGATAATGCGGCCACTGGAATGCCAGGAACAGAAAAAGTTAACTCAATAACTATAGCTCGGGGCTTTCCGTCCAAATTCCAGTGAAAGCAAACATAACAAGATAGAAGTAAACTTACTACCGGTAATTCATCTTTATCATGAAATTGCATAGGCCTACACAATTAGCAAAGTACATGTAACTAATAAGCACAGTGATAAAAACAGTATAATAGCAATTATAAAATTATTGTACAAGGATTAACCATACCGCATCTCCCTCTAGAACTGTTAACATATCATGTTTACAGTTTACACAAATATAATCATCATAACTAGTAAATAGGCAATAGAAGTGCAGAGAAAAGAGGAAGATGCAAGGGAAGGGAAGGAGAGAGAGAGAAAGAGCCGAGATGGAGTAAACAAGAAAGAAAAGGAAAAGAGGTGAGCATGTGTCAGAGAGAGTGCCTCACGCTATGAAAATGGTGGACAAAGAAAACAGACAAAATAAACAACCTCTTATATTCTACCCTTCACAATGGTTCTGGTAGTCAAAAGAACATCCCTTCACAGCTATTATATTTAATCATGTAGTTCCAGGTGAATATGCATGTAACACCTGTTTCACATATTTCAGACAATAGCAGTGAAGGGATGTTCTTTTGACTACCATTGTGAAGGGTGGAATGAGGGGTTGTTTATTTTGTCCGCTTTCTTTGTCCGTCATGTTCATAGTGTCATTACCCAAGGAAGAAAAAGAAAAATGTCACACTTCAGTATAATAATACAGTAATGTCCATGCATGATCACATGCTAATCATAGAAAAGAATGTAATTGAGTTGACTTGATTAACAATTATTGAAATGACGAAAAGTGTTATGTAAAACCATACTATTTCTTATGTAAAACCATACCATTCCTTTTGTAATTATGAACATCATCATGGCATTGTAAATGCCATGCTGGGCTTCATCCGATGAAAATGTAAAACATAAACACAGGGGCTCATAACTCAAGAAAGTGGGATCTTAATTGAGAAAGCCATGCCCGGATAGCGAAGTACAATGACCTCCCCGGAGCGCAAGGACTCGGGTATCTCTCCCAGTAATGGGGAAGGCGTTGATGGTGAAACAATGCATACACTGAGTCCGCACCTGTAGGTGAACGACCTTCACGGTATCAACATGGCGAACATTTACAGAAATACAACGTCTGACATTATCACAGTTGACAATTCCAAACAAGGCTTTAACAACATATGAATTTAAACAAATTTTTTTTCTAGACTCTAGAGTCTGCCAGTTTAGGAATTGAAGTCTAATTTCATAAGTCATTTGCTGTTGTTTTTGTTTTAATTTGAGGCAAGAGTCACGTTGTTGAATTTCTTCATCACTATGAACATTTTCGTACCTGGTTTTAGGGTGTTTTAAAGTTGTATAACTGAGGTAATATTAGGTCAAATTAGGGCGAAAACTGGGTGACTGGCCAGAAAAGTCATTTTGGTTACTAAGGAAGGGCCATTGGGAATAGGACTACTATTTTCACCCCTTTACCACAACTTAACCACCTTTTACAAGTAATAAAACTGTCAAGTCATTAAACCATCAATTTCGGAATTAGGGATGAATTTGGGCTGAAAAGGACTTGGCAGACTTTTTATCACCCTAGTGTCCTTGGGCCTTGCAGCGCTGGCTGTGGTGGCAAAGTTTATGTTATAAGGGGGATTTCACATTATTTTTCTCCATACAAATATCTTGCGGTTGTAGAAAAGAAGAGAAAAGACCATTTCAGCATACTTTCTTGAATTGCTTCTAGTCATCGCACAGATTCCACAGAATAAAATATTTCCCCAAATATCTTGCGGTTGTAGAAATGAAGAGAAAATACTATTTCAGCATAATTTCTTGAATTGCTTATTCTAGTCATCGCAAAGATTCCACAGAATAAAACATTTCCGCAAATATCTTGCGGTTGTAGAAAAGAAGAAAAAAGACCATTTCAGCATACTTTCTTGAATTGCTTATTCTAGTCATTGCACAGATTCCACAGAATAAATATTTCCACAAATATCTTGCGGTTGTAGAAAAGAAGAAAAAAGACCATTTCAGCATACTTTCTTGAATTACTTATTCTAGTAATTGCACAGATTCCACAGAATAAAATATTTCCCCAAATATCTTGCGGTTGTAGAAAAGAAGAGAAAGGACCATTTCAGCATACTTTCTTGAATTACTTATTCTAGTCATTGTACAGATTCCACAGAATAAAATATTTCCCCAAATCATGGAAGTGGAAGTGGAAATTCCCGCCCAAAATGTAGTGTTGCAGAATCGATTACAAACGAGGCTCTTCACCATTATAATAATAATAATCATCATCATCATCATCATCATCATCATCATCAACAACAACAACAGGGGAGCTGTTGTAGTTAAATGGTTTAGCACAGCTTCTTTTCTTCATCGCTCTTAATATTGTACATCAAATAAATTATCGTGCTAAATGCAGGCACATTGATACCAACTGTACATAATTATGCGTGTGTTTCTAAAGAAAGAAAAAAAGATATCGCGAAAACGCTATTAGAATTGACTGAGAACACATAAAATAATGTTCGCACCAGTATACAATACATCTTGCCCTCTATTACCGTATCAGTAAATATGAAGAGATTCATCACAATGTATTCCGCATCAAAACACAATGTTAAAACGATATCCGACAAATTGTAACACCAGAAAGAAATAATGCCTCCGGCAACCACCTACGGTGGGCGGAGGCATAAAAAAAAGAAAAACAACAAATAAACATTCCTATGCTTTCTTTGACCTTTTTTTCGATTTCACTCCTGTTCTGCTCTGGAATTCAATTGGTGACAATGTCAACAGTTACAACCACCTTGACATGTCATGTCATGACTTTCATTGGCTGCCTATACAAAAATATTCAGCTATGCGAGATAAAATATAACAAAAGAAACTTATTGTACCTATAGTATATATCTTCATGCATTAACATTTATTTGCAAATTAGTCACTATGATTCAGGTTATAGATGATCTGACATCTTCCGTGAATATATTCATATAAAAAAATTATTTTGTATGCATACACATGCACGCCCATGGCAGAAACAATAGTATAACCATGACTCACCCCTAAATGTCTAGGCGGTGAATCCAGAGCCAGCATCGTTTCCGAGTCTCAATTAGCCCCACATAATGGTCTAATTACATGAAGATCGCATCACCTCTCGGACAATAAGACAAAGAAATCCATATTGGTATCCATGTCATATCCAGAATATAACTCACTGACCACGCTTGCATGTGATTGCGCGCCAAACTGCATGTAAATAATCAGCGTGTCCAGCGGACTGGTCAATGAAGAAAACATTCCATCAACAGTGAGATCAGTTTGAGGAGGATTGAAGTAGTTTAATTTCAGGCGTTACAGAAGCAACCTGTGCTATAGGCTTCTCCCATGAAAGTAAGGTCGAGACCATACCAGCGGCAGCGCCAGGCTATTTTGATAGGCGGAATGGGCAAGGTGACCCAATGGTTCCCAGGTGAATTTAGAATACCTTTTAAATGAACAAGTATATGCAATAGCCCTAAGGGCTAAATATAGTAGCATGATCCTGCTCTATTTTATCCATACTCTTTTTTCCCCTTCTTGTTCTATTTCTTCTCCTCCCTTTGCGGTTTGTCATTATTTTTATCACTTGACAAATAGCAGCAGTGGCGCCCCTGCACCTTGCAGTGCAACCCCTGCTTAAGTCCCCAAAATATTCAACTTTACTTTGTTTCATCATTCTGATTGTTAAACATGTTAAATGAAACATAAAATAATGTTTTCTTGAGATATCAGTGACTGTAATTACAGCTAAAGGTTGTAAAAGAAATTTTCATTCATAAAGCTATAAACATGATAAAGGGTCGACTGTTTCCTTGTCACAACCTGCTAAATGCGTTTTCAGTGGTATATTATGCCTACAAATATTGTGGCAGTTCTAGGAGAAGGGGTGGGGGGGGGGGGGGTCGAGAGACATGGTCTTCAGTTGTATGAAGACGGTAGGCATACTTGAAGCCCCTAACCTTAGAAATCACCTAAAAACAGCATCCACAGTGGTTTATAATACAGTCAGCCTTTGCAAAGTTTCCAAACAGTAACCAAATTAAGGAGGGCTGTGGGGAACTTTGATTTGTATCAAACATTCTTATTTTCTTCTCATTGATTCATTGCATCAATTTTCATGAGAGCTAAAGATCTATCATTATTGTTTTTCACTACTTTCATAAATACTATTACTTGATTTTAGCAAAATCATTATTATTGTTTTTATCATTATTTTTGTTATAACTTTTATTGTCTTTTTGATATTATTGTACCCCCTGCCACTTATTCCTGATGTTGGTAACTCTTAAATCGTTCCCAATTTGAAACCTGATTTTGATGATGTATGCAGGAATCGGCTATACTTGCCGTGCTGGTACAAGGTTTTCAGGGCTACACCGTGTAATGTTTCAAAGGAACAAGAGGTCTGAAAAGGTATACCTCCTTAGCTGCACCCGCGTAGCAAAGGGGTGGCGGTGTTGGGGGTGGTCGCCCCAAAAAGCACCAACGAAAAAATAAGAAAGAAGAAAAATCTTGGGCGAGAAAAGAAAAGGGCAAGGGAGCGTAAGAAGAGCGGAACAAGACGAGGAACAATGACAAAGAAACGTCGGAGCCCTTCCATACACCCTCCGCACTGCGCTTCGCGCGCTAAATAAGTAAGTGATTCGCATGCTTCGCGTGCTCCCCTTGAATGAAAGTGCTGCTTGAATTGGTTGTATGTTCTTGACTTTCTGACAGAACTTCTCCAATTGCCTTCTTGAAAAATGTGACGGGGTCCGATGCGCTGATCATGCATTAGGCCTATTCTGTTTGGCGCCTACGTACGTAATGGCCGGATAATAGCAATCTTCTATGCACTCCCGGAATGATGACGTTCACATTCTGCTCACTGTTTTCTTTGAATCTCTATCTACAACAATAGCCTATAAATTTCGAAGTGTGTACATGCCGGGGGAGGGGGGAGGCGAAAAACTATCTAGGGGCAATCAGAAATGGTGAAGACAAGAAGGAGCCTTAATACACTGTTAAGGAACAGTTTAGAGCTATTATTTACATATTTAGGGCCTATAGACCCGCCTGCCTTTCACTATGTCACAACTTTTACAAAATGATATCACTATAGCAATGATAAATGATGATAGAAGTAAGTATCATGATAATGCTAATGTAAATGATTGCTTAATTATAAAATCTATAGATATTAAAAAAAATCAGATAGCCTAACATTGTATACATGATCATAACCGCCCCGGCCTACATGAACATAATTTCAATTTGAGAAACACTTATTTTTTTCCACTTGACTTGAGGAGTTTACAATCATTATTTTTTTCAATTGTGTACATTTTATATGGTTAGTAGGAAGTAGGAAGAAGTTAGTAGGAAGAAGACGAGGTCCCTAAAGCAAGTGCTTGTGATGGGCTCGCCTCAGCAACTTAGCACAATTATTAAAATATATAGGACAGCGGAGGAGAGAGCTTGTTAGCAAAAACAGAAGTATAAGAAGAAGACTGCAACAGTATATTTCGCAACATGCATGCAACATATACAGTGACAATGGCAAGATTAAAAGGGATGATAATACGTGATACAGGCCTACGATAGGTTGTCAGATCCGTTTGGTTATTTTATGCATCAATATCATGTACGGTGTGAGGAACGATCCGCAATTTAAATTGAAAGAGATATCGAATGAAGCATAGGGGAACTGAAATTTCATTTTCCACCACCAACCTTACTAATGCTTTATTCTTCTTTAATTTTACATTATTGAATTATGGCATTCTTGTTTGAGGTAATACCCATGAAACTTTATATTACATAGACTATTTTATTGCAAAAGAATGAAGTCTCTCCGTATTATTACCATTCTTCTATACTCTCGCACACAGACCCGTTATTGCTGACATCAGACTGTTAAAAATAAATAACCTACACCTATTTCGCTTAGGGCAATTTATGTATAACTACAATAAGCAACACACTTCCACGCATCTTTGATGCAATGTTCCCCCAAATCGTTTATTTCATCATTACCCAACTAGACGGTCCAACGAGTTTCACTTACCACTCTTCAGAACCTTATTAGCTATAAGAAATATTTATGTATGATGGTCGAGATTCTGGAATTCAGTAAGTGGAGAGATTATAAATAGTCCATGCCTTAATTCTTTCAAGAAAAAAACAAAAATGTGTTTTCTCAAATCCTACAGAAAGGTACAATAATAATACCTGTCAATCTTAAATTTTCATTTGGGTCTTCATCTCCTCAAATTGATTATTATAACATCTTACCTTGTTGAAATCACCATTATATTTACTTAATTTTTCGGTTTTGATGTCCTGATCTTATCATTTTCTTTCCCATTTTTCTTTTCTTGCTTTCCCTTTCCTTGTCACCTCGCGTTTGTTTGTTTGTTTTTTTCTTTTGTACTGTTCTGTTCTGTTCTGATATTGTTCCGTGTTTTTGCTAGTCTTCATGGGCTATATTTTTCAACAACTTTATTTTTTGAGGGTTCCACAAACTACAAGCAATTGCTTTTTAGTGGAAACCTCAATTTCCACAGAAATCAATAACTTAATTTATGATGATTTATTCTAATTATTTACTGATATGTTTACTCATGAGGGAACCAAATATTATGTATATATCTTAATTTCATGATGATTATATCTAATGTAAATGTCATATTTTTTTTGGGAAATGAATAAACATGAATTTGAATTTGAAATTTGAAATTAGGTGCCAAATGATTTATGCAGGCATCATAGTGGATGATAAAAAATTAGCTTAGGGTTATAGGCATGCCTCAGTCAAGGATCTGTGTGTCTCCTGTTAATCTGTCACAAAGACAGATTTACTTTATTGTATTCATCAATGTAAATCAGATCAGAAAAACATCCCATAAATTCTAATTCGTGCCAAGCACCAGATTGCTACTATCCCACTACACTTACTGCTGCTTCCAGGGGTAACCGTTAGTGGTCCCACCAAGAGTTTAGGGGTGAATACAAGCCAGTATTTGTGTACTGTTTTAACATTTTTCCAAAGACAAAATCACTTTTGATGGCTGTCATCTAAATTATATACTATTCATCGATCTCCATGATTTATGTAAAGAGTGTTAACGAGATCTTAATGAGAAACATCCTTAACATTCTATCTCATGTCAAGCTCTAGACATTTTACCATCACTGCTGTTTGTACGGGTAACGGTGAGTGGTCCCGCCCAGAGTTCAGGGGAGAATAAAAGCCAGTATTTGTGTCGTTTTTTAACCTTTCCAAAGGCAAATTCATTTTTATGGCTGTCATCTAAATTGTATAATATTCATCTATCTCACTGATCTATAAAAATACTGTCAACCAGATTTTACATCAAAATTTCCCATAATTCTAAGTCTTGCCAAGCACGGATTATTGACCGCCCTGCTGTTTGTACGGGTAATGGTGAGTGGTCCCGCCCAGAGTTTAGGGGAGAATACAAGCCAGTATTTGTGTCATTTTTTAACCTTTTCCATAGGCAAATTCACTTTTGATGGCTGTCATCTAAATTGTATAATATTCATCTATCTCACTGATTTATCAAAATACAGTCAACCAGATTTTACAGCAAAATTTCCCACAAATTCTAAGTCGTGCCAAGCACGGATTATTGACCCCCCTGCTGTTTCTACGGGTAAGCCTGAGACGTCCCGCCCAGAGTTGCGGGGAGAATACAGCCCTGGACGTGCACCAATCCTGCTGGTTACATGTAATTTGTTTGATTCTCTGTTATATTCTTTATTTTTCTAGTGTTCGATAATAATGGTGTTTAGCTTGTTAAGAAATATAATTAAACGCACAATTTCATGTGATTTTACGTCAATTGCGCGGTTTTGCGCCTTAAAAAGTTCACTCAGAGCCATGAAAATGAGTTTGTTTCAGAAATGCCTTATGGTAGGAAGCTTTCTTCCCCTTCTTTCACAAATTATTTACCATTTAGAAACCCCAAATGGTACAGAGTTGAAATGTCATACCGTGATTCCTTAGACAAATCAAGCATTTATCATTGTGTTTTGATGTTTTTATTTGCATTCACTGAATTTTAAAAAATAATTTTTATTGTTGGTTTTTACGCCCTCTATGGATGATTTATTGGTATGATATTTATTGCTTTGTCAAAATGAAGTCAATTTCTGTCTCAGAAATCAAACCTGACTCTATATTTTCATTCCATTATAGTGTACAAATATTCATCAGGGTATATTTAATCTCTCTGTCTTCTTTTAGAATGATAAGAAGAAATAGCAGTAACTTCTGGGGTATTATATATTCAAAAATACTCGAGGGTGCCTTTTGACATGCTTGATACTGATGTATAAATTTTGTTAATTTGGTTAACATGATTATGCGGACAGACTGATTAAAGGACAAAAATCTACACCAAAAGAAACCATTTTCCTCTTCTAAATTAGTTGTACACTATTGATCTTGTGCATTTCCAAGATTATGCATTGTAACAAAATATCTTGAAAAGTTTGACGGACATCACAAACACTAATTACTCCTTCCTAATCTTTCACTTTCTGTGTGCTTGGAATTGGGGATATTACTTAACTTTAATAGAAGATAAACACTGCCATAACAACACAATTCACATGTTTCTTCGTTTTTTTGCTTTGTTTTGTTTTGTGTTTTTTTTTTTTGGGGGGGGGGGGGGGGGGGGCGGGGGGTAAAGGATTTTCCGTGCAAAGTAGTGAAAAGGAGTGATATGCCCATTCCCCTGACACAGAATTTGATCAAGTCAAAGTTTTCCTTTCTTAAACAAGCATCACTTCATTAGATCAGGATATCAGATTATACTGAATCAAAGGAGAAAAAAAGCAAGTCTCGGGCATCTCCAAATTAATGAAATATCAGGACATCTAAAGAAAACAAATACATACTAGGCGAAAAAATAATAGAGTTCTAAAGCCTAACCATATACAACATTAAGTGGATGAAATAGAAAAAAAATATGATATTTCTTTTAAAGTTTTGATACTACAACATAATGGGGACTAAATTCGCATACAGGAAATTATCAATTTTGCTTACCATATAGCTAACTAACAAAGTATATAGTGGGTTTTGTTCGCCCTCTTTAATTTTGTCGATTTCAGGCAATAAAATAAGGTTACCTGAACTTATATTCATGTCCATGTTTTCAAATCTGAAATTATTTTGAGTCCTTGTCGCCAGCTTTAGTGATATAAGAATTAATAGTGATATGATTATTCAGTATCTTCCTAATCGTGATGCCTCTAATTCCCCATGGATGCAGTGATGTACAGAAAGCAGAACACTTCTTAATGCCCTCAGACATTGGGGGGGGGGGGGGGTGGTGTATACAATAGTCCTCCCTCATTTTCAGATTTTTATTTTCTCATCCCTTTTTTAAAATCTGTGTGTACCTTTTGGAAAATTTGCTTTATTATTTAGAGACATTTTGTGCTATACCATTATTCTTTTTTTTATGGGCTGACTCCTTACTCTGCTAAAACCAACAGACAATTTGCATGACAAAGGAATTAACAACACACATTGTTGACAATTTAAGAGGATACATAGTGTATTAACGTTGTTTATTGAGGGTATAGGTTCATCAAATGAAATTGTTTATAATATTGCAATAGTTTTTTTATTAGCCTAATTCAAAAGTCTGATTATTTGCCTTCATTGAAAGGATAAATAGCCTGCATTCTGCATATCACAACATATTCCAATGTGAGATATTTAGCACTTGTTTTCAACATCAACTTTATATACATAAATCATAGTATATATTTTTGTTAATCATTCTTACCCCATTTGGAGTTTATAATGTTCAACGTTTTTCATTCCCCAAATATTTTGTTAAGATGTGATTAAAAGTGCACACTTGTCTTCCCCTTCGATCAATGAAAAATGTATGGGACAGGTTATTTCTGGTATGAGGCTTTATAACCGGGTCAACTGATTAATATATACATGATTTGCAATCATTACTGAAATTTTGACTAGTTTGCAATCCTGTTCATAGCTGCTAGGGAAAACTGATAAACCATGAAACAATCATTCCGGATGAGCCATGGTATTTTACCGAACAGTCTTTTGATGTTTGCCATACAAAATATAGGCCTATCGGGATTCTTTTCTTTATCTATTCTAAATAATGAACGATTACTTCCAAGAAATTTTCAAAATTGTGGGTGTAAACGCTTATAGGCCCTGTATGTTCAATGCTATATTTTCCAACTGAAATAGTAGTAGTAGTAGTAGTAGTAGTAGTAGTAGTAGTAGTAGTAGTAATTAAAGTACTACTAGTAGTATAGGAGTAATAGCAGGAGTATTAGTTGTGGTAGAAGTATAGTAGCAGCAGTAATATACCCCTATCATTATCATAGTTTTCTTGAATAACACGATTCAAAAAACATTTCATTATCTATCAATATAGTTTATAAACAATGGTGGCACGGCACCTTTGGGTCGTTCATTTCTTGTTTTATATTTGACTTCTGAAACTACAGGTACATGTTCACATTCTGGAAAATCCAATATTATAGACGAACTCAATTCGAAGTAGGATTTCGCCAGAAATTTATACAAGCTAAAATATTTGAACAGACATGCTACTACTGTACTGTTACATGGGTGCTGTGTTCTCTCCTTTCTCGTGTTGTAGCAGTCTCATAAATATGTCAGCATGAAGGTTCCTGAACAGCATAGTTGTGCTATTCAGCCTATAATGTCATTCCGGACTCATAACAGGATAAACTGTGACAGTTCAATTAAATGCATACTTTACAACCTATTCTGACAAGAAGAGTGGTTGATTTTACTTTTACTGATTTTTGTTGATTGATTTTATTTGCCAAGCCTCCCAAACACAACAATGGATATATAAATTGCAGAATAGCAGATCAGTAAGCTTGAAAAGGATAACCCACAAAAGCTCGAAAGCTTATTTCCAGATTGATTTGTAGACATGAAGTTAAGGGCTTTAATCCATAATAATCTCACCTTTTTCCAACTTTTGGATAAATCACCCAAAGCAAATACACATTATCGTGGAACGGTTCTATACGAGACTACGCGTTTCAGTTTGTTTTGTCATTTCCGTTGTTGCCCAAGTAGAGTAAAACCGTGGGCCTGCAAATTTTGCATAGGCCTAAATGAAAAAAAAGATCATTTTGCGAAAATTAATTTGTCATGAAACACGCATTTTCCCAAGATGGTGCGACTTTTCTTACCCCCTTCTCTCATGTGGGGTACATTGGTATGTCTACGTTCATTGGATATACCACTGATTAAAAAGAATTTTTAATTCCTAACTTTAGATGAGCGTGCAAATAGAAAAAAAAAAGTTTTTGATTATTAGAGGGCGGGGTTGTACTAGTTCAAGGAATTCAATACGATTAATCCACTATATGCCCGCGAAATGCCATTATAATTTAGATGCCATCATGGAAAACGGCTGGAAAAATGATCGAGGAAAACTAGTAGGCATACGTGTTTTTCTGAAGAATGACTGACTATTTTGATGAAGGCGCCTTGTGTGCAGGCTATGCATCTGGTGGCTATTTTTCTTTTATTTTTTTTTTTTGTCAAATCTCATAAATATGTCGTTATGAACAGATGAAAGTTCCTAAACGACATGAGTGACTTTCAAGCATGAATGCTGAGTTTTGGTCATCAGCCTTTTATCATTTCACATCCATTGCCTGCATTTAATATTATTTGCTGCTGTTCAAGAAATTCTAACAAGTGAGTTTGATTACAGCCATGAACTTCAAAGCTTTTCATAATAGTCGCAAAAAATTTGACATCTAGACAAATAACACCTTTAAGCATGTAAACACGTTATCATGAAACAAATCTGTGTAGGAATGAGACTAGAGCTTTTTGTTGACCCACAGAGTAAAATCCATTGAGTTATAAAGAAGGGCGGCGCTAGATTATTTTCAGAGAGGGACTTTTTAAAACCTTCGCTCATAGGTAGTATCATGTTAAATGACCCCACCCTCTCTTCCCCATGACACTCCTCCTCCTCCTCCTCCTCCTCTTCCTTCTCTTCTTCATCTCTTTGGATCACTTGGAAAATTGAAGGGCAGCAACCTCTGCCACCTTTGTCGTAAATTTTGCGCCAGTGCTTCATGTTTTCCCCGCCTTTTCTGTAATGAATGGTTCTACATTGTTTACAAGGGGCATACCAACATTCCCTTCTCTCATGTCAAATACATCGAAGTCTTGGGTTCTCCTATTATGCTGGTACGCCAGACAGAACATGCGTACAACCGTATTCTTGATAATAGGTTCCGCAATAAAAAGGAATGAATTTTGTGATGCACGCAAAAATTTGAGGACGACTTGCAAAATATTTTAGAGAAATCATTACAAGTCATTAGAAAGAAATGAAGGATGCTTCGTGACATTTTTAAAGGTGCTTTCGGGTTATAGAAGAAATAAATTGTTATTGATATTAATCAATATTATTGAATGATAATTTAGAATTGATCAACTCTTTATTCAGATATGGGTAGAACAGGGGTGCGTGAATGACAACAAGAAACTTATTTTCTTGGAATGAGAATGACTGAAAGTACAAATCGTAATTGCTTAAGGGAAAATAACTGCATAAAAATTTAAACCAGAGGCCGAATAAATATGAAGGAGAGCAAAAAGGAAGAGGCGGACAGAGAAAATAACTGAAACAAGGAGAATGTCCCCCCTAAAAAAACACATAAACAAAACAAACAAACAAAAACATAATCATGAACAACTGACCAAAAAGAAGGAGAAAAGAAAAAGCCAGTGTCGACTGGGACAGCAGAAGTAAAAGAAAAGAACTATTGGGGAAATATCTCAGAAAAAAAAAATATTTCGAAGGCATGGAATGAAAAAATTATTATGAAAAAAAAATGCAAAGAAAAAAAAACGTGAAGCGCACAAACGAAATATCAAGAAAATCGCAGGATAGTGGAAGAAATAACGATGAAGCACAGGATCCGAAACAACCCAAGCATACTGAAAATACAATTTCCGGGTAGAGCTCACTGGAGTTATAACTGAACATTCAGCATTATATACACTAGTTGGTCAGTCAGCATAGCGGACATAAAATGTGAAATCCCCCACCAGCCTGTAGAAAATGCCTTCAAGGACGATCCGCACTACGCGAATGGAACACCCCAAAATCAACTGAAATTTACCCTCTAGTTGCAACTTTGATGCTTTTACGACCTGACAGCTAATGGCCCCATAAAACAGGGTAAAAGGGTGAAAAGAGGGGTGAAAATTCCTCTTAGCAACAAAACTCCTCCCAAATTGATAATCACCGCATTTTCACCCCCAAACCAGGTACGCCGATGTTCATAGTGTCAGTCTTGCTCGAGAGTGATTTGGTGTGTAAATGCCACACTGGCTGACATATTCCAGAATAGGTGTTACAATTGACTTAAATATGGAAAAGGTAGAGTGAGGAGATTTTGAGACAGACAGAATGAAGCCCAGCATGCGATTCGCTTTGAGGATAACATAGTCTACATGATTGTGCCAGGTCAATTTGTTATTCAACATAATTAACAAACTGACCTGGTGCCTTACACAATCAAGGAATTGTATGATTTTACATAAGTGCACTCTAATGCTACATATTACCTCAAAGGTCGATCACTGACTATCTTACAGGAAACTAACACCCTCAAGTCAAGTAGTTTTTAAATCATAGCCAAGGCAGAATAATACAGATCAGCGAAAATTTGAACGAAACTGGACCACGAAAAAAGAAAGTTATGGCTATATAAAAATTTCTGTATATTTTTTTTTACCCTATCATAGCTAAAAGTCTATTGATGAATTCATTTTGTGGACAAATGTCAATATGTTATGCAAACATATAACTAAATATTTTCATTTTGCTACAGATACACACCTTTGTTATGCAGAAGTGTATTTTTTCTTCAACATATTTGGAATAAGGACAAGAAAACATGTTTTCTTCAAGATAATAAAGAATATGTGAAATCTGTGGACATAACATACTAAGAGTTGTCAACAAATTATATCACCACTAGCTGTAGTACTAGTGTCAATAAAAGAAAATTTCAAATAGGCATATTTTTTCATTCTGAATCAGATTTCTTTCAGATTCTTGCTGATCTGTTTTATTCTGTCTTAAGCTTTGGTTTAAATATTGCTTGACTTCAGAGTGTTGATTTAATTCACATGAAGACTGACAAAGAAAATAATTCAAAACAGAATTTAAAAAAAAAATTAAATCACTGACGATTCTAAAGGAAGGAGGTCAAACTCCCCCAAATCATAACAACAAAATAAACTCTGCATACACATTTCAAGGACATGCTTACTAAACAGATGCACAATTAGTGCAAACTTTGAACTCCATAAACCCATACCTGCACTTGCAAGAAGCTTTGGCAACATGTTTTCCAGGAAGTGGCACCTCTTTGGATTAGGGTTCCCAGCTCGAGTCTCAAAAGCCGTAGATATTTCTTTGTATCCTGGCTCCACTGTTGTGTACTTGGGCCATGCAGGGAAGTCAGAGTCAGCAGCTTCATCAGAACCAGTGGATGATAGGTTAGGATCACTGCAAAAAGTATTAAATGACAGATGTGAAACCTGATGGATGCATCCCCTACATTCGGTTTATTTTTAGGACGCAAACCTGTTCTTAGTTATTGTGATAACTAGAATAAAAACCCCTATAATTACATGTCAATTGACCTCTTCCACCTCTGACCCTACACCCAAAAAATCTGATCACTTCGTCTCCTCATAGTCATGCATACAAAGAGTTAAAATATAGTCACTGCAATTAAATCAAGAAATATTTAATCTCATGCATAATGACCTATACGACTTTTGAAATTTGACCCACTTAACTCGTAATCGTATCCATTTGTCTCATTACTGTACCACTAGTACCTCAAATGGATCTTGAGATATGTTGATAAGGCTAACACCTGAAAATTCAGAAAATAACCTCTGAGAAATTTGGTATTTGTCCTATGTACCCCTATTTGTCCTATGTACCCCAAAACATAATGAGATCACTAACGTTTGTCAGTTCAGTCAACTTTGTGTATTCCAATTTCATGGCATTAGTCCCTTTAAGAAGGATGGATGCATGCATGGCCAACCTAAAATGCGTTCAGAGGGAGGAGTCATATAAATAGACTTTAGACAAGGTTAAGTCTATTTCAAGGCATTATTACCCTCATGTCTCTACACATTTTCAAATCATCAATCAAGCTATAGATGTGGCAATCCTAATAATTACATAGAACTTCAAGGATTAAATTTTACAAAGTGCCCACTGATCACATGTACATTGAGAGTAGGGACACAGATTTCACAGATTGAAAATTTCAGGACCCCACATTTACTATCTGTACAAGGTGGGAAATAGCATTGAACACAGACATACGTAAGCTTTTCGGCATGCATGCATTCATCAGAGTAAAATCGCACGAATGAACAGAAAGCCGAAAATCGAAATAATATATAATACGGTAACGAGGGACAATACATGTCATAATGAAGAGCTCTGACTGGCTGTCAGGGTAAATAAAATTAGGTTTGCTGCCAGTCAGTTTCATATCATGAAAACTCAATGAATCCTCCACCGTGCACGCAGTCGAAATTTATGCCTCCGCCTTTGGCAGATGAAAATATATCACTTTTAATTATGGGAAATGTATTAGCATGCATTTAAAGTACAAAACTGGAAAAAATAGTTCTAAATTTATATTAATGACGATGTGTCTGCCACATTAAGAATTGGTTCTTAAGTTATCGCGGGAACGAGCAATTTTCACGTATACAATGACATGTTTGACCTTGTGACCTCCAATTCCAATAAGATCATTGTTCCTCCCTGCATCCACGTTTGAAGTTGATCTGTCAAATGGTTATTAAGTTATTGCAAGAACAAGCCATTTTCATGTATATATTGACCTCTATGACCTTTAACATTTGACCTCGAAACCCCCAAATTTCAACAGATCATTGTCCTCTCATATGCATACATGAGCCTAGTTTGAAGTTGATCTGTCAAATGGTTAAGTTATTGCCAGAACGAGCCATTTTCATGTATATAATGACCACTATGACCTTTGAACTTTGACCTTGTGACCCCCAAATCTGATCAGATCATTGCTCCTCCGATATGCATACATGACCCAAGTGTGAAGTTATCCATCAATAATATTGGTTATTAAGTTATCGCGAGAACGAGCCATTTTCATGTACATAATGACCTCTATGACATTTGACCTTCAAACTCATGACCCAAAAATCTAATCAGCTCATTGTCCCTCCCATTTACATACAGTCAGAAATTGATCCGTCGAGTGGTTCTTAAGTTATGGCGAGGGCAAAAATGGGATGTACAGATGGATGGACAACCCGAAAACATAATGCCTCCAGGACCCACCTTCGGTGGGCGGAGGCATAATTTAATTACTAAAATAATGCAGGCGTTCTCACAAACTCTTTCTGACAGCACAGAATAGGATCAGTGAACTGAATGTATGCTGCTTCGAGCAATGCGCAGATGTGTGAAGCTTCTCGATCGCTTGGCTAAGCACTTTCAACCAAGATGAACAGTACTGTTCTGCGCACTCTTGGCTGTTCAGTAAATGGTGAGCAATAGCCGAACTGGTGCTGTCTGCCGTGGTACGCACATTTGTTTACATTTTCGCGAAGGTTGTCATCGTGCGGTTTGCCTTGCGGTTCCGAATGGAGAGGGGCACATGTTACGCAATCTGCTAAATGTTGAGCAGTACACCCTGTGTACTGAGCTTCACCTCAGCATTTGAACTCGTAAATAAATTGCTAATCTGTGTAATAGGGAGTACCAGTACATCTTTATGGTCGGATGAGATCATTCTTTGTGTGGTTAATACCACACACGCTTCGACGGAAGGGAAAGTGCTAGGCATGGCTTGCTTGATTTGTTTCTCAAACGTTTCGGATGCTTTCCCTCACCATGGAAGTTTGAGACAGACCGGACATCCATTAAACCGGAAGGCCAGTCCGAAGGCCAGTGTATTTGTAGGCCTTGCAATTTATGCGTGACAATGGTAATCAATCACACGGTCAGGATAGCCATTTTCGTGCAGGATAAGCTCCGAAGTGAGCTTGCATGGAGAGCAGATTCTATGAGAAAATGAGCCTGATTTTGTGGCATGTGGAAGTGAATGAGTCCCGGCGCAGACTGACCTGTAAATGTAGGTTTCTGATAGATGGAAGTAGTAAAGCCCAGGGCCTACTTTTCTACCTGTACATCAAGAAACAGAAGTGGGCCATGTCATTCGATCTCTATAATGTATTTGAGTGTCGAGTGAAGAGCGTTCATATATGCAAGAAAGTTCTCATATGCAGCACGCGCGGTTGTGGAATATAGCAAACACAGCAGAGGTGCTAAAATCATGACTTCCCTGATTTTCTGTTTAATTCTACAACTTTCCAGAAATTATAAAATCTTGATCTTGCACCAATATCCCATCGCTGCCACCATTACTGAGAGAAACCAACACATGATCACAGGCAGCATTTCAACAATACATGAGTCTGAAGTCTGCCATTATGATACAATCGTACAACCTAAAATATCTCTGACAGTAGATGGTGCTAAACAATGAAGTTCAATAAATCAATATAATCAATAACAATATCAATATTAATGCTGATATTAATTATTCATTAAATGTATGCAGAAACATTTCAATTAAATGAATTCATTTAACGTGTCACAATGTACCCTGTCTTTCCAAAGTTTGACCAATACTTGATCATTTGCAGGGAGAGTCCAATCTCCTCCTGGTTCAAACGGCCCACCATGTAGTAGTCCTTGTCTTCGTCATCAGCCTCTTGTTCATGCAGGAATGGTAAGCCAAAGACATATTGAAGGTCCTCGCCATGGTTTGCACCAAATCCAGTCATGTTTTTTCCCCACATAGAGTGGCTAGGTTTGTGTGTCATAAAGTAGGCATAGGCAGTCCTCCCTGCCTGAGCTATCTGCTGGGTGAGGGTGAAAGTTGGACAGAGAAACATGCTATCCCCTAACATGTTTGCAGCTACGTCCACATAATTTGGCTCTGGGCTACTGAACTGCAATCAAAATAAATATTATTATACAAAATGGTCAACTGACAACGGAAATAATTTTTCACTCAGAACAAACTTTGTAACATAAACCTTTCACCTACTAATTACTGATTAGTAAATGTAAACCCAAACTGGGTTTTTGGTTTCCAATCCTGGGGGGTGTTTCATAAAGCTGTTCGTAAGTTACGCACGACTTTACACATGACTGGTGATATGTTCTTGTGCTACATGTAGATGACTGAGAATCTGATCAGCACCCAAGAACATGCTCCAGTCGTGCGTAAAGTCATACGTAACTTACGAACAGCTTTATGAAACACCCCCCAGGTCATGAAATATATGTACTGGGGGGGGGGGTGTAACATAAAGAGATACAATCAATCTTACAATCAATTGTATCTCTTTAGTACATGATTTGCCTTAGACTTACGATTGATATCAATCGTAAGATTGATTGTATGTTTTATGTTACACCCCCCTGGAGTTGTAAAACATATATTCTAAATCATGATTTTATAACAGTTTACACACAAACTAATTAGATCCTTGAGAGAATGATAAAACTGATGACCCTTCCTAGTGAGGATGGTTTTGAGCTGTCTTATCATCTTGTCCCTCACCAAGTCATCTGAGCCCATGATGAGTGCAGCCATGTCCTGGACTACTGGGTCTGCCATCTGCATGACGTTAGTCATGTATCCTCGGTAAGCCTCCTCATTCACTACTGCCCTTCCAGTTCCCTCTTGACCAAACATGGCAGGCATGGCGGCCATGTTGCCTTCCTCAGCCAGACAGCCAATCATGACGTTGGCAGGATTGAAAGAACCTTCTGCTGCCAGCAAGAAGGGGTCCTTAAGAAGGAACTCACCATCAGGGACAGGTAAGACCGTGTAGCGCACAAGATCCATTGTTACCTAAAAATGAAGTCGAGTACATATGTTCATTAGTAAAAATGAAACAATAAGTGCAAACTATATTTGATGAATGTCCCTGTATATAACATTGTTCCTATCAAAATGGACTTGAAATGAAAACAAAGGACATCTATGAAACTTAATACAAAATACATTTGACATGCATATCTTACATTCAGGGGTTGCACAAGGGTATATTTCGATGGGGAGGGGGCATGACGACCCATAGGTGAGTTTTGTTGTTTTAAACAAATAGGGGAATCATACAGTTGCAAGCCCCAGGCCTCTCTTTCTCGCCGCCTTCTTCCTCGTCTTTTTCTTTTTCTCCTTTTTTCCCTCTTTTTTCATCACTTGAAAAATCATGCGGGGAGGGGGGGGGGGCAGGTCGCCTCCAACCAGCCCCTCCCGTAGCACCACCGCTGGTTACATTCACTTCCAGTTGAGAAGTATGAGTGGTACAGAGCTACCCAGACAACTCGTACACTCCAATATTCATGCTTACTTGCCAACTAATGGTGTTCGGAGCCTGCATACCCTTAACCCACAAACATGCCATCATTGGTGTGCATGGTCTTTCTTTGTTTGAATTTTATTTCATACCTGCCAACTGTCCCTACTTAATAGGGACAATCCCGATTTTTTGGTACAAGAATGAGCCATTTCTAGCACTGTGTCCCTCTTTTTGGAAAAAATCTGTCTGTAGTAATGTATAGGAAATTCAGAAATGTTCCTATTTTCAGCCTCCGCCTTGTCATTTGTCCCTATTTTCTTTGTTTTCAGGATTGGCAGGCCTGTTATTTCTGCATTCAGTATAATACAAAAGAATCAATCATTACAGGAAAATATAAACAAATACATATAAACACATAAGTCATAAACAATTCAAAAGACACAGAAAGTATGTATGGTAAATTAACATTTTACAATTAAACGAATTTGTGAGTGCAGGAGACTGTCATCATGAGCGAGTTGCACGATATCCATACCCTAGCAGTCTTTTTGGTCGCAAAAATATGTTTTTTCCCCTATTTTACCACTGTTTGTCCACTCTTTTCTGGAAATGTGGACTAATTCTTAGCCTATTTCCATTTAAAAATAGGCAAAAAATACAATTTTTCCCCTTTTTTCATGTCAGAAACTGTTTTTCCACTATTTACTCATACCATCAGTATTTTGAGATTTTTTTTTCTTTCTATTTTCTATACTCATTTCTTTGATCAGAATATTTTCCCCCTATTTTTAGTATTTGTTTCATAAAATGCCATTTTTTTTACTATTTGTATGCCTTCAGTGTTTGAGGCATTTTATTTTTTTGTGACTATTTTTCTAAGTTTGTTAGATATTCTTCAACCTGCAATAAACTACCAACTATTTTCTCCCTAAATCTTCGTATTTCTTTTACCATTTCTTTTTCTCACTATTTTCATGTGATGTTTTCTTTTAATATTTTTCTACCCCTTATTTAAAAATAAAAAGAATTTAATAATGTTATTTGTTTCAAACTGTGTAGTCTTGGATACTATAACTATATTGAGCTTTAAAAATTTCAGATTTAGTTATATGATGTTGTTATGACAATAAAAATTGTTTCACGACATATACTGTATAGTGAAAGAATGGGGTTGCGAGACTGTAGCTGTTACCACTTTCCTCTATTTACAAGCTTTCAGCCAATACCATGACTTCATCAGGTACTGTACAAAAGCTTGTAAATAAATAAAGTGGTTACATCCTTTACAGTCTCGCGACCATTCTTTCATTATACAAAGAGTATCCTGCAAGGCACCGCACACTATTTAAACAAGGCATAATATTGTGTCTCGCCCACTTGTGAATAACTACCCCAAGTGCATCTATCACCCAAGTTGGGCTGCCATTGCAGCAACAGTTGCCAAGTTATGCATCATAAGAGTGTCTTGCAGGTAAATTTTTGACCTTGTCATGTAACCTCCGACGACACCATAACATGCAGATCCCCTTAGACACATCTACAACCCAAGTTTGGTTGAAAAGTGAAGGACAGTTGCAAAGCTATCCGTTATAAGAGAGTCTTGCAGGTCAACTTTAACGGTTGACCTGAAATGACCTTTGACCTAACCGTGTAACCTCCAAAGGCATCATAACATGATTGTACCCCAAGTGCATCTATCACCCAAGTTTGGTTGCCACTGCAGCAACAGTTGCCAATAAGAAAGTCTTGCAGGTAAATTTTAACAAGCCCTATCAGATACAAACAGAATCAAATTCAGCTGCAAAACAGAGAACCAGCATTTTTGTGATTTGCAGAAATATGCATATTGCATGATTTACTCATTTCCAAGTACAGTTGTTTACCCCTCCCCTAGCTTTGTCAGTCAGAGCAATCAGGATCAAAATCGGCCAAGAAATAGCAGAGAAAAAGCAAATTCATTGTTCTAAGAACATTTGACCTTTGACCTACCTAGGTGACCTCTGACTCCCAAATAACCGACATTCAGGTCCCTTTAAGGCACACACCATCCAAGTCTGGTTACAAATGGGCTAACAGTTTAAAAGTAGCCAACATATGCGATCTTTCAGCCTTAGACCTCACCTACATGTAGCTTTATCAGTCAGAGCAATTCCAGAATCAAAAGTGGCCAAAGAAAGGAAGGGAAGAAATTTCAAAAAAATACTGAGGAATATGACCTCTGACCTAAATACAGTATGACCTTTGACTGAAAAAAAAAACATTGAGGTTCCTGTGAAGCATCTACAATCCAAGTTAGGTTACCAGTGGTCTGACTGTTTAATAGCTATCAACTCCAGTAGACACTTGCAGGTGAATTTCAATATATGACCTCATTTGACCTTTGACCTGCATATGTGAGTTTTGGCTCACAAGCCCTCACCTAGCTTCATCTTTCATAGCAATCAGAATCAGAATTGGCCAAGAAATGACAGAGAAATTATTCATTTTGAGCACATTTGACCTTTGACCTACATCACCTTTGACCCCTCAATAACAGTGAGGTCCCTGTAAGGCATCTACAATCCAAATAAGGGTACAAATGGCCTTATGATTTGAAAGATACCAACTCCAGTAGAAACTAGGTTCTAAATTTTAACATTTGACCTCAATTGAACTTTGACCAGCATATGTGATCTTCGGGCTGCCAAATTCCTGTAAGGCATTTACCATCCAAGTTTGGTAACAAATCGGCTAGTGCTTGAAAAGTTATTTAGCTAACTTTCAGGAAAATGTAACATTTGACCTTATTTGATCTTTGACCTACATAATAATAATAATAATAATAATAATACATAGCATTTCTATAGCGTCTTTTCCATTTTGATTAAATGCTCAAGGCGCTTTAAAAAAAATCAATAAAAAATAAATGACCTTCGACCCACCAAAATCATTGAGGTCCTACAGAACATCTACCATCCACATTTGGTTACAAACGGGCAAATGATTGGAAAGTTATTCAAGTTTCATGTGCCTGGTACAGCCCACACAAAAAAACTATAACATAGTGACTGTATTTGACCCTGTAAAAGGTGGAACGTTGGGGGCAGCATCATCAAAAGTTATAGTTGAACGAAATCCATCCAGAAATGTGGCCGGTAGAGCGCACCCAAGCGGGCCCTCAAAAATCAACTTTTTTTGTGTATAAAGATGGAACAAGCGAGGTTGCTATCAGCAAAAGTTATAGGTGACTAGATTTCTACAAGATACATCTCTGTACTAAATTTGAACAAAATCCATCAAGAAACATGGCAAGTAAGAATATTACACGGTGGCGACAGAATGCTGCTTAGTCCAAAGTATCCCCTTGCACACCGCCGTGGCATACAATAAATAAACGAGATATTTGAATTCATCACTGGGGACGAATTAGGTGGTCTGTCAAAGTTTGATTAAAAACCAATGTCGTCCTCCTTGTAGAAAATTCTATCTGCTAGGGCATATTTGAAGTTCCGCAAAAATTGATGAGAAATAACAGATGTATTGCTCAAAGACGACTGGAATGCAGAATCAAGATTTGAGAGAGCTTGAATCTTGAATCCTGAAAGAGTGCCGTCCCAAGAGAATACATACAAGTACACTTAAAATGGAACACATTTACATCCATCCATTCATTGCAAGATTGGATGATGATGCCATTGTCAAATTTAAAAATGACGTAAATATATTCAAGGGAATTTTCTCAACTAAGACATATCAAAATCCCTGTGAAAATCAACCAATAATAAGCGAGATGGTCTCATTTGAATGCAGAAAATATAATGTCATAAATTAAAGATAGAATCTTTAAGTTTAAGTGCCGATATCATGACTCATAGCATCGGCAAAGTATTTTCTTTTCATGCACTCATATCTGCAAGTTATAATCTTTCAGAATACATAAAAAAAAAAAAGAGGGGTCACCACCCATTTTGTGGAGCTATGGCAGAATTCAAAAGGCTTGTTTTTGCGCATTTTCACATTATTGTCAACATAGACGCATGCACAGATTTAAAACGTTGGCGCACATACGACCTTGTCAGCAGGGCTAGTCGAAACTCATCCTAGACTTTTAGAAATGGTCAAGAAAAGTACCAGAAATGCAAATTAAGTGAAAAAATGGCGTTTTTATGTTTTCTTTGGAAATGTGGCGTGCGCCAAAGTGGACACACCCAGATTTCTGAAACGTGTGCAAAATGTGCTTGAGTCAATTCTGAGCATTTTGACAATTTGCAT